>JAOTON010001500.1:465000-1107500 GCA_034440635.1 Lepas anatifera
TTTGGTTAGTTCTTGTAGGCGTAGGCGCTGATGCTTGTAAGCGCAAATGTTCTGCAAATATCGCGAACCGGCTAACCCGCACCGCTACTTCCTTGCCATTGAGCTTGTAAACCCTGTCCAATAATTGTTTTCCATCGCTATTTTTATTTATACAATAAGGTAAACTATTGCCTTTATATATATATCACATAACAGTTGTTGTTGTGTTGTAAGACATGCAAACGAAAAGCACACAAAAAATCAACCAAATTCGCTTGTTTTTTTAATTATGGACGAATCTCTCAATCTCTGTATCCTTTTTTGGTGGCGATCCGCTAAACAAGGTCTCGGTAGCTGTTTGTAATTAGATGTGGAGGCCACTACCCGCTTCTCTTCTGCTTCCAGGAACCGCTTTTTACTATCATTTTGAGGGTTTGCAAGTAGCGGACATAATGAGTGGACTGTTCGGCTCTGTCTGAACCCATGCACAGCGATATCGCTTCTCTGAGAGGTGGTACATCTAACCATGGTGTAGCCGGATTGCGAAGCAATTGAATGATATGCAGGTTGACTTTAGCAATCTTATTTGACCTTGACCTAGGGGTAAGGTATCCAGGTGACCTAACAAGGTCATGTCCCATCTAGTTCGACGATTTGGGTCTAGACGAACACATTTGCACAGCGATAATTTCATGTTTGTGGCTGTGTTCTAGGTCTAGTGGTTACTGAGCCACTGGAGATATCCTAAATCAGCCTCAAATTAAATCATTTTTACCCGCGGTGATGTCACATCCCAACGAATATGGTTCGAACTTGGTACAAAGAAAAACAACGGTAAGTTTGTCTTCAGCGCCGTTCCGATTTTGTTCGTACCACTATTGGTTAGTTGCTGGGTGGAATCTGATGCCTGAGGTGGTCGAATGTTCCGAAATAGCCCAGGCGTTGGCAAGCGGAGTTGTAAAGTAAGCGCTGTTGTGTGGTAACCAGGTAAGAAGAAGTAAAAGAACGTTCGAGTCCACAAACAGTGGGAACGTCGCTCATCTAGTGGTACGAACATTAAGCGTTTGCGAACATGAACATCCTCGAACATTGGCGCCTACGAACATTAGCATTCATGCACCTAAGCACCTACGAACATTAGGAGTTACAGACGTTGGGGCTGACTAGAATTAGCACTTGTGAACGCTTTTTTCGGTACGGATATTGACACTTACGAACATAGGTCATACTAAAATTCGCATTCGCTTTTCGAATATTTTAGGAAATGTGACACCTAGGTGCGATTCCAGCCTGTGGTAGATTTAGGGGAAAGTTATGTTGAAAATAATGGATTTGGTCATATTTCTGCTGATGTTTTTGTTTGTTTTAGTTCACTTTTCTCTGTTCGTAAAAATGTCTCCAAATAAGCCTGACGTCCAATGGGCGTATTAGCTTGCAGCACCTTGTCCCAGATTGAACCTGTTTCAGTTGAATCAATAATGAATACAAATAAAAATTTAATGTTTTTTTTATAAAAGAGGTTATGAGGAACAAAACCGACATATATCAATTTGTTCTGCTTTTATTGATATATTGCAACATTCACGTTTCAAACTAGTCGATAAAGCAAGTTTAGGGATTTGCAATCGACGGCACCAAAACCACGTTAAGCACGTGGATTTAAAGAGGTCCGCGCTGCACGTGCAGTGGAACTTGAGCATTGCGTCACTCCCCTGACCTATGTTGAGTAGGACGTCACATCCGGGGAGCACGGGGTCGGTAGGTGGTGAATTTGTCCCATTTTTTTCTGCGAAAGGAAAGTTCTGGGACAAATTAAACATGGATCAATTGTTTTCTCGGCATGCTGTATCACATGGCTATCTCAGTCCAAATCCTTTTATGAATGTACCACATTCCCTTTAACACTTGCAAACGTTATGCATACGAACATTTGCCCGTGAACACTAGGCTTGCGAATATGTTCATTTCCGAAAATTTGTTGTGGAATCAATGCTGCATGTATGCTGCTTTCGATAACACAGCATCTCAATCAGAAATCAATAAATGCAGCGTTTAATACAGCACTCTGTCCTGCACAGGATAATTGGGGTGTGATGTTAGCAGAGGCGTCTTCACCATGGAGACCATGATCCCCATTGACAGAGATCCGTGGGGGCCTGGCCCCATGGCCACCAACGGTACCCTTGCCCCAATGATATTTTAGGAGGCCTTTCGCTGGACTCAGGAGGCTCTCTTTGATGCTGAAAGTCTTTGATAGCCTCAGGAGCGTGACGAACTATAATTACGCTAACAGGCACGTGCGACTACTTGTTTGATATTGAAAGTCGATTAGCCGGTATCAAGAGACCCATAGACCGGCGAAGGAAGTCCCCAGATGGATTAAGGAAGCCCCATCCAACGATGTAAATGGCGCGATAGGGTCCCAAATTAGCGACAAGGGTAGCCCCATCGTCTTTGATACCGGCTTAACGTATACTTTAAGCCCCTGGCATGCGTGGGTGACCACTGGACTGACAGAACGAGGCCTCCTAAACGGCAGAGGATGCATGTAGGCCAACCACAGAGAGTGACATTTTAACTATTTCAATAGCAAGCCTGTAGCCGGATGTGTTCCACAAGCCTACTGGTCGCCACAATTGCCTTCATTTCGACTCCGCACATCCGGACCACGTTAAACGTGCCCTGCCGTATGGACTGGCCTTCAGAATCCAAGGATCCGCCCAACAGAAGAGCATTGGACAACTGCCTCAGAGAGCTCCAGTACCACCTAAAAAATGAAAGGTATCCCACTAAACTTATTGAAGACGCGAATGAAAGCGCCCGAAAACTTACCTGAGAAGAAGCCTTCAGTGGACCGCACCATCGAGAAGAAACCAAGGGAAAAATGAGTGTGACGCGCGTGACACTTCGTGACGCCCTTCAATCGACACACCAATGAATCGCTCCCGTAATCCGGAAAAGCTTTCTTATGATAGAATCATCTCACGACGCTAAAAAGATAATCCCAAAGCTATCATGGATATCCTCTAGACATCCATATACATTCCGTAACAAACTGGTCCGCATCAGGCTACCAGCAGCCAGACCCCCGTCCTTCGCTGGGGTTCAAGCGTTGCGGTAGACAATGGTGCTTAAGTTGTCATTCCGTAGAAGAAGGCATCGATGAATTCAAGAGCTCTAGTAAAGGAGTAAGGGAGGGATTCTTCATAAAACAGATAAGCACACTCGCGCCCAGTGGTATCAACGTGAGATCCAACAACTATTTAGGTTAGTTTAGTGAAAAGGCTCTTCTGAGGCTGCTACTGTATGCGATGTGGCTAACAAATTTTAGAATTTGCTTAAGCCTGCTTAGTATGTTATAACTTTGATCAGCACAACTGATGTGTTGAACTTCCGCCGGAGCAAGATGCCTGTACATGAAGGTATATTCTTGAGGGATTCCTTCACACCCCTGACGTTGACCTTTCTACCGCTGGATCTGCTGAAAATATTCCAAATTTTGTTATGCTTGCTTGCAAAGAGAACACGAGGAATTCAATTGTGTTCCAAATGTAGAAATAAAACCTTTTTTATTTTTATTTGACATACACGGCATCTCCACTATTCATGTGGCTATTCTGACGCCGGTCGTAATGATGATGAGGGACATAAATGACAACTTAAGCAAAAACACACTGTATGATAAGGATAAGGATAGGATGGTTGATGGGAAAGGACAAGGATTACCCACGGGGATGGTCGCCACAGGCGCCGCGCTCAACCCATGGAGTGAGGTAGTGGGACTTGATGAAGGGATCCGATGAAAAAAAAACATGGAAAACAACAAACCAGGCGTGACGATGACGGTGATGATTAATAATTATCGTTCTTTTCGGCTGTTTTTTTCGTTCTTCGCTTTTGTCGTCGTGATTCTTCGTGATTCTTTGCATTCTGTTTTTGAATATGGTTGTCGTTTTGGAATATTCTGGATAGTATTGGCACACCCTTGATACGGCTTGGATGGGTGGGCGTGAGACGTCACACCACGGACTGGCCCTTGCTCTTGGAGGGCGCTGCTCTGGAAAACCTCAGTATCAGTGCACGTTTCTCTTTTTGGCATATTTAAAAAGTGTTGTTTGATGTGACAACCTCTCGCCTCGCCTCATGTGGCCAAGAGGATAAGACTCCCCGAAATATTATATTCAAGCTAAATGCACTTGGCTTAACTTTCTTCTTATTCATAGTATCATCGACACGTTTTTATGTATACCTACTTGCGGCCTTTGGATTACCTTGGAAGCCCCCTTTTGCGATGGAGGATGTAGAAAAGTACACAAACATTGACTACAATTGTATATAAAGTCAAATAAAGCAAAATTGCGCCCGCCCCATCATCGAGGTCCCCAGAACTTGGACGCCCATCTCGGAGACAGGGATAAGAGGCCCCTTTGGAACCGGTCCCCCATTGAAATAAGTTCGTGGCGACGTCCCTGAATGTTGTGTTGGGAGTGTTCTCATCATGTTTGTTAGTTTGGACTCGATGTGTCGGCCAGTCACCCGTCCTGCCCTCGGCAGGTGTGGGTCCGTCCGTAAAACATCCTGCCGTGTTAGGTCGGCGAACTGCCTTTACTCTGCCGTCCTACTTTCTTGGGATTTTTTCTAGCGCTTGTGGGATTGGAAGTGGAGTCTCCCGTTCAGGAATCCTGCGCTCTGACCGCTGACCCGGGCTTAAGTCATGCATTCGTTAATGCTGTCAGCTGCCGGATTTCCTGGCTTTGGCTGCGATAGATAACCATCTGAACAACTCTAACACGATGTGCCTCGTCATGCCTATTCCTTCAAATAATACCAGTGGTACCTAACCGGAGTTAGCTGTAACCTTGCCCAGAACGAGGTCTCCGCCTTGGGAGTGCCCACACTGGCGACGAAGTGTGCCTGTGGAAGGTTGCTTCTGTTGCCGTGCTTCTACCACAGGACAAGTTGTTGGAGATTATTGGTACTGAAATGCCTGGATGGGATAGCGGTAGTGTTTTGTTTTAGTTTTGATGAGTGGAAACATTGATATTATAATTTTTCGGCTCGGATAAAGTTCGTTCGGACTTACTGCCCATGACATTTTTTTCGGGTCGGAGATTTCGATTTGTGTTCTATCTTCACAACGTGTTTTTTAAAATAATTTGTAGGTGTATTTTGAAATAGTTCGATTGTCACCCACTTGATTGGAATATTCCTAGATCTAGATCACAGGATAGTTTGGTTTTGTTTTTGTTTAAATTTGATATATTTTTAATAGAAATTTACTAATTTTTTATTAAAGCTGATTCATTTTATTTTAAAGCTGACTTGTAATTGGAATCCAGCAGACTCGTATTTGAACTGGGGCTATTTTTATTTCAATTTCACTGATTTAGATCGAAGTTAAAATGGTGTAGAATAGACATGATGTAGAAGGTCCAAGTCGAGAAAAGGCTGGAAGTGATGGCGGCCAATGGGAGTGGCGGGGAACCAAACTTTGTCCCCAGTCTGCATGCAATAAATTATATACCAAGCACCTATAATGTGTAAATCATTCTCTAACCCATTCTGCTTTCACCAACACGGTGACGCGAACCCGTTCCCCTTGCAGACTATCATTCGCGCAGTGGATAAGTGTGGATTTGAAAGCCGCTGATTTTACAAGGAACATGCCATGCGAGGTCTTTAGTGGCGATGCTGGTGAATAAAGCGCTTAAACATGTGCCGTTGGATGCTATCTGGGCAGGTGCAGCCAGCGATCGCATGAAGAGGGTGCAGCACACGTTTCTGATCTGGCTTGCGAACAACACTGAGCCCACTAGTCCCTCACTTGATTATGCTCAGTTGCTTCTCTTTTACGCTGTGCAATCTTTACGAGCCAGGCGTCAGAGGATTGAAATAATGTTTTTTTGTAAGATTTTTGGTGTCTTATTCATTTATCCCATCTTTTAGACAGCTTTACTATACATGCTCCGCGTAGATTGGCCAGAAACTCACGTTTAACACTGTTCTATATTCCATCCTGTAGGGTGGATACTGTCGCTTCCGTAGTTTTTACGTACATTCCGCGCCTAGTTAACATATTTTTAGATGTGTCACCCACCAACTATTTATTCTCTGACCCTTTAGGCAGATTGAAGAAAAATGTAACAGCGTTTACGGCTACATCGCCAGTTTTTACATTAACTGTGCTGTAGGTAATGTTTCTAGCGTTTGGCCATGATGTTTTTATCTTTGTTGACTTCACCTTTAATGGGGATTCGTATGGCCTGCTGGTGGTACAATAGAGATGTAAGAAAGATACAGAATGCAAGATGGTCGGACGATTTCTCCAACATTAACGCGTCGAATAACTGTTGAACCAACGAGTGGAAATCCCAGTTCTGAAAGAAAACTTTCATGGTCAGTTCCGTAAAAAAGCGGAACAAATCGAAGGGATTTGGCATTTGTACCTATTTCAGATCGGTCTATTCCTCTAAGAACCCGTTCGGACATTGGTGTCAGTCATCGTTAAAGTGGCATTGTTCTGTCATCTCCAGGTAACAGTATTTTTTCTGTGGTACTATATATAGATACATGTTCACGTCCTGATATTGTAACCAAGCTGTCGGGCTCTGGGAACAGGAGCTATTTCTAACCTCCTGTTTCAATATCTCGCAGTCACAGCCTCCGTTGCTGAAGAGAGAAATACGAGTTGAATTTGAGGGAATATTTTGGAGCAATAACTCACCATAATGGGCAGCACCAGCAGAGCGGGCTGGTTAATTGACTGGAACGTGTACGCCAACGTCACAGTGGGAGGTCCAGCGGTGCCGGTAGTGAACCGTAAATGGAACTAGCCAGGGGCGCCCGCTCCGGCGACTATTGATCTAGCCAACACATTAGAGATGGCTCTGCTAACTTGTATTACCCGCGTAAAACACGCCTAACAAATGACAAAGGCTGGAAAGCAAGCTGAGAGTTAAATAATGAAAATTGAACTGTCGAAACGAACGACAAGAGAAAGGAAATCAGCTTGGTGCTCATATTATATACAATTGTTACAAATAAAGAGTAAATATATTTCGTCCAGGGGACACTACCACGACCGAACAGTGGGAAGGTGGACATCTTTGAGATTTTATAGCTATATCATGTAGTTTTTCGAAACGCTTGCATTCAAGTAAAGAAGTAAAAACCCACAACCTACTTACATACTCACATTTTAGGAAAATTCAAGTAAACAGAAGCCAGTCTAACATACAATTCACCAAAATGCATTTAGGTGATGTAGCCCTGATTCAACCGACACAAATTAAACCGGTGTTTCGAAAAACCGTATGACAGTAGGCGTGACATTTCAAATGTGGTCACTTGTCCATTGTTCAGGGGTTATCATGTGCCCTTGACGAAATATAATGGCTCTTAATTTTTAACAATGTATGGGCACCAGACTGATTTTTAAATCTCTTATTCTTAATAAACCTACTAACCCCACTCACTCTAAATGAATGATGTAAGGATTTTGTTGATTTTGAAGTGGCCACAGTACACACGGACTATCTTTTTTCGTTACGATTGAGCTTTTTATTGTTCGTGTTTCTCTTTCTTCTTACGTCTTAAACTCTATAAATCTGAGAAACTTAAGTGTATGTTTTTGCGTCTCTCTGTGGCTTTTATTGAGTTGGAACATTACGAACCATCTCTAAAACAGCTGACTTGTGAGGGAATGAGTATGAAATCCGAGGAGCTATTAGATTGGGAAAAGAAATCGGCTCTGGAACCTGGGAGAGCGAAAATACGACAGGAAGCGAAATATTGAACAGCAGGCAAGTGAAAAGCCGATGCTGAAGCATAGTCATGATGCTGACAAATAGTTTTATTCGATAAAGGTAAAGGAACACACTGACAAGTTGGATATTAAATATATATTCAAAAGCAAGCACATGGACGCGTTTCGTAACTTTTTCAGCGTGTATTTGAAGGGTAGAATTATCCGTTGACGCATGAAGGTTTCTGTGAACTCACGTGGGCTAAACGTGGATAATAGTTGCCAATTTTTTTGATATTGCGAAATCTCCTCTCTTGGAATTTAGATTTTCTTTTTGTTCAATGAGGGCCGACTCCAAAAACTTTCTTTTATTTTTTGGTAGACCTCTGTGGAGAATTTCTGCATTTTTCCAGTTTTGTAAGTGTTGAAATTGTTCGGAGTGTATTACAAATGAACTCGTGGTTCTATGATTTCTAAGGTCTGATTTGTGTGCGTAAATTCGTTTTTGTAGGCCGCGATACGTCTCCCCGTAGTAGAATCTTGTGCAGTTTTGACATGGAATTTTGTAGACGATGCTGTTCTCATTGCTGTTTTTTTCGAATCTTGCTTCTTTTTGATAAGGTCTCCTATTTTCAAGCCTGTGCTTGCAATAAACCTAATCTCTGCTTGTTTAAGTGTCCTTTCTAGTATTCCGTGTTGAGATGTTTTCGGTCCTACAATAGTTCTCAGTGGCGTTGCTCTTGTTTTTCTCGAGTTTCTAATCTTTTTGCCTTCAAAAGACATCTCACGATAAATGCTTTAGGGTATTTTAGTTTTAGAAACGACGAGAAAATGTGATTGATTTCCTCATCGAGGTATTCGTTGCTGCACACACGGAGTTCACGGAGGAAAAACCCAATGATTACTCCGGATTTTACTCGCTCACTATGGGCAGAAAAATAATGTATGAAATATTCAGAGTTGGTTGGCTTTCTGTATACTTTGAATTTCACTCCGTTGTCAGTCCTCAGAATCTCTACGTCCAGAAAAGGTTATTCTGTTGTCTTGCTCAGTTTTGATCGTAAACTGGATAGCCCACGGAGTTCACCTCGTAAACTGGATAGCCCACGTGAGTTCACAGAAACCTTCATGCGTCAACGGATAATTCTACCCTTCAAACACACGCTGAAGAAGCTACGAAACGCGTCCGTGTGCTTGCTTTTGAATATATATTTAATATCCAACTTGTCAGTGTGTTCCTTTACCTTTGTCGTTCCGTCAAATGGCTCTTCAACAACAGTTTTATTCGTCATACCTTTTATATATAAGCTGGCAGTGGTTTTAATTCGTTGTCGGACCAATTGAAGTAAGCATGTTCAACTTTCCCATGTGAAGACTAAGTTATTTCCCAAATGAATGTGTCACTTCAATGATAGGAATTGAACTTTCGCATGCGTCGGGTATCCCTTCATAACGGCTTGTCCGGTCTGGTAAGACATTTTCGAGGCCCTGTTCGGTATTTGCATATCAGTGATTTGGGGCTTATGGCAAATTATTCAACACAATATATCAATATGAGCATTCCTTGGATTTTTGTTTTTAATATCTGAGCGAAGGCAGTGCATTCCTGCCAACACTCATGGATCAAAACTAATAACTTAACCAGAATAGTCACGTCACAAGCCTACACGCCGAGCTAATTTGTGTTTGTCATTTGAAGGTAAGGCGACGTATGGCAAAACTATTCACCCCTGACTGGAATTTATTTTGTATTTTATCCCGTGTTCTGTGGCAAATAATTAGATACCACAGCTTTGGGTAGTAATACCTCTAGATACTATTCTTACTGATCATACCAGAAAATCATTCCCATGCTGTTTCGCGCAGCGTGCAACCCTTTGTTCGCGAAGAAATCAGTATTTCCAGAGCGCGACTGGGCGCCCCGTCGGCCTCGCTCCGCCTGCAATAAGAGCATGCAACGAGCGGTACGCAATGCCTGGCGAGCGGCGGGAATTCCCAACCAGGAGCTGGCTCCTCTCCTGAGACCCGTATTTTTCTGCCAACGGCAAGCATGGAGACAAACAAAGTGTAAAGTAAGACTGTTCGGTATGCTGTAGGAGCGTTACTTTAGTCCAACCCCCAGAAATGTGTCCTAGATTCTGTGCTGGGGTAGCCAGAAGCGTTCCTGGAGGCGGTACATTGATGCGGTGCATTTGCGCACCATTTGCTGCTCACAGCTGACTGTGTGTTTCAGGGTGGCTGGTTCCATGGATACGGCCCCCGTTGGAGGCACCCCAGCGATATCTCAGTCACAAACAGGTCAGTCGTCGGCACAGCGACTCTTCTGCTGCTGCCGCTCCCTGCTGTTGTGTACCAGCTTGCCGTCCAGAGTGTTGATCTTTGTAATAATCTGTTGAGTGTTGACCCGGATTGGGCGCGGGATCGCCGCCGGCGGGTCAGGCCTGGTAGGCCGTTGAGTGAGTTCAGCTCAGGAACTGGTGCGTGAGCCCGCTGCATGATCGTGTTGGTTCTGGTAAAAATGCCCGGTACTCCCAAGGGCAGTCATGGTGCATGCTCTGTTACACCGACCTGCACACCACCCAAGGCGTTCTATGCGGGATTTCCTGATGTGGATACCTGCCTCATATTGTTTGACTGAGGTCTAGTTTTGTCCGTGGGTGATTACAAACAGATGATGGTGTAGCGTTTGTGTTCGTTCCAGTTTCGCCTGGTTCCCGATGTCCTTGACGTTTCGAACAAAAAGCTGATTGAGCTAACGACAGCGGCCTTGAGCACCGTTTTCATATGTGAAACTTCTCATTAGAACTGGATTTCAAGATATCAATCATACGCGATTGGAAAGCGTGTAAATAATTGGCAAGCAGGGGCTCATCGTGTAAGTTGCGCCACTCCGTCCCCGGCGCGTGTAATGACGCGGCGGTGGTTCTGTTGCGTCACCGCCGTCCACTGCCGATGCCGCCCCTCGGCCGCCGGATCGCTCACATGCAGTAGCTGCCCTGTCAGCTGCCTCCAGCACTCTGCTGGAGAGCCGACAGAGGTGGCTGCTAGCTGGTATGAAAAGCTTAGTTAATTTTTTTAATTATTTAAGCCTGAGGCATGATAAGATAATGTGTATTTGAGCACATGGTTTTCCTTTTCACACAACAACATCTTATACTGAAACAGTTTTCAAATATGTAAAAAACACAGAAATAAGCAATAACCAGCCCGTAAAGTCTGATGTTCCTGTTTGAATCAGATGACTCCACTGTTTTCTAAACTTAAAAGCATGAACTAGATTTTCAGGCTCGCCAGAAACCTTTGTCAACCGCTTGGCTGCAGCCGGCGTGGTGATACGCCAACTGCAGACTTTACGGCACTGCACAATGCACAACATGTGTCGTTCCACTTTGAGACTGCCTGACAAGTTGAGTTCCCTTTTATCGACTGAAGAAGCATTACTTTGACGGCCTAAAGCTACTGTTAGACACGTATTTTTGAATACATGGAACACTTGACTTTATATTGTGCAACTTTCCATAGTCTCTCTGACGCTTTACGGCCTTCAGGAATAATTCCGGAAGTTTGGTTTTGTGGGATGTGCCTGGCTTATCTCCCATTGTAGTATTTCTCGGCTGGTCTAGAAGAAACTGAGACCATATCATATCCTGTGGATAGTCTGCTGTGTTTCCTCGCAATATTCCTGTGATATTAACGGCCGAACACAAAGACGACAGGCAATCCACGCGCTTAGCTCGTAGTCGCATGTGGTCGTTTTCTGGCTTCAGAGGCTCAGTCTACTGCTCAGACTGAGTGCAAGCTGGCGCCACATGAGAAGTACAAAGATATATTCACCCAAATCGACTCTTTTTCTTTTTTTAATATTTTTGCGTTCCCTTTCCCCGGGAACATTTTTGTGTTAGTAGCTAGTATCATTCATACAACGCACTCGCACTATGTATAGAGCGGAATTTCCATTTGCACGCACCCTTACGGGACAGCGGCACCGCACTCGGCGGGCCATTGGCTTCTCCGGTCTCCCCAAGCCGCAGCGCCCGGTACAGGCCGAGCCCTCACACGGAGGGCCGCGGGCGAGAGACCGGACTGGTGGATCACTTTAAAGGCCGATCAAGCCCGTGCACCCACAAACAGGGACGCCGGCTGGCACGGCGTTGATTCCACTGCTGCGGCGCAGACTCCCCAGTGTACCGCTATCTCCTGGGTAGGAGGCGGCCGCGGAAAAGGCTGCCACAGGTCAGCCTTGATCCAGGGGCCTTTCCACACCCAAGCGTGGCGCCTTTGCCAGCTGCGCCACGGGGTTGGCCCACCCAAATCGACTCAATAAATAACGTACTTTAAAGGTCGCGCCCAACTTCATTTGTTTACTTTGTTGACTTTATTTGTTTACGGTAGATTTGGATATTACATAGCATATAGTTGTGGGATGAGTCGCCCCCGGCTCCGAACGCTTGTATAAATTGCACGGAACAACGGCAATGACGCTTGCCGAACTCCGTTTCACATGCCACCAAGCTGGTGTTTTTGCCACCGAAAAGCTCATTTAACCTGCATGGTTTGACACGCCAGCACACGCTCTGTATTATCTGGGCTGAGTGCTCCCGGGTGCAGATAATAGGCGTTGGCTAGTTCTGGTTCTTGGCTGATTACGGCTGTACAGATTACCGTTATCATAATGCCTCGTCTGTTGCGGCGGGAGTTGGCCTCTGTGGCCACGGTCCCCCGGTTATTGCCCCAAATACACCCAGTAATTCTGAAGGGCAGGCGTTTACATTGTATCTACAGCATGTACAAAGAAAATATGGCAGTATTGTTGAATTAACTGATTGGTTATCGTGGTCAGAGGAGTTTATCAGCTGAATGTATCATACAGGACTATACCGGCGACCCGGGCAGATTATGTCACTTCTGGTCCGCACCGAAAGTCTCGCAGCACTTACCCCGGATACCTGAGCAGCCGCAGCACGGTACCGACCGCGGGAACGGCCCGATCGACTCATGTATCTGGGTGTCTGGTACGATTCTGCCCCTCGGACCTGGTCATTCTCTACAAGAAGGTACATGAGCTTAGTTTGTACCATTTGACAACGTTTTGATTTAAAATAAAATGTTTTTATTGGATATCAGTATTTGACTATCAATCATTTTTAGAAATGACAAAAAATGGGTTTTATGAACTTAGGTACATATTTTATTCAAATAAAATGGTATTGCTTCTTGCAATGGTACGTTCCGCGTCGCCACATTTCGTCTGGGCCACAACATATTCCGCCTGGACATAATGGTGCCTGCCAAGGCCGTTTATGTATGCCGGGTTAGTGTCACCACAGGGCCGCCAGCGTTGTTGTTCGTGGTAGCTCCCCTGGTACGTAGACTGGCGACGGTGCAGGGGACAATATCTGTCAGCCCTGCCGCCGCAGCGTGTGGCTAATCAGGATGTGTTGTCGGAGTTAGCGTGTTTCCCGTGGCTGGGCGCCGGCCCGGTCCTGTCCTCGTGTCCCGCTGTACCGCCTCAGACAAGCACGGGCACCGCTGACACCGCTATCGCCGTGGTCCGGCCACCCGACCACATCTGATGATGGAGCTGCCGGCGCTCTGTGGCCGCACTCCCTCTCGTTCCGACTCACAGCGCATGGCCGCCGCGTAGGTCTGCGGAGCGCTGCATGACGCGGAGCTCCGGTCTGTGGGGTGGTGTATGGCCCTAGTTCCGATCTGTGGGGCGTTGTTTGGGGCCGTAGTCCCGGTCGGCGGGAGTTTGTTGGGCCGTAGTCGCGGTCTGTGGGGTGGTGTATGACCCTAGCTCTGGTCTATGGGGCGTTATTTGGGGCGTTGGTCTGTGGGTGGTGTATGCCCTAGCTCTGGTCTATGGGGCGTTATTTGGGGCCGTAGTCCCGGTTTGTGGTGCGTTTTTGGCCCTGGTTACGGTCTGTGGGGCGGTGTGTGGTCATGATGTAGATCTGCGGGCCTCCGTATGGCTGTATTGTCGGTATTTGGGGCGCTGTATGGTCGTCCCGAACTGTGGGGCGTTGTTCGGCCGTAGTCCCGCTGTGGGGGGGCGGTTTAAGGCCGTAGTTCTGTTTTGTGGGGGCGTTGTTTAGCCGTGGTCCCGCTCTGTGGGGCGGTGTATGCCCGTAGATCCCTTGTCTATGGGGCGGTGTATGGGCGTAGTCCCGGTCTGTGGAGTGTTTGTTGGGCCGTAGTTCCGGTCTATGAGGCGGTTTATGGGCGTAGTCCCGGTCTGGGGTGTTTGTTGGGCCGTGTTCGGTCTATGGGCGGTTTTGGGCGTAGTCCGGTTGTGGAGTGTTGGGCCGTAGTTCCGGCCTATGGGGCGGTGTATGGCCGCAGTCCCGGTCTATGGGGCAGTGTCCTAAAATTGGGAATTTGACGTGAAAAACCATACCCAGACGTGATGAATTTTGATTCCTAAATCTGGGATTTTGACATCCTAAACAAAATCAATAAATATGGATTATCAGTTTACTTGTTTCAAAAGTTGAGTACTAATTTCAGGACCCTTCTGTGGGGCGTTGTTTAGCCGTAGTCCCGGTCTGTGGGGCGTTTTTGGGGGCCGTAGTTCCGGTCTATGGGGCAGTTGTATGGCCGTAGTTTCGGTCTATGGGGCAGTGTATGGCCGTAGTTTCGGTCTATGGGGCAGTGTATGGCCGTAGTTTCGGTCTATGGGGCAGTGTATGGCCGTAGTTCCGCTCTATGGGGCAGTGTATGGCCGTAGTCCCGATCTGTGGTGCGTTTTTAGCCCTAGTCCCGGTCTGTGGGGCGGTGTAAGGCCGTAGGATGGTGTATGGTCGCGATGTCGATCTGCGGCCCGCCGTGTGGCTGCAGTGCTGGCCTGTGGGCGCCGCGCGGCCCCGGCGGCTCGGCCGTGTCGCCTGTAAGTCTGGTCGGCCTGTGGGCGCCGCGCGGCCCCGGCGGCTCGGCTCGGCCCTGTGTCGCCGTGTAGGCTCTGGTCGGCCTGTGCAGACGCGCCGCCGTCGGCGTCGGCACAGTCTGGGAACCGTTTCCGCCGACCGGGCACCACCGATTGTTGTGCTATTTGTGGCGCGGCCGCTGTAATTGCGTGCTCGGGCTCGCGTGTCGGCTAGTGGTGCTGCTGTTCCTACAGACCGTGGCTAGACCCACTCCCATCCAGGCAACACTTGGTGTAATACACTGCAGTACGGTCATGTCTGAATAATGTGCTTTGCCACAGTTCCCGACACACGTTTGCTGGTTACACGTTTGCATCGCTGGCACTGAACCATTATTGATTGATTCACATTTACCATAAGTAATCTAGTGCGTGGCGTTACATAATCTCTCTTACAAAGAGCTGCATCGAGGCACTCTGGTCTAAATCACCCGATCGGTGCGTGACATTTATCCGATCCTGCACTTAGTGGAAACATTACCCAGCCACTCAAGTCTGATCCAACAAAAGCCACCCGTGCCATTTGTGCCACGCCTCTTGGAAGAAAACCATCAATGTGCCCCTGGTAAACCAGACCGGCCGGGGAAGCTGGGTATGCATGCCTGGTTTGTACCAGGGTACTTCAACTGCGGGGACAACCAAGCTTCCTACTGAGCCTAGTCCTCCCCTGATGACGTCACCAAGCTTTCCTACCAAATTCTAGAAGAATCTACCAAGTTTTGGGAGGATCGGCTGGAACATACCAAATTTTGACGTAATTTGGCAGCAATCTAGTATAAATCGTAATCAACTTCCTTCACCCATTTAACAGTAACCTTGGTCTCAACTGCGAGCGGTGTATTTTACGCCAATCTAACGAAAATATCAAAACACTTCAAAGAATTAGTTGAAACGGTATGCATTAACTCAAGCCCAGTTGTATTTATGCAACCATGAGCAGTGATTTTGACAAATATACCGACATAGATAAATCCGCAACAGAATACAAAGAGAAGCAATTTCTAGCTTTTCAATCTCAAATTTGGATACCTTCCATCACGTAAATTCGAATTATCAACACCCACATGCTGATAATCTGACTGCTTACTAAAAAAAAATGCAGAATAAGCGTCGATAAGGGCGAAGCTGTAAAACACGCGACCATTGGAGTCAAATACCTGAAGATTGATGTTACGAAAACTCGCTGAAATTTCTAATCATGCACGCCCGCATGGAGTAAGAGAAAAGAACAATAATACCAACGTCAAAATAAAACCTGCAAACTCGTTAAAATCCGTCCACTTTTATTAAAAGCCGAGATAAATATGTTCGCTTTTGACCACGAGATCAAACGTTGCTTATTATCTTCGGGAGTTGTCATGGCAACATCGTCAGCAATCAACGCCCAATCAAAATCGAGATCAGCCTGTTCAAGTGTTGCTGCAAACACTTGTTAGTGCTGAAGTTGCTATTATTTTGAAACGCTCTAGAAAATTGGTAAAAATAATATTCTTCGCTTGAGTTTTTGGAAAATGCCCGATGTTTTCAAAACTAAAAATGTTTGAGCTTTCTTTTCAACTGTATAAATTTGGTTGATCCAGTTCTAAAATTGGCTTTTTAGGGGTTCAAAAAAGTGCAATTTCTCCAATGCCCTGCATAGTAGCTGTTGTGCCCGACCAGCCCTGGTGACGTAATGCTGCCAAACAACTTGAACGGGGTCTGGTTTGTGCCACAGCCTGCCGAGGTGTAATCCCGTGCTCTGCCGGCTACACTGTCGCTGCTACCTCCCTCTGCCGGCTGCACTGCAGCTGATACCTCCCTCTGCCGGCTACACTGCCACTGCTACCTTTCTCTACCGACTACACTGGCACTGCTACCCATTTGTGCCGGCTACACTGCCACTGATACCTCTTTCTACCCCCTCTCCGCCGCCCCCCCCCCTTGTTAAAACCCCCCCCCGGGGGGCCTTTTGTGTCCCCCCCTCGGCTACACTGCCACTGCTACCGTTCTCTACCGACTACACTGCCGCTATTACCTGTCCTCTGCCGACTACACTGACACTGCCTCCTTTGTCTGACGGCTACACTGCCACTGCTACCTATCTTCTTTCTACTGGACTGCCGCTGCTACCTCCCCCGCGTGTTTGTGGTCCGTGTTCCTGAACATTTCATGAGTGAATGCGGCCAGCCAACTTAAAACGACTAAAATTATATGTATTGCAGAAAATGTTCCCAAAGCTGGACAGGGGGCTACTATTCACAGTAATAGGCAATTTTCTCGTTGGTTCAGCCTGTATATTCGGACTTAAACGGCTATTGTTTGACTAGAACAGCCGATATTGCAAAGAAAGTGAAATCTGCAGGAAACCGGCTATTTTGAACTAGTGTCGCTGGTGCAGGACGTGGTGAATGCCATTGTATGCCAAATTCTGACTCATTGCTAGTGGGAAAGTACATAATTATATTTGTAATGTTCAGCGGATGTGCTCAGAGCATCTGGTCAGCATCTGCCACCGTCTTCTCATCTAAAAGCGCCCGCGACGAGGCATCCTTTTTGGTACTGTAGGCATGCAGTGGCTGCTCCAGACGTTCATTTCGGAGGTGCGGGATAAGGGTAGGGATAAGACAAACCCTACCCCACTTTTACCTCGAATAACTATATCTTACTCTGTCATCACTATGGCTATTCAGAAATTTCGGGAGGTGCTGGAGCCCCTCCTCCCAGCCCTCCCCTTGTATCCGTTTCTCTAGGCGTGGGCCATGCAGCACGCTTGCGTCTAAAGCCGGCTCACCTTTCTCGATTGCGGTGTGTGTGGGTGGCGTCGGTTTCGAAGATCAGGTATTAGCTGCCTTATGCTCGGGTGGGAATGTTCCGCATTATTGGTTATCTTTCTGTGCAAAATGGCTGGTTGATCGGATATTGTTTTGCGTTGAAAACAGTAGATTCCATTACATTAGAAACCATTAGATGAATTGTCTGTGCACTTGAAGGAATTATGCAAAATTGTAAGCTGCGTTCCTGAGAAATGCAATAAAGTCAGTTCAAACATGTTATGGTGCGCCATTCCCCTGTATTCCGCCGTCGCTGCGGAATAAACGAGGCCGTCACCTGCAATTAGATACGGACATTTCTGGAACTTCCAGGATGGTACCTACAAGTCAAGTGTGCCCTCCAGTATGCGAACTTTCCGAAGTCCTGATTATCTCGTCATTGGGAACAGAGTTCTGTAACCATTCGTGTGGAAACCGATCAAACAGGAGAGATATTGTTGGAGTAGTGTGGGGCAATTTCACGCCTCGGCTTGTTAAGTTTGCCTGGACCCGATGTTGAACTAAATGTTGGAAACAAACTCGTCTCATCACTGGCTCATTGATGACGGGAGGAACTCAAACCTTGTCAAGGCAATGGATTGTTTATGTTTAGAATTCATCAAGTGACAGTGCTGACTGACTGGTCGATTGAATTGAGCTCAGCGTTTGAATAGTCTGATAGCTGCAGAAGTTTCGAGGTGGCATATCTGACCACTTCTATCGGCGCCGTAGTCTGGCCTGATTGTGATTGGCTCAGTCGGGGTGGTGTCTGGTTACGAAGTGGGAGATCCTGTGGGAGACTTGTCCAATTCGGGCGTGGAGAGACATTGGCTGGAGGCAGTTGGACCTGGAAATGTTCGACAAACCACAAATGGGAAAATTTACAAACATTTTGTAAACCGCAACCGGGTTATTTACAGTGTTGTCAGGTCTGTAAACACAATCTCCACCTGGGCGAGTCCAGACCGCACTGTATTGATGCTGAGCCATTTGGCCCGGCTGCGCCTTCTGCGCACCCAATATCTTGTTCGCATTCTGTTCAAAACCTGAATCATACAGCGGAAGTCGCCTACGTCTCCTTCGCAAAGTATGGAGTTATTTCCTGCAGGGCGGATCCCACATCTCGCCCGGAACTCCTCAGCCCCAGAAGGGATGGACTGCGGGCCCACCCTATCCGGGGAGGCGAGGGGCCCGGATAATCGCTGCCTAACCTGATAATGTGTGGCCTTATGATGCCGCTGAGAGTCGGTGACCTTATGCTACAGCTGAGAATCGGTGACATGCTATTTTTGCTGCAGCTGGCAATCAGTGACATCCTGTTTTTGCTGCAGCCGGCGCTGCAGCAAGCAGCTGTATCTCCCCAGAATGGCTAGCTATTTTTCATTAAGTAGCAAGTGCTCTGTTCTGATGGATATTTGTTTCTGAATATGTTGCTTTATTTTCACTTCGATACGTGTTCATTTAAATTAGCAATACTTAACACGCGCATTGACGGGTGTCTGAGCCGCCTTCGCTTTGACGGGGGGATACCCGCCCCCCCTAAGATCTCGAGAACCACGCTAGATAGCTAAAAAACAGTAAGCGGCTTTGGATAGCCCATCCACTTGTCTATCGAAATTATTTTACCGTTTTTTTGTCAAGTCACATTTAAGGTCACCAGAGGTCATAGAGATAGTATGCCATCATAGAGATAGTATGTAAATGAAGGTTTTCGGTCATTACATCTGAACAAGTAAAGATAGAGCAAAACAATTTGGACCATTGCAATCCTCGCAGCAAGCCGAATCGAATGATATATGATATTGCCTTGCTAGGTCAAATCAGGTAAACATTAGATTTGACCTGACCTGAGGTCAGGTCAAAGTCAAATTAGGTCAAAATGCTTATCATTAGAACTGTACAGACAAGGCAAATCAAATGCAGTTAAAATAAGCGCTCTATCACCATCCATTGCTAAGTTATTCAGTTAAAACCATTTTCCCATGTATTTCCAACGAAGAGGTCATGGCTCGTACCTGACCTTAGGTCATCGATACAAAAGATACGGGAACATATGTTAGAGAACCCGGTGGGCCCAGTATGTGATATTAGTTTCAATGGGCTAAGTTCACCCTGTTCTGACTTATGCTATCTTAAACTTTTTTTGAGGTGAGGTCACTTGACCTGTACTGGTGATCTGATCTGAGATGACCTACCTAACTTTAAAATTTTGAGAAAAAATTGTCAAAACGATTAGATGAATGGTATGCCGAGTACGGTGGGGCTATGCGCTGCCGTTTTTATGATATCTCCAAAAAATCCCGAGGGGATGGGTACCCGCCCCCCCGTCAATGCGCGTGTTAAACTTAAACCCAGTGTGAGTGAACACCTGGCTTTATGGTATTTTTATTCCTCCATTGCAGTGAAGGAGAAGAGGACGTCCTCTACCGCGGTCTGTACGGCGTCGCTATCATTTGGCAGGCCTTGTGTCGTCGAAGCGAGCACTTGCTCGTCCTTTTGGACGTGGACACCTATCGGTGCGAAAACGGCTCTCACTGGACGGGCATTCTGCCGCTGTGCGAACAGCGTATTGTTCAATTGGTCTGCCCCAGATTAGGCTGGAGATGAAAGAAAGGCTCATTTTTCAAGTCGTCCCCAACACTTTGTGAAGTGCATTGATGAGGATCGCTGTTGCTGTCATGCTCTTGGAGACATGGCAGTTGTACAGAAGTTCAAGCAGGTACGCGGAACAATGATTAGTGTCATGTTGCGACGAGCCAAGGAAGGGGTACCGTACCATCTCGCCTTTTGAATTGCACAGTGCAACAGATTGATGGCGTCCGCCCCAGAGGAATTCGATAGTCACCGCGATCTCCTGCCCCGTGCGCGATACGGGATGTCTCATCCAATCCTGACTTCCCGCTGATCAATGCACTCTTACGTGCTCCAATTTCATTGGCGGATCCCAGGATTTCCCACGGGATGTATCGATTTGGGGTGCTATTTCTTGGGGTGTGACCTATCAGAGGTCACTAAATTGTATTTTGTGGGTGCGAAGGTGTGGGTGCCACCCATCTCGCCATCGTGGGTGAGATAGGTGGGAAGAGACATTCAGGGGGCGCTAGGGCCCATTGGGAGGGGGCGCCGCCTGCTTGATGATCTGGGGAGGGGCACATGCCGCCCCTCTTGCCCCTTTTATCCGCCTACTCGCCCTCGGAAATATTCTTTGAAATACGTATTGTGTAAGATGAATTGTCTTGTATATCTGTATGCTGCGGCTATCCGCAATAACAGACGTTGGAGAAATAACCTTTGTTCCATCTAGCAAAACAAGCGTATTTTTCTGCCAAGTCGTTCTTTGTTTCGCATGACAAACATGTTTGTTTTTGTGGGGCCTATCTAAAGTTTGTCCTGGTCTTGTTGAGTTGCTTGGTGCCGAGTTTGATGTGGTCAGAGGCGGCGACGGGGCGTTAATGGCGGATTGAAACACTGTACACACACGCCGGGCAAAGTATCTTCAGCACTCAGCGCGTGATAAACGAGCTCTTCAGTACACCATCTAATTCAATCTACTTCCGACGAATGCGTCTTGTTTAGCGCTGACGTTTAGCGCTGACCTTTACGGCGAGCATGATCGGGCCATTTTGACACGCAAAATGGCGCCCGATTCAGTTTGGGTCGATCAATCTCGGCGTGTCGACATAACGGCGGGCGCGCCGCTCCAGTTCCGCCCACCTGCACTCTTTCTGGGCCACGCTAGATAAAACACGGCGGAGACCACGGTGGCTGGCTGGGACACCGCCCGCAGATGGTGCCTAGGCCCGGCCGGCACGTGTACCTCCTCCGTGGCGAGTGGCTGCACGGCTGGAGGTGGCGTCATTGTTGGAGCAGTGGCTGCCGGCACGTGAGCCTCTCTGATGGTAATTGCATGGCGGGTGGTGTCTGCCGCCGCGGTGCTCTGTATTCGACTGCTGTCGGTGCGGCGTGGGCGCCGCCGGGACGGCACGCCGCAATCATCCGTCAGCACTGCCGCCGCTGCGCCGGAATCACAATGGCGCCGCCGCGCCGACGCCGACGCCGACGGCAACCCGTTTCCGGCCGGTTGTTGCCTGATGAGATGAGAATGTGTGCCGAATCATCACAGTTGTCGTTCGGCGGAAGAAGCGGCGGCGGCTGTGCAGTTGATTGGCCGCGGGGCAGTGGCGGAGTCAGAGGTGGGGGTGTCGGGCGACCGGTGGGCCCGCCGCCTCTGCGATTGTCCGCTCGACGCTCTCTCCCCGGGGGCTGACTGATTGCACCGAGGCGCGTAAAACAGTCGCCTTGGCAGAGCCGGTGGGGTGTCGCGCGTCACCACTTAACCTAATTCAACACACTGCGGGTGGGGTGACGCAGAACTGGCGGCGTGCGTGCGGGGGAGAGTGTACCGGGATACGGCCGCCGCCGTACACCGTCGCTCTGACATTTGCGAATAATGTATGGCAATCGATGGCGGGGCGGCGCGCGGCGCGCGGGAGCACTGGGCGCGGCCTATTTACGGTGCGCGGAGCCGGCGGCGGCGCGCCATCTACCACTGCGTTACCAACGCCGCCGGCAGCACGGCCGCATCACCGCCGCCCATCGACAGGTACGAGCCGAGCGGCGCCGCCAGTGTCTGGGCCCGTTTGGAACTGGTTCAGGGGAAGGACGGAGCGCCAGTCGTGGGTGGGGCCAGACACAGCCAGTCTGGTGGATGGGCTAAATAGAGCTAACGTCGGGTGTGGGGTCAGATGGAGCTAGGTTTGTTTTCTATTGGGTTAGATGGAGCGGAAGTCGTATGTTGAGTTAGATGGGGATAGTGTTTTGTGTGATTTTAGACGAAACCAGTGTTCTGTGTGACGTAGAATGGAGCCAGAGTGTTCAGATGGAGGCAGTGGTGTGAGTGGGGTCAGATGGAGCCAAAATAGTTTGTAGATACAGGTTGAGCTGGTTTTGTATGTATGATCCTGTGAAACCAATACGTTGTGTAGCGAGACGGGGCCAGTGTTAATACCCACCCTGGTGGGCCTCCGAGCCACCTTCGCCATGGTGGGGGGGGGTGGTGTTCAAACACTCCCCTCGAACTCGGCTCCTATACGGGATAGCTAAAAAAACGCGAAGGCTGGTGGATAGCTCATACAAATTCATGAAGAAACTACATCGGCCACTTTTTGGTTCAGGTCAATATTGAGGTCATGACATGTCAAAGAAGGTGGCATGGTTGAGAAGAGTTTCGGGGCTCTAGCGTCTGATAGAGTTGAGTTAGAATCATTTTTCGGCACCATTCGCTTCCTCTCGTTACAGTGAATCGAATGATTTATAATATGACTAAGGTAGATCAAAACGTAAAAATGACCTAACCTGAGGTCAGGTCAAGGTCACTATTAGTCAATATGCACATCAATCGACTCACAATAATAATCTAAACGTAATGGTATCAGAATAAAAGCTGTATCATTTCCTGCAAAGCTATTGACCTTAAGTCTGAAAACTGCTAAAGTAGCCCCAGATGACCTCTCAGAGGTCACAGGTCACAAATTGTCAGCAGGAACCTAGAAAGGGGCCTAGGATCCCACGATTTGAGAATATGAAGCTATTCTTAGCTTTTTCTACAAAATACAGCCCAATCCCTGTTTTCCCATGCATTTCAATGGAGAAGTCATGATCCGTACCTGACCTTGGTCATCGGTACGAAAATCTCGGAATATATGTTGTAGTACTCGGTTGGTCCATTATGTGTGTAAGTTTTAATTCGATAGATTCACCCTTTTCTTATGCCACCTTAAAATATTTTGGAGGTGAGGTCACCTGAACTGCACTGGTGACCTGACCTGAGATGACCCAGCCTTAAGATTTTGGAGAAAGTTGCGAATTAATCAATGATAAGGTGGCAATACGGGCGCTTCGCGCCGCCGTTTTTCGTGCCGCCGGGAAAACCCGAAGGGGTTTTCAAACACCCCCACCGGGGCGAGGGCTAATGTGTTTGTAATCAGGTGAAGCCGTTGTTATATTCGTGTGTTTGTGGTCAGATGGAGTCAGTGTTGTGTGTGCGTGGGTGTGGGTTTGTGGTCAGATGGGACCAGGTGGAGCCTGTGTCCAGTGTGAAGTCAGATGGAGCCTGTGTCCAGTGTGGAGTCAGGTGGAGCCTGTGTCCAGTGTGGAGTCAGATGGAGCCGGTGTCCAGTGTGGAGTCAGATGGAGCCGGTGTCCAGTGCGGAGTCAGGTGGAGCCGGTATCCAGTATGGAGTCAGGTGGAGCCGGTGTCCAGTGTGGAGTCAGGTGGAGCCGGTGTCAGTGTGGAGTCAGGTGGAGCCGGTGTCCAGTGTGGAGTCAGGTGGAGCCGGTGTCCAGTGTGGAGTCAGGTGGAGCCGGTGTCCAGTGTGGAGTCAGGTGGAGCCGGTGTCCAGTGTGGAGTCAGGTGGAGCCGGTGTCCAGTGTGGAGTCAGGTGGAGCCGGTGTCCAGTGTGGAGTCAGGTGGAGCCGGTGTCCAGTGTGGAGTCAGGTGGAGCCGGTGTCCAGTGTGGAGTCAGATGGAGCCGGTGTCCAGTGTGGAGTCAGATGGAGCCGGTGTCCAGTGTGGAGTCAGGTGGAGCCGGTGTCCAGTGTGGAGTCAGGTGGAGCCGGTGTCCAGTGTGGAGTCAGGTGGAGCCGGTGTCCAGTGTGGAGTCAGGTGGAGCCGGTGTCCAGTGTGGAGTCAGGTGGAGCCGGTGTCGAGTGTGGAGTCAGGTGGAGCCGGTGTCCAGTGTGGAGTCAGATGGAGCCGGTGTCCAGTGTGGAGTCAGGTGGAGCCGGTGTCCAGTGTGGAGTCAGGTGGAGCTGGTGTCCAGTGTGGAGTCAGGTGGAGCCGGTGTCCAGTGTGGAGTCAGGTGGAGCCTGTGTCCAGTGTGGAGTCAGGTGGAGCCCGTGTCCAGTGTGGAGTCAGGTGGAGCCGGTGTCCAGTGTGGAGTCAGGTGGAGCCGGTGTCCAGTGTGGATTCAGGTGGAGCTGGTGTCCAGTGTGGAGTAAGGTGGAGCCGGTGTCCAGTGTGGAGTCAGGTGGAGCCTGTGTCCAGTGTGGAGTCAGGTGGAGCCGGTGTCCAGTGTGGAGTCAGGTGGAGCCGGTGTCCAGTGTGGAGTCAGGTGGAGCCTGTGTCCAGTGTGGAGTCAGGTGGAGCCGGTGTCCAGTGTGGAGTCAGGTGGAGCCGGTGTCCAGTGTGGAGTCAGGTGGAGCCTGTGTCCAGTGTGGAGTCAGGTGGAGCTGGTGTCCAGTGTGGAGTAAGGTGGAGCCGGTGTCCAGTGTGGAGTCAGGTGGAGCCTGTGTCCAGTGTGGAGTCAGGTGGAGCCGGTGTCCAGTGTGGAGTCAGGTGGAGCCGGTGTCCAGTGTGGAGTCAGATGGAGCCGGTGTCCAGTGTGGAGTCAGGTGGAGCCGGTGTCCAGTGTGGAGTCAGGTGGAGCCGGTATCCAGTGTGGAGTCAGGTGGAGCTTGTGTCCAGTGTGGAGTCAGGTGGAGCCTGTGTCCAGTGTGGAGTCAGGTGGAGCCGCACTCTTTCTGGACATGACGAGCTAAAAGATAGGCGTGCGTAGCATGGATGTGTCCCAATCGCAATCTACAGAGCGTGCCCCTGTCCTTTCAGCAGCCCGCGTTGTTGCCGCTGGACGGCCACGACCCCAGTCGGGCGTTGATTTCCTGAGCTCCTTGGTCCTAGCATCGCCGTCCCCATTATTCTGACGTTTATGATAATATTCATCTGGGCCTATAAGTATAGATAAGTGTAAGTGCGGGCTTGTAAATTAATACTTGTTAGTTGTGACGGGAAGCCTAGTGACCTCATTGCCCGTCTTCAGATCGCCCAGCATGGAATAACGTGGTTCAATCCCCACGGCAAGAAACCGCCTTCCATGCCTGATCTGACCCGGTGGAGAGAATCCTTAAACATCCCCGCCAATGATCCCTGCAATCGGGCAAGTGTACCTGTTGGGAGCGGCCCTAATTCATGTGTCAAACAAATGAAAGAATAACTTAATCTGCGCAAGACTTTCGAAAATATCAAACCTTATGTGGCGGAACGTGAAAGCATGTGCCCCATATGCTCGCTAAGATAAAAAAACGCTACCGAAAACCTCAAATTGCCAAAAATTAGGTGCCTGAACTAGGATTTAGCGAGTTAGATATTTGGATTCCACGCATGACTATAGACTGTACCAGAAACAAGAGATGCCCAGGTAGGTGGTATAAATGGTGCAGACATTAGCTGAAGTATTGTAGCTCCGCCGTCTGTCCCGGCTGCAATTACAGCCGTCGGCTGCAGCGTGCGCTTCTGTTGTAATGAGACGCCCATGCCGATGTGTTCGCATTAGCCAAGTCGTAATACTGTGCGATGTTACACCACTAAGTGTGGCCGGCCATGTAGCTAATGTGATGAAGTGGCGCAGCACCGAAATGCGACGCACGCAGTGTCGAGCGTAAAGTCTGCTGCGACAGTTGTGTAAATAATCAACAGTTTGTGGTATCATCATGCAGTGCGACGCTGTTTTTTTTTTTTGCTTTTTTAATGGTACCATATTTTCTCATCTTCGTGCCATGGACCACAATTTTCCGAGACATATGCTGTTTTGTCAGACCTGTTTCCGACATCCATAAAGGCTGTGTGAGGGGAGCATCTGCAGTGGTCCGCCCTCGTTTGGTTTTTATTAACACTAGCGTCAGCCTCCTCGAAACAGTGGTGTTCATGTGTCACCGGCGCAGCGGGAAGCGGGAGAGTTTAGCTAAAAAAGAGTCGGCCTTTGTTTGCCGGGCTCAGCTGGCGACTGTCGGTGGAGCCACACTGCGACAGAGTCGAAAGCCCGGGGAGTTTTACTGAGGCAGACCGACGAACTACACTTCTTCCTCAAACTTTAATTTGAGGAGCCAATATTTATACTCCCGCTATTTATAAGGTACATATTTTTTCAGAAGCGTTAAGCAGCAAAGAGGTTTGTCCTCACGTTGAAGGCGGGAGCACAATGGTATTTGGTCTTCTCCGCTCGTCATCCTTCTAAAAGGCTCTATGCCCAGGGCCATAGATGGCACGAAGCTAAATTCGAGCGCACCGATCCCATGGCGAGAATCACACACGGCGCAGACATGTTTGTCTATCGCGCTGCCGTTTATCCCTTGGGCACTGGCTCTGGACTTGAACTAAGCCAAGCCTACGTTAGAACAGGTCAGGTCTCCGGCTGATCTAGACCCGTATTGGACCAGGTCAGGCCCGTAGCTATGCTAAGCCGATGTTGGATGGGGTTAGCTCCCTGGTATCCCTGGTATTGATCCCAGCTGCATTGCTCTCCGCCGGTCCAACTGAGTGGGCTTTCGAATACCACTCGAGACCTCTGGCAAAACACGGCCGCTGGATGGCGCGGAAAATGCCGGAGCTTCTCGGAACCGATCGGTCCGCCAGGGTCGCTGCCAGCCGTGCCTGGGGCTAGATCCGTGTCTTATCGATGCTGGATCATTCTGGCAAACGAGTCGTGAGTGAACATCGTTTCCTGCTGCCACTCTAAAGAGCAGGGAACCCGTATGACTTAACAACTCACCTATCTTGCGCGATATTATCTGGGTAGGAAAGTGGCTGGGGTGCTGTGGGAGACGCACCTCGCTGATTTGATTTATCGCACTGCTGGTTTGATTGCTGAGCCTCTATCTTGTGACAACAGAGATGCCGTTTCTGCCGATGCTGGCTATCTCAGTAGTGATAGCATGACCGCTGAGCCCTGAAATGTGGACGTGAATTCTGGTTTCTGGGCTGCAGCGGCCGCTCGCATCAATGCTACGGCTCCGAACTGTTGCCTGCCGAGTTCTCCGTAGCCGGCATGTTATGGTCAATGTCTCTTCTCTCTCTCTCTCTCTCTCTCTCTCTCTCTCTCTCTCTCTCTCTCTCTCTCTCTCTCTCTCTCTCTCTCTCTCTCTCTCTCTCTGGCTCTGGCTCTGGCTCTGGCTCTGGCTCTGGCTCTGGCTCTGGCTCTGGCTCTGGCTCTGGCTCTGGCTCTGGCTCTGGCTCTGGCTCTGGCTCTGGCTCTTGTCAATTTAATCATTGTATGTTTACACGTCCGTTCATGTGGAAGCACAAATTTGGAATCAAAATCGTGGAAACAGGAAAATACTTATAAGTCCAATTGTGGCATACAGAAAGCAGGATAATATTCCAGGGCTCGGTAGGTAAGTTAGGATGGATCAATACTCCGCACGTTATTGGCCACTTTGACTTAAGTACGTATGCCATACACATTGATTGATACGAAGGATCCCCCTCGTCGATTCTTTCACACGTTAAATGAAAAACCCATACATTAGACCATTAACCCAAGGGCGTTGTCAAGAGGGAGAAGAGTCGGTCCGCCTCCAGAGGCGTTGCAGCGTATTTTTCCAAAGGAAAGGACTCCGACCTGACAAAGTTGTTCCCGAACTGGCACAGCCCAAACTTAGAGCCGGTTTTGGAAGGGCGGTAATGAGGCAGTGCACCCGCAACAGACTTACAGGCCTTTGCGCAAGTCCACATTGATAAGCGGAGAAAATAATCAATCGGCCGGAGAGGATTGGATGACGTCCCTCCTGATTAGATAGTTAGACGCCCCCCTCCCTTCCCAAAGCGTTTGTAACACTTGTTCACCTCCCTGGCGACTGGCACAGGCCCATTTAGAAACTTGAGACCTCTTGTACGAGAGGGCTAACTGTACCCCTCACCAACGGCTGGGAGACACCCTAATTAGTAGGCCCATGGACCATTCGAAATCTCGTTCTCCTTCACTTTAAACAAATATCCCACTTAAAAAAAGTGTTGCGGTTCCATCAAAAGAAAGCTGAAATCCCGCCTGCATTCAGCCTGGCATCAGAACTGACGAAAGCCCATCTAGAAAATGTTTGTGGTACCTGGGATCTGATCCTGACTTTTCCAGATACAACAACCATTAAGTTTCACTAAGCATTTAGACTGCAAAGTAATACTACGGGGCAATGAGTTATTTGCTCTTAATTGTGCCCACAAGAACGAAACTTGGTTTCGCACTTACCAAAGTCACTAGACTCGCAACCTTTCTGTAATAACCAGTCTTTAAGCTCATAAAAACCCCATCTCCGAGACACGCCTCTTCGATGGCCTCGACGCCGGAGCAGAGGAGGACAAGTTCGGGGACCACCTCAACCACCAGTCACAACTTCCCCGTCAGCGCCATGGAGCAGGGAGGGACAGTTCGGGGACCACCTCAACCACCAGTCACAACTTCCCCGTCAGCGTCCCGGAGCCGTGAGGGACAGTTCGGGGACCACCTCAACCACCAGTTACAACTTCCCCGTCAGCGCCACGGAGCAGGGGAGGAAAAGTTCGGGGACCATCTCAACCACCAGTTACAACTTCCCCGGAGCCGAGAGGGACAGTTCGGGGACCACCTCAACCACCAGTCACAACTTCCCCGTCTGCACAAACTTCCTACACAACAGGAAACGTGATTATATCATCGGTGTTGTTCACACGAACCTTGCTGTGCCGTGGTGCGGATGTTTTCTTTTGGTTTCCACAAACTTTGGTAATCAATTCAGCGCTAGGATGGCCTGTGGCGTAAATCAAATATTCAGTCTTATTTAGTCCTTCACTCCCATAAAACATGATTAACTTTGATAGCAAATTCAGGTGCAGTCCATTGCCAGAATAAGAAGTCAGACAAAAAGATGATCTGCAAATCAAATCAGATAAAACGATAATTGTACGGTAAACCCCGTATGTGACAGCGCGTATGACACTGTATGCTTGATCATCATGTTAACGTGATACATATTTGACGCATGTCACCACAAAATTGCATTTGCTCTTTTTCCGTTTACCTATCTATCAGTCCACCTTTTGAATGATTTTCCAGATCCTGACGAATGCCTGTATTATGATCCACGAGCAGTGCCTCCAATCATGTTGCACTCGGCTTCGAGCGATGTAGTCGGCATAGTGATCTCGTCTTATACACACGACCCCCAGACCATTCCTCACCGCCGGAGTCGGACAATCATACACCCGTAGGTCCAAGAAAATGGTATCACTCAACATGTCTGGGAGGCATTACTGGGTGCTTTAGGGATCGGCCACGAACCTCCCGTATATCTACGTTTCAGAGCACATCGATCACCGACATGGCTTAGCTGACGTATTAAAGAAGTATTCGTTGGTTGTTTCAAGCGAAAATGGGGACTGACTTTCCGGCAATAGCAGGCAGCTGCGCTGGGGAAAACCAACATCGCATTTTCCAAAAACCACTGCAGCTGTCAAAGAGCTGAGAGCATGGGAGTCTAACCTGAATCAGCTTTACGAATTTGTACCACACCATACTTCTGCCGACATTTTCATTCAACAGCGACTCCCTCATGGCGCGCCAGGATCCCATTTGGGGTAACACAATTATTTCGCGGGGGTGGCGAAGGCCTGTGAAGTTGAGCCTTTAGTATTACGCTGAGACGTCTCCGATGCAGATTGATTAGGACTGGCTGATTGATGACATCACTGATTTATTGATGCCACGAGCAGGCTTTCTGAAACCAGGGACGCTTTGATATGAATAGATCGCTGCGAAAGCCGAGTTTATAGACTTCCGTGAGCGCGGTATTCTCGGGCTGGCTTTTCGAAAAACAGCTCGCCAAATTTTTAAAGTAATATTTTGGATGACTGCGTGTGTTGCGGTTTTAGGAGGCTTTCAACTGACAGGGCTATACCGTGCGCTTAACAGTTCAATTTAATCAATCCTAAAAAAATTGTTTGGTCCCTGGTGTCATCTTACAAGCAGATAGCTAGCAATAAAGTTACTTGGCTGAGGCGTGTCTTGTCGCGTTGTGCTGGTCTCACTAGGCTGTGATCCTATACGATTCCAAATCCTATCTCTGTCAGATACAATATAACTTTATGGAACTCCATAGAGGTGGTCTATCCCCCAATACACTTCAAGAATCACGCACCGACTGCTCTCAGCTCAGTACAGCCTGTGTCGGCGGGTACATGCTCGAGAGAAAGCCTACTTCCACAGCGGGGCCAGCGAATTCATTCAGAACCAGAGGATAGTGTTCGTGGGTGGCATACGTGCGGCCAATGCTGAGTCGTGTAAGGCATACCTATTCCCTTCTGCTTTGTCTGCTGCTCGATTCTCATTGTTGCCTCGAGCTGTTTTAGAGGGCAAGCAGACTCGCTGTCCCATCGGATAATTTTCCACAGGATGGAAGGGGTGCTTCTATCACCCTTCCTCTACACGTAAAGCAGCTATTTACAGCTCTTCCGACACAACTACTCCTTTTCAGCAGACATTTTGGTTCATCTCCAACGTTTCCCTTTTCCAAACAGAATGGACTCGTTGCTCCGAATCGGCTCACGATCTACTGTGTGGGAAGCTCTGTTCCGTAGTGTCTGTCGCGTCAGTGACAAGTAATGGCGTCGATCCCGGCAGGCTCTAACCTGCACTCCCCTGATACACCACCAGCACGGCTCTGTACATGATATGTGGCGGATGGCGGTGGGGCTTTCGACTGTATCAACCGCTAAGGCATCTGGCGTTGCCAACCCTCACCCTGTTAGAAGGGTCTATTGCATAGTTGGCTATTTGGGCCTTAGGGTGCGCCCAACTGCTAAGGCTCCATAGCATTACTGTTATTGATTGCCGTGTGTAGTGAAGTTAAACACAGTCAGATTAAACAGTCAGACGTCAGTACTCAGTAGGTTAGCGCGCTGGCAGGCGCCAGGGCACCACTTGCAGCGCACAGTGGGCCAGGTGGCCCTCAAAATCGCTTTTTATTCAGATAATTAGCCGAAAGCATCATCGAGGTGGCCGAGAGGTTGTTGGGTGCCCTGAATTCGATTTCAGTATCTATTTTTGTGTGGGAGTGATCAGTTGACCTACCAGCCCTTTTAACATTGCGCGTTTTTAGTTCGAAATTAGCCATAAGGTCTGCTGTCGAATTTGTTAAATTTAAGACCGTTTTTGGCATCATTGAGCTTTAAAGAAAGTTTATATTGTCAACTAAACTTAGAAGACTAAGAAAGTTAGACTTAGTGATTGCGTTGTAGGCGTTTTATGGAAAATAATGATATCAATATTACTTATCTCATTCTCTCAAGCGTGAATGCTACCAAACGAGCTTCGTCAGCAAAATACTACTTGTGATATCACGATTAAACGTCAGCCATAAAGAATTCGGCTCTGGACCTGTATTTGTTTCTATGATTACAAGGAGAACGCTTTTCATTAAATCAACGCCCCGCTTAAGGTGATATGGACCAACCTGAGGTCATTGTGCGCTGCTTATTCCTCATCACTCATGTCGAATCAATGCTTGGGCTCCAACCGCTGCAGACGTGGAGGGAGTTGATCATGGAGCTCGGGAGATGCCGTTACTCAGGAGAGCTAGAGCATCAGATGCCAGCCGGTGCTTGTTTTGAGCTCTTTCCAAAGGCGATCGAAGCAGAAGAAGAGCTCCGACCGGCAGCAAAGACTGCAGAGGTCCTCGACCCGGTTGGGATCCACCTTTATACTGTCGGGTAAACAAGCAGCTTTGGCTTCCCGGATTATGTTGTGTGTGGGATAGACATCCACCTTGCTGCTTTGCTGACAGACGGGTATACTGCCACGTGAATTTGGTGTGCCGAGCATCGTAAATACAGCTAGGGCCTCATCCTGCTTATATACGAGGCTTAGACACAGACCGTTGCAATAGTCTCCGCACTTTTGTGGGGAGAGAGGTGTCACTGTTGTTTCCTTTAATACGTAAGACAAATCTCTTCTTCCTTCAGAGCTTGATCGCCTTTTCGCGCATGCAAAGCTGATCATCACGGTGCGTGGATAGTTTTGCTGTTGCGTCACTTGGCGTCTGCTGACTTCAGTCAGTCAAAATCGGGAACGGGCCGTTCCCGTATGACGAAGGTCGTTGCCTCTTGAGGGGCAGAAGATCCCATAAATATGCCTTCCAGTTCTGAATCAGCATGCCTTGTTGTTGCTGAAAGCGCTCCTTGTGCGTCCTGTTTCGTTCCAACGTGCTTTTGCCTTTGTCAGAAAAACACGAAGCGCAGCCTTGCATTTGTGGAGCTCGGAACTAGATAAGTTGGAACCTCTTTGCTGTCACATAATATTGCAGGTTTTCAGGTCACCTTATTTACACCACCACTCAACTCGATGCATCCAATCAGTTCCTTTTCAAGTGTTCCTTAGCGGTAGATTCCTCTTTAGATAAAATGGTTAGTTCACAATATTTAAAGCAGGTGTCCTAGTTATCGACAACGCTGGGAGAACCTCCACCACTGCAGTGCCAGAACAGCTGACTTGTTAGCAAGGCATACGATATACGAACGTACCCCATGAATATCGTATTTGTTCTGTCCATTGACCCTAGTTGTCTGACAAAAACAGAGGGGACACTTCTAGGTTTCTCCATACGGCGCAATCACAATCAGACGCCCGTGACTAATCCCTGTGTGCGTCGGTCACTTTTCAAACACCCCTTTGTTTGAACTCGTCATCTGAACCCACCAGGGAAGACAGAAAGCCCAGGAACCATAGAAAGCTCAGAAGACAAGTCAGTACAGGTCAAGTTCAGTGAGAAACAGGTACTGAGAGACAGCGCTATACTCTTGGAATCATATCCTTATTAATCACTTTGTGTGTCCCCAAAACAGGTGCCGGAAACAACCTATCCATGACTTATATTTGAGGTTACCATTCAATGACTTATTTTTCCACCCACAGAAATTGAAATGTTAAGTAAATAGCTTTAGCCATATCAGTGCTTGGCAGTAGTAGAGCAAACCGTGCAGCTCAATGGGACGCGGGGCCCGTGGGCCGCGCGCATGCCACCATTAAAACCCAAATATTTTCGAATTGGCGCAAAATGCGCAAGAAATAACTGCTCACCCATCATGGCAAGATGTTTCTGGTGCCAATGACGTGACAAAACCTCTGGACACCCGTGGACATTTTTTGAAACTCTATTTATATTTGGAAAGCGTTAATGAATTATGCCCTTGAACCTGTATCCACCAAATGGAAAAGTAGGTTTTATTTTAAAATGTATCGTCTTTTTGCTTCCAGATCATAAGTTAACAAGGCTGTGGCAAGTCCAGCAGTTATTTATTCTTACCAACATAATATACGGCGCAGGAGCGGAAGAAAGATGGACCGCGATTTGTAGACTTGGGAGGCTGTCTCGGAACAACACAGAGTATGTTAACTTTGACAGCGTTTTTCACCAAGAAGATAATATTTCTGATGAAAATCAATAGTACCCGCCATGCACCGTTCATTTCTACGTCGGAAACTGCCAAATAGTTTGCAAGCGGAAAGTCGATTCTCGATTAAAGCGATTTTGAAGCGCCTGCATCGTGCAGCGCCCGCTCCGCACCCACGGACCTAGGGGACAGCCGGGACGCCGGGCCCTGGACCCAGGGACCCGGCAGCGCCAAGTCGGTGCCAGGCGCCTACCAGCGCGGCTGCTCTCCACAGCAAACGTGTCGAGAGTACACAGGTAGCCAAGATAGTCAAATGGCGTCCAAGCTAAAATTCCCGCTCAGCACGCTACTCTCCGCCCAGGTCACATGAGACCTTGAAATTGATGGCCTTTAGGGAGATCAGCACCTGCTCAATCTTGTCTGAGTCGCGCCAAACCATATAGGTCATTGTCAGCGGTCGCTGTCTCTCCCCATATTGGGTATTATACAAGTATATTGGGGATCAGGAAGTCATCATTCTGTATTCCCGCCGGGGATTTACATATATGTGGCAGGAGAGGTTCCGTAAATTAGTTATTTTCCTGTTCTGCTGGGAAAATGCCGAGCCTGAGGGGTACTATGCGATTAGTGACTATTCAACACGCCGAGTATGGAGCCGTGCACATTGCCGACGTAGTGAAACGGGTCTTTGGTGTTTTTCATGGTTTTGATGATTTAATAGCACATCTTTTTCCCCTTAATGATGAACGCAGCGTAAACTCCATTCATGGCCCGCCTACGTGTACTTGATTAAAATTCGAATGACATTAGTTGAATGAGACCCTTTCCGCCATTAAACAATTACACAATGTGGCGGAGACCTGCGGCCTCCCCGTGATCCCAGCCAGACAAGCGGCTTCAACAGGCCCCCCCAGCGCGGCGTCAGCTATTTGGGACGCGACGGCACCATTGGCTGTTTATCCGTGAACTCGCGATCGGGGAGAGCATTGACAGCGCCACTGCTGTTTTGCCGGGCACCTCCAACACCTCGCTGCCCGGTGTACGTAGCCAACCGATGCATATCGTATTTGCAGATAACTGCTGGTCACAAGACACACGCGATGGTGTCCCGGCGACACGTGTAAAACAGCGTACCGCCGTTGCACCCAGCAGAGAACCCGCGGCACTGTGTAAAACAGCGCACCGTCGCTGCACCCATGGGAGGCTCGGAGAAGAAACAAAAGCACTGGAAAATAGGAACATCAGGCTGTCTCGTGTAAAATGCTCGTAAAAATTGCGAAACTTCAAATGTAACTTTATTTGTGGTTAATGCCAATACTGAAAAAGTAAACACGGTTCATTGGGACTTTAGGAAGCACAAATTGATGAGGTCGTATGACCTCGCCAACTCTCTCTATTGGAGTGGTATGTTGCGGATCAGAAAGTCCTGATTCGGTCTTGCCACCTGAGGTTTGAACCGAGTCCTTGGCGTGGAAGCCCAACGCGCTGCCGCTGCAAACCCGTAAATGTGGTTTCTGCACGAGCCTATTGCCACGACACCCGCTGGACAGCAATGCTCTCTTGTTATCAGTTTCGGGCAGTGGCGGATCCAGGACTTCATTGTGGGAGGCTAGGGAATCAAGCCTCCCCCACCATTGCCTCGGATCAGCCTCCACCTATGCATTAATTATAGGCACTCATTTTGAGGGGGTTTGAGCCCTTTAGCCCCCATTTGTATATCCAGCACTGATCTCGGGCCGGACGGATCAGGAATGATCCTCACCAGACTTCCATTATCCGTAGCCTCCAAGTGAGAGTTAGTGACGTCATATGATCTCAGCAGTGGATGCGACGTTAAGCTCACGCCACACCTCACTGCGCCCGTCTGGGTCCCGCGGAGACGCGAGCGCTGCTGCCGCCGGAGAGGACCAAGGATGTCTCCACTCCACTGCTGCATCACTCCCTCCCGCAGCCAGCACGCGACGGCGCGACGCTATAATTAGCCAGTGTCCTTCAATTAATGTTTATTGATTTGGAAAAGTAACCCTCCAAAACTGTTCCTGTAGCCATTGAAACATTTTAGTTAATGAAATTTAGGGGTCTTTTCCAGAAACTCCCATCCTCCAAAAAAGTCTAAATCTTAAACACCCGCAAAAGCTAGCACGAGTAACAGTATATTGTGGGAACCAAGTCAACCTTTGTCTGTTGCAAAGTATACTTTTCCGGGGCCCGGGTTGAAACTATTAGATTACGTCAAATTATCCGTTTTCTCCTACTTCACTTTGTCATTGGCGGCTCCGAAACACCAAAGAGGGACCTAATTTGTTGTTTTCGATATACTTCTGCCGATGAGCTAAATCGGTTCAATGTTTCGGATCCCTGAAACGGTTGGCATCAGTCTCCATTCTATATATTTTGCAAAAATGTCATCCCATTGCACTTTGCCGTAGGCAGCGTCTTCTTATATTTGCATTTTAATCACGCATTTCATTTCTTTGTCATACTACTGCGCTGGAATGCAGGGGAACCGAGCGAGTGTGCGACAGAAGTAGTCTACTGGTGATCCTCCAAAATTGCACGTGGTTCTAAGCTCAAGACCTTTAGTAGAAACAATTTGAGGCTAAGTCACATAAATAGACAGACATTATGGACCGTAGCGCACGGTATCGGAGCGTGTCTTTTAGCCAATGACCTTCGTTCTGCCCATTTCTGAGCACTTACCAACACGCCAGGTCCTTAAAACTATAGACATTAGAACTATTTCCCTGAAACGGGAGGGGTTCAATCCGTTTAAATATCATCGATGAGTCACTATCGAGACATTCATTCTCTGAATCAATTCCCGGTAATCCTTCCCAGAAATCCTTCTCAGGATCATTAGGCAACTTCTTCTTACGGTATATCCTCAACATATCCTTTTTGTCCACAGTAGGTAATGACACTGGGAAGGACGGTAAGCACTATTGATCACGGTGAATTAGACAGTCATTGGTCAACAGACGCCGTAACGGATACATCCAAGCCAAGAGCGTCACCACGGACCTTCGACTGAGGAGGAGGGGGTTAGTGTAAACGTTTGATACATCAAACATGACTGCGGCCATAACGAAAGCTTAACACGCGCCCCGCTGGTGTCCCTGGCATGACGCGCCCCGCTGGGGGGGGCGTTTTCCCCCTCCGTATCTCATTCCCCACGAAAGCTAAAGGAAAATTTACGGGCGGCGTTCGAAAGCTCTTGATAAGACGAAGAGATTTTATACGAATAATTTTTATGACAGGTCAATATTGAGGTCAGCATAGGTCAAAGAAGGTTTGATAGGCTTACAACAGAGCAGTGTACATTTCTCTCTCTAGGTCTGCCATCAGGGGAGCTAGAGCAAATCGTTATGTATCATTGGATTCCTCTCATCGCGGCGAATCGAATTATGTATAATATGACCTTGCTAGGTCAAATAGTGAAAATGACCTGACCTCGAGCTAGGTCAGGGTCACAGAGTGACCTGGTATGGTCATGCAGGGTCCTGAAATTGCTTTCACGTAAGGTGGAAAGTGAAGCCAAAATCCCAAAAAGAGGCCAAATTCCCCTCTTTCTTAACATGCCTCATTTTTGTTGCTGTGTATTTCAGGCTTACAAGTCCCATCACAGCCCTTTTCCTGGACCTGTTTATTGCTTCTTACCAAACCAATACTTTTTCAGGATAATACTTTGATTTAGGACTGTATTAATGTGCCTTCCTTCGAAATATAAGCAACAACTACCACCAGCTTTTTTTGTTTTGACTGACAATAGATGAAAATATCTGCTGTAGAATGGAAGTGAAGAATCATCATTCTGCTACCTTCTAGTGGAATGAAATCATTTTGACCTTCCGCGATTGTAGATACCTCATATATAGATAGGGTCTCATAACCGTGAATCTCTAACCCATGAACATAGAACTAGGGAGCTACATAATTTTTAATATTTATATATAGAAGACATTATTTGGCCCTGATTCCATGGTAAATAACCAACCAGATAAAATCCCTCTTCCCCTTATTTTGATATTCTCCAACATTCACCCATCCAAGCACCACACAGGCTATCATTATTTAATGCAAGACGTGGGGTTTAAACACTCAACCGCTGCCAGAATTATTTTGCTTCAATATGTGAAAACCACCAGCCTATATTTGTATGCACAATCAGTTCAGATTAAGAAAATAGCAAGCATACCCAGCCTTAAAAATCATGAGCCGCAAAGGGTACAGTCTGAGCCTTCCTCCGAGCTGTGGAAAACTGTTGCAAGGTATTATGACCTCACCCAGTAGTGTACTGAGTAGGTAGGTACCTACCCGCCTATCTCCTGTAGATATTTAAGATGGGAGAAATGGTTCGATTAATCGTGAATTTCCGGAAAGGTAAGCTGCAGTATCACGGATAAGAAATGAACCCTCATCCACAATATCCCTTCAACAGCAAACTCAAATTCCTTCCACGCACTCACTCAATTTCAGTCTTCTTTCCAACAACCATACTGACCTCAAAATTCTGTATTCTCCGCCTTGGTGATATTCCCGCCTCAAGACAAGGCTCGCCAAGGTTACCGAAGTAATTAAAAACTCACCGCCTGCACTTGTGCACCCATTCATGACACCCGAGATCATTTCGGCTCCCCAAATGCGACAAAGTGACGTCATTGTTCTGAATGGACGAAATCCAGCTGAGGCCCTTTCACCGAGGCCAATTCGGTACTTGGATGTCTTTGGAATCCCATTTCTCAATAATAAACGCACGGTTGAGAGTAATCGAACGGTAGAAATGTTGCTAAAGCATGTTTCAACTTCAAAAAACTAACAAAAAGAAAAAGAAATCTGTATCTTACGAAATATATTGAAAGGTGGAATCGGCCTCACTTAAAGTGGAGATTTCTACCGAAATCACGATGTAGTTCCGAGTGTTTTACAATTTCAAAGAAGCTCTTAAACCGCATAGTAAAAACATATAGCAATTGCTTATTTATTTGTCTTGAAGAAAACATATATTTCTTTCCAACTTTTGTTCATTAAAATAATATATATCCTAATTTATTCATCAATGTTACCAACATTAAAAAATAGTAAAAATTCAGGGTTGACTTTGGCAGCCTCTCTTGAAATCATAAGATTTTTCACATTATTGGTGGTCTTGATAGGAATCTAAGTTTCATTTTGATCCTTTCAAATGTGACTTGTATCCTATTCTAATGCGAATAATTGCCGAAAACTAAAAGTGGACGAAAACGAATGCGCCTCGATCCAATCCACCTCACTGAATAAATACCCACGTGAAGTCTTTCCTTTGCCTGAAAAGCTGGCAGCAGTCAATCCCAAGCCAGCTTAGGCAAAAATATGCGCCATCTTTTGTATTTGAAAGGGCCAGAAACTTCTGGGACATGACAAAGTTTGTTATACCTCCAGAAAACCTTTGTTGTCTTCTTTTCCCATGTCACTGTTGGTGTTTTTCTACGGGTTTTATATTTTAGTTTGTGGCAGGCCGGGATTGTTTTGTTTTGTGCGGCGTTATCGTGGGAATAGCATTGGCGTTTGCGATTGGCGAGAGGACCTAATCAGGCAATATATTACATCAATGGCGGTTGGGGATTATACTAATATGGTTTGGGTATTTATTGTCATAATTTAGATGTGTATTATACTGGTTTTCATGCCGGGATTCCTCTGCCAAGTGAGGCCAAATCAAATCCATGGTGAGCCTAAATAAATCTGAAAAAGATACGTTTTCCAACCAAAAATTGTGAATTTCTGGACACTGTGGTCATGTTGCATATCAATCGACTCCCCGTGACAATATAAATAAGCAAAATGGGAGCTTTATCTCAATTCAATGAGAAGTTATTGGCAAAACAATCACTGGGTGCTCCTGTGACCTGACATGACCTTTGAGAGGTCAGATGGTCAAAACTCAAACTTTATGGTCAAGATCGTGGTAAGAATAGACGGTTTGAGGATTTTCAGCTTTATCTATCCAGTATTTACTGAAAACGAGCCCATTCTATTTTTCACCATAGACTTAAAATGGGGTGACCAAAAAATTGACCCCACCTTAGGTCGACAAAATCAAAATTCCCAGATAGCAGATTTGTAGACCCTAATGACCTTATCATTTTGTGCAAGTTTCAAACTGATCGGTTCGCTGGTGTTCCCTGGGCGCCGCTTTAAACTCGTTATTATAGGTTTTGAGGTCGGGTCACTTGACCTTGAATAGCTCTTTGACCTGACATGACCTCAACTAAAAAATTTGGTCAGATGTGTAACATTGATCAGGGATAAGGTACTGTAAGTTTCGTTGTTCTGCGTCTCTTCGTTTTTTAGCTATCTGGAGAAAACCAGGAGGGGGCGAAATTCGCCCCCCAGCGGGGTGCGTGTTAAAAGAAATCATTTGCTTCTGTAAGTGTGATGGCTTCTGATGCTGAGACAAAAAATTGTTCCCGGTAATGGCCAGGGCAGCCAAAACAGAGAGAGAGAGAGAGAGAGAGAGAGAGAGAGAGAGAGAGAGAGAGAGAGAGAGAGAGAGAGAGAGAGAGAGAGAGAGAGAGAGAGAGAGAGAGAGAGAGAGAGAGAGAGAGAGAGAGAGAGAGAGAGAGAGAGAGAGAGAGAGAGAGAGAAGAAGAGAGAGAGAGAGAAAAAAAAAAAAAAAAAAAAAAGAAAAAAAAAAAAAAAAAAAAAAAAAAGAGAGAAGAGAGAAGGAAAAGAAGAAGAGAGAGAGGAGAGAGAGAGAGAGAGAGAGAGAGAGAGAGAGGAGAGAGAGAGAGAGAGAGGAGAGAGAGAGAGAGAGAGAGAGAGAGAGAGAGAGAGAGAGAGAGAGACAGAGAGAGACCAGAGACATAAATAGACATGATTGAAAGAGACATGGTCCAGAAATGGTGGTGAGATTTGCATATTCTTCAATGTCGTAGCTAATGAATACTGTTACCTATTTAAACCAGTTCTCGTGATCCGTTGTGTGATCATTTTGGTAGGTGGCTGTCAATCGGCTCCGATTCTTAGTAGAAACCCCACATTACGCGCCTGAACCAATCATCCCATGTTGTATCCAATTGTTTTTTTCGGGTCACAGTTGGTTTCCAAGTTAAGACACCCATTGAGCAAATGTTTAACATTTTCACGTGGCTTATCTAGAGACGCTCTACGGCAGTACATAATGTTCGGAACAAAGATGGTCAGAGGAGCGGAGCAGCGCGGGTCAAAGGAGCGCAAAAGTGATCGCGCCCAGTAGTCGGCGCGCCCTAAAACGCCAAAACGTGACGATGCAGGTCAGAGGAAACCTTGGCTCCCACTTTTTGTCGGAAAGTTTGGCAATTTTGACCACTTCGAGAAAAAGTTGAACAATATTGCAACCAGACTGTGCGGAAAAGGCAAAAGGAGCCCAACTAGGAAGTTAGGTTTCTAGAATGCATGGCCTCGCGTCAGCAGTAGCTTAAATATTCACTGGCCTGTCCAGTTTTGTTGCTAGCGACGTTTATTTCAGAAGAAGTGGAAGAAACAATTGGCAGTTGAGAAAAAGGGGTTCAAATATCAATGAAAGTGCAAATTTTACTCCGAAAAGCCTGCGGGAAAATTCGGCTCTGCTAGCTTTAGTTCGTTCACGGCTACTACTGCAGCACGTGTGTAACAGAAGACCCGGCGTGACAGGTTGGCGTCACTTCTGGCACGTTCTAAAGCGTCGTTGTGGGAAGTCCCCTGCCACCGGCCGCGACAGGGGAGTGCTGTTGGATGGGGCCTTCACCCAGGTACCAGCAGCGGGGAGCCGGCGGCGGGCAGGCTGGTGGGCCGCCGGTGGCACCTGCCGCGGCTCAGCGGCGGGCGGTGGGCGGCGGCGCGGCTGCCGCCGGCCGCCCTGCGGTAATGGCTGTGGACAGCGGGCGGCGCGCACCTGCAACAGGCGCCGATACCCGCCTATCGACCGCGGCGCCACGCCGCGCCGACACCTTGGCTTTCACCTGCTGGTGACGGCTGACCAGCGCCGCCGCCGCCGCCGTCAGACGGCTGCCGGCTGCAGGGCCGGCGCCGCAGCACGCTCCGGCGCGCACGTGACTCCGCTCTGTGACGCGCTTGTGCCAGTGTTGGGTGACGGTGACACGCGCACGCAGCTGCGGTGGCCTGCTCGGTGGAAGGTAGCAGCTGGCGAGGTTTGGCCGGTGATCGACTGCGGAGTTAGGGACGGACGCAGCCCAGCCACCGCCGCTGCTGGCGTTTAAATCCGTCGCGGCTAATCCAGCGAGCTCTACTGCCCTGGTTCTCGGGTCGGCCCGCTGGAGCGTGGTGGCTGCGTGGTGCTGGTGGCGCCGTCTCTGGCCGCTGTCGCGAACTAGTGTTGTCTGCCGCCGCCGCTGCCCTGCGCCGGACGCCGTGTAACGGGGTACGTTTCTGGCTGTTGCAGGTAGGCGGCGGCAGCGGCGGCGGCAGAGCTATAGCCATGCAGCCAGCGGAGCGGCGCGCCCGACCGCCCAAAATCGGCCAGCTGCCCAAGTCAGCCACCATCACTGACGGCCGCCAGCCGAGCTCGGCGCCAGCTGTCGACGCGGCGCTGCCCACCAGCCATGTGACGGTGCAGAAGTCACGCTCCCGGGTGGTGGTGCGACCCCGTGAGCGGCGCACCCCTCTCCGGCCGCGCGCAACTACCTCTCGGTGGTGGCCGAGACGGAGGCGCTCAGTCTGGACGAAGTGCGCAGTGCACCGGTGTCTCCGGCGACGGCGGTGGTAACAACGGTGGCAGGACAACAACCTCCGCTGGTGACCTCTCACAGCGACACTACTGGCCTGGCCGAGCGGCCCATCTACCCCAACATCCCGTTCTCGCCATACGGCTCGCCCTGCGGCAGTCCGCGCTTCAAGAAGCGACCGCTGAGGGAGGTGCACCGCGTGGTCAGCGTGGAGCACAACGGTGAGCACGTGCAACTCAATCAGTACAAACTGCACGAGGCGATCGGCCAGGGCTCGTACGGCATCGTCAAGCTGGCGTACAACGAGGACGACGCTACCACCTACGCTATGAAGATCCTCAACAAGAAGAAGATCATGCGGAAGGGTGGGATGTTTGTGCGCGGCCGGCTGGCGCCGCATCGAAAGAACTCTGGCGGTAATCCGCTGGCCAGCCCGCTGGATCGAGTGTACCGGGAGATCGCCATCCTCAAGAAGCTTGACCACCCGAACGTGGTGAAGCTGGTCGAGGTGCTGGACGACCCGGTGGAGGACAACCTGTACCTGGTGTTCGAGCTGCTGGAGAAGGGCGAGGTGATCAGCATTCCGACTGACAACCCTCTGTCGGAGGCGCAGGCCTGTCGATACTTCCGCGACGTCGTCATGGGCATCGAATATCTCCACTACCAGAAGATCATCCACCGCGACATCAAGCCGTCCAACCTGCTGCTCGGCGACGACGGCCACGTGAAGATCGCCGACTTTGGCGTTTGCAACGAGTTCACCGGGCCGGACGCGTTCCTAACCGGCACGTCGGGCACGCCGGCCTTCCTGCCGCCAGAGGCGCTGCGGGCGCAGCGCGACCGCTACAGCGGGCGTGCTTCGGACATCTGGTCTCTTGGGGTCACCCTCTACTCGTTCGTGGTCGGCAGGCTACCGTTCCACGACGAGAACATCCTGGGTCTGTATGCAAAGATTCAGTCTCAGGAGGTATTGTTCCCGGAGCAGCCGGCCGTTTCGGAGCCTCTACGACACCTGATCCGTCGCATGTTGGCCAAAGAGCCGGAACAGCGGGCCACGCTGCCGGAGGTGAAGAGTGACGCGTGGGTGACGGGCGGCGGGCCAGCACCGCTGCCGGCCGAACTGGACAACTGCCGCGCTGCCGTCAGCGTCACCGACGAGGAGGTGCAACACTGCGCTCGCCGCCTGCCCAGCCTCAACACCATCATCCTCGTCAGGGCGATGGTCAAGCAGAAGAGCTTCATGCACCCGTACAAGGGCGCGGCGGCCGGTGGTGAGGGTGAGGGTGATGGTGAGTCTCTGAGGGACGTGCAGGGGCGCAGTAGCGAGTATCATCGGTCGGGCCGCAGCAACTCGGCGCCTTCCGCCTACGAGCTCTACCTTGAGCGGAAGCGCTCGGTGGACATCACTCTGCCGCCCGTCTCGGAGGCGGACGCCGACACGTGATGCCCGCCTGTGAGCCGGCGGGACGGCCGCGGGAGTGAGTGCGTGCCTTGGGGTGGCGTCGGACGTGGCGGAGGTGAGCGGTGAATGCCAGTCAGAGGTGGCTGGAGCCACGGCGGAGTATCGTGCTAGTCACCGGCGGGAGAGGTTCGATGACACGCCTGGTGGCCGGTCCGTGGCCGCGCCAGCGCTGCGGGCTGTACCTGCTGCGCAGACCTCTCCTCCGAGCGGAACTCACCTCGCAGGTGATGGCAGCGCCCACCGCCGACGAAGATCACGTATTTCAAGCCTACCCGAGTGCTTCTCTTCAGCATAGTATTATAATCATGTCAGAACGAAGACGCAGTCGGCGATGTCGGCCACACGTGTCCTCTGAGGTCGAGCTGTGAGATTGCTGACTGCTCGGCCTCTGGGGAGGGTGATGTGAGTGGTGCGCCTTGGCTGGCGCCGCGGGCCCGGTCCTGCCGCCCCGTTCGACATGCTCGCACTCAACAGGGCTCACCGGGTCATTCTTAGCCGAAATACTATTTTTCTCTTATACGCAGTATGGTATCTACGTGGTTTGTGCTTGTGCGCACCGGGGGTGTCGTTTTCCGTAGCTTATGGGAGAGAAAGCTGCTGGGAGAATCAAGTGATATGTTTTCGGAGGCAAAAGACAAAGCCGTTTCCGCTTTTAAAAAGTCCCACGCTAGTACTAGCCGTGTGTCAGTTGAAATGAGCAAAGCCGACTTCATGGCTAAACATGCCATGAGTTTGTCATTAAGCGAACGTATCCGACGTGTGTGAGTAGTGGAAGCAGAAATGTTGTGCTATATATATTACATCGTTACATTACATTGAATATTTAATCAAACGGCCAGCTAAGCTGCATAGAGTTTTTGAAATAGGAAAACGTATTACATTTACGTATTAGTTAATATACAATGTAATAAAGCAAAATCTACTCACGAAATACGTCAATATATATATATATATATATATATATATATATATATATATATATATATATATATATATATATATATATATATATATATATATATACACATAATTTAGGTACATATCAATGACCTTCCCAATTCTTCATTCTTCGTCGGCACATCGATTTGTCCATGAAGTCCGTTCAGTGTGTTTCTGAAGTCACGAGGTCACAAATTCTCGATCTTCAATTTGAAAAGAGCTCATATCACCAAACACAGAAGACGACACCCCAGGTGCAGTGACGTTCTGTTTACGTAGTGGTGTTCCCGTTTTATCTTGATGTGTCTGGTTGAGTCAGTTTTGGTGGATCCTGATCGTATCTTTTCTTAGTATAGCTGTTCCCTTTATCATACGAGGACCCTGTTTTATAGGGTACCGACGCTTGGGCATAATTGCGACGCTAGGGAGGAATGGAGTTAGCTATTGGCCATGATATTTTCCAAATAATTTTGGGTACGATATTCACCATGGTGTGTTTTCACGGGGGGTTCTGGTAGTGATCTGGAAGAAAAAGGTATTGGAGGTGCCAGAAAGCTCTAGGTGCTATGTCTCTTTCAGTTACACCGGTTTCGTGGTTTCGTAACACCGAAGCTTTCTACTCGAGACCGCTTTTTACGTTGACTTTTGAGTGTTAACATGGATCCTTCATTACACTTGAACGCTAATGCACCATAGCTACTCATTCCAAGTGGATTAAGCAGTTTGGGGTGGAAATGTTCCTGAAAATTGTCTCCGTCCCTGCACTCTGTTGCAAAATCGTACCAGCCTAGTATCGAACAAATTCATGTTTGAGTGGAGCTGGTGTACCAGCAACTGCGCTGGCCAGGACCAAATGGAAGGCTCAGGGGTACAGTATTGCTGGCCTGGCCGCTTGCTGTCGCGCTCCGCTTCGCTGTGTGTGTTTGGTCAGTGACTGCAGTCCGGCGCCTCTGGCCTGTGTGTGCGTGCTGTCGGCGCTGTGTTCCCTGTGAGTTCCGTGGAGGAGAGGTGTCGCCGCTACAGCTGCCCGTTCGAAACTCATGCTTTCAACTGCAGACTCTTTGCATGGCGCTATTTTATCAAGGAATGACAAAGGACGGTGTCGTCCCGAAGTATTTCCTTAGACTTGTTCTCTGTTTCAAATTCAGGACATTGAATCAGTGGGCCAGGTTACATATCGTTTGGGTGCGACTTTTGTCTACCACTTATATGATTTGCAGTGTAAGACCAATCGGACTCACATTTAGTACTTCTGCGGTGGAAGATGCCGAGAACATACGCTTTAAATTCATTATATCTGTTAACATTTTCGTGCATTTATTTTTGTGTGCACTTTTGACTGATTGAGGTTCTCGATTCGATTGTTTACCATACGAGAATCGGATTGTTTGCTCCATAGAAAACATATGTATTGAATCGTATATCTCTCAAGTGTGATGCTTCGTTTTATTAGCGGACTTCTTGCCTGGGAAAAACGTTTCACTGGGTTCCGATTTTTAGGACTGCCCCATTGGGGTGCAAGCTTTTCTGAATTAGTTAGGGAGAGGTGACAGACTTGAATATGGACCTAGTCCCAAAGTTCTTTGGTCTTTGATTGGTATTCGGCGGCGTCCGCCGCGCTCCGGCGCAGGGTTGCGTGTCGCTCCCTCGCTGACGTTCGGCTGTATTCTGTAAAGTGAGCAGTCGCGCTGGGTTGCTTGTCCATTGATTCCTTATGCAGTGCTACCAAGCGGCGACGCCGAGCTCCGTGTTCTACAACCACCGCTCGCCTCGGTGGAAACAGCCCTTTGTTATGCGATGTCTGAGGCATTCTGTCCGCTTTCGCAAATGCCGGGAAAAGTCAGAAAACTTTGATATGGCTATGGCTAGATATCGAAATGGAGGGTATATCATTGATAAACAACAACTGTTTCGCGTCCAGATATTTGAAAATGTGTTTTTGTCATCGTCTTGGTCATATTGTTTGTCCTTTTGCGTCTGTGATGTCTTGTTACCCATGGGCCTTGTCTGCAGTAGTTGTTTTCAGTGAGTTGGAAGTAATTTGTGGATAAACTAGAGTTGAATGAAAATTGTACATGTGTACTGTGTTACCAGGGTGGTATGACCGCTCCCTCCGCTGGTCCACGGGCGGCTGCCACTGTGAATACGACTTCTCACTGTTACCATGGGCCTTGTTTTTCCTCAGTCTGTGGCACTCCCGCTTGTTTATGACATTGTCTCCACTCTAGTTTACCCCTCCATTTGGCTGATGGCTGGCCGTGGCTTTCTGCCCTTGCAGCGTCGAAATACTCACCCCGACAGGCTTCTTTTTCTTCAGACAACAGGGCATATAAGTAACGGTTTCATGTGAAACGCATCCTCATAATGAGCTCACTGCCGCGGGATATTGTGGCTCCAAAGTATATAAAGATAATTTTAAGTAAGACAAGGCGCCGTCCATCAATCAAGTGGCAAAGGAGGCTGGAGCTCAGTTGGCATGGAGAAGGGTTCGGAAAAGCCCGGGAGCTGCGGCGTGTGTTTTAGGCGGTAGAAAGGCACGTGCGTGAGGAAAATATCCTGTGCGTGATTGAACTGGTCACTACGCGGACCTCGAACCAAGAGAATGAGCGGGTGGTCGGGGTCAGGCCGGAAACTCCTCGTCCCAGGCGAGCGGGTGGGAGATTGTGACGCGTGGTGGACAATTGGCGCCTCTGATGTTACTCTGCACCTGTTCGCGAGCACGCATCGACTCGCACAAGGCGGCATCGCCCTATTTATACATTGTTGATGTTCGCTTCCTGTATCTTATACATTCAAGCCCAGTTTTGAAATAAACCAAATGAGCTATCGGAGTTGTTTAAGCAGGTGCGATCTGTCTGGAGTTAACTCGGGCGACTCCAGACCTGCACTGGTCACGGCCCGTGTAATCACGAAACTGGCGCTTCGGTGCTGGAAACCATGCGTGTATCTCCGTAGAGTTGCTGTACTTCGCAGCGACGCTCTTTCAATATTCATGCAAGGTTAGTTGATTACATTTCTTTACTTTTTTGCACAAGCTTCCACGTCCGTGAGGTCAGATTTTCGTAATTTGTTTTTAAACCTGGAAATTTTTGCATAGGCTACAAACTTTCACAATATTTATGAGTCAACATCACATGATCAGGTCCAACAGACATCCCCCCTCCGAAAAAATCTGGAAATATGCCGGAACTCGGTTGCTTCGATTTCAGGGAGAAAATTTTCGCGTTTTCTTATGGCCTCTATTCCTGGCAATCATGGCCTGTTAGAATCAACTACTGTAACAGTTTGCACGGTATCGGGAAATAATTTATGTTGCTATAAGAAGCCTATGAATGATGATTCGGTCATCCAACGATCGCTACATTTTCAATTTGTTCCAGCCTCCTTACTCTTGAGAACTCATTTATGTGAACCAACGAGTGTCTGGTCCCCGTTGGTTGGAAACAAATGACAATACATTTGAACTGAGGGCGCAGTTCTGCTTTTCAGCTGGTCGCTAATGATCAAAACGTTCGAATTGCTTTCAAATCCAAATAACTAAATGAAAACTTAGTCCGCAATGATACCATTTTCTAGATAATATACCAAGTGCGTCGTACAAATAGCTGGTTGATAGGCTTATGTAATTTTAAAATCCTAAACTTGCTGCTTTATAGATAAGCCGTTATACTTCGTCAATGGTTCCTGATAAAAAGTCAGATCATAAAACCAAGCAGAGGAACTTCCGAGGTACAAAGCAAAGAATGCGTTTAGTGGTTTACCAACGTGCGTTTGGGCTGCATTGCCTGGAATTGGGGCTACTTGTGAGGCCCCAGACTTACGCCCTTGTACCCATCTCTTTGATCTCTGTAAGCTTTTTCCTTGGCTGTATTTTTTCTGCGGCGAGGGACGGGCCAGATAGTCCTACCTAACGACGGGCGGCGTATATTGCCAACCGATAGAACTTGGCGCAGATAGCGTTTCACTCATCTCCAAAATCTGAGATTATTGTGGACATTACGTACATGCTACATATGGTTTTGGAATTCACGGTTGGAGCATGGCTTAGTGATTCAGTTCAGCCCCTGTGAATTTCCCCTTTTTCCACTTGGAACCGATGATTTGCACATTCATGGTCCCGTTATTTATTCACGCCTTAGTAGTGTTTCCCTGGGCGTTTTTTTTTTTTTGCCCAGGAGTGTTTTTGTCTCTCTGAACCATAGGTGTAGGAGCGTTCAGAACATTATCGGGCAATATGTAATTTGAAGTTTTTTCAGTCCAGGCCATAGGGTCAACGGGTCTTGAACATTGGGGAGCATGGTCCTCTGCACGCCCTCTCCCCTGTTCCTACGCCAATGCAGTCTGACTAACCATCTTATGACTTTTTATGGGACGTTCGATACATAAGCGCGAGCAGCTTCGCCGTAGAGCTGCCGAGTCACGCAGCGAGCGGTGCCGCGTAGCGTCGCGCTCTCCCGACTGCCACTGCGTCCTAACACGAAAACCCTGAAGCATATCTACCATTCCGGCATTGCCCGGTGGTCGCTGGCGTCCGTGGACCATGCGCGTCCGCCCCGTCTCTCCCTGCCCCTTCTGTCTGTCCGGGGACGGGGTAGATCTCTGTCGCGGAGTTTTAACATGGTCTGTATCTATGTAGTGGTGTACTTGTGTGCGTTGCTGTAGGGAGATAAATAAACATGTATGGTCTTAATGCCCCTGTCCGCCTTAAAGAAGTGCGTTCGGACAATTCTGAATTTCCAATGGTAGGGTAAGGGCCTTTAGGTCAGACTGACAACAACGTTGGACTTTTCCGGAGTGACTTTTTGGTCTCTCTGACTACTTATGACTTTGTATGTGGTGTTCGGTGCAAAGTGTCGTTTCCTTTTTAAATGAGTATGTTGGACAATTCTGAATTACCAAAAAGAGGACAAAGGTCGTTTCGCCACGCTGAAAAAATTGTTCTCACTGCAAGTAAAAACTGCATTATTGTTGAAATTTAAGGTATGATTGGTCACAGCAAAGGCGATGTACTGAGCCAAGAATCTGAATTTAGACTTGCTGACCAGGGCCTCCATGGACGTCGCCCCGCCCCGGAGCGCCAGGGCAGCACTCGGCACGGCTCCGGCGGCCAAACGTCCGGCCCAGAGCTCCTCGAGGCACACATCGCCAAATTCAGAGCGTAAACACAGACCAACACCATTTAAGAATAGAATTAAGAAGTTGGATGCAAGGTACTGAACATTGGACAGCTGTCATAGTTTGTTTACTCTTTTCTCAGTATTCCTTTGCAAACAAAAATTAAATTAATTATCCGTGCGGTCCGACTTCACGCGAGGCTGAGTGCTGGGGCCGTATGAAGCTGGCGGGGGGGCACACGGTCTCGGCTGGTGGGTGCGAGCCGGGGTGACGAGCTGCCGTGGCCGTGGCCGCTGCGCCGGCGCTGCCGCTCGCGTCGGGCGGCTGTGCGCGCGCGGCGGCCGCCGCTCAATACGGCCGCCGCCGCCGCCACCGAGCCGGCGGAGGGCAGCTGGGCAGCGTCGACAGCGATGGCGGTCACCAGCGGTGACTCCTTGCCCGGTAAGTGCCCAACTTTGCCGCCACTCCGACACGCCGAATCTCCCGCGCGATTATGTCGCGTCAATTCGCCTGCGCCATCTCCGCCCCGCTTGTTCTTGCGGTTCCCGCTGTCTTAATGTAACCCCAGGTTGCCGTTCGTGTTTCGCCCCTGGAGCTCTATCGCCCAATTTTTTTAGGCGGAATGCTGGATTTTGTGTACGTGGACCTATACAAATTCTAGGTATCCATTGGTAAAAATGGTCCGGACATTCACGCAAGTGCCAGTGCTGTGACGTTGTCATCCTTTTCCGCCGTCAAGTCATTATTTAGCAGCTCAGTTGCTCATTTTTGGTGTTGTAATGTCTGCTTTCATTTTTGAGAACCCTTTCTTTTTGCTGTTACCATTTTCCTTGGCCCGCAAATTGTTCAAAAGCGTAGGTGCGACATTCCTTGGTAGTCAAACGGTGGTTGAGTGGGTTCACCGGAACGTTATAGGGTACAAAGGCGGCCGCACCGGTAGTCCCAAATAATTAATGAAGCACGTCAACTTTGACAAAGGATGCGTCAGATTTAAAGTAGGCGGTGAGCCACTGATTTAAGTGTGCCTGAACTCGTACCGTAGATTTCTGCTCGTGGGGAGGGCATGGTGGGGAGGGGGATGAAAACTGACATATTGATTGGGCCTCCAATACCACAATAGGGTCCGCTTTTAGCTTTAGGGTAAAGTTGGGAGCCGAATTGGAACTTCTATGCAGCCGATGGGGGCTCTTCAGGGCTGCATTAGCACTGCTCTTTTGTCCCTCCTCTCCCCCAGCTCCTCTTTGGCTGCGCCCTCGTTAACTCCAATCGTAAATAGTATCAACCAGCTATTTTTTTACCGAAGCATATCTATGGACGGAGTTGAAATGCAGACCAGTCCTCTCACATTTCTACCTGAGTAGAGGTGGTTTGTTCTGTGCGATGTCCCTGTCGGCGAAATGGCACCGGCTAAAAATTGACCAATATTTGGAGGTTTTAGTTTGTCTTGTCCAACTTTCCTCAAAGAGCCTTTGAACTTACAACCCTGTAACCCTGCTCCCCCACCCACATTCCGTTCTATAATCGTGTCCACTCTGCTCCCCCTTCAAGCATTTGGGCCTCAACAGTACTGCCTACCCGCTCTCCCGCCCGTCACTGAAACCCGACAGGGGATTCGTCATTGTTTTGACAGGGGGGGACGTACTCTGAACGGGCGATGACCGGGGGAGGGGGGATAGGAGACGGAGCCAAAGCCAAAATTTGGTGACTCAATCAAGGAAGGCACTATCGAGACGGCTCACCTACAATGAATGCGGGAATATTTGCGCAGTTTTACACCGACAAGCGTCCGAACAAAAATATAAAATTGTTGTTGACATTCGGAAATTTGGAAGGCCTTTCCTCTCTGGTTCATGAGCTGGGAGGACAGGCCGCCTCCCTCCGCGTCCGATGTCCATGAACGCAAGGTTGTTCCTTTGGACCTGGTTCGCAATGCATGTGGCTGTGCGTATAACGTATGGCAAAATGTAGTCCGAAACTTACGTTTTGTTTTTACCATCCATGTCAACTCTGCATGATTTTGTTCAAGGTGAAGTGCACCACTGTGGTGATGCAGTGGAATTGAAAAAGGAACTGTTCTGAAGACGATGCGCCGAAACTACAGGAACTTGTAGCCCAAGTCGCTCATTATTATCGCTGATTTGGTCCAATCAGGACGGGCGAACCGTATAGCTGCGTGTCAAATATCCAGCGACCCAAGCTTGTGACGATGTATGGGCAGGATTTGGAAGTTTTGAAGTGTTCGTGTTTTGTTTGAATGTTTGGCAGTGTGTTCGTAGTTGGGGAAAGTAAAGTGTGAAGGCACCGGTCACTACTGACCAGGGGAACACAAAATTCATGATCTGGTCTTGGCTCCACTTGTGATTTTGCCAATCATTGTTCTTATTCCACCGATGGATGCAACGCAGCCTTCTGCATGTAACCTTATTTTGGAATAGCAAGGTGCGCACCATGCGAGGAGTGAAAAGAACGTGCCAGTATGTGTGTTTTAATGGGCGAGCCCGGACATAGTCACACATTGGACGCTGCCAGCGATGCTGCTGATGCTGGCATCTTTGTAGGAGATCCTGCTAGTCTTCGCTCACCAAATCGCGGGGTGCATCTGACTGTGAGGTGTCGAACTATTCCGCATCCTCACTCAGATGTGAAAAGGTTTTCCTGACTCCCGCTCACAATATTCATTCGACCCTTTGCTTTGTGGCTAGTGAAAGGGTTCTTTCAGGACGGGAAGCGAAAGCATGTTTGCATTGTGCGCGGCAGTGTTTGATAGTCCTCATTTTTCTAATTTCCATTCAGCGACACAATCTTGATGAAGTGCCAGTCCTGGAGAAAAGCTGAGCTCGCGGGCGACTATGTACGAAAGCCTGATCAAATGCAAGCAGCTGTGAAGTTACAATAACTACCGGCGGAAGTTAAGAAAATGACGCTGGGGTGTAATGCAATGTCTTTTGGTTCTTTTGTTTTTTATGTATTTTTCCTTGAAATTGCCATAATATGCGTGGCATCCCCGCCAGTCCTCGGCTGACTGACCAGCCTGTTCTGGACCCGCCCGCGGTGTATTCGCCAGAACTTGTGTATCTGTCTCACGATCCCTGCAGGTGAGCCATGACGCAGTTGTCTTAGGATGGTAATATCTTGGTAATACTTCGGTTTGCGCAAAACATGTCCGGTGCCCTCCACCAGATCATTATAGACATTACAGATCCTGCCTCGCGCCCCGCAAAATGCGAGCATGGCCAGAAAGAGATTCTTACCATGTCTTCATGCATGTGTTCATGGCAATTTTCTGCAAGCAGTTCATCAGCGCACACGAAAGTAGGGTACCAGGTGTGTTGAGCCCATTCCAGCGGCATGAATTATTCATTTGTTGTGCTTATAGCCCTTGAAGGGTCTATTCGACCTTACACCCGGCGAGCGCCTGACGCGACAGTCGACCGCAAATGTGCACTCGGGTGAAATCTGACGTCATCGGCTTAGTTATACCCGAGAGACTGCTGGCGCCGTGAAAACTAACCGAATGATCTCCGGTAAATCGCAAAGTAATCGCCTGTATATCTTCAATATGTGAAAGGATAAGTGATGCTCTTAACTAGGTCTCAGCGCTGCAGTTTCCGCCGTTGATTACATGAAGTTCACCGGTGAGCATGTTGTTTCAGCGTTCGGTATTCTTTTGACAAGAGCGGCAGCGGTGGTGCGTCTGTTTCTGCTCCAGTGACGTTCGCCGGTAAGCCGATAAGGTTGGGGGCGGTGCGTTGAAGCTGGGGGGGGGGGTGCAGGGTCAAGGTCCCGGCCAACGCACTAGCATGCCTACTCCGACCGAGTGGAGCTCTCCACAGCGCCCTGGAGGGTCTAGTGGATAAGAGCGGTGGTGAGAGAATCGCTCAGTTATGCTAAGCCGGAATGGAAGGCTGCAAAGACATCCAGGAATGCACAAAATCCTCAAAGTGTTTCGTGAAATGGGGAGAACCCAGTGCTCTATAATATGACCTCTTCGAGGCTGGGACTATTTACCAGCTATTATTCAAGAGGGTGGAACAGCAGGGGGAGATCGGTTTTTTGTTACCGTGGAAGCGCGTCGGTCAGAAAGAAATACTTTTTCACCACCGCCGTATTTAGTACCACATTATTCGGCGCACTCGGGACAATAGAGATAATGGAGGGCTTTGCAGAAAGGCCTTTATGACAGAATTTCACGAGCTCTTATTTCGTATGCGTAGCTCTTTCATCTCGAATATCCCAAAATCCACTAAAACCTCTTTCAGAGTCACAGCTCCTAAATGTCAAATATACAGAGGCGGAGTACAAAATATCAGAGGGTGTCCGCGGACAAGTTCCATCCCTCAGTATGTCGCTGGAACATGCTCTATGGTGCACTGCAGCTATATTTGTTATCGTCAGCCCAGTGCAAGGCGAAAATCTCAACCCGTGCATGATGTCGTCCATCCAAATAGAAGCTTACCACAGTTCTCCCGTCATTGACTATTCGTTGCTGTTAATATCATAAAATATATATGCCAGTCGGAATGCACAGAAATCACGAAGGCGAGACCTCTCAACCAATGCATGGTAAAAAAACCGACAACAGAATATTGGTCAACGAAAACAATAGCTTGTACACAATCGAACCTGGTCGAACAATGCCAGGACTGTGTTTCTCTCCAATACCGGCGGCATTTGGGCCCCATATCCTATCGAACGCTGAACAATCTCCCGGCAGCGTGCTTGCTAATTTACGAGCAACGACGCGAAAGCAGCCGCAGCCTCCCGGCTTTGACGCGGCGCTGGTAGTCGACGCGCTACTGGTGACTGACGCGGCGCTGGTAGTTGACGCGCTACTGGTGACTGACGCTCCTCTGGTGACTGACGCTCCTCTGGTGACTGACGTGCTACTGGTGACTGACGCTCCTCTGGTGACTGACGCTCCTTTGATGACTGACGTGCTACTGGTGACTGACGCTCCTCTGGTGACTGACGCTCCTCTGGTGACTGACGCTCCTCTGGTGACTGACGTGCTACTGGTGACTGACGCTCCTCTGGTGACTGACGCGCCGCTGGTGGCTGACGACTGGTGACTGACGTGCCGCCGGTGGCTGATGCGGCGCTGGTGACTGACGAGCTGCTGGTGACTGACGCACCGCTGGTGGCTCACGCGCCGCTGGTGACTGACGCTCCTTTGATGACTGACTTGCTACTGGTGACTGACGCACCGCTGGTGGCTGACGCGCCGCGCGCTATCCTATCCTGGGTCTGCTTCAGATACTAACTGGTTCTTTCGGACCCCCCTGTCTGTAGCCACGACTCTAGAGGGGCTTTGTACCCGCCATGCGCCTGTTGGTTTGGTCAGGTGATTAATGGCTCCATGCCACCGGACGTTGATAGGCAATAATGCGCAGGTGAAGTGGCCACAAATGATGGATATTGGGACGGTGGGCCGCCGTTTCAGCGTCGTTGCCTGCTGCGCCGTCCTCTGCTACTCTAAAAACGATCGGGGTGGTTTGGACCTCCCCAGCGCGAACCGTCGAATGCTGGCATGTATGGCTTCAGACGATTCATTTCCAGGGTCTTACTGAAATCAGATCTGTTCCTTGATGGTGGGCCGTATCATGGTCTGCAGCGGGCGCCGCTGTCCACAGACCCCGAGAACGGATGTGGACGGAGAGCATCTGTCCAACCACGATGACCAACACCTTTATGGAACTCTGAGCGTCCACGTCACGTGACAAGATGCCTAAATATCAAGAAATTGATATATTTAGCGGCAGGGAATCATCATCTGTCGGTTCTAGTTTGGGTAAATGTCACGCCCAAAACAGAACAAGTATGAACTACAGTCGCAAATGATGGACCTGTAGAGGGAGTAGTTTCTTATCTGTGGGAGGCTGAACATTCACTGATTCAGCACTTTTCGGCGGTAGTGACGCCCCTGGCCTTTGGGCCTTCCTACACCCGCCAGGCACGTGCTCCGAATATGAAGGGTGTGCTGCTGAGTACGTTTTGTGCGCGGGGAAGTATACTGTACCGCCGAACACTTCTGTCTGGTGAAATATACTGTACCGCCCTGCACACTCGGGATGGAGCACTGGGAACGGAACGGGTTGCCCCGTTCAGCCCAGGTACGGTTAGGGTCATTGGTAGATCCAGGGGAGGAGGGGGAGAAGGCATCAGGCTCTCAATCCCTCTGATATTCCCTCATTTTTTTCTTCAAAAAGAGTATTCTTCTCGATGTTGGTCCTGTTGCTCCTCCTTCACCATACTAGATTTGCCAGGGGTCAAAGGCGCTGGCACGGATTTTTGTATTACTGGGCAAACTTTTTGACGGAAAATTCCACCCAATTTCCTACCTGCCCGGTGGGCGAGATAGGGTAGAAAGAAGCATTTGTAATAAATTCAAATAAATTTACATATAATATCAAATATTATGTTTCCATCTTTAGATCTACGTTTTTAATGTTTCAATGCAAACCCAACTTTGCAGAATGGGAAGGGGAATGGGGTGGGCTCCAATGCCTCCTGTGGCTACTCCCCTGGATATGATGGGAATATTCCTGCTGAGATTAGGGCATATCGCCTTCAGGAGGCGCGTAGTGTTCATTTGGCAGGGGGAGGGAGCACGGGCAACTCTGGTTGGAGTACGGGCAATGCAATATCAAGGGTAAAATTTGTCAAGTTAATTAAACCATCACTATTTTCGGAACGCTTGTATAGGACCCGACTTAATAATTTTTTGGGGGATTATCGATGCACTAACTGCCAGGGCCATATAGCCCCCGCCCACCGGCACGCCCCTAGGACCCGGCGTTTGCAAAAGTGCATCAGACACCTTGTGTTCTTACGTGTATGCACAGTTTGTGATCACGTATTGAGAGCTTATCTTACCTAGCAGCTGGTGTGAAGATCTCTGACGTGTCCTGGTTCTAATAGCATTGGCGGACGCAGGGGGAGGAAATTCCGGCCATACCTCTCCCCAAAGCGCTGGAGGGGGCAAATTATATTTTGGCCCCCAAAGGCCGGATACATTTTTGGATAAAGGTGTTTACACTAGGTCTGTCGAACAATAAAATCTTTGTTCCCAAGGAGAGCGATCGTGACTTGGAGAGGTAGCTTATACTAGGTCTGCCTAGCACCCAAATTGCACTCCCATCCCCCTCCCCCCAGGAGGAGAGGCAGACATGGGTTTGCCCCCCCCTCCAAAGCTCGGGTCTGCGTCCGGCCCTGTCTAATAGTGTCGTAAGCTGTATAATCGGTGCTATATGATCAGGCAAGTTGTCGTGCCCCGAACCCAAGCAACCAGCTACCGTGTGCAAACGCGAGCTGCACTCAGGCGTCGGTCCAGCTCTTTGCACATGCAACTTTTTGTGAAACGTTGCAATTTGGAGGAATTTATCTCTGTAACTCCAGGAGTTTGTGACTCAGACAGTTATTCGGATCGATTCTTGCCAAGTATTTTTATATTATGTATAGTTTGTTTTATAGTTAGTTTAATTAGTTTGTTTATAGTATAGTGGGTTCTTAATATATTGGGGTCCTAATAGTTGGTCCTAATATATAAGGCCTGGTCCTGCACCTATGTCGATGTGCGCCTGAATAGGTTTGAGGTTTAATGATTTTGCAGATTTCCAGATGTTTTATACTCGGCTCGCTGCTGCTCGGTGCCTTTGTCACCATCAACAGACAGCCGTGGCAGCTGGAACGCAAACAGGCTTGAACAGTCATAATTTCTCGTGCAGGTTTCCATTACCTTTTGGGGCTGACTTCTTCGTATATAAATGTCACGCCTTTGGAATCATCATTTTGACTGAGTGAACATGAGTTATGAGCAGTTTTGATGGGGAAATGTATCTTTTCAACCGTATGTTTTAGTAGCATCATTTTAGGTGCTCCCGATTTATATTGATATGTTCCAATTGAGCCTCTCTCCCATTCCCAGCTGCATGCTGAGCTCTGCACTCTTTTGGTGCACTATCTTCCAACCCAGCGAGCAGGACTGACTGGAACCGTGGCATTATCCGGGTTCGATCATTGCGATGTTTGACGCACAAGCCACAGTAATGGCGGCCTCATCTCTCTGTCTCCGCCTGAGCGCGTCAAAATCCGTCAAGAATGACACAATACCGGCGGGACTGAGAGCCGAGGGCCGTTGTGTAGTCCACCGTCGCCTACTGGTCGTGGAAGCAGTGGAGGGCCGGTGGAGTATTGTCAAAGTTGTGGAAAATGTCTCGACAGCGGGCTTTGGTAGGTGTTGAGTTGTCACCCGCTGGGGCGTTGTCTGGCTGCCGTAATGTGGCCATCCATTACTGTTTTGGTGCCCGCCCAGCTCCTCCCAGCTTCAAGCGGATCACATTTTGTGGCATAAATGCGAATATGGTTCGGGACCCGACCTTGACGTTTTGCATGTCATCTTTCTATTATAAGGCAGTGTCGTGCCGTGTTTGCATGTTATCGAGGGTTTTGTATATCCCAAATAGGCAAAAACAGCCCTATGTTATTGTTGTTCATGTTCTTTATGGCTGCTCAGCTCTAGTTTGAATAATATGCATTTTCTCGTAGATCACTCGCCGTATGCAGAGCAATGTCACGGAGGCCAGTCCACTCCTGCGCGGGAGCAGTGACGCTGGAGCCGCCGCGGCCGCAGAAGACGGCCAGCTGATGAGCCGGACACTGGGCCAGAGTCAGCAGTCGCTGTCTGGACGGGCTGGGCAGGGAGAACGGAGCCGGACACCGGGTCAGAGCAGCAGTCGCTGTCTGAACGGGCTGGGCAGGGAGAACGGAGCCGGACACCGGGTCAGAGCAGCAGTCGCTGTCTGAACGGACTGGGCAGGGAGAACGGAGCCGGACACCGGGTCAGAGCAGCAGTCGCTGTCTGAACGGACTGGGCAGGGAGAACGGAGCCGGACACTGGGTCAGAGCAGCAGTCGCTGTCTGGACGGGCTGGGCAGGGAGAACGGAGCCGGACACCGGGTCAGAGCAGCAGTCGCTGTCTGAACGGACTGGGCAGGGAGAACGGAGCCGGACACCGGGTCAGAGCAGCAGTCGCTGTCTGAACGGACTGGGCAGGGAGAACGGAGCCGGACACCGGGTCAGAGCAGCAGTCGCTGTCTGAACGGGTTTGGCAGGGAGAACGGAGCCGGACACCGGGTCAGAGCAGCAGTCGCTGTCTGAACGGGTTTGGCAGGGAGAACGGAGCCGGACCAGCCGGGTCAGAGCAGCAGTCGCTGTCTGGACGGGTTTGGCAGGGAGAACGGAGCCGGACACCGGGTCAGAGCAGCAGTCGCTGTCTGGACGGGATTCTTATCTCTCCGAACCGTCCTCGCACTCCAGGACCAAACCTCCCGCGCTGGAACGAAAGGCGGGCAGACTGGGCAGGTTTCGGGGCTGCGTGCGGTGCAGTGGACCCCACCTCGGAGGCCTCAGCCACTCAGGCTATTGAGAATTTTAATTGCATGATCCTTACAGCTGCGAAAAATTTTATCCCCATGACACTTGGGAATCAAAAACGCACGCCTGTTCCATGGTGGAACCAGGAGTGCAAGTCAGCGATTTTAAGCAGAAAACGGGCTTTTAGAGTTTTTAACAGGCACTCGACAGGAACAAACCACGTGAATTTTAAGCGTGCTAGGGCATTTGCGCGTCGTGTTGTTCTAAACTCTAAGAGAAGGTGGTTCGTAGAATATGTGTCCAGGGTGAATCGTTTCACTCCTTCAACTCAGGTCTAGTTCCAAATCCGAAGAATGCAAGGAAAGAATCGTCCCCCGTCTGCACCAGTTTTGGAGGCCAACGGGATTAAGATAACCAATCCCCAGGACGTGGCAGAGCACATGGCGAAGGCTTTTTATGACCGTTGCCGTGTTTTTTCTCAAAATCCTCATTTTACCCGAATTCGTGAAATTGCAGAGAGAAAACCGGTCGATTTTGGGCATGATAACTCCGCTCATTACAATGCACCTTTCTCAGTGGCTGAGCTCAGAGCCGCACTCTCTACTGTTAGGCCGGTGTCACCTGGCCCGGACAAAATCACTAACGGTATGCTTCGTCAGTTACCTGATTCATCTTTATCGTCTCTGCTTAATATATTTAACCACATCTGGAATAATAATGACTTCCCAGATCAGTGGCGCGAGGCACATATTGTACCTATTTTGAAGCCCGGAAAAACTGGTTTATCACCCACCGACTTTCGTCCCATTTCACTGACTTCATGTGTTGGCAAGCTGTTCGAAAAAATGGTTAACCTGCGTCTTGTTTGGTTCCTGGAATCCAACCGGCTGCTTTGTAGCAGCCAGTGTGGTTTTTCGCCAGGGCCGCTCCACAATCGACCACCTTGTTCGGCTCGACGCTTCTGTGCGGGAGGGGTTTTTACGGAAAGCCCACACTATCGCAGTGTTCTTTGACGTGGAGCGTGCCTACGATTGCACATGGAGGCATGGTATTCTGCGGAAGCTTTTGAACTGGGCGTGCGAGGACGCATGGGTTGGTTTATTTCGAACTTTTTGAAAAATAGATATTTTCGGTTCCGCGTGAACTCTACTCTATCGAATCGGTACGAACAACAGAGCGGCATAGCTCAAGGTTCGGTGAGCTCCATAGCCCTCTTCGCAGTCATGATTAATGACATTGCAGACGATCTCCCGACCGGTATAAAGCACGCGCTTTTTGTTGATGATTTTACGATATGGGTGACGGCATCCAGTACTGCTGCTGCGCAGAGGCGGCTCCAACTAGGCCTCGACCGCTTGCAGCAGTGGAGCACACGCAACGGTCTGACCTTCTCAAGTACTAAAACCAAGTGTATGCATTTTTGTAACAGACGGGGTTATTGTGAAGATCCAACATTGTTCATCTACGGTAATCAGATTGAAGTTGTAGCAGAAACAAGATTCCTCGGCTTAACGTTCGACAAAAAACTCACATATGTGCCGCATCTGAAAGATCTGCGTAAAAAGTGTTTCGATTCGCTCAATATGTTCAAGGTATTGACGAAGATGAGATATGGCGCTGACAGAAAAATGTTAATCATGTTATATAGGACGCTCGTCCGCTCCAAGATCGAGTATGGTTGTGTTGTCTATGAGGCTGCCTCCCAGTCCGCTAAAAGGATGCTCGATGTTGTTCACCACCAAGCCATTAGAATAATTACTGGGGCGTTTCGTACATCTCCAGTAATTAGTATGCTGGTTGACACCGATGAGATGCCGCTTGAAACCCGCCGAAGAATGCTCGCTATGCGTTATGCAATAAAAATTAAACAGTCAGCACAACACCCCACTTATCAAACCTTTTTTGGTGACGCCCAGCTTCGTCAAATCGATAATGGCTCGCGTACTTCAGCCCGCCACCCCGGGGTACGGGTTCGGGCTTGGTTGACGGAGGCTGGCATTGATACTGACCTTGTTGAACATTATGACATAGCTTCTGTTGAACCATGGATTGTGTCGGCAGTCAACACAAACACGAATTTACTCGAACAGTGCAAAGATTTGCCACCTGAATTTATTCGTCAGTTGTTTATGGATCTCTGCTCTGAGTCTTTTGAAAACCACGTCCGCTTTTACACAGATGGCTCTAAGAGTGGCAGTGGCACGGGTTGTGCGTTTGTTGGTGAGGGTGTCGAGAGGTGTTTTAGCTTGCCGCGTGAGGCATCTGTTTTTACCTCCGAGTTGTATGCGCTTTTTCGTTGTTTAGATCAGGTATCCAGGTCGAGGGCGAGACAATTCGTTATTTTTACCGATTCACTGTCCTCTCTACAGGCATTGAGGTCTTTTTATTTTTATAACGCATCATCATCCTTTCTCTTAGTTCTCATTAGACAGAAGCTGCACGTTCTAAAGGAAAAGGGGAAACATGTCGATTTTGTATGGATCCCAAGCCACTGTGGCATCAGCGGCAATGAGCGGGCCGATTCAGCTGCAAAGGCTGCAGTAGAACGTGATGTCCCCCCTGGTCTTCATATTCCATTCTTTGACCTGTATGCGCCTGTTAAGAAGTTTTTAATGAGAAGCTGGCAGCGGCGATGGGACGAGGACCCCAGGGGGGCTAAGTTGAGGAGTGTCAAACCCAAACTAGGGAAATGGCTTTCTAGCAGCGCTGGATCCAGGAGAGAGGAGGTGGTTTTGTCGCGGTTGCGAATTGGCCACACTCACGCAACCCACTCTTTCCGCTTGAGTGGAGAGGATCCTCCGCTCTGTCCGCGCTGTGGCGACTCGCTGAGTGTCAAGCATGTCCTTGTTGACTGCCGCGATTATGAAATTGAACGGTTTAGACACCTGGGAGGGTCACCCTCCTTGGAGTCCCTTCTTGGCGAGTTTCCAACCGTGGGACTGTCTAGTATTTTATCGTTTTTGAAAAGCATCGACTTTAATGTTATTTACTCGCCGACCTAAGTGTGTGTGTGTGTGCTATTTTTTTCGTTTTAGCCGTCCTTTTACTGTAGACAGACTTTTAGCCACGTTGATTGTTGAAGCCATTCTGTATGCATTTTATTGAGTGTTATGGGCGCCACATGACCTTCGTTGTCGGCGCGCCCTTAAAACCCAATGATGATGATGATGGGCTGGGCAGGGAGAGCGGAGCCGGACACCGGGTCAGAGCAGCAGTCGCTGTCTGGACGGGTTTGGCAGGGAGAACGGAGCCGGACACCGGGTCAGAGCAGCAGTCGCTGTCTGAACGGACTGGGCAGGGAGAACGGAGCCGGACACCGGGTCAGAGCAGCAGTCGCTGTCTGGACGGGCTGGGCAGGGAGAACGGAGCCGGACACCGGGTCAGAGCAGCAGTCGCTGTCTGAACGGACTGGGCAGGGAGAACGGAGCCGGACACCGGGTCAGAGCAGCAGTCGCTGTCTGGACGGGCTGGGCAGGGAGAACGGAGCCGGACACCGGGTCAGAGCAGCAGTCGCTGTCTGGACGGGTTTGGCAGGGAGAACGGAGCCGGACACCGGTTCAGAGCAGCAGTCGCTGTCTGGACGGGCTGGGCAGGGAGAACGGAGCCGGACACCGGGTCAGAGCAGCAGTCGCTGTCTGAACGGGCTGGGCAGGGAGAACGGAGCCGGACACCGGGTCAGAGCAGCAGTCGCTGCGTGAACGGACTGGGCAGGGAGAACGGAGCCGGATCGCCCACGCCGAGTGAGAGCAGCAGTCGTTGTCTGGACTCGGGAATGGCCCAGCAGCTTGGAAGGTCTGAGAAGCAAGCCGATATTAGAAGTTCAGCTATGTTGAGAAAGTGGCAGTGGTCGTGACTGTGCAAAATGGAAAATACTTTATCATTTTGGGTCAACGGGCAGGAATATCAAACTCAGACGCTTTACATCCTTTTCACCCAAGAAGTGTTGATAAAGACGCGAGATTACGCTCCTGAATGTGTTTGTATACATGATACGTCCCGGTATGTTACACCTGGTCTGTTTCTTTCGCATCTCATAAATTAGGGACGAGTTATGTTGCAGGGCGCCAACTACAAACTTGTAGCGTTGGACTGTGCTGGTGACGTTGGCTTTGGGCGTGGTTTGAGATCTCCCGGGTTCGCGGCTGGGGGAAAAGCGTCAGGCTTTCAGTCCCAGCTTGCCGGTGGCAGGACGGAGCTAGGACCAGCTGGCATGGAAGCAATCGAAAAAACGGCGTAACCAGCCACTGCGGATGGCAACACTAACCCTAAATCAGATGAGTTTTGGGTTCTGAAGGGGAAAGCTTGTCAGCAGCACGTTGAAGATTGACTGTCCCTGTCATTTGTGCCGATGGCGATGCTTAGGGAAGCTGGGTATGTGCTGGAACCTTGCCGGAGACAGTTGGGTTCATGTTCAGTGGTGCTGAAGTGACCAGGATAAGGTAGTAGATAAGTAGTAGTAGTAGTAGTAGTAGTAGGTAGTAGAGCTCATCCCTAACTATCATCGGTGGGACTGTCGGATACCACAGTGATGGTGATTATGATGATGACTAGACGCGGGACTTCCAAACCTTCGGTGCTGGACGATTCAGTGCCCGAAGACAAGAACAATGTTTTTAAGACAGTCCGCACATAGGTATTACCCGAAGATATTCAACCCCAAAAGGAAGCACCTAACTAACCGAGTATGTGCAGGGAATTGCCCGGCGAAGCAACAGCTTGCAGGTTGCGTTTCTTGTATGTATTATTTTTCCGATGACATTAGTTGAGGGTATAACCAGGCTCAAATTGACTATATGTAATGGCCACGCGGTCCGTCTCGCAAGTAGTAGCAAATGCTATGGGGTTTTTGGTTTTGGTTGCCCCACTTTTTGAAGGGCATGGGGTACCTGTATTGGAATAGAGCAGGTATGAAGCCTCGATATGTTCTAAAACTCAGAGTTGTGAAGAGAGTGTGTCCGAGCAGAGTATTTCATCTCCCGGTGCCTCCCTTCCCTTTCCTCCGTCGTTTGCCTTGTCTTAGTTGATTTTATTTTGGGACCAATGACGCAGACCTGAGCACTCGAAGCGCTCACTTCTCGGGAACATGGGGGACTCGGGGTCTAAACTGGCAATGCCCTCCCTCCCCTCCCCTTCCCTCCTAAAGCGGCCAACACAAAACCCGTTTTATTTCTCCGAATTGCTATGTTTTCACTATTTTACTCGGGTAAGCCCAGTAGCAGTTTTTTGTTAAAATCTTCCACTGCTGGAGAATAGTGAATTTTGAAACAAGCGAAATATGAAACCAGATCCCATTATGCCTAACCCGACTGTTACCTTGGCTCAAATCCTGCAATGGAAGTGCCAGATTCTGTTATGCAATTGAGTGCCAGTTAATCTTCTGAGTATAGATTTCAATCTCGGCAGCCAAGTTTTCCCACCAGAGAGCGCTGCGCCCTCATCCAATATTCATAGGCTCCGACTGTCAACATTGGCGTTTGGGGCGGCGTGTGCACCGACATCGTCTTCAAACGCTCCGATCAGTGGATGAAGTACTTCGCATGCTAATCCAATTCTATGGTAGCTTTAAATATTTATGAGGTTAGACCAGACTATTAATGTCAGGCAGAGAAATGTACACTAGCACCTGAGTGGAGACCGGCGTGTTGTATAGGATCACTGAGCGTACTCGGACAGATCAGATAGTACAGCGAGTTGGGGCAAACCCTGGGGCGGGAGCTGCCCCGGGCTGGTACAGCGGGGTGAGGTAATCCCTGGGGTGGGAGCTGCCCCGGGGTGGTACAGCCGTCTGAGGCAAACCCTCGGGCTAGAGCTGCCCCGGGGTGGTACAGCGGGGTGAGGCAACCCCTGGGGTGGGAGCTGCCCCGGGGTGGTACAGCGGGGTAAGGCAAACTGGGGCGGGAAATGCCCGGGTTTAGTACAGCGGGGTGAGGTAATCCCTGGGGTGGGAGCTGCCCCGGGGTGGTACAGCGGGGTGAGGCAAACCCTGGGGTGGGAGCTGCCCCGGGGCGGTACAGCGGGGTAAGGCAAACTCTGGGGCGGGAAATGCCCGGGTTTGGTACGGCGGAGTGAGGCAAACCCTGGGGTGGGAGCTGCCCCGGGCTGGTACGGCGGAGTGAGACAAAACCTGGTGCGGCACGTCCATCCCGCTCTGGCGTGGTTCTTAAACATACCGAGTGAAGCGGGACTGTCCTAGCTGGAAAACTGCACCGAGGTATGCCACCGAACCTTTAATAAATATAAAATAATGGATAAAATAAATCAAAATAAGTTTTTGCAACTTTATAGATATGTACTGAGATTACAATTACAAAATTATAGCCATATATTTAGCGGTATTTTTCTATCTCTTGAAGCAACCCTTTGGCTTGCCTCAAATTTGCCTCTCAAGTTTTGTTTTTAAAAATCCAAATATTTGATAAAATTGTAAAAAAAAATTGGGTGAAGGAATGACGGTGGTGAATGACATGGAATGGCATGGGGCCTGCACTTGCTTAAAATCTTTGCAGATCCCGCCTCTCATTTCTAATGAGGACGTAATTGTGCCGGGAGAGCTTGTCTTGTATCTCCTTGCGGCCAAAATAAACCCTGTGGTCACCCCGAGCTGATAATATTTTTCTTTTTCACGCTGGCTTAAATGCCAAGATTATTATGTAGGATCCCCTGTACAATAAATTGTTTATGCAGTTTGATATATGACGTGTTCTTTGAACCATTCAGCCTATTAAAAACCCAATGTTTTGTAAGATGGCATAAGGTGCTTACTCCCAGTTTGTTGGTGTGGTTTTGGCCTTTAGAGCACCAGTGTCCGCACGCATTGCAGGCAGTCCAGATTTTCTTCACTGTTCCGCACACTCCTGAAAATAGACCCATCACTTGTAAACTTTCTCGCTTCTCATATTCGGTTTTTTATCTCAAGCGATGAGTTTTGCTCTTGTTTTTTTAGGTAACTAGTTTTAATTTCAAAACACATGTTTTACCTTCCCTTTTTCTCCTAACTTTGCCTGTAAGCGTAGACCATTTCCTTGATAAGTGATGTCTTGTAATAAAAACAACACACCAGAGAAAACATATCTAGAATAATTGCCATTGCTTTGCATCTGATCGTCTGAGATTCGGATGGGTTGTTTCGTGTTTTGCGGGTTTTCACACAAGGTTTACTTTGGTGCTTCATCAGCGATCTCAATTACGGCGCTCCGGGGCCGCCTCGGGACGTGTTTTTATAACGTCCGATGCAATTTGCATTCCCCCGGATACCGGCTGTTTGCGTGTACGGCTGCTATTGGAAGGATGAAACAGAGGTGACTCGAGACCAAGCGTTGGGGGAGGGGGTGCCCGGGTAAAGTCGTAAATGACAGTGTTTTTGCAGAATGTCGGCTTACATGGGTTAAAAGCGGGCATACTTTGGCCGCCGGGGGTGTCATAGCTGAATTGTACCCACCCTTCCACCCCCCCTCCTGCGCTGCTGGATCTGCCTCTGGACTGAAGGAAAATTACCTCGTCGCTGAGACGTGCTATCCTTCAAGCATGATTATGTTTGTTGTAAGACCACGCGTTTGGTATGTATTTGTATTCAGTTAGATCAGCAAGAGGTATCTGGCCTAATTACAGCTGATGTCATATACATAAAAGAAAACACCAGATGAGTATTTACAATGACATATCTCCTATTAGTCGTAAAGGTATCCAGCGACTAAGAATATAAGGTAAAGCACATTCAAAACGGTAAAAGTATGACTTAGAACAGCTTAAACACTTTATTCGACGACTAAAAATGTAAAACACACGGATGGTGTTAAAAAGGATGATCTTTCACGCATCTAATTACTCTAGACTCAAAACTAGCATGTGACGACTTAAAAGGATCCGCCTCGGGGGCAGCAACCGACTTGTGCGTTAAAAGCAAGCACCGCCCGGCGAAACAAGCCTCTTTTCACTGTCTCAACTCGAGGCACCGGCACGTGCCAGAAATGGTGAGGTGCCTCCTGGTTCTTCGTTGTGGCACATGCAGTGGGAAACTCCCGAGCAGGAGATCGAAATCCACCCTACCGCAAATAATTTTGTGAACAAAGCAAACGTACTGAAGTCTCCCCTGGGGTACAACTGAAATCTGGAGGGATGATGTTAACTTCTCTCGATGGAGGCAACCATTGACTGTGGTTGTCCGGAAGCTAACTGTGGACCTTGTTTTGCGGGTGACTATGGATGTTGATGAAATGATGAAAAGATGACCGTGGTTTTTGTTTTGTGGTTGACTTTGGCTGGCGGTTGGAAGGTGACTGTGGTTGCTATTCAGCAGATGACTGGGGCTGCTGTTCGAAAATGGCTTCAGTTGTTGGTCGGTAGATGACTGTGGTTGTTGTTGGACGGATGGTTATGGTAGTTATATGACAGGTGGCTATGTCTTTTGTTCGGCAAATGAATGTGTCTTTTGCTTGCAGATGATTGCGTTTTTTTTGTTTGTTCGGCTGATGACTGTGGTTGTTGCTCGTCAGGTGACTGTGTTTTTTTCCGGCAGGTGGCTGTATATTTTGTCCGGCAGGTGATTGTAATTGTTGTCCGCCAGGTGGCTGTATATTTTGTCCGGCAGGTGACTGTGATTGTTGTTGGGTGGAAGACCGTGATTGTTGCTCGGCAGATGACTGTGGCTATTGTTTGGCAGGTGACTATGGCTGTTGTCCGGCAAGTGATGGTATTTTTGTCCGACAGGTTACTGTGTTTTTAGTCCGATAGGTTACTTTCTGTTTTGTCCGGAAGGTGACTGTGTTTGCTGTCGCACAGGTGACTGAGGCTGTTGTCCGGCAAGTGACTGTGCATTTTGTCCGGCAGGTGGCTGTATATTTTGTCGGGCAGGTTACTGTGTATTTTGTCGGGCAGGTTACTGTGTTTTTGTCCGTTGGGTGACTGTGTGCTTTGTCCGGCAGATGACTGTTTTGTCCGTTCGGTAACTGTGTACTTTGTCCGGCAGATGAGGGTCCGCTGCAGCTGGTCCCGGCGAACCTGGAGGGCGTGTCCCGCCTGGACCACTTGCCCGAACACCGGCACCGCTGGAACACCAACGAGGTAACGCGCCCCGTAACGCCAGTGGGCTTGTACGCCCTCCTAACTCCGGTCAGGCTATCATTCCACCTTAAAGGTAATGTGGCACATTTATAACGTGATTTTAACTGAGATAGCCAAGTTGTAAAGCTTGCTGGAAAACCCGGTACTCAACATATTAATTGTCTTGAAACTCAAAATTTCCGTGAAGAAAAGCTAGAAACCTACCTGAAATGTACCCTCAAATCTACCCCTGCCAGGCGGCCACACTTGTCAGTTGTTGGTGTGACGACAGTGCTGACGTCACGGTGAGTAATCAGCCAATTGAAGCCCTTGAAGCCTATGGAATATGGTAGTGGTTGCCAGATCATGATGTCATCCACAGGCAGAGGTTTATTTTTCACCATAGAGGAGCATTTTAAAAATCAAAATATTGAGCTCATTGTATATTTTTCAGAGAAATTATGGAAGTTTTAATGATTTTCGACTGAAAATACCCCTAATTACACTAAATTCCTGGATTCGACCAAGGTGCCACATTCCCTTTAAGATGGTAACTCTTTTTTTACACGTCCGTGAGATAAATGCCCTCGGAACTCTAACAAGGAAATAACCCTTATGTCATCAGCAAAGTCGGGTATGTATGTGTCTGCTGAGCTAAATGGAACACCCGCAAGGAGGTAAATGTCAGTCACCAGATGTTGAACACGGAAAAATGTATCCTTGCTATTTTCCTTCAAATATCTTTTCCTATAACGCCGACTTCAGTCGCGGAATTTTATGTTTTCGATTGGTGGGGCGCCAGCATTCCAGAGGTCGGGCCCATTATGGGCACGTGATGACTGAGTGGGTTCTTTTTTACAGAGCAAATTTTACCGACAATATTCCCATTATGCACGGAAAATAATGCCGCTACATCCATGTGTGTGCATTCAATGCTTGGAAGATGTATCGACGGTCATTTTGTTGCTGTTGTAGTATATGCTTCGGTTTATCATACTGAGGGAATTATGATTATGCCTTGAGTATTTTCTATAGCTTTGTGAAATCACAACACATATGTTAGAACGAGTAATTAGCATTGTACCCTATGCAGCTTGTGGTCTCTTATGACCTCAATATCAACCTGATCTACGAATAATTTCCTAAAAACCAGATTGTTGCACCAATAACCTCAGAATAGGGTGGAAAACAGCATTCTTCCATTTATGACTGGCCACACAGGTGGCTCGCTGCTATCATAAGTAACCCTGTAAAACCACAGGATGGCCACGATTATGCTAGGGAGCCCTGTTGGGGCCACGGGGGCACATTGTTATTTTAGTGGGCCCGATATAGTGATGCGGAACGCAGTTGCAATATAGGGCGCCCGCGACTATGAAGTATGGGCACCCGATTGCAACCGTGCCGGTTTGGCCGCATGTGACCATTTGGGTGTCAGGGAGGCCGCTGCTATGACAAGGTGTCTGACTGAGATCACAGGGGCCCGTGGTTATAGCAGGGGCCAGTCATGGCCACTGGGGATCCGAGGCTATTGCGTAAGGGGGCTCGGATGCGGTCACCGGGGGGTTCGAGATTACGGGAGGTGGCTCTTTCGGACCACAGGGGCCCCGTTATTATCAAAGGGACCCTGTTGTGGCTGAAGGAGGGCCGGTTGGACCACAGGGAGCCAGATTTAGTGAAAGGGGACCTAGTTTTTATAGGGGACCAGTTGGTCCAGTTTTTTATAGGGGGCCAGTTGGTCCACAGTGAGCTTGCGATTATGATAGGTGGCCGGAGGTGAACAAAAGGCGCCTGCAATTGTGGTAGGGCCCCAGTCTGGTCAGAGATGCCCAGATGGTGATACTGCCAGAAAGGGGGACAACAGAAGTGGCCAAAGGGGGCGCACGAATATAATAAGGTGCCCGTTTAAACCAAAGGGAGCCTGCAATTATAGCAGGGAGCCAGGGTAGGGCCATGGGAGCCTGCAATTGTGGTAGGGGCCTGCAGCTATGGTAGAGGGCCTGGGCGGAGTCACAGGGGGCCTGCAGCTGTTTAAGAGGACCCCGTTGTTGCTGCAGAGGCAGGCGATTGTCATGAGGGAGCCCTGGCTGTGGCTGCAGGGATCCTGGTTGGGAGCCCTGTCTGTGGCTGCAGGGATCCTGGTTGGCAGTCATGGCTGTGGCTACAGGGTTCCTGGTTGGGAGCCCTGGCTGTGGCTGCAGGGATCCTGGTTGGGAGCCCTGGCTGTGGCTACAGGGATTCCGGTTGGGAGCCCTGGCTGTGGCTACAGGGTTCCTGGTTGGCAGTCCTGACTGTGGCTACAGGGATCCTGGTTGGGAGCCCTGGCTGTGGCTGCAGGGATCCTGGTTGGGAGCCCTGTCTGTGGCTGCAGGGATCCTGGTTGGCAGTCATGGCTGTGGCTACAAGGATCCTGGTTGGCAGTCCTGGCTGTGGCTACAGGGTTCCTGGTTGGGAGCCCTGGCTGTGGCTGCAGGGATCCTGGTTGGGAGCCCTGGCTGTGGCTACAGGGATTCCGGTTGGGAGCCCTGGCTGTGGCTACAGGGTTCCTGGTTGGCAGTCCTGGCTGTGGCTACAGGGATCCTGGTTGGGAGCCCTGGCTGTGGCTACAGGGTTCCTGGTTGGCAGTCCTGGCTGTGGCTACAGGGATCCTGGTTGGCAGTCCTGGCTGTGGCTGCAGGGATCCTGGTTGGCAGTCCTGGCTGTGGCTACAAGGATCCTGGTTGGGAGCCCTGGCTGTGGCTACAGGGTTCCTGGTTGGCAGTCCTGGCTGTGGCTACAGGGATCCTGGTTGGGAGCCCTGGCTGTGGCGACAGGGATTCCGGTTGGGAGCCCTGGCTGTGGCTACAGGGTTCCTGGTTGGCAGTCCTGGCTGTGGCTACAGGGATCCTGGTTGGGAGCCCTGGCTGTGGCTACAGGGATCCTGGTTGGCAGTCCTGGCTGTGGCTACAAGGATCCTGGTTGGGAGCCCTGGCTGTGGCTACAGGGTTCCTGGTTGGCAGTCCTGGCTGTGGCTACAGGGATCCTGGTTGGGAGCCCTGGCTGTGGCGACAGGGATTCCGGTTGGGAGCCCTGGCTGTGGCTACAGGGTTCCTGGTTGGCAGTCCTGGCTGTGGCTACAAGGATCCTCGTTGGGGCCCTGTCTGTGGCTGCAGGGATCCTGGTTGGCAGTCCTGGCTGTGGCTACAGGGATCCTGGTTGACCATAAGGTTGTCTGCGACCGCTGGGGAGGCACTGCTTCACATTGCTGAGGCTTTTATCAGCATTGGTGGGGTCGAATCCTACCAAATATATGAAAACTCGGGCCCCTGGCTGACTTCTTTAGGGGAACTCAATGGCTCCCAAAGCAGAAACACTGACAGAGGAGCTTCCTGGACCTAAACTGGTGATCTACTGCCTACAGGATATATTTAGTATAACTAAACATATATTGTGTTGCCACCGGGATTAAGTTTGCTACCGAACGTCCGATACATGATATTGAAAGCCAACTGTCGCGGAACTGACACTGTCAGTCTGTTAGCATGTGATTACTCAGGAACAAAACGGCACAGTGCTTCACATTTAGGTCAGGGGTGCCCAACACTTTCTACCAAAGGCAGTGCACAGACTGACATACTACACGTTCAGGCTCCGGAGGGATCCTGCCACTTGTACAACCTTGAATGGTTGACATTGGCAGCTGATCTAATGGTAGTGAAGGGCACCTGACTGTAGGCTTATCCTGGCGTTGAAACGACACAGCGGCTATAATTTACAAGCGGTCACTCATCCATAGCCTTGTATCATCGCGGTAAACATGCCTTGTGTGCACAAATACCTAATTGGTGAACAGAAGAGACCGGGCCTGCTTCCCCCTTTCAGAATGTGTCTGCATCTGTCTGGGCGTTGTATTTCCAGGCAGACCCAAACACCTCGCTTCTGTACTTACAGCACCCCGGGCTGAAATCGATAGCTGGAGCTGACCTGGTTACTAATCCGGGCGGGGCGTAGTTTTCGTGGCCGTTCGAGGATACCCATTGCCAGTTACGGCCTCGCTGTTGTTCGTTTGTTTATTTAACTATAGCTATGTAAAAGCTACCTTCGATGTAGTGTGGGGTAAGGCCGTGGTGGTGGTCATAAGGAGTGGTGCTTCCCTTAAATCCTAGCAACTTAACTTCAAGGTTATGTGCAGCCAAGGGCGAAGTCTGAAATGTAGTGAGGAGGATAAATTTTGAGCCTAGTTTCATTGCATTTTATGGTAAATAAGTGTGTTGAATATGTAATATCGATTGCTGTGTTTTGAAAACAGCCGTAGGAAACAAAGCGATTTGTGCAAATGTCGGAATTGGTGGGGTGAATTTCCGGTAGTTCTGAACTTATGACGGTTCGGGCTCGATGTGTAACATGTCATGGCTTCTGAAAAATGTCAGATCGGAATATCTGTCCTGGATATTTCCTACACGATGATGTGTCCGAGCGATCACTTATATCGAAAAAAATGTTGTACCCGTTTGACAAGCAAACAGCAAGTTTTTAATCTGTTGATTGCCGTTTCTCTTGATTACATCACTGGTTAGAAGGCAACAATGAGTCGGGAAAACTAGCTGTGGTGCTTCTAATGCCTCAAAACTACAAGAGCAGTGCTAGCATAATGTCCAGAATTTGTCGGGAAATGTCCGGCCTATCTGACCGAATTCCGAACCGAACTCGGAAACGTGTCGGGCTCCTACTGGATAGGTGACCGATTGACGCCTCCACTTGGAATAAAATTAATACCTTAGATCCGCTAATGTTGCCCGTGTTCGCTGGCGGCGCTACTACACCTATCCTGTTTATTCGCATTACTTGTGCGTGCCGGGAGGGTGAGGCTGGTTTTCTTGTATTTCAGTCTGCTTGTCTTTCTCGGGATATGATTTGATGATGGGTATTTTACAGCTTGCTGTGTGATAAAAGGGTAAGATTAGTCTTAGGCCCATGCTAGTTAAATCGGCCTGTCCATTTATCATGACCTTTTCAATAAGTACTAGGTTCTGAATTTTCCCATCGTCGACCCCGATTTAGCCACCCACTAAATGAGCCCATAGCTGGAGCCAAATCCAGGCGGCACTGGCCGAGCAGTTATGATCCCAACATAGATAACACGATGCGCATATTGAATCATAAATTGAGGTGAACTAAGCCTGTATGTTCTTGATTAAGCCTTCCACCGAAAATACAAAATGATCTGGGACATCACAGTTAACAGAGAAGCTAAGATGGAGAAGAGGGAGAGAGGGAGGCCGGTCTGACAAAGTCATCAATTTTAATCAGCTGTAACAAGTTTGTAACTATTGCATGCATTGTACATCCACACACACATTGATTGAAAACATCATGCCAAGAAGAGAAACATGGCGCATGACAAAAGAAAATAACCTATAAAACGTCCGGACGTGAAGTGTATGAAGGCAGATATCAACACGATGAAAGTAAACAGACAGGATCCAGACGTGCGCGGGGAAGGGCGAAGGCTTCAGAACAGGGGGAAGGTGGGCGTGGGATGAGAAGGGGGAGGGAGGAGGTGTTGGTGTTGAGAGCGGTGAGATACCGACGGCGCCAGACTGCGTGGCACGGGTAAGAACAATACGATAGGCGAAATCGAAATCGTTTTCGAAATAACACGCTTCAATCATGATTGTTTTAGCTGATCGAACGAAATACTTGAACATTTGGGACTTTCGTAGGGAGAATTTCCCTTTCTCACAATATCACCCGTTTAGACCCAAGGTTGTGTGCTACTCAAGGCCGAATCACTTCATGTGAGAGAGCAAACTCTAGCTCACTGATTCAGTCGGCTGAGGCAAATAACTTAGTTTTCCTATTAACGTGAGCGTGTGTGTCCGCTGAATCGCATAGTTACGTAAATCCAGATTCAGAACGTTATTATACAGAGCCAAGAGTGTGCGTCAGTGTGGTTAGTCAAGAGTCGACCATTGATTTGCCCCCAACACAAACATATTTGTTGATCTTCATAAAAATATGAATCGAACTTCACGGAACTGTGGAAGTGAGTGGGTACACACCACACAATTTCATACAAACACAAAAAAACTTATCCGCTTGCTTTTGACTCCCCCTCCCATTAAGTTGGCGGCCAGAGCTGACTCTCCCTGAGCTGAGTAGCCCCTGGGCCGCGAAGTAGTTAAGTAGAACTCTGGTGAGACCCACATCACCGGCTATTTCAGGTAACAGTGAATGAGTTGAAAATATTTGTAAATGATTACGCGATATATTTCTGGGAAGACGATGCCTTAACCGACCAATTTTGTTTAAAGTAGCCATAGGTATATTTAGGAAGACAAGAGGAATAAAATATATTTGATGCGCGCCTTGGGAACTGACTTTTCACCCAATTCAACCTGTAGTCAAAATAGTCATCAATTTGTCTTTGGTTTTCTAAATTTGATTATACTTCTGCATGAATGCTAATTAAAACGTCTTCTTTATCGCGTTTAATATCCTCTGCCAATATGGCGTCCGGGTCCCTGTCTCCGCTGGCAGCGCCATCACTATTGGCCCGGATTAGCCCAAACGTGACTCTGTCACAGCTCCAGTCACGTGACCCCCCCCAACTCACCCTCCCGGCCCCCGCCGAGGCGTGTCACGCACCACTCCGACATCAAAACTCTGCTTAATGTCTTGCTCTATTCATTAATTATGGGTTTGTGAGCGTGCTTTAACGCTCGACAAACGGTTTGTTACCAGTCGCATCGCCATCGTGTGGCGACATTGGCTAGGAATAGGGCGGTGTCCGGTTCCCACCATCCTGGTGTTCTGTCAGGATTAGATGTACGCTACTTTCCGGAATACAAAGCTCATCAACGAAATGCATTCATTGGTTCGATTCATGGCGTGTTCGGCTATTTAATTACCTGTCATATTTCATCCTTGTTGATTGGTTGTTTATTTGAGTTTATGAGCGCGCTGACGTCCGTGGTCATTTCGCGACCATGTCATTCCTGTTATTTGATGTATTTCATTTCCAACATTTCAAAGTTTTTAATTAGTTGTTCTATATCAAGCAAGGGCTTTATACAAAAGATGATTAAACGCTCCTTAAAGAACCATTCACGGAGGGCGTGTGGCCCGCACGTCGCGCCTTTGATGGCTTGATCCCCTCGACAGGAGATTGCCGGCATCCTCATCAACTTCGAGGCCCACCCCAGCTGGCTCTGTCGCGAAGTCCGCATCAGGTGGGTCCATGCGTGTACTGTACCCTCATCAGATGGGCGCGTGTACTGTACCCCATGCCGCCAATAGCGCCGCCATCCTTCTGTGCCCTCCGTTGTGTCCTTCCGCCATCCTTCTGTGCCCTCCGTTGTGTCCTTCCGCCATCCTTCCGCCATCCTTCTGTGTCATGTTTGGTTCCTTGTTGCCTGCCCTTCATGGTCCCGAAGACACTGTTAGGCTACTTTCAGACGAAATTTTGGGCCCCTGTGCAGCCCTTTTTGCCAATGTCACTAGTAGGGATTGATTCTTAACCCTCACACGGGTGTTGGGTATGAAATGCTTCCCAAGGGCTGCTCAGTGATAAGCAGAGGGACAACTACGGTGTGTTTGCTTCAATTGACCTTAACCGAAGCCGTTTTCGTGATAAATCCATCTGCGATTCCTCATAAGTTAGAAACTCCTCTTGCAACCCTCCTCCTGGTTTGGGGGAGGGGTAAGAAATGTGCTCCCTCTCTGTTCTCCCCTCTGTATACCCTGTAGTAGCGGGAGGTTCGGTGGATACCCCTCCCTATGGATTGATTCGGAAAAACGATTATACGTGGGGCCTGTGTTTTACAAATTTGCAACGATATGAAACTGGCGATATAAAAAATCGAAAAACTGGGACTTCCGGATAACTAATTCTCCTTTTTCCTTGGCATTATGCTTGTATTCCAATTTTTCGGCGTTTGTCGTAGCCCTGAAGTTCATTGACACTTACAGATTATGAATGAACATCTGTGTGAATTTATGGTCATAGGCCTCATAAAGTCGTTTAACAATGAGTCCCCCCCCTCCCCGCCCACTGACTCGGCCTAATAGCTTACTGTCTAATAGAATGATATTTGTGCCAAATACTCTAAGTGTTCAGAGCGAATTAACGCATGGAGATCGAAACTCTGGTCGGGGAGTTGCAATCTCCTTTGCTTTAGCTCGCCAAAAGTGCAATATGGAAGCTCGTAGACAACGACGCGACCCTGCCGAAGAAAATCAATTGTCAAACTAGGTGTTTTCGGGACTGATAAAACTTGGACTTTGTTATAATTTCATATAGCAACAGGGTCATGTTTTTTCGACGAATTTTGGTTACAATTTTGTTATTCATTTTTTTAAAGAATGGCTGATTTTTACATTTTCCCACCGACAACAGCACCACACTATAACCTTTTGTCATAACGCGTAGAAATTGGCCGAGTTCCGAATCCAAAGACTTCAATTTCCTTCTCAGGCCTGACATCCTGCAGGATGTCAACTCATTGTTGAAATACAGTTGCGATGGATTTGGCGGGTAAATGCTTATCTCAGGTGAATTTCTCATGATCTTTAACGTTTTTGAGAATTTTGTTGTTTTGTTTTATGTAATGATTCGTAAACATTTTGGAATATTTTAACACCATGGACATTCCAGTATTCCATGACATATTTTTTGAAGCCAACATACATAGCTTGTGAATGGATTCTGGCATTTGGCTCAATCCAAATCTGTTTGGGAGCTACCTGCACAAGAATGGGAGGCTACGAAATTATTTACATTAAAAGATGATGTTTTAGACATATTCTTCACTTAAAGCGTCATTGTTTTCGTGATGGCTCTGTTCAAAGCTAGTTTCAAGAATGCCAAGTTTAATCAACTGACAATTGCCGGCACAATGAGGGCAAGTACGTCGGTTTAGTTGGGAAACTGGGTACTTCAGGAGTTTTCCACAGAAAGTTTCGTCAAAAGCATGCAAAGTTTGAGACGCTGTCGCACGTTGATAGTCTCCGTAAACAACAAATTTTATATGTGATTGGTTTAAAACGTGTCGGTGGTCTGTGTCATTGTCTGTGACTGTTTCTCCGGTCTCTGTTATCGTTCTTGAACGTGTGCCCATGGATCGCCTTTACTTGGGATAATTTGATTGATGGTTGTGGACGCATTTTAGGTCTCTGTTGTTGTTTATGGATGTTTTATTGTCCTCCATTGTTTGTGGGAGCGTTGTGAGCCCCGCCGTTTTTGGGAGTAGTTCCGTTAATTGTTGCTGTTTGTGGATGTTTTGCTGTCCTCCATTGTTTCTTGTTATTGTTTGTGGGTGTTTTGCTTTCCTCTATTGCTTATGGGAGCGTTGTGAGCCCCGCCGAGCCCCGCCTCATTGTCGTTGTTATTTTAGGCTGGCATTACGCTGTGCCGTCAGTACAGCAGACCCCAGTCTTCCCTCCGCCGGCGCGTGTCTTCAGGCCGCCCGGGACGGCGCGCTGCCGTGCCGCGTCGCTGTATGCCCTGGTGTGCGCCGCGCCGCGACTCTCCGGGCGGGCCGACCCTGATTGGACGGTGGCGTGACCGCCGACCTCGGTGCCTGGGTGTGACAGACCCCCCCCCTCGCCCCCGCCCGCAGACCGTCCAGCGGCTCCCTGCTGCTTTACAGCCGCAAAAAGGTCCGCTACAGACGCGATGGCTACTGCTGGAAGAAACGCAAAGACGGCAAAACCACCCGCGAGGATCATATGAAGCTGAAGGTGCAGGGCATTGAGGTGAGAAAAGGTGGGGTCTGCTCTTCCCTCCGGGCGTTGTCGGTCGCGTAGACCTATATTGGCCAGCCGTCTTGTCTGGCCTTGTCGTTTGAGTGTTGTTTCATATTTTTTTGTTGCTTGACGAATGTCGCAGTCGTTGGTTTATTAGGGAAAAGCATGCCAGTTGAAATACAGGAGCAACGAGACACCACCGCGACGGGTACAAAACATGTGACCATTTGGTATGTCCGAACCATCAGCCGAATTTAGCTTGCTCCTGGTGATCGTCCGAACTTGATCACAAACTGACGAAAGAAGCTAAATTGATTTTTTTAAACTAGATACTTATTCAGGATTAAGGTGTTTGGATTAAAGAAGATGGGACACCTTCATAATGGGAGTTGACAGAGATGGCCATGTGACAGAGCATGCCGAGAAACCACTTGATCGATATTTCATTTGACCCAGTACCTACCGTCTGCGGAAAAAGTAAAACTTCGCCCCCTATCAATCCCCTTTTTCCTGTCTGGTCGCGTGACATTCCTCATTAATGTAATGTGATGTAAGGCTAATGGCACGCAGGGTAGCCATTTTGTATGCCCGGGTCTTTAAAAACCATGCGCTTGATAGGGCTTTGGTACCAGTGGTTATAAATGCGGAAATTCGCTTTATTGACTAGTTTCAAACGTGAAATGTATTTTGATATATCGAGAAAAATTAAAATTGGGAAGCGTCTTTTTTGGTTGCAATGATAATATATATTAAGCTTAAGACGTTTCATTCGTATTTGTATTTATTTGAAGCCTAAATGAAAAGGTTTATCGCGGCGCCAAACATTACCAGATCGCACGTTTAATCTAATGCCACGTCGATTTAGAGACATTTTTCCTCGAACGTCGGGAAATTAAAAGAAGGAAATGTTTGGCTTACCAGCTATTTTTCAACAGAAGTAAAATCAAGTTGGCTATTATCAATTATGATTGCCCCCCGCCCCTTCCTCCCTGTTTATAAACCCCTTTACTCTTGAATTGCACCAAGGTGCCACATTCCCTTCAAGAGACCCAAGAAAAGTTAGCATGGACAAAAATAACTGTCAACTTATTCCCTCATCTATCGTTTTCCAAGTAGAACATATGCCGTCAAAGGGATCTTAAGGGAGATTAGAGGAGATACAGACATTGAAACATGAGGCATAGCGGTGCGGGCAGCGTGTTGTGTATACTGGTATAGGTATAGCGCCAGCTTTGGCCGATTATCGAGGGTATCTCGTCAACCCTAGCAGGAATAGTCATTCCTGGGGTCGACATCTCTCAGTAATTAGCCAGCTATGGTAGCCCGGCTGCTCTCGACACGCATAACTCTGGGTATAAGTTCTAGTAACTATTGTTGGAGGTTTAACGATGCAGGAGCTGTCATGGGTGTCGACAACTCTCACCCTGTTGGGAGGGACTTCGTTCACCAGACATCTCTGATTCAAAGAGCCGGGGGGTTTTGAGGCTAGAACCTCTGGCCCAGAGAACGGACGCTCTACCGCTGAGCCATACATACCCATTGATGCTGATTCCCTGTTTTCCAGTGCATATACGGCTGTTACGTGCATTCGGCTATTCTCCCCACATTCCACCGGAGATGCTACTGGCTGCTGCAGGTGGGTCCGCTATGGCTAGTGTGGGTAAACCATGGCTGATGTGGGCTAGCTATGGCTTTGTTGGTAAACCATAGCCGTGTGGGTGAACCACTCATATAACTGGACACAGAGGTATTACAGCGGTACTTCTGCTGAACTGCTGAACCTGTCGGCTCCGATCGCTGTGCCGTCCGGCGTGCCTCCCGGATGGTCGGCTGTAACAGTGGCCCGCCCTCAGAATCCGGACATCGTGCTGGTCCACTACTTGAACGTGCCTTATCCGGACGACAACAAGCTGCTGCTGGCGCCGCTGCCGGCGCTGTGGACCGAGCGCAAGGAATGGACCCGCGACGAACTCGGCTCCCAGCTGAGGCCCATGTGTACGTGAGGCACCCGCGGCCCGTGTATACGTGAGGCACCCGCGGCCCGTGTATACGTGAGGCACCCGCGGCCCATGTATACGTGAGGCACCCGCGGTCCGTGTGTACGTGAGGGACCGCCCTATACGTGAGGGACCCGCGACCTATGTATGCGTGAGGAGATTGGTGCCCATATGTGCGTGAGGGGGACCGTAGCCCATGTGTGGATGAGGGGGACCAGGGCCCACGCATACGTGAGGGATGGCAGCCCATGTATACATGAGGGACCCGCGGCCTATGTGTGCGTGAGGGGGACCGGGCCATGTGTGCGTGGGGGGACCGGGGCCCATGTGTGCGGGGGGGACCGGGGCCATGTGTGGTGGGGGACCGGGGCCTGTGTGCGTGGGGGACCGGGCTGTGTGCGTGAGGGGGACCGGGGACCATGTATACGTGAGGGACCCGCGGCCTATGTGTGCGTGAGGGGGACCGGGGCCCATGTGTGCGTGAGGGGGACCGTGGTCCTTATGTGCGTGAAGGATACTGGGACTCATATGTTTGTGTGAGGGATAGGGGAGCTTAAACATGAGCTTGAAGGAGAGTGATAGGGGAGGAAGGCGGGCGGAATTGCCAGGTCGAGATTATAAACTGGACGGACGCTGGCGGTTCTGGTCCGATGCTCACCTCGAGCTTGTCATCTTGTCTTGTTCTAAGGGTGCATATCAATTGTTTTTCACCACTAGGTTTTCTGTGAATAGTTCAAACAGCATCCCTGAGGGTCAGACACCGACACGCACTGTTGTTTTGTGCTCGGCTCAAGCTCGATTGTTCACACAGACATTGCGGGCCTTCCTTTGCATTTGGAACCACATCAAAGAGTCTCAGGGATCACAGTGAATTACTGATGGCTGGCCGCATTTAATGTCAACACAGCTCCTCCATCATATAGTGACCGTGATTCTGTATTCCCGCTTTATTATGTTCCTGCTTGGATGTCAAATTTGCTTCGGTGAATTGTTCTCGATAGAAATGAAATTTGGGTTATGTCCATATCGCATACTAATTTTCCTCTTAGATTATACCAAATTCAAGTCGGAAAATCATTCTTACGGCCTTTCAATCCTGATTTTGTTCCAACGCAGGTAACTGTTGTTTGTGCTCAGCAGTAAATGTACCGCGCTGCCCCGTTGTTTCGGCGTCATTTGTTCCGCTGGGTGCCAGTGACAGACGCCCTGTGGGCCGACACGCGCCCTGGTACTTGCCGAAGTCAATGTTTACCCCCGACGCAACTGTTTACACTGTTCCGTGCCTTCCATGCCCTTGCTGTCTCTCTCACTATACACTTTCTCCACGTCTCTGTTTCTTGTCGTTTTGTTCCCGCATTTATCTCTCATTCTTCCTTCCTTTCCTGTGTTTTTTATCTCCGTAAAGTGAATAAATTCCTGAGTTTTCTTAAGTTAAAGGTAGCACAAGCCCGTTGTTCCTCTCCCTCCGTTGCGCCGTTTGCGCAGGACCGCCTGTTTCGCTACTGACTTCACTGCTATGTGTGTATATACGTTAGTGTGACTATGGGTCGATTCTGATAAGCTGCTTCTACCCTGTCCGTCAGTCTCCAGCCTTCAGGAGCAGAATATCAACAACAAGCTGAGCAGCTCGGTAAGTGAGCTCTGAGTCCGGTTATCAGGCAAGCAAGGTCATTAGTGATGTCCGCCTGCTATCCAACCGTACAATCTGTGTTAGCTGAGTGTTGCGTGGTCTTGGGAGCAGCAGAAGACTCTGACAGTCACCCGAAGAGGTGGACAAGATTCAGTGCCAGTTTCTGTGGGGACGCTGCAATATCCAAACACACAAAATTGTATCACCGTGGTCTTAGTTTAACACGCGCATTGACGGGGGGCGGGTACCCGCCCCCTCGGGTTTTTCGAGACAGCAGAAAAACGGCGGCGCGTAGCGCCGCCGTACTTGGTTACCTTTTCCTCATCATTTTTACAACTTCTGTGAAAATTTTAAGGTTAGGTCATCTCGGGTCAGGTCACCAGTACAGGTCAGTGACCCGACCTCAAAAAAGTTTAAGATAACATAAGTCGGAGCAGGGTGAACTTATCCGATTGAAACTCCATCACATAATGGCCCCACCGAGTTCTCTAAAATATGTTCCGGTATTTTTGATATCGATGACCTAAGGTCAGGTACGGGCATGACCTCTCCATTGGAAATACATGGGAAAAATGGTTTTTACGGAATAACTCAGTAACGGATGGTGATAGAACATTTTTTTAGCTGCATTAGACTCGCCTGGTCTTTGCGGTTCTAATGATATGCATTTTATATAATTTGACCGTGACCTGACCTCAGGTCGGTCAATCTTTGATTTGCCTAGCAGGTCAATTATATATCATTCGATTCGGCTTGCTAGAGGATTCTATAGTTCAGTCGTTTTGTCTATCTTTACTTGTTCGATTTCATGGCGAAAACTGAATTTACATGTTATCCCTATGACGGGCATGTTTTGACCTCTCGTGACCTTAAATGTGACCTGACAAAAAATGGTTCAAATGTTTTCGATGGGAAGTGGATGGGCAGCCCAACGCCGTTTACCTTTTCGCTACCTACCGTGGTTCTCGAGATCTTAGGGGGCGGGTCCCCCGTATGGTGGCTCGCCCCCGAATGCGCGTGTTAAACTTTGGAGGCTTTTTCTTAATGCTAGACAAAAGCGATACGATATGATTTTCATCAGAAATGTTTACAAAAAATGGCATGACTCCTCATTTCTTTTCGCTGAAATCTGATTAGATGTCCGTTTCTGCGCTGCGCGGTGGGGTTTTATTTCATGCACCGCGCGCCAGAGAAAAATTGCTGTCAAATGTGGTATGCTTGCAAGGATCCCTAATCTGTGCAATGCATTCTTGCTTGCGACATTTCGTGATACAGATCTTTGGCGACTCAGTGAAGTCGAGGGCAAAAGGCATGTGGCTCGTTTTATGATGAATGATATGGGCTATGATATGATGTGTGCATGTTAGACGGTCTTCTAGTATTTAAGTTTTTTATCCTTCATCCTATTTTATAGATGTTGAATATTGTTTTTCTTTAAAAGGTGTTTAGTTTTTCATCGTTTTAGGTCTGTCTCGTTCAGCCCACTCGATTTGAGATATGTTACTAGTATCCGAGGCCTTATATAGAGTATCTTTGTCTACCGACTTTAGCCGTAAGTGGGTGATCTACACATGGCTCATTGTACAAATAAACAACAAACAATATTCTCATCTCTGGGTTGTTAAATTAGGGTTGTTGTATCCCTTGGATGATGTGGTGAATCACAACTGAATGGTTTTTGTCTGTCATCCTATGTTTGTGTGACTTTGAGGGTCCACTTAACCCCACTGGCTATTGATGAGATTCAGGAAATTATCTGGCAGAATCAAACACATGCCTGAGTCTGATTTGAATGAAGTTTGGCATCACTGCGACTTTCTTTGAAACCTGACTCAAACATACTTTTAGCGTTGAAAGATAATTACGTGAATATGAATGGGCATCAATAATTACGCAGAATTAAACAGGCACACAGTGCTACAAACATAAATCTTGCAGGATGCTCTTTTGAATTACTTCATTCAGTCAGCCAGATTGTACTGTTTTTCAGATTGGGTCAACCCAGACCAATCTGGCGTTTTAATAGGCTACTTTTTATAGTTTTAAAGGTGAAAATTAATAATAATGATAACATGAGTAGTCATATTTGGCTGAGTCTAAAACCGAACTTTGTCGAAAAATCATGCAGTGTTCGAATCGATATGTCGTTTTGACGCATAAGAGGGCAAAATTAATTCCTTTGTCGCATCGATGCGTTTTGAAGTTCTGGTATTTTGATGATATTTGAAATTACTCGTAAACAGAAATTGAATCTCAATGTTGCTGCTTGAAAAAGAGGATGGTGCATGTCATATAATTTCCTTCCACTTGTTTTCATTGTTCCGTTTAGGCTCATTTCCGTCCATAAGAGCTTTTTTGAAGCGAGACTGAATGCAAGAAGAGCGTGACAATGCTTACCGCAATACAGAACGATAACGATGAATGATAGTTTTGTCGCAGGCTTTTCAGTGCTTCTTTGCTTATTGGTACTACCGATTTTAGAGTCAAATAAAACTATTAACAAATTGACAAAAAGGGGTATGATATCCAGGGTTCTAATCCTCAGGGCTTAGGCTGTGAGCAAAAACACTGCGTTGCCGAAAAGCAGTATTTCCAGGCTACCTTGAAAATTCGCCACACAGCCGGTGAACTGTAGAACTGATCTTAGCGTGCTGCAGTCAAGCATTTCGTGAGAGTCTTTATTGATTATTTGGGCTTAATCGCTCGCGAACCTGCATGGTCAATGTGATATAGCGTCCATTCTTTGTGAGAATCGTCCCAAAAGGAGGAAGCGATCATGGTTGGCATAGTGACTAGATTCAATAACAGAGGCTTCGCTAGCGAAAGCAGTCAGCCTGCTGCTCTGGGCTCTGGAATTTCCCTTTTTCTTTTCTGGTCATTTCTTCAATTTGCTGTTTGTGGGCAAATTACCCATAGCCAGACTCGAAGACGAGTCTCTCGGTGGGTTTTCATGGATATTTTTTCTTCGAAGAATATACAGTCATTAGTGATGGAGACATTCATTTCGCGTAGTCATCGCGCCCACCAGAACCACACACTGGATAGACTCCATCAGCTTTCATTACAAATGGACTTCACTGCACCGCCGTAATCTTCCTGTGGTTGGGTGACGATCGTAAAGTGGCCTAGAAATGCTGATTATCTGTAGCGATATTGTTTCGTTTAAAGTCTCCTGCGCTGGAGGTAATGGTCCTGCCGAGGTCCTCGACAATAACAGTACATTATACTGACTGGCTCCGACTCCAGCCGCAAGTGATGGAACGACACAAGCCGGACAGTCCATCACATTTCGATACTTCGGTTACATTTATATGTCTAGAATATTTACCAAACTTTGTAGCCGGAGTCATTGACTTATTTCAAAGAGCTTGTGAAATTATCAGCCCTCTAATATATATATATATATATATATATATATATATAGTTTGAAAATAAGGTTCTTGTGAATCAACAACGTCGGTATGATTTACTTTCTTACTCATAGATTTTGTTTCGCAAACGGGGGGTTATGTGAAACATTATAAATGTCTTTATTGAAGAAATACTGAACAAGACATATGTAGGAGTAAAAAAGCAAACCTTTCCAAAACTATGTTTTTGCCCGAAAATAATATGAAGTGATTGTTTGGTTTCTTCGCTTCCTCATTTGATTGTTTTAACCTGCTCATGGAAGGGAGATTCTTCCAGCTTTGAAGTTCATTTATAGGAAACATCGCTATTTTGTTTCAAATATCTGTTAACAGGACCTGAGCAGTCATTTGCACGGTTCGAGCCGTTAGACGCCGTCCCTCCCCGCTCCCCTGCGCCGATGATGCTCCCATAGGCGGGGATGTGGCGCTGAGTCGACTGGCCGATCTGCGCCGCACATACCGGTCACAGAACCGTTTTCATGTACTTCCATGCTTCTAATCGCAATTGAACAGCCCTTATTTTAAGGTGTGAATACATAATATAAAACTTGTTTTAGGGTTGCTCCCTGCGGGCACACTTTGTTTAATTTCAGCGAATCTCGGCGTTTGCAATCTTAAAAAATGCTAGAGGGGACGCAGCCCCTCCAAAGTGGCACAAACTGGTGGACCAGGGGAAGGAATCTCTTTCCAAGTTTTCGTGTTCTATCGATTATTTTAACCTTCCTCACGCTTATCAAGTACGAGTAAATATCATGCTGTCAAATTGTACGTTGGTTAGCTGCCTCGGTAACGCTCTGCCGGACAGGATTTGTGCTTTTGTCTTTAATTTTCGACACCCCTTTCCACTCCCCTACCCCCAGTAAAATATGTGAAGATGCTCGTGACTACAAGAATGTCTCGGGCTCTACGAGGTACATACTTTCAGCTAGATATGTAAGGCCTGTGGTGCAATAATTTGTTATTCCTGTAGTGTTTTGTGGTAGACACTGACTCTTATGTTCTGATCAGGGGTGTCGCGAGATATTTTCCAGGGGGGGCTGACATGGACCTCGCGTGACCGGTGGAGGGCGAAGCCCGAACTGCAATAGCTGTGTCAGGCAGCAAACCAACACCAAAATTTTGAAATCCACGTAGACCCACGCTGACAGGGGGGGTGAAAAAGGACATACAAATTTCGGTTGAACCCCGAAGTGTTCAAGGGGACGTCCCCTAACTCACAAGTTTGGAGAGATTCTGCCCCCCCTCGCCCTCCTCGGTCCACCCCACTCTCGATGCCCATGGTTGTGCCTTGCCTAAAGGAAAGCTCCTTTAAATCGAAATGAAGGGGGGCGAAATGCGGGAAACGAGTGGGAGGAAAAGGGACGCGATTTCCCCTATTTAAAATGGAAAATGGTTGTTCAAACTCAAATAAGGAATTTGTGTTTACAGTTTGCTAAAGGAAATATGTCCTGTACCCGGGGACCAAGTGGTCTAATATAATTATATACGGAGAGTCATACTAGATCACGGAGGCAGCATTTACAGTATAGGGACTTTAAATCGCTTTAACTTTTAAACGAAACAGTTGTGTAATATTTGTGCTAGAGGGCGTCCTCGATTAGAGGATTCAGTAGAAGTGCTGATTTGCATGATTATCTGAATTGGTTGATGATTTAAATCATGGCTGAGAACACGTAAGAGCTTTAATCTTCTGTTTTTAATGCCCCTGGAAATGGAAAAAATCAATGTGCTATGATTAGTGACTCAGTATTATCCATTGACATATACAAATTGCAAATACCCCTTCTCCACGAAAACACCTTTTGGACTTGGCGATCAAAACACGGATGATAAAAATAACAAATGCCGCCGCAAGCATTGTATGCAGCTTTGCCGACTAGAAATGTGCCTGATGGTCGGCACTTGCGCCGCGCGCTGCAGCCGAGCCATACTGTCTGACGCGCTGAGACCGACGGCAGGTGTCGGAGACGGTGTCGATGATCGTCGATCAGCTGATGGAGCGGCAGCGACAGGCACGCTCCTCCCAGGCCGCCGCCCAGCTGCAGTGCGCATGCGCAGACTCATCCTGTCCCGGCGGCGCTCACTGCCCTCACCCGGTACAGAGCCCATCTCTCTCTCTCTCTCTCTCTCTCTCTCTCTCTCTCTCTCTCTCTCTCTCTCTCTCTCTCTCTCGATGAATTATAAATGTTCCTTTAATATCAAATTGAAATTCAGTTACCTATATCACCGAGCTGTTGTTTTAGATGAGACTTTCTGGCACACATTTGTCTGCTGTGTTGTGTTCGCGCCAGTAACCGCTCCTGCTGACCCGGTGTGCGGCCGGCAGCTGAGGCGGGTCTCCAGCTCGGCCTCAGTCTCCACGGTGGCAGTGACGTCGTCGGCAGCCGCCCTGACGCCGGAGCCGCCGCCGCCGCTGGTGCTGAGCGTGCAGGCGCTGCGCGGCGGCACAGGCTACCTTCTGCTGCCCAGCGCCGGCCCCAGCGCACCGGAGCCCGCCGAGCCGCTGCCGCCCGCCCCCGCCCCCGCCCCCGCCCCCGCCGGCACCAGCTCCAGCACTACAGCCGGCGGCACGTGTGTCGGCGCTGCTGAGGCCTCCCCGAGCTGGCCGCCCTCCGCCGACCAGGACCTCTTCAAGTGAGTCTAAAGTGGCGTTGGACGGTGTCTTTGGCGCCCTGTAGACACACATTAACAGCAGTGCTACATAATTTACTGGGACAGGCACAGGCTCGTATAATCCCAGTGACGGCGTGGTGGCTGGAATAGAGACCATTCCATTAAACATTCACTGTGACATCACGGTTTCTTGGAAATGTATTGGATAGGACTGTGAAACAAGTCGTGTGCACGACCCTCCTCTGTTCTTCTTTCAAAGTGTGAGTGATTGTACCACTCCGCTATGTTTATTGTCTGAAATCCTTTATCTAGACTACGAGAATCGGCTGCGAATGTTTCCCTCACGCCACCAGAACGAGGTTTTCCTGATCTTTTCTTCTGCATCCGGAGTAGTACCTGACCCGACCCTCCCGCCTGTGTTCCGGGACAATGTCTGGTCCGACCCTCTCGTCTGCGTTCCGGGACAATGTCTGACCCGGCCCTCTCGTCTGCGTTCCGGGACAATGTCTGACCCGACGCTCCCCTCTGCGTTCCAGAGCGACGTTTGACCTGTCGCTGGACGACATCCAGCAGACACTCTCTGCCAGCATGCCGTCCGATCTGGAGCTGCCCACTGAGCTGGACGCCGCCCGGCTGGAGCCGGCCTCCCGGCACGACCAGACCTCGCTGCTGGACGCCCTCAGCTACCTCGACGACTTTGACTTCGACGGACTGGAGGTGGGCCAGTCGGCGGCCGGCGGCAGCGGGGATCGAAGACCGGCAGAGGCGACGCCTCCGCCCGTAGGCGAGCCTCCTCCGGCGCCGCCGCCGTCAACGCCGCCTTCCACTGCGGCGGTGCCGGAGGAGCCGGGGCCGGACCCAGGCTCGCCGCGGCGACAGCGGGAGGCTTGCGAGCGGCCGGAGCCAGCGGCCACGCCTGCGTCTGTGAAGAGCGAGCCGGAGCGGGGGTCTGTGCACATGGACTACCGCGAGGGCACGGCCAACATCACCGACTTCAGTCCTGAGTGGGCCTACACGGAGGTAATTGGCCCAGTGGCCTCGGATGGCCGCTCGCTGCTTCTGACTGGTGGTATTCGGTTGGGTCGAGTTCGCGGATGTTTTGTCAATATCTTATCGATACTGACATAACTGCCGTGCGGCTGGAATGTCACCCAGATTGATATAAGATATATTATCCCTGCTCATGGTCTTGGAAGCGCTGTGGTCTAGCTAGATCTAGCAATTTGACTTCATTTTGTGCCTACACGAGACATGCATAGACGTCACGTAGCTCTCCCCTTACGTGTCATCGTTCGGCATTTGGTCGATTCTCGGCACAGGTATCATTGACCTCAGATATTTGGTCACAGATCACCATCAATATCGTGATGTCTTGTAAGTTTGCGCGACTGAGAAACTATTGATCTGGCAGGGTGGAATCAAAGTGCTGGTGACTGGCCCCTGGTACGCTACCAGTACCCCGTACACGGTCCTCTTCGACGGCGTACCGGTACCTACCGAGCTGGTACAGAGCGGGGTGCTGCGCTGCTTCTGCCCAGGTAGTACCAGTGCTCAGGTAGTTCCTGTTACTGGCTTTGTAGATCCCTGCCACCGCTTGCCTCCCGTCTGTGGCTCCTCTCCAGTCAATCCCTGCTGACACTTGCATGAAGCTAAAAAAATCGATCCTTCGACACAGTGCAGTACAATGAATGCCTTAGAGGAGGCTTATCGAGATTCCCGTGAACCTCCTGCGACAGTTCTGCCGGGTGATGTTTCGGATGTTTCGTGCTGTCTTCTTCCGCGCAGAAGTGGTTGAGCTAGCACTGATTGCAATGATTGGAGATAGCGTGGGCTGAGCCCTCCTCTCCCCCTCTCTCCTCTCTCGTTTGCATGGAGTTGACTTTACTCTGCCCTTGCGTCGCTCCTATAGCGTTGTGAAGCAGCAGGGTTATAACAGCGGTAGTTTGGGCACGCCCTCCCCCCACCCCGGCCAGTTCCACTGAGGGGGTGCGAATCAGCGGGGCTTGACGGTCGCCGGCCATCGTCAGTTTTGGACGGGCCAGCAGTCGGCCATGCAGAGTCGGCAGTGGCGTCAAAGCTGGCCGCGGAGAGCGGGCTGTGACGTCAGAACCCGCCGTGGATAGCGGTCAGTGCCGTAGAGCTGACCGTGGAGAATGTAGAGTGTCGTTAGAGCCGGGTACGGAGAGTGGTCAGTGACGTCAGAGCTGACCGCGGAGAACGTAGAATGACGTTAGAGCTGGCCGCGGAGAGAGGGCAGTGACGTCAGTGCTGACCGCGGAGAGCGGGCAGTGACGTCGGAACTCGCCGCGGAGAGCGGGCAGTGACGTCGGAGCTTTTTGCGGAGAGCGGGCAGTGACGTCAGAGCCGGCCTCGGAGAGCGGGCAGTGACGTCAGAGCCGGCCGCCGGGCCGATATCCCGGCGCTGCGTTTTAGCTCCGCTCAGCTGGAGCGAACTAGCGGCGCGCCATCACCGGCCGAATGGCGCGCCGCCGAGCCCGCGCTTTGTGTCGCCTTTTGTCCTGCCGAACTCGCTCAATACAGCTCTCGGCCTGAGCTGTCGGCGGAACGCAAACTGATGCCGCTCCCTCACTGGTTTTTCCCAGTGTGTCTGGCCTGGCAAGGAAAGTTTCTGGGAATTCCAAAACATAGGCTTTTGCCGGGAGAATTTTGTATAGTCCAGCAACCATGAACTAAATGAAGCCTCAGCTAAGCCTCGAAGCCTCCCATAATATGGTCCCTAGAATTGGATACGGAAAATAACCAGCCCAATTAATTTGGTTCGGGCTAATTACATCTCTAGGCTAAAATGTCTTTGCTTGTTAGGGCGGGACGATGGTCCCCCAGTTTCAAGGGTGTTTCACTCGTTGGATGGCAGGGCTATACGCCTGGACCAATCCTTTGGAAGTACAGCAGTTTACCATTACTGTGACACCAAAACACCGTCTTCCACAAGAAAGGTTTTATGACGACGGTGGGAAAACTTCAAAGCAGCAATATTCATGCAATTAGTGAGTGTTTGGCGCTGACCAGAATAGAAAGAGCTCTGATCCACCGGTCCTCAAAGCTGCGACACCGGCTGGTCTTAGGTCTAAGTGCCCATTCGAAGAAAAACACTGAACCACACGCAGTCCACCGGGCGGACCGTAAAACTGACTTCAGCAGCTGCAGTTCCAGTGGTGGGGAGTGGGGTGCAGCTGCTCCGGTGGTGGGGAGTGGGGTGCAGCAGCTCTGGTGGTGGGGAGTGGGTGCAGCAGCTCTGGTGGTGGGGGTGGGTGCAGCAGCTCCGGTGGTGGGGGTGGGGTGCGCAGCTCCGGTGGTGGGGTGGGGTGCAGCTGCTCCGGTGGTGGGAGGGGGTGCAGCAGTCCGGTGGTGGGGAGTGGGTGCAGCAGCTCCGGTGGTGGGGTGGGGTGCAGCAGCTCCGGTGGTGGGGTGGCCGTGGTGGGGGCAGTGGTGGTGGGGGTGCGCTCCGGTGGTGGGGAGTTGGCCATTTTAGTCTCCTGCCGGCTTTTGGTTATCTTTAGATAGTTAATGTGTGTTTTTGCTTGTTCCATTTCACATCAAAATCGTTCTTGGACTTTAAAAAAGCATGAGAATCCGCTCGAAAATTATTGAAATCATAAGAGAAGGTGAAAAAGGTCTGGGATAATACGCAGCGATGCAAATGCTGAGCAGATCGGTACAGAGCTTTATTTGTGTGTGTATCTCCTCTTCTCCTTAAAGAAGCACAAGCTTATCTGCATCCGATCTGTCGCTTCAGGTGTACGGAGCCCAGTATCGATGGGGTTAAGTGGGACGTCGTCGCTTCATATCGAAATCGATATCAAATGAGTGACGTGTCGACCCAAATTATCAACGGAGTTGTGATTGATACCAGACGGTGATGAGGCCAAGAATAGGTGTTCCTCGGGGACGCCAATACTGTCATTCCGTGGAAAACACAAGCATGAGAAACTTTTACCAATTTGATTTTGGAAAGGGGTCTCTGGCTTGATTCAGGAATTGACGGACGTACTTCTTAATGAGAGAATAAGGAATTATCTTCCCCTGTGAACGTCGAAGGTAGAGGCACGTGACCCTCTCAACTGGTGAAACAGGGTTCCCGATTAATCCGTCCCCCGTTCCCCCAAAATTCCAGTCCTTGACTGACGACTTTCCCTTTCGCTTCTTAAAGTGGACCTACGCCAATGCTCCCAATTTTATTGTAGGTTAACTGTATCTGTGTTTGTTGACCTTAGCTGCAAGTATCGGAGCCACCTGCATCAGAATTGATTAACATTAGCTTCAAGGTAAAATCAGGTCATAAAGCGCCTCATATAAGAATCCTCTAACGATATGTACTTAAATAAGTGCTTGACCGGGGTACAACACTCGGCTGATACTGATAGTACTTATGTTTGCATGAAGATCTAAATAAAACGCCAAACCTCTCTCCATCACGATGTTAAATTATCATTGGACCTCGGATAGCCGTGGACCCAACTTTTGGCGGCGCTGGGGAAGCGGCTGAGACATGGCCATCTGTCCCTGTAACTTTATCAAAAGCCTGATGCAGCGGCTGAGGAGCCTGGCCTCGCTGCGGGTGGTTTCGGCGGAACTCAGTGGACAGTTTCTCATCAAAGAGACGCGTCACCGGACGAAGTGGGCCGGCCAAGATACCCAGTCTCCCACTTCTGATCGATGGCCCTACTGTCCACGGCTCTGCAGGCTGTCACAAACCGGGCCGCCCGGGCACTCGTCCTGCCACTGGCAGTCTCACACCGGCGCTAGCCGGCCATTATTTACCATTAGGACCCAACAACTGCTTTGTATGTGCAGCTCGAATGAAAGGCGAGGCTGCGTGGCGAGGTGGTGTTGTCTGTTTGGATCGGTACTTGTGACTCTGTTTCTGCCATCTCTAGTCATTGCTGCGCGGCGGACTCTCCAGTTTTGAGAAGTGCTGAGAAGTTCAATGGCCCGGGGCGAGAGGAGCTCGGGAGAGCGGTGAAATGACCTCGCAGCTATGTTTTATTCTCGGACGTGTGAAGGCTTCAATGCAGTACCAACCTTGTTTAAGCGCTAGGCTTCCACAGAGAACACAGCTTCTTCCTGTGATATTGGAGGCTATTCTGGAATACGGACCCGCTATCACTCATCATATTATTTTCTTTCTACGCGTCACCGGGCATGTTGTTGTTTCGCTACTCACTAAAAGTAAAAATATATGAACAAAATGATTTTGACATGGCTATTATCAGCCTTGGGGCAGGCTGACCACAAAAATAACGCTAGATTAAAAACTTGATGAAGCACGTATCTGGTCTTGTCTTTGCTCTGTGTGTTGTGAATGGTTGAACACTTCCGGACTGGGATAGTGATCGCGCTGCACGTCAGACCCAGGAACCATCCGCGGCGTCTCCTCTCTGACGGCCGCGCGACCCACCCGCAGCGCACGAGGCGGGTGTGGCGCCGCTGCAGGTGGCCTGCGAGGGCTTCGTCATCTCCAACGTGTGCCTGTTCGAGTACAAGCAGCGGTGTTCGGCGGAGGGCGGCCCTTCCTACCCGGTGGCGGCGCCCTTCCCCAGCGACGACGATACGCTGGTCAAGCTGACGCTGATGCAGCGCATCCAGCTGATCGACTCCCGCACCGAACTGCCGCCCGGACAGGTGAGCCCCGCCCGCACAGGTGGGCATTGCCAGGACAGGTGAGCCCGTCGAAACAGATGAGCTTCTTCGGGACATTGAGCCCCGCTGGGACTGGTGAGCCCCGCTGTGTTAGGCGAGCCCCGCTGGGATAGGTGAGCGCCGCTGGGACAGGTCAACCCAGCCATGGCAGGTGAGCCCGGCTGGGACTGGTGAGCCCGGATGGGATTGGTGAGCCACGCTGGAGCTGGTGAGCCCCGTTGGGACAGGTGAGCCCCGCTGGGACAGGTGAGCCCGGCTGGAACTGGTGAGCCCCGCTAGGACAGGTGAGCCAAGCCGTGACAGGTAAGGGCCGCTGGGACAGGTGAGCCCCGCTGGGACAGGTGAGCCCACTGCTGGGACAGGTGAGACCCACTGGGACTGATGAGCCCCGCTGGGACAAGTGAGCCCCGCTGGGACAGGTGAGCCCTATTGGGACTGGTGAGCCCCGCTGGAAATGGTGAGCCCCGCTGGGACAGGTGAGCCCTATTGGGACCGGTGAGCCCCACTGAGACTGGTCAGCCCAGCCGTGACAAGTGAGCCCGGCTGGGTCAGTTGAGACCCGCTGGGTTAGGCGAGCCCCGCTAAGACAGGTGAGTCAGTCTGGTCGGCGTTGCGTGCTGGGTCGCTGTAGATCAGACTTCTAAGTCCATTAGAGTGAAGTGCTGTGAGTTATTATGTTGTTGCCGGTGAGCTGGCTGCCTGTGTTGGTTGCGTGATCTGTTTCCGACCTGGAGACTCTGAGGATGTTTTCTCCACGCAGTGCTATCCCCACCACCACCTGGCGGCTATGCAGGCTGCTGCACTGGTAAGCTGACTGTGTCCTGGTCAGAGTATTGTATATGTGTTGCCTATATCAGAGCGGCAGTTACACTCCGACTCTCTGCCTACCATATTGTGTGGTGGTATGCTCATGTATGCGTGTGCGGTGCTGTAATAGGACGGAGGTCCTGCTCTGACTGTGTGTCTGCCCGGTGCTGTAATAGGACGGAGGTCCTGCTCTGACTGTGTGTCTGCCCGGTGCTGTAATAGGACGGAGGTCCTGCTCTGACTGTGTGTCTGCCCGGTGCTGTAGTAGGGCGGAGGTCCTGCTCTGACTGTGTGTCTGCCCGGTGCTGTAGCAGGGCTGATGTCCTGCTCTGACTGTGTGTCTGCCCGGTGCTGTAGCAGGGCTGATATCCTGCTCTGACTCTGTGTGTCTGCCCGGTGCTGCAGCAGGGCTGATATCCTGCTCTGACTGTGTGTCTGCCCGGTGCTGCAGCAGGGCTGATATCCTGCTCTGACTGTGTGTCTGCCCGGTGCTGCAGCAGGGCAGCAGTCCCCTGGCGGCGCTGTGCGGGCCGCAGCTGGAGGAGCGTCTCATGGCGCACTGCAGACAGCTGATGGCGCGGCCCTGGCTGGGTCGGCTGGCCGGCTGGGACCAGCAGGACCAGACGGCGCCCTCTCTCCTCCACCTGGCCGCCGTGCTGGGCTACAGCAGGTCAGGGCAGCAGCTGGTCGCGGCTCAGGCCAGCGGGTCAGGGCTCCAGGGGACATGACTCCAGCTGAAACAGGTCACGGCAGCAGCAGGCTACAGCTCAGAGTACAGCTGGTCATCACAGTACCAACATGAATGGAGAGCCGTGCCTAGCCAAGTCACATTCTTCCTAAACTTTGAGCTTATTGATTCGTGCTTACCCACTTCCATGCTTGGGGAATTTTATTCTGCTATAAATATACATACCTATATATATATATATATATACCGTATATATATATATATATATATATATATATATATATATATATATATATATATATATATATTTATTTTTTTATGTTAACCATTGCCATCCCTCCCCCATGCGAACTTCAGGTGGAGCCATGCAACTCATTTAGAAGCTGTGTTTATGTTAACGAAAGTAACTGGTGGATGCCCGGTTCTCGGACAGGCTGGTTGGTGACCAATGTGTGCCGGTGGAAATTGTGCCGTCTCTGTGACCGGTGTGTGTTGGCCCTGTGACCATGTGTGTTGGACCTGTGACCGTTTTGTGCCAGCTCTGTGACCGGTGTGTGCCGGTCTATGACAGGCTGGTGTGCGCGCTGCTGCACTGGCGGGCGGAGAACCCGTCTCCGTACCTGGAGTGGGAGGTGGACGCGGCGCGGACCGACGCTGCCGGCGACACGCCCCTGGCGGTCAGCTGCGCGCGCGGCCACACGGAGACGGCGCGCCTGCTACACCAGTGGAACCACACGGCGCTCAGGTCAGCCGCGCAGCCACACCAGCAGCACAGTGGCCACCAGGGCCGCTCTTGTCAATCAAGAGCCGGGAATGTACTTTGTAAGGGGCCACGTTTTGACAGATTAACAGGCCAGGATTATGCTTTGAGGCACCGCTGGAAGCATATTGTTTGTCTGTGGGGAAGGGGAGTGGGAATGCTCTAAAGTTGCGCTCCTAGTGAGAACTAGACAGTATGGGTCGTACTCAAGGTAGTCGAATAATGGGATTAGACTACTTTCCTTTGCCTTTGTCAACATATCGTCTTATGATTTTTAGAGTAACTAGTCCTGTTGTCCGTCGATTTGGGCAGTTGTGCCGTTGTCCTTCAATTTGGGCAACGATGCCGTTGACGGTCAGTTTGGGTAGCTGTGCTGTTGGGCTGCAGCTGTGCTGTTTCCGTAAGTTTGGGCAGCTGTGCTGTTGGGCGTCAGTTTGGGCAGCTGTGCTGTTGTCTGTAAGTTTGGGCAGCTGTGCTTTCTGTCAGTTTGGGCAGCTGTGCCGTTGGGCGTCAGTTTGGGCAGCTGTGCCGTTGGGCGTCAGTTTGGGCAGCTGTGCCGTTGGGCGTCAGTTTGGGCAGCTGTGCCGTTGGGCGTCAGTTTGGGCAGCTGTGCCGTTGGGCGTCAGTTTGGGCAGCTGTGTCGTTGGGCGTCAGTTTGGGCAGCTGTGGTGTTTCCGTAAGTTTGGGCAGCTGTGCTGTTGGGCGTCAGTTTGGGCAGCTGTGCTGTTCCGTAAGTTTGGGCAGCTGTGCCGTTGGGCGTCAGTTTGGGCAGCTGTGCCGTTGGCCGTCAGTTTGGGCAGCTGTGCCGTTGGGCGTCAGTTTGGGCAGCTGTGCCGTTGGGCGTCAGTTTGGGCAGCTGTGCCGTTGGGCGTCAGTTTGGGCAGCTGTGCCGTTGTCCAGCAGTTGAAGAGCGGCCGGCTGTTGTCCGGCAGGGTGAGGAACGGTGCCGGCCTGACGCCGGCGGAGGTGGCGCGGCGGGCCGGCCACCCGGCGCTGGCCGAGGAGCTGGAGCGGCTGGACGCCGTCCGCCAGAGGGCGCGCGACGTCGACCGCGGCGAGCGGGTGTTCGCGCGGCCTGGCTCCAAGTACAGGTTAGCATGCTCACCGTCCAAAGTCACAACCCAATCTAGGCATTTGTCATGTATGTGAAATCGTAGTTTGGTTTGTAAATCGACATTTTTGGGCACATACATTGGCTGAGTGGTTTGGTTAACTCGAAATTTGGTAAAACTTTGTGAATGCTGACTGCTTCGAACATGTAATTGACGCGATTATTACTGAATTTCTGATATTAAATCTGGATATCGCCCTCCCTCTCCCCTACAACACACTTCCCTACCCGGTGGGCGATACAGCCGAACCATCGGCCAGTAGGGGTGTGACCTGAGGTGGTCTCCGCCGGTCAGGTCGGAGCTGTGGCGACAGCGTAACCTCAGCCTGGACCTGCCGTCGCCGTCGCTGCCGGAGTCGTGTCTGCGTCAGCTGCGCTCCTCCACGCCCAGCCCGCAGCGGCAGGGAGGAGGAGGAGGAGGAGGAGGAGGCGGCGGCCGGCGGGGCGGCGGGGACAGCGCCCGCGGCAGCGTGGACTCAGGCCTGGACACGCTGCGGGTGGAGAGGAGCGCCTCGCTTCCAGTCGCCTCCCCGCCTGTAGCTCCCGCTGCAGCGCCGCTGACCTCCGCGACTGGCCCTCCCCGCTCTGTGAGTGCCTCAGACGGTGGCTGAATGCTGCACCTGTTCATGCTGACTGCTAGGTTTTTGCCGCGACCGAGTGTTGAGTATTCATTCCCTCAGCGTCCTGTCCGATTTCTTAGATCTGTCTATAATCTGCCAGTGTCGTTGTCAGTCTCTGACTGTGGCGTCCTGCTCTGTGTGTTCCGCGCCCTCAGGCGAGGGGTCGCCATCAATGGACACCAGCCAGGCCTCGGAGCCCACTTCTGACCAGCACGTGCTCACCCTGGCCGAACACATTATCGCCGCCATGCCGGAGCGTATCAAGGTAGGCCTTCACACCCGTCCGTTCATCCCGGTCTGGATGCCCCGCAATCGTCAGAGGGGGCGGTTAGGTACCGGGCAAAAACATCTCTGGTAAATAAAAAGTAACGCGTGTTTAAACATATTCGAAACTCATTCACTTGTCGTCTCAGGTATATTCAGGGGGTGTTCCTGAAATGTACTGAGCTCCGCCCTTAGACAGGAATGAATCTGCTGTCGTTTTTCTCTGTAGTCATCCTTCCGGATAGCAGAGGAACTGTGGGGTGTTCTGAACTAGTAATACCAGCTATTGGAAACATTCTGCGGAACTTCACTGACTCCATGCGTCCTAGCTCAGTGGTACCACTGCATGGGGCCCACAGGCGACATCACTTTGGAGCTGGCATGTCCACATTACCGAGCTCCAGCCCAGCTGCCTACCCTAACGTGACTGGTGGGCCACCTGTGGCCCTGCCCTAACGTGACCAGTCGGCCACCTGTGACCCTGCCCGAACATAACCTGATGGGCCATCTGTGACCCTGCCCGAACGTGACCTGTGAGCCACCTCTGACCCTGCCCTAACGTGACCTGTGAGCCACCTCTGACCCTGTCCTAACGTGACCTGTGAGCCACCTCTGACCCTGTCCTAACGTGACCTGTGAGCCACCTCTGATCCAGCCCTAACGTGACTGGTAACCGGCAGTGACGCTGCCCCGCAGTAATTGTGCCCGGCAGTGACGCTGCCCCGCAGTAATTGTGCCCGGCAGTGACGCTGCCCCGCAGTAATTGTGCCCGGCAGTGACGCTGCCCCGCAGTAATTGTGCCCGGCAGTGACGCTGCCTCGCAGTAATTGTGCCCGTCAGTGACGCTGCCCCGCAGTAATTGTGCCCGGCAGTGACGCTGCCCCGCAGTAATTGTGCCCGGCAGTGACGCTGCCCCGCAGTAATTGTGCCCGGCAGTGACGCTGCCCCGCAGTAATTGTGCCCAGCAGTGACGCTGCCCCGCAGTAATTGTACCCGGCATTGACGCTGCCCCGCAGTAATTGTGCCCGGCAGTGACGCTTCCCCGCAGTAATTGTGCCCGTCAGTGACGCTGCCCCGCAGTAATTGTACCCGGCAGTGACGCTGCCCCGCAGTAATTGTGCCCGGCAGTGACGCTGCCCCGCAGTAGTTGTGCCCGGCAGTGACTGACTTACCCAGCATAAACTCTGCCCTGCAGTGACCCTGCTCAGCATTGACATCTTCCAGCAGTGACCCTGCTCAGCATTGACATCTTCCAGCAGTGACCCTGCTCAGCATTGACACCTTCCAGCAGTGACCCTGTATGCGGTGATTCGGCCCAGCAGTGACCCTGTATGCGGTGATTCGGCCCAGTAGTGACCCTGTATGCGGTGATTCGGCCCAGTAGTGACCCTGTTGGGTGATTGGCCCAGCAGTGACCCTGTATGGGTGATTCGGCCCAGTAGTGACCCTGTATGGGTGATTGCCCAGGTGACCTGTATGGGTGATTGCCGAGTGACCTTATGGGCGATTCAGCCCAGAGTGACCCTTATGGGTGATTCGGCCCAGGTGACCCTGTATGTGATCGGCCAGAGGACCCTTTGGTTGATTCGGCCCAGCAGTGACCTTGCCCCGCCGCGGCCGACAGATCGAGAGCGACAGTCACAGCTGGGAGCGCTCGTTGTCGCCCGCCTCCGATATGGCTTCGCTTCGGTCGGAGGCCATGGAGGACCACACCGAGCTGCCGGATCTCTACGATACCTACAGGTCAGTGTCCTTCACAGAGAGAATGGCCAGCAATGAGTGCGTAGCCCAGTGAGTGGCTCGCATACTAGCTGACGGTACCTTTAGCTTGTTGGCGTACATTTTTATTGTATTCCTGAATTGGTTCAGACATTGGCTCTAAGCAATGAATCGATCCGTATTTATCAACAACCATTTATTTTGCGTTATCTGACGTTAAATACAAATACTGGGTGCTCTTGAGTCGTGTGGTATTTGGTGCGTTATTTTTCATCACCTGCATGCCTTTTTCTTTGTAGTGACAGCGGTGCCACCCCTCACCTTTCCCTGCTGCCCCACATCCCCACCTTCTACCCCTCACCTCTCCCTGGTGCCACACTCCCTGCTACCCTCACCTCTCCCTGGTGCCACACTCTCCCGGCTACCCCTCACCTCTCCCTGGTGCCCCACACCCCCACCCGCTACCCTCACCTCTCCCCGCTGCCCCGCACCCCCACTCGCTACCCCTCACCTCTCCCCGCTGCCCCGCACCCCCACCCGCTACCCCTCACCTCTCCCCGCTGCCCCGCACCTCACTCGCTACCCCTCACCTCTCCCCGCTGCCCCGCACCCCCACCCGCTACCCTCACCTCTCCCCGCTGCCCCACACCCCACTAGCTACCCCTCACCTCTCCCCGCTGCCCCACACCCCACTCGCTACCCCTCACTCCGCACCCCCACCCGCTACCCTCACCTCTCCCCGCTGCCCCACACCCCCACTCGCTACCCCTCACCTCTCCCCGCTGCCCCACCCCCACTCGCTACCCCTCACCTCTCCCCGCTGCCCCGCACCCCCACCCGCTACCCCTCACCTCTCCCCGCTGCCCTGCACCCCCACTCGCTACCCCTCACCTCTCCCCGCTGCCCCACACCCCCACTCGCTACCCCTCACCTCTCCCCGCTGCCCCGCACCCCACACCCCACCCGCTACCCTCACCTCTCCCCGCTGCCCTGCCCCACACCCCCACCCGCTACCCTCACCTCTCCCCGCTGCCCCACACCCCCCACCCGCTACCCTCACCTCTCCCCGCTGCCCCGCACCCCCACCCGCTACCCTCACCTCTCCCCGCTGCCCCACACCCCCACCCGCTACCCCTCACCTCTCCCCGCTGCCCCACACCCCCACTCGCTACCCCTCACCTCTCCCCGCTGCCCCGCACCCCCCACCCGCTACCCTCACCTCTCCCCGCTGCCCCACACCCCCACTCGCTACCCCTCACCTCTCCCCGCTGCCCCGCACCCCCACTCGCTACCCTCACCTCTCCCCGCTGCCCCACACCCCCACCCGCTACCCTCACCTCTCCCCGCTGCCCCACACCCCCACTCGCTACCCTCACCTCTCCCCGCTGCCCCGCACCCCCACTAGCTACCCCTCACCTCTCCCCGCTGCCCCACACCCCCACCGCTACCCCTCACCTCTCCCCTGCCCCGCACCCCCACCCGCTACCCCTCACCTCTCCCCGCTGCCCCACACCCCCACCCGCTACCCTCACCTCTCCCCGCTGCCCCGCACCCCCACTCGCTACCCTCACCTCTCCCCGCTGCCCCACACCCCCACCCGCTACCCTCACCTCTCCCCGCTGCCCCACACCCCCACTCGCTACCCTCACCTCTCCCCGCTGCCCTGCACCCCCACTCGCTATCCTCACCTCTCCCCGCTGCCCCACACTCCCACTCGCTACCCTCACCTCTCCCTTGCTGCCACACCTCCCTATCTCCCCGCGACCCCACAGTTCTCTCCCCGGTATTTTGCTAACTCAGCAGCGTCTGGGCAGGTGCTGCGAGGCGGGCACCCCACAGTCGTCGGCGTCGCCCTCCTCCTCGTGCCTGCCGTCGCCCTGCTCCTTCTCGGTGCTGGACTCTCCCTCCCCCCGCCCTCCGCCGCCGACCTGGGACAGTACTTTAAGGCGGCGCGGCGCGACTTCGCGCTAGACTTCTCCAGTCTCACCCTCTCAGGTCAGTGAAAACGTCATTTGGGCTGGTGGTGGTGCACCAGTTGGTATGGCCCTGCTGATTGACGGGATCTCTCGGGCTAACTGGGGCATAGATTGGCTAGCTGGAGTGCATTGGCAGGAACAGGAAGGGAGAAGCTTTGGTGCTTTGCGACGCACTAACTGCCGAGGCCATATGGCGTCGTCAACTCTCACCCTTTTGGAAGGGTGTATTGGGGATCAGGAAGTCCTTACTCGATTTCCTGCCAGGGATTTGAACCTGACTCGGCGGCGTGGAAACTCTACGTGCTACCACTGTACCATTGCATCCTCTTGGCTGGAATGGAGGATGCGGGGGCACTTACTGGTTTGAGACAGGGTCTGTTGGTAGATAAGTGATCGATAACTGTAAGCGGGGCACCTCATCTTTTTGCACTGCACCATGATTGATCATACAATTTTTAACGTATCAATAGCAAGCATGGGATCTGCTTCAGCGAGTGTCATATATTGTGCTGTCTCTTTCTGTCTCCTCCACTACATTACATTAAAATTGGGCCCCCAGTTGACTAAGGTTGTGGGCCTCGTCTCGCCTTGTCATCTGGCCATCGCACTGGTGACGTCACTGTGACTTGTGACGTCACCAATTTTTTGGTAGATCGGGAGCAGCGCGAGCTGTATGAGGCAGCCAAAGTCATCCAGAAGGCATACCGCAGCTACAAGGGCAGGAAACGGGCCGAAGAGCAGGACAGGGAGAAGCAGGCGGCCACAGTCATACAGCACTGCTACCGCCGCTACAAACAGGTCAGTCGCCTTCTGCTGCAGCTGCGAGCGTCGCGGAAGTGCTGACTGTGGTGCAGAAAAATTTCACCGGCCGTGTAGATGAGAGGGCTGATCCAAGATTTTTTCCGCAAGGGGAGCAGCTATCTCTTGAGTTCGTATTTTTGTGGTCAAAGGGGCTCCATAATAAAGGGCAGGGGTTCCTGAGTATTTAAGTAAAAATGAGAGGTTTCCTAACATATCTAGAGATATAAATTTCACCTCTGACTCTAATCTGGCGATAAAAATCCCCCTTACTTGTTCGGTACCTTTTGTCCTCTCCCAGTTGGAGTTGGCTGCTCAGGGGACAGAGGCGACTACCCCAGGCGCTACTCCACCTCTGGATCTACCCTTGTAACTGAGTGCCAGTGGTTATCTTAATGTGCATGGTGAATCTTCACTAGTAGATGTCTTTTTTTAAGGAGTGTCTTGTTTTCTTTAAGTGTCGCATTTTGTGGTGGCTTGGTGTTTGGAAATTTGGTTAGCTGCGCCCAGTCGAAAGGAATAGCGGTGCGCTGTCACTGCGTTGCAGCAATAGGCTTAAACTTCTCTCACGTTGATGGTTCTCTATTCCATTACTCCCACCCCTCCACTCCACGCAGACAAGGCGGAACTCCCTATTTCCTGTCCTTCTGTGACACGTAGCACACGCCGGGACCCTGTGTTTCAGTACTTCTACTGCACGCAGATGACGCTGGGGCCCCTGTGTTTCAGTGCTTCTACTACACGCAGATGACGCCGGGACCCTGTGTTTCAGTACTTCTACTACACGCAGATGACGCCGGGACCCCTGTGTTTCAGTACTTCTACTACACGCAAATGACGCCGGGACCCCTGTGTTTCAGTACTTCTACTACACTCAGATGACGCCGGGACCTCTGTGTTTCAGTACTTCTACTAAACGCAGATGACGCCAAGACCCCTGTGTCTCATTGATTCTACTACACGCAGATGACGCCAAGACCCCTGTGTTTCAGTACTTCTACTACACGCAGATGACGCCGGGACCCCTGTGTTTCAGTACTTCTACTACACGCAGATGACGCCGGGACCTCTGTGTTTCAGTACTTTTACTACACGCAGATGACGCCGGGACCCTGTGTTTCAGTACTTCTACTACACGCAGATGACGCCAAGACCCCTGTGTTTCAGTACTTCTACTACACGCAGATGACGCCGGGACCTCTGTGTTTCAGTACTTTTACTACACGCAGATGACGCCAGTACCCTGTGTTTCAGTACTTCTACTACACGCAGATGACGCCGGGACCCTGTGTTTCAGTACTTCTACTACACGCAGATGACGCCAAGACCCCTGTGTTTCAGTACTTCTACTACACGCAGATGACGCCGGGACCTCTGTGTTTCAGTACTTTTACTACACGCAGATGACGCGCGCGGCGCTGGTGATACAAAGCCGATACCGTACCTACTGCGAGCACAAACGGTTCAAGAAGTCTCAGGAGGCAGCTGTGTGTATTCAGAACTTCTACCGTCAGTACAAGGAACAGGAGCGGCGGCGACACGGCCGCGAGACAGGAACCGGCACACTCAAGTCAGTACCAGCAGCACCTTATTGGGCCACGCATTCACAGCCAAGGAGTATTGAAACTGCACGAAGCTTGCACTAGAGTGACTGGTACAGGATGCCGTTATGGATGTTTAACTGCGATGAGTGTACGTATCGTGGCCAACTTTGTCTTCCCGGCAGCTTTGTGACTAGGCTTTTTATAATTCCGAGAGAGGACGCTATGGATCACGTGAAACGTGTGTGATGGCCACTGTTATGATAATATCTGCCAACACCAGGCCAGATCCCTTTCCCGCTTCTTCTTATCCGTGCACGTCGGTGGAATTAGATGGTTTTATTTGTAGATGATGTGTTTATGTTGCAAATGAGAGTTTAGAGAACTGATGATGACATTGATTGATTGCAATGGGGTCTTGAAATGAGCCCTCGCTAGTGGTAAGTTTAATCACTGCTCCCCGTAATTGGACTTCTGCTCATTTGGCTAATGCTGCTTGATGTTTGATTTCAGGCGCACCTACTCTCAGCGAAGGCAGCATCAAGCGGCCATGAAGATACAACACTTTATGCGGCAATCGAAGAATAAGTAAGCTATGTGAATATGATTTGTAGAAATGCTAATATCTTTCGCTGATTCACTCCTACACACGTATGATCTCTTTGAGCTTTAAATGATAACTGGAGTATAAAGGTATGTTTTGACCCCATCTTTCCTAAGTCAGTGAAATATTTTATTCATAATAGAGGCTTTTGGGCCCGTCCAAAGTTCTCTGCCAACTTCGCAAGCTGGACCGTGCTCTGCGCCATTGTATGATGTTTACTTATCGCGTAAATGAAATTAATATCAGGAGTAATTTCAGACGCTGGAAACGGGAATTTTTCTCGAGATCAAAATCGACGTTTCTTTACCCATCTATCAGCGCATTGGCTTTACGGCCATGCACCACAGACACTATTGATGGAGTAAAATCGGCGGTAGATGCGGGAAGACTGATCCGTACCGCACCCTCGTAGATTTGTGTGTTGAAAATGTTGCTACAGTACTTGGCTCGGCGTTGCTGGCGCTATACTAACCGTTTGTGATGTGCTGGGCTTTACGCAGCCAGTGGGATTTTTGGTTTGAAGATGCGGTAAGTGGTTGTCCCAAAGGCTGATTTTGTTTGTGAGCTGAGTTGGTTTGGTGGCTATGGGCTTGAACCGGGCTTATGTCTTCCGAATGGTCTCAGTGTTAAGGTCCTGAATCTGTCAAGCTTAGCGATGTAAGGGGTCTCGGGTCATGCTCATAGGATTCGGAGAGCTTTCTCTATGACCTAATACATTAATTTTGGAATTGTAAAATAATGCAAGGTGCCTCTTCGGCCTCTGACTGCGTTTCTGAACTGGCGTTTGAGATATGGTACTATTGTTGCTACAGATGTTGCTGACGGCGGAGTCAGCTTAATGGTCGCTGCAGCATTCATCAGTGCGGCGTGACATCATCTGTTTGACTTCAGATTGCAGAGAGAGCGAGAGCAGGGAGTCGGAAGCGAGAGGCACCTGGACCAGTCGGGGTTGGTCTCTGTCCTGCCAAAGTTCCCGCATCAGCCGCCAGGTGTCAGCCGCTGAGCCCCGCCGCCGCCACCGTTACCTCTGCTACCCAGCACGGCAGAAAGGTGATCACTGTCTAAATCACCGCCTCCCGTCTACAGTCTAAAGTATTTTCATTGACCCAGCTTTTGTTGGGTGAATGTGGTGTGCCAAAGCTGCTCAATGTTGGACGTAGAGAGGGGCCAGGGGGTTATGCCTCCCAAATGGCGAAATTTTGGCTAATTTTCTTTGAAAAAAAAACACTGCTTTCATGGTATCTCCTGAGTCCCCCCTAACGACGCCCCTGTGTCCGCCTCTGTAGTTACTTGTCGAGATGTATGATTGATTACCGATTTATAGGAGTAATTCATCTCCAATCGTGTTGTGTGGCTTTGGTAGTGTCCGTTGGCGACGTGTGGCATTGGCAGAGTCGCACGTCCTGACATGACTGTGCGTCTGCCCACTGATGACGCCTAACACTGTTAGCCGCTCCGCAGTGCTGACATGAGCTGCTCGGCCGGCCTGCGCCGCCCCGTGGTCCTTCTCGGCGCTTCTCGTTCCGCCAACTGCCGATAGATGGCTTTCGTGTGCCGGCCGCTCCGCCCGTGTACCGGCGTGCGATGAGCTTTGAGAGCTCGCCGGTGGTGGCGCACGAATGGCCGGTGCGCCGAGGTCGAGGCGATTCGGTCGTGGTGTCATCACATGCAACTCTGACGTCATCAGCATCATCTGCGACATCACCGGCGGCGCGGTGATGTTCGCGCGTCTCAGCAACGTTTCGTAATCTGGGGACGCAATAAGACTTCACTGGATCATCATTTACACCCTGAAAGAGCGGTACTGATTTGGGAGACTAAGCGCTCTTGGACTGAAAGGTCCTCTGATGTGGATCGTATGTAGCTCTCGTTTTGGCCTTGCCAATAGCCTTGCCATTCATATTGGGATTTGCAATCCCCATATTGTCTTACCTAATCAAAACAGTCGTGTTCTCTTTCTGGTCTCAGTACCTGCTAGTGCGTTGATTAGTGGCTGGGTCAACTAGTCGAGCCCGTAGCCTTGCCGTTGAAGTCAACAAATCCCCGCTAGGAGGCTCGCGGCGCAATTGGTGCAAAGTCTTAAAACGTAATGGGAAGGTTTCGAGCTGTCTTTTCAAGCTCTCGCATTCATGCTACACATTTTGATTTGTCGCCCCCTCATTGTTGCGCTCAATTTCCCATCTTTCACTCTTTGCTCCGCCATGCTACTGAGGTGGACTGTTATAGCTATTATAGGTGAATTATTCGCTAGATTAGGCGATCGTACATCAGCATGCAACATTCGAGCCATGTTGTGTGCGGGTGAAAGAAAGAGACAATGTTGTTGCTGGTGTGGCTTCAGAAACACGTCTTCTCAAAGATTGTTAAACATGTCGGTTTTCGTTGTGTTGAACTTTAATGAGAAAGAGCTTTTTCAGTTGTAGTTCAGTAGTGTTTTGAATTTTTGTCCGATTTTCCGAACGGTCCATTTTTTGGATTATCTATAAGTATAATGTACCTGAAGTTTATGCATCAATTGCGTGGAAATGAAACAAGTTTTCAATTGATTACGAGTATTTTCCTAGGCATGAGTAGTTAAATATCATTAACGCCAACGAGACGTAGTAAATTAGGGACACGTGAAAAGGGTAGGCTTCCTATTTTCCTCCTCTCCTTTCAGTCAATTACCACATGGACGAGCGTCAGTAGCCAGTCGGTTACAAGAGCTCATATCACAGTGGTGCTGGCCCCCCCGCTGGCCGAGTGCGGCCCCTTGTGTGTGTTTTGCGGAGACGTCCAGTGGCTGAGCCCTGTCTCGGACCTCAGACTCGGATTGGCGTGACGTGTTGATATATTGTCCGAGCGACGAGGCCATTTTCAGTACATCCCTTTCCTGCAGTCCTCCAGAGTTCCTCGTTGAGAGAATGTAATCGTCTTTTTCGACTAGAGCCGTCGCCCGCCCGGGACTTGCCTGCTCTGGAGGGAAAAAGACAGTCTCTGGCAGCAGTACGGCCTCCATTGTCCTTCACAAGGCCCGGGGGCGGCGCTGATAATGGGATGGAAAATGAACGTCAAGTGCTGACTCGCCACCACCACCCTGCCAACTGTGATCATCAGTTGTTATCGTATTGTAGCGTGTAGTGTTGATGATGAATTCTTCATTTATTCTTTTACTGGATGCGTGTGTTGGTGGGTCCCTCACAAGCTGACCCACGCCGTTGGAGTGTGATGTGTGTGAGACGGGTCAACGGCAGCGACCAGTGATCGCTGGCTCCGACCTCGGTATGATGGCGCACTCGACTCGTGATCCTTCTCTGATCTTCTCGTCTTCTTGTAGCTGTTAGTGTTCGATCTTCAATCTTCCCATCTATATCGGCTACCGTTCGTCCCAATCTTGCCGCGGCCCCGCGTGTCTTTGGGGCCGCTCCCTTTTCGCCTGGTTCTCGGCGCCGCCGCTGGTGGCGCCACTTGTACAACGGACCTCTGGCGCTTGCTCATGCCCTTACATCCGTACCTCATTCCTGATTCGACCTGGTTGGTAGCCACTGAGTTCTGGGACGTTGGAGCACTTCATGGGGCTCCCTTCGCCCTCAGTGTGCATTGTCCAGTCCGATTTTGGTTTTGCCTTCACCGGGTAAGCTCGAAGGATAGCCGGGTTTTTTAAGTTGTTTGCAATTATCATATAATTATTGTCAGAGTTTGATATTTCTGGCTCCTGGAAAGGTTGTGCTCAAATCAATTAGTATTTCACGATGACATACCAAACCACTTTCATCTGTTACTTGTTTGCTGTCCCCGCTGTTAATCGACGAAGCTCGCATATCTGTCGGAAAAAATGGTCATAGTGGTGCGTTGGTGTGTTTTTGTTTCATTTTCTGAGAATTACGACGGTGCGCTCCATGCAGTGCTCCAGGGGCGTCGGTGGCTTAGGTCCCCTCACCCTCCGCCGCGCAACTGAGCAGTTAGCTGACCTGACAGCAGAGGTATCTCCCCGACTGAGCATGGAGTGGTAGCCTGTTCCGAGGTGAGGTGTCGAATTCTTCAGGAAGTTCGCGTGCAAGCCGACAGGAGTCACAGGATGAATACTTTCTCTGAGTAAAGTTCCCTGTTAAATAAAACTGTCCATTGTTATCAGAGGAGGCTCGGAAATAATGTGCTATTTATTCAATTGAAAGGGAAATTTCGATTTCCGTGTTGAGAGCTGTGGCGGCGGTGTGGTGAGGAGACCTGAGGTTTGTCCGTCGTGTTCTGTGCCCATTTATCATGCTTCGTACTCTCAAGAAATACAATTATCAATTTTATTTGTTGTTTTCTGCGGTAAGAAATAAGTTGGGGTCGACCACCTCGGCAAGCTCTCTGCTTGCGAACCGTTGAACTCAATTGAAGTGATAGTCGCGTGTCATACATGAGAAGGGGGTTGGAGATTGGAGGGAGGTGGGCACTGCAGGAAAGGCTTGAACGGCGGTCTGGCGGTTCCGTAAGGAAGCGGGCATCGTGGGCATTGGAACTGGGGGAAGGCACCGGGGCACGGAGCCCCCCCCTTAAATCCGAAATTTGAAAACTAACCCTATGGCGTTGACTGGAAAGAAATAGGCTGAAAAGCCCAATTTGCCTGATTTTCGTATGCACGAATGTTCAATAAAAACATAAGCGCCACTTCTCGTAACGTTAATGTTCGTATCGCAGCTTTTCGTCAGTGCTGATGTTCGTAACGCAGATGTTCGTAAACGCTAATGTACGTATGCGCAAATGTTCGTAACCGCTAATGTTTGTAAGTGTTAATGTTTGTAAGTGCTAATGTTCGTACAAACTAATGTTTGTAAGCTACGATTTTCGTAAATTATAATGCTCGTAAGCCCCAATATCTTTCCTGTGAAAGTTACAAACAGCTAATGTTTATATGTGCAGATTTTTTGTACTTGTGCTTATGTTCGTGAGTGCTTATGTTTGTAAGATAGGTAGAAATTGTCCTAAGTGCTAATGAGTGAAAATACCTGTGTGGTTTGCTAGACGAACATATGTGTTCAGTAACATTTATACATACGAACATTGGCAAAAGGAACGTTTGCGCTATACAAACATTTGTACCGAGAAATACTAGCTTTACGAGCATGAGACATGCGAACTTTTCCAGATGAATATTCGTTTTTACAAAAATTTACCGGGAATCCATTATGTATGACGTAGTACTATGTTTAGCTATCAATATATCATCGTATGTAGGGGCGAAGCCAGGGGGTACAGGGGGTACGTGCCCCCATCTGTGCCGGAGTGCCCTTTGATCACTAGCCGGTGTACCCCGTTGGGGCCGTGCCGCTCGAAATTTAATGCCCTACGCCGCTGAACCTAGATGCAACTAGACTGCAATAGCGATTAAAACTAGTTTTTGATAATTTAATGCCTTTTTTGGTCAGCTACGGCATTATGTCGCCTTTCCAAGCATCCGGGAAGAGTATGGGCACGTAATCTGTTTCCAGCTAATGCCTCATCGTCGCCAATAATCGTACGTGCGGAGCTAATCTGGTGCCACTTGAGCTCATCTGGTGCCCACTGAGCTGGTCTTAGTCCCCTTAAGCTGATCACGTGTCCTCTCTGCTAATCTGGTACCCCCGGGGCAAATTTTGTGCCTCTTAAACCTATCTAATCTTCCCTGAGTTAGTTTGATACCTCCGAGCTTGCCTGGTGCCCTCTTAGCTGTTTTAGTGCCCATTGAGCTGATCTGGCCCCTGAGTTGATCTACTGTCCCCTGAGCCAATATGGTGCCTCTTGAGCTGATCAGGTGCCCCTTGAGCTGGTTATTGATGTCTCCTTAGATGATCTGGTGCCCCCTTCGGGTACACCCTGAGCTGATATTGTGTTCCCGGAGCTGATCTATGCCCCTGCTCTGGTCTGGGAACTAGGAGCTGATCTGGGCCCCCGGGCTGATGGATCTGGTGCCCCCTGAGCAGATATGTTGGCCCCTGAGCTAAGCTAATGCCCCTGAGTCGATCTGGTGCCTCCTAAGCCATCATTGTGCCTCCTCAGCCTATATCATGCCATCTGAGCTAGTCTGGCACCCCCTGAACTAGTTTTGTGCCCCTTGAGCCAGTCTGATGCCTGTTAAGCTGATCTGGGCCTCCTGAGTTGATTAAGTAATCTCCTCAGCAGCTCTGGGGGTTCTGAGTTGAGCTGGGCCCACTGAGCTTGATGGCCCCTGAGCTGCTATGGGGCTCCTGGGCTGATTAAGTGCCTCCTGACTTGATCTAGTACCCCCGAGCTGATCTGGGCCCCGAGCTGGTCGGGGAAGACTGAGCTGATCCCTTGTTCTCTCGAGCAGCTGATGTGGTGCTCCCTGAGCTGATCTAGACCCCCGCTCTGGTCTGGGAACTAAGAGATTATCTGGGCCCTCGAGCTTATCAATCTGGTGCCCCTGAGCAGATATATTGCTCCCTGAGCTGGACTAATGCCCCCTTAGTTGATCTGGTGCCTCCTGGGTCATCGTTATGCCTCCTGAGCCCATCTGATGCCCTGTGAGCTAGTCTGGTGCCCCTGAGCTAATATGGTGCCGTTTAAGCTGACCTGTGCCTCCTGGGCTGATTGCATGATTCCCTTCCAAGGCCCTATGAGCCTTTCTGGGGCCCATTGAGCTAGTTTGATGACCCCATATCTGGGGCCACTGAGCTAGTCTTGTCCCAAGGTGAAGCATGAGCTGCTCTGGGGGGGCTCTGATCTACATCAGGGGCCCCTTGAGCTGGTCTTAGATAGACAGAATAAGAACACAAGGCCAATTCCAATCACTGAGCTAGTCTGGTCCCTGGGAGCACAACTGAGGGCATGGGGGCAGCTGCTCTGGAGGACTCTGATCCATACTAGGGGCCCCAATGAGCTGGTTTTGAAAATATGAGAGTAAGAACACAATGCATCTTCCCTTGTAAAAATGAGCTAACTAGGAATGAGCCATGGCTAAAACGGCTTGTGATGCCTAGGCACCCCTGGGTATATAAATTGTTTATTATACTGGTGGATTCTGGGCAGGGGTGATAAAAAGGCATGTGCCCCTGAGCTGAGAGCCCAGCTCTGTCGCACCATCCCCATCCACACCACCGGCCTTTTAACCTTTTCTTTACTTCAACCGAAACCGATCCTTGAAAATATGGAACTTTATAAACGTGTTAAAACGGTATCTCCCAAATTATCCCGGCAGCAAAAGCGTATTCTTCCACTCCTCCCACGGCCATTTTGGGAGCCGGAGCCGAGGAACTTAATCCACGTTCAACCAGGGCTCACTCGTCATGACAAAACCAGTGGGCATAACAAATTAATTTTCAGCTCAAATATGTCTTCGCTTGCACATATATTCACAGGCACCGCTGATTTATCTGATGTTAAGTATGAGTTGGCTAAGTATGAGTTGGCTATGAGTTGGCTTGCATGAGTTGGCTAATTTGTCCTTAAATTTATCCAAAACAGTCGTGTTTTGGCTACTTCATGAAATTTCGGTGATACTTTTTTCCGGTTTCAATCGAGTTTTCCTTCTCTGTCAATGCTTGATTCGCATTTTTCTTGAACCAAAGCTATCCAAAAATTGATATAAGCTACGATATAGTAGGTCTTTTTTAGGTTACGTTAAAAAGTGCCCTTTTCCTCCCAGGTTTCCCCTCAAGGTGGTTTCCCCCCCATACCAAAGTCCTGGCTGCATCCCTGAATGACCTGCGTGTGGGAAAGTCATTGCCGTAGGAACACGGCCCATGGTCACCAGTTATCAAGGCGCTTAACCATTAGCCTTATGCAAGACAAGAAATTACTTAAAAACATCAAGCCCTCCTATATCACCCGGATGTTCTGCACGTCTGCGTCTATCGGAAAGGTAACCCCAAATCAGGCGAGGTTTTGGTTCTGGACGGAAGAGTTTCTGAGCGGAATCAAAATTTACGGCCTCCTTGCTTGTTGGTCAATAACTACTCTTGTGCCCGCGTTCACCCTCGCCCCGGTGGGGGTGTTTGAACACCCCCATCAGGTTTTTTCCGGTGGAACGAAAATAGGGCGGCGCAAAGCACCGCCGTATTTTCGTCCCGTCCTCCCGCCGGCCCTGCTTGGCACGCCTTATCTTTGATCGATTCTGCAACTTTCCCCAACATTTTTAATTTTGGGTCATCTCAGGTCAGGTCACCAGTGCAGGTCAAGTGACCTCACCTCCAAAAATTTTTAAGGTACCAGCTTGTACACCCTCGTGGTTACCGCATGGTAACCATGTGGGCTTCCCATCGTGGCATAAGTAAGAAATGTGTGAACCTATCGGATTGAAACATATGCGAAATAATGGGTCCACCGAGTGCTATAAAAAACCATTCTGGGATTTTTCATATGGATGACCTAAGGTCAAGTACGGACATTGGAAAGACATGGGAAAAACAGAAATTGGGCTGTGTTTGTGTAGATACAGCTGCGAATACCTTCATAATCCCCAAATCCTAGTATTCTGGGCGCCTTTCCAGGTTCTTGTTGAAATTTTTTGACCTGTGACCTTTAAAAGGTGGCTCATTCCTCCATAAATCGACCAAAAATTTTGTAAAATAAAACCCTTCTATTTTTATTCTCTCCGAAATTATTAACAAGGGGGTTTCAAAGGTGTAGAATCTAACCATGCCGCCAAAAAAATTATTTGAAAATTTGGTATGGCAGATATAGCCTCCGGCATTTTTTGGGGTCACCATCAGGGGCGCCGTCACGCAATTTTCGCAGGGGGGACGGACCCGGGCTGGTGCTAACCGGGGGAGGCGAATTTTGAGCGTATTCGGTACCTGACAGCATTAATGACGATTGACCCCGACAATTTTGGGGGACGTCCCCCCTGGTTGGCCAACAGGGGGACGCGTCCCCCGTCTACCCCCCCCGCTTTCGGCGCCCATGGTCATCATGTAGGCATTGTTTTGAAAGCCTATAGTTCTGCCATTTTTTAATGATTGTAACGATATTTTATATTTTTGTTCACCATTTAGCATGTTTCATGTTGGCTATCCCCGATTTTTATATTTCTGCAAAATTGACGTCATGACCTCGTGACCCAGTTTTTGAACGGTGACCTTGACCCGCAGTACAGTGAAATTCATAAATTCGTGTAAAATAATTTTAGCTTTGGAATTACTCTTTTAGGTAAATTAATAAAAATATGGCTTTCGCACTAAATATACTACTTCTTACTTCCGAAACATGACACTAGGTGTCACCATGGAGCTGTACCATCGTAACTCACGGTATGGTTAAGGCCAGTGACGACGGAACGTCCGAATTTAAGAAGGGCGCCATGGACTTTTCAACCAATTTCTTTCCTGTCAACGCCATAGAGGGTTTTAACCCTTACACGTACACGTTTTAACCCTTACACGGTGTTGCAACCCCCCTCAGGTTTTTCAAGAATTGAAAACGAGCTTCTTAAGTTCTTAAGCTTCTTAAGTCTTGAAATGTTGTATAGCCTCTGACGCATTTATTGCGGACATCTTGCAAAGACTTGTTCCTACCCTTCAAGGTCACGGAGTTATGACCTCAAGAGTGGAGGCATGTTGGGGTCATTTGGGCGCCTGTACCTACCCGTTTTTACGTGAATACTCCAGACTCTTATCGTTCTTTTGCATCATTTGCTCATGAACTGTCCCAGAATATTTTCTTCCAGTCTTCGAGGTTCATTTTTATCCGGTTAGACCTTTTAATACCTTTTTTGACATTCAATGACCTTCATTTGACCTTGCGTGACCTCAGTGATAACTCTGTGTCGAATAACGACTACAGATGCGTGTTTCAATTCGGTATTTCTAAATTAGGTGAACACCGAATTATTTGACTCGCGTCCGATACAGGCTTAACTTTTTTCGACCTGTGACATTTTTTACCTGCTAAGGGGGTAAACAATACCAATTGAAGAAGCAAACTTACTTAGAGTAAATGATGCAGAATGGTTTATTAATAGTCAATTTGAATGATATGCACACTAAACTAGTTGGTTTGCATATTATATGAACTTGACCTTTTTCGAAATTCGACCTTATTTGACCTTGAAGGGCGCGTAAGCAATAACACATGATGAAGCAGGCACTTGGCGTAACTGATGCAAAATTTCTAATGAATAGTCAATTTGCATGAAAATGACACTGAACAAGACGTTTTTCTTCCAAAACGGACTTGACCTTTTTCAACCTTTGAACTACCTAATTTGACCTTGGAGGGTGGAAGCAGTGACAAATGATTACAAACTCACTTAACTGGCGTAAATGATTCAGAATGGCTTTTGAATAGTCCATTTAAATGATTTGGACTCCTTTTTTGTTTAAGTTTGAAGTTGCAAGTCAATTAGAACATGAGTTACCTACGGTAGCATAGCTCCACAGTGACACTTAGTGTTATATATATGAAGCTAAAAGTAGTATATGCATTTCGGAAGCCATTTTTTCTTTATTTGATATCAAAGCCTACTACCATATGCAGGGGCGTAGGAACGGTTTGAAAAGTGGGGGGGCCAACCTTAGAGGGGGCCCACCTCAAGGGGGGCCCTGGCCCACGGGGGGCCCATAATTATGAACAATTTTAGATAGCTCGTTTGGTGTCAATATGGCACGCATGCACACTAGGTTGTCAATATATGAAAAATTGAGAAATTAAATTTCCCCCATGATTTCGAGTTGTACCTAATATGATATAATAAATCATAGCAAAAAACCCAACAATATTTTTTGGCTTTTTACCTAAAGCCTTTTTTCAAATAAAAATACATCTTTAAGCTCTTTTGAAGGATTTGAATCATTTTTACCACGAGCGCGTTTTTTATACTCACAAATGTTTAGGCCCTTTTCATAATATTTACAAAACTAAACTCTTCAGAAAGCTACAAACAATGCTTTGATACCAAATAACGTCACTTCGCTATGCCTAATCAACTTGTCTTTACTTATTTAATGACAAAATATGGGAACATTTATTTAGCTTATTACGGATCCCTTCTTTACATCATTAGCGATTCATTTAGGTAAAGGCGGGCCACAATAAATCCGCTTAGCTATATTTCGATGCCTAAGATGCAGAGTTCCAGCATAAATTGCAATGTACTTGAAGGACAGCTTTGTAATGCCGAGGAGGTGTGGGCATAGTGTTATAGTGGTTAGCAACCTTGCATGCCACGCGGCCAAACCGGGGTTAAGGCCCGGCAGATACTCTCGATGGTGGCCTCCCGGGCGATTATATTATTGAGGGGAGACGCCTGTGTGTTGAGGCAGGACATGATCCGCAGCCTGAGGGAGGTGTTCTCCTTCTCCTGCTCTCCTCTGATGGAGATAATCTTGACAAAAACGAACTTCCTCCTCCTCGCTGCAGAGCAATGTCATCAGGATCGCCTTGGTGTGAACGAACATTAACATTGCAGAGGAGCACACAGCGGGCATGACATTCAACTGCACCATCTTGGGCTGGGTACCAAGGCAGGGGAGCTCAAACATGACTCCGAGGGCTGCCCAGCCAGTCGTTGCTGGTCTTCACCTGTAGCCAGTAGGGAAAGTAAGGTTCGATAATGATAGCGACGATCTCCTACCGAGTTCCAATTTCCGTACTGACTCCAGATGAAGGTTATCAACAACTTGGTGGACGGTCCCAGAAACGTCCTATCCTGGCTCTTATGCCTCAGGATCCGGCCCTAGATGGTGAAATTAACTGTTATGCTGACCGTGTGCTCCTCTGAATGGTTCGCTCACTCCGAGAAGATCCTGATGAACATGGCATGTTCTGCAGTGAGGAGGAGGAGAGAAGAACCGCCTTCCACAAGATCATCTCCATCAGAGGGGAGCAGGAGGCGGGGAACACCTCTCTCAGGCTGCGGACCCTGCCCTACGTCAACACACAGATGACCACTCTAAAAAATATAACTGGCTGGGACGTGGCCACCGAGCCTATCATCACCTGCAGCTTAATCAAATTCAAAATCCCAGGGTTCATGGGGAAGCCCATGGAGGTAGAGCACTTCGTCTGCCACACGCAGGTCATGGCTGTAGCTGCCACGTCTGTAAAGCAAATGACAGCTGCCAGTTCTGTCTGTTGTGCTGGAAGAGGAATGGTTTTTATCAGGCGATGGGCCCAGCATACCAAACTAATGCTCAGGATCAACAGCAAGCAGGACCTCCTCGGCATCACAAAGTTGACGATAAATAGTTGGAACTTGCAATCAATCTGAAACTCTATTTTAGGTCTCGAAAGACAGCTAGACTTATTGTGACCATCCTTTCCCTGAATCAATTCCTACTGCTGTAAAGAAGGAGTCCGTAATGACATAAATAGCTCGTCTCGTTTGTGTCATTAAATAGGTGATTCAAAGCTATCTAGGCATATCTAGGTCTGCTAGGAAAATATATCTAGGTCTGTGCTTTTCTAAATACTTTTTTGTAAATGCGATAAAAAGCCGAAACATCTGCAAATATAATGAGTAATGCTCTTGGTGAAAATGGTTTGAATGCCTCCAAAAAAACCTAGAAAGGCATTTTTCAGTCGAAAACAGGATAGGTAAAAATACCTAGATCATTTTTGGTTTTGATTATTTTTCATTAGACCATGCTTTTGCCTAAGTTTGTCATTTACATGTCCCTCATGTTCATTACGACCGGCGTCAGAATAGCCACATGGATAGTGGAGATGCTGTGTATGTCGAATATAAAAATATAAATAGAACTGGAAATCATGAGGCAAAATCTCATTTTTCAATTTTTCATATGTTGACACAACCTAATACACACCGGCATGCACCAGGTATTTCCATACATGATTTGTTACGCTATTTTCCGCTGTTTCCTTTCATTGAACAGTTTCGTGCTGTTCTTTTTTCGCTTCGTAGTAGAAGACGGCCGGCCTCATCACGCCTTTCGATGGCTCAGGGACGACTGTTGCTCGGCATTTGGTGCGGGGAGCGTGTCCGATTCATGCTTTGTGTTGGGATTTATGTGAGATGGAGTTTGATTGGGGCCAGTTCTCGGGGCTTATTTGGAAACACTCGGGTAGTAGGTGCCTTGGCCTTTTTCACGAAGCGCTCCTCCAGGGGCTTGCAGGCGGCGTATTACGGAACTGGAACTTTCCCAGACAAGCTATCGGGCCCGTTTGGTTTTCTTGTTCTATACTACAGTTTCTGATATTTGTATATTCGTTGCGGGGGCCCACCACAAAAGGGGGAGCAATACCCTCCTGACCCCCGGTTCCTATGCTTATGCCACCCAGGGGCCGCCAGATTATCTTGGAGGGCCCCCAAGGTCCAGACCATGGCTCAGAAACCCACATCAATCAGCTCAGAGGGCCCAGGCCAGTGCATTGGCCTCGGGACCAGCGTATCAAGGGACCCCACATAAGCAAAGGGCCCCTAGAAGCTCAGCACAGGGGGAGCCCCAGATTCGCACAGGGTGCCAGATTAGCTTAGGGGCCCGGTTCAGCTCAGAGGTCCCCAGGTCGGCTTTGTAGGGTCTGAAAACAGCTCAAGGGGCTTGCTCAAGCTCAAGGATTCCAGCTTGCTCAGTGACGCTAGAACAGTTCAGCGGCCCCAGACTAGCTCGGGGCCCTTGTTCAGCAAAGTGGGCCCCGGATTAGCTTTGAAGGCCCAGCTCAGCTCAGGGGCCCCCAGATCGGATGATATAGGGTCACGCCCCATACCAGCTCAGGGGGCTCCATTCAAGCTCACGGCCCCCAGCTTAGCCCAGGGACCCTAGAAGAGTTCAAGGGCCCCCATTCCAGCTCAGAGGCCTCAGTTAAGCACATGGGTACTCGGACTAGTTTAGGTCCCAAGCTCAGCTTAGGGGGCCCAGTGTGTCTTAGGTAGGGTCTCAGAACAGCTCAAGAGGTCATTCAAGCTCATGGCCCCCAGCTCAACCCAGGGGCCCCAGACCAGTTCAGGGGCCGCCCAGTTAAGCACAGGGGTGTCCAGACTAGCTTAAGGCCTAGACTAGCTTTGGGGGCCCAACTCAGCTCAGGGGCCCCCAAATCGGCTGATATAGGGTCTCGACCCTAGAAGAGTCCAGGGGTCCCAGTTAAGCGCAGGGGTACCCAGATTAGCTTAGGGCCCCAGCTCAGCTTAGGGGGCCCCAGGGTGGCTGATATAGAGTCTCAGAACATCTTAAGGGTCCCATTCAAGCTCACGGTCGCCAGGTCAGTCGCTGTAAAGCGTTATAGGGGGGCCCTCAGTTCAACACAGGGGCCCATATGAGCTCTAATGACCAGATTAGTTTAAGGGCCCGGATCAGCTCAGGAACCCCTTGTCGGTATATATAAGGTTTCAGAACTGTTCAGCGTTCTAATTAAAGCTTATAACCCCAAGTTCAGGTCAGGGGCCCTATCAGTGGCGGATCTAGCCGGTTGGTTTGGGAGGGGCAAACCAAAGTCGAAAAGCAAAAAAAAAAACGTCGCACAGTGAAAAATTGCGCTACAATATGCCTTTTCGGTAGGGTTTTGGGAACTGGAGACGAAAAGCAAAAAAAACGTCACGGGGTGAAAAATATGGGCTCAAGATACATTTTTTCCTATCCAAGCCCCAATATTTATACTGAACTTTAGGGTGTCCCAAGCCTTATAAGTGTAAAATCAACTTGGTGGTATCGATGTCAGCACACTTCGCCCCTGTTCGTATATGTGTAGAAATGATTCTGAGAAAGTTTCATCAAAATCGGTCAGTATTTTTTGGTAGCACAAAATTATCGATTTTTTCAAGAAAACGTCACGAAGGAGAAAAAGGTAAAATACGGAGGATAATTTATTCCAAGACGAGGTCCAGACACAAGTTATGGCAATAACATAAACTAACAAGTCTTTGGTCTCTTAAGGCCCGTTCACCAACTCTTGAGCCATTTGGAGATGTCCTTGTCTTAGGCCTTGGTCTTTGCCTGCTCCTGTGTCTTGTGGAGTCTGGGAGGAGCTGTGTCTGGGAGGAGCGGCGTCTCTAATCAGCAGGAGCTGCGTCCGCTAATGAGTCTCCGGTCCGTGAAGCGTCTCTTCAGCACATCTGTCTTAGCAGTCTTTGATCACCTTGGTCTTCAACTGCTCCTTTGTCTTCCTTGGCACTGCCCGTGTGTGGAGCGGGACTGCTTGCAGAAGGAACTGCGTCTGCTCCTCGCTCTTGGTCCGCCGACCAAGGAATCGCTTTACGAGGGCGATGCCACGCTCGGCCACGTCGTTACTTACACGGAGGGTGGCAACCCGCTTCTGGGCCAGCTGGTACAGGGGTTGGACGGCCATGTTGTCACATTTTCGTCGAGGAAGGTCTGATCTCCCAGAAGGCCTTTGATGAGGTTCGACGACCGGACCGTTGCCCAGGTGGAAAGTGGCCTCTGGAGGTTGAGATTTTTCCCCTGAAGTCGTCGTGAGCTAACCTTCAAGGCCGGTTGTGTTTTCATGGCCTGAACGATGGCGATCTTCTCCCCCTCGTCTACTCTCTCATCGAAGAGCGCCAGCCCGATCAGGTCATCCGACATGTACCACAGATGTCGGCGCATGGCCCGGTCGGCGACGGCAGCCACGCTCCGATCCTCATAGTCTGCTAGGTCACGGATGAAGTCGCTGTCGTTCTTCGGGGCGTGGGCGGCAATGGTCGCTTCGTTCCAGTACTTGATGTACACCATTGCCACGAACATCGAGACTTTCATCATTCCCTCCTTTTCCCGACTGGTCAGTTTGAGCTGATCGGCGAAGAGCGTGATCTTGATGGCGTAGATCCCTTTCGCCATCCAGCGGGCCATGTGATACGCGCCAGGAGCTCTGAAATACTTCGGCATGTCACCGCCCAGGAACACGAGGCATAGCTGGATCAACTCTTGGTAGTCCTCGCGCGGATGAGATCCAGCCCCCAAGAGCTGGCGCAAGAGGTTGGTCATGGACTGACGTCGGGTTTTCTGCTCGGCCGACAAGGAGTCAGCGTCCAAGGGCCTGACCTTGCTCTGGTCGATTAGTGGCCATCGTGCCTGCAGCTTCTTGAAGAGGGCAATATCCGGGCCAGAAGAAGGACCATAGCAGCATTGGAAGACGTCCTGCAGCACAACCTCATAGACATGGTGTCGGCATGCCAACCAGAGCAGGGGGCGGTTTAGCTCACGCTCGATCCGCGCACACGCCCCTTTCACGAGCCCAGTATTGGACGCCGTGGTGTCGAACCCCATGCCAATGATGCGGGTTTCCAGGTCATTCTCCCGAACAAGCTTGAAGACAGTCTCGGCCACGGCTCTTCCTGTTCCATCAGCGGAGACAGGGACGCCCAGGAGTTCCTCTGTGTCCTCCCCCCGTGACCAAGACTGCAATTCTCTCCTCCAGTGACTTACCGTTCGTGATATTAGGAAGGAGCTTTCCGTCCCAGTGGAGGACCAAGGGTACTTCCGTGTCCCAGCTCCGTGAAGCCGCGATCTCCTCTCTGTTCTTTACTCGAGCGCGGTGAACAGAGGAGCGGGACAAGGTCAGTTCGTCGATGTTATGTCCAAGAGCGGTGGCAGCCGCTGCGAATGACGAGGTGGCAGCCCGAACCGACAGGTTGTCCCGATCCCATGACAGGGTCATCTCCTTGTTTAGCTTGTTCGCTGGACGGTGAAGACGCTGTACTTTCGCAGGCGTTGGACCGAGGAACGTATCATCGTCAGATTCGGTCGACGATGACGACTCCGAAGATGTCTCGAGAATGACATCCTTCTCCAGGCGCATAGTAGAAACAGCTGCGGCCTCCGTTTCTCGTCGGTCGATCTCTCGCTTCCTCTTCAGCCAGGCCCGTTCCTGCTTCTTCACTGAAGTTTGGTCGACCCCAGCCATTGAAGAGCTCATTCTGTCTTCCCTTTGGGACCTCAGGAACTCCTTGTCCTCCTCTGGTATGTTTGAGGTCAGGGCATTCGCGTGGGTCACGTCGAAGACTTCTTCTAAAGAATCTTTGAAAATCCCTCGCTTTGTCACCTCCGTCTCTGTCATGCGATCCTTCAGCTTCTTGATTCCTTTGAAGTCGCTGAAAAGCTTTAAGATTTTCTTTTTGACGTACGATGAATCAGATGCGGGGACATTAGCCTTCTGCCACACGTCAAGAATCTTACTGATGGTAGATCCAGAAGCTGTCGCGACAACCTCCTTCAAATCCACATGATGGTACATTAATACTGCCAACACCTCCTTCCGAGACGGCAGCCTGTTGCCAGGAAAGGTCTCGGAAGAGTTCAGATCAAAAAGCGGATCTTTTGACCGCCGAGCCCGAGCACGCGGCATTGTTGGAGGCAGGAAGGAAAGAAGGAACCTGAGGAAGAGAAGACCTAGCATCAATGCTCAAGGTGGTCAATATCACTCCTGTCACACAAAGTCGACATTTTGTGCTACCAGTAAATATACCCGAAATGAAATAAAACTTTACAAAATGTATTTTCACATGAGAGGTAACCGGGGCGTCATGTGCTGGAAAGTTTATCACCACTTTGAATTTTCTGGGACACCCCACTGAACTTCTCTAATTCTGTTTGAAGTTGAGAGTTGAAGCACCAAAATTTTGCTTACAAGCTAAAAAGGAGTCGGGGAAAAGGAGGTTGATCGCTTTGGGGGGGGGGCAAAAACATAGTTTTGCCCCGAGCTTTTCCGTTTGGGGGGCAATTGTTTTTTTGCCCCCCCTGGATCCGCCACTGGGCCCTATTACTGTGCAGGGGCCACAGATGATTTTAGGGCCTCCCGTGCAGCACAGGTGACCCAGATTATCTCAGGGGACACGATTAACATTACATTCCCAGCTCAGCTCAGGGGCCCCCAGGTCGGCGGATATAAGGTCTGGCCAACTCAAGGGGCCCCGTTCAAGGTCAGGGCTCCTAGCTCAGCCTAGGGATCCTAGAACAGTTTATGCTGTCCTGTCCATCTCAGTGGCGCTTAGTTCAGCTCGAGGGGCCCCAGATTAGCTCGTATATGGCATCAGAGGCCAGTGCAGGGGCCCGAACAGCTCAGGGGAACTTAAAATCAATCCATAGGGCCTCAGCTTAGTTTAGGGGCACATATAAGTTTAAGGTTTTCCGGGGCAAGCTATCGGGCCAGTTTGAGTTTCTTGCTTGTTACTACGGGTGTTGATATTCTTATCTCTGTTGCGGGGGCCCATCACAGAAAAGTGGGGGCCAGTGGCCCCTGGCCCCCCCGGTTCCTACGCCTATGACCATATGTCAAAACGCTTTCAAGATAATTTTTGAATTTCACTGCACTACGGGTCAAGGTCACCGTTCTAAAACTAGGTCATGAGGTCACCAAAGTTTTTTTGTTTGAATTTCAAAATTGAAGATAGCTAAAATTTTTCCCATAGAATTTGGATCCTAAAACTATAAAACAAAATCCGAAATCACTTGAAAACGTTTGGACCTATAGGCATTCTAATCAATGCCTGTATAATGACCTTCAGAAATTGCCGGAGGTCATTTCTCTCAAACCAATTTTTTAATATTTTTTGGGGGCGATGTGTGCATTCTACGCCCTTGTGAGTCCCCCATATACCAATTTGAGAGGAAATTATAAATAGTAGGGTTTATGCCTTGATCGATTGATGGTGGAATGACCCAGGTATTAGGGCTATATAAGCAGTTTTCAGGCTTAGGTCCATAAATTTTCATGAAATGATGATGCAGCTTTTACTTTGATATAATTTCATTTTGATTTTTAGTTAGAAAGTGACCTTGACCTGACCTGAGGTCAGGTCATTTTTGTGCCCTGACCTATTATGGTCATATTACACATCATTCGATTCGCCGTGACGAGAGGAAGCGATCAATGGTGCCTAAAAATGATCCTAACTCAACTCTGTCAGGTGCTAGAGCCCAAAAACTCCACTCAATATGCCGCCTTCTTTGACCTAATGTCATGACCCCAATATTGACCTGAGCCATAAAGTGACTGATATTTCTCATAGGCGGATCCAGGGGGGCAAGGGGGCACGTGCCCCCGATCGACCCTCGGCCCCCTGAAAGGTCGATGGCGCCCTCCTGAAATGTCGCTTCCCACCCCCCCCACCCCCAGGATGCGAAAGTCGGCTCCCACCGATAGGATTTGGCGCCCACCTGATAGGTTTTGCCGGTCATAAGTGGCGCCCCCTGGTCCGGATGGCGCCCCCGGAAGGTGCCCCCTCCGATCGGCAATCCTGAATCCGCCTATGATATTTCTTCATGAATTTTATGAGCTTTCCACCAGCCTTCGCGTTTTTTCGCTATCCCGTATAGGGGTCGAGTTCAAAGGGGGTGCTCAAACACCTCCCCCGCCAGGGTGAAGGTGGCTCGGAGGCCCACCGGGGCGCGGGTTAACGTCTTGGACGACGCTTATGTATTGTACTTTCAAAGTGGCATCTCTAAATGGTTCTTGGCATCTCCAGCTCCCAGCCACGTAAGGGTGGAAGTACTGGAGTTGGATATTTTTGAGCCTATTGCATTTAGTTGTAATGATTTGGTGTGATGGTTCTACGTATGATTTATTTTAAATTTTTTATCACTTGTATCATTGGATTGATCTAGCATTTTGTCTTAAAAAGTCCTTTTTGGCGATTATGACTGGAGGTGTGGAAGCTTCGACTCAAAATTGTACTCACTTTTCAGCACTATTAACATGACAGCCTGGCTGTAATGCGCCAAAATTGTCAACATTACCACCGCATACATAAACAAGCAGTGTGCGTAGAGATAAGGCACTTATTATTGAAATATTGTTGGAATTGGCCAATAACGTATGGGGGAAGTGCTGCAGCCAATTGAAAAATAATTTTTCTTCATCTTTTGCATGGTTTGTTTTACAATTTACTGAGAGAAGCGTGTTCTCTGGGGCTGACATCTGTTGTGGGTATCAACACCCGCTTCTGAATATAAAATGGTAAGACCGGTTAGGTACTTACTTCGGCTTTATGAAAGCAAAAACAATTTTGTCATCCATTTACCTTGAGAAGTGTTATAGTGATCTCGTGTGGGATTTTTCAACATGATCACCTCTAGACATTTCTGTAGCCCTTAAGTTCAGTTTCACCTTCAATTTGGAACCGAATTTGACGAATTTTAAAAATGTACAAGCTGTTCTTTTGCAATATATCTAACCAGTAAAGATAATAAAGATCTAAGAACTAAATCTATATAAATAAGTGAAATTCTTAAGCCAAATAAACCTGAAATTTGGAATATTTGATTAGCAAATATTTGGAAAAATCTGCCTCAAACTATAATTTGTTTCCATAGTCATAATGTGATTTAGTCACAATCTGATGATCAATCAGGATATATCATGGAGTCATAGAGTTCATTGGGTGTTATTTTCCCAGAATTTTAGCACAAATTGTGCTATGGTGCCAGGAACTAGCGCATGATGGACTCGATGGCTGAGCAAAGTGAGATAAGTAGTATCGCTTTCATACATGTATTCAGGTATGCAGAAAGCATCCCATACACAATAAATGTCAGAGGAAAACACTTGACAGTATTGACAGAGACTGAGGAACTCTGGACTACATGTGTGGGATGGTGAAAAATATGAGGATTCAAGAAAATAAAAAAACAAAGGTGATTTCTGGACATTTTGCTGGGGTGAGCAGGACAGTAGCTGTGTGAGAGGGCTCTGAGAAGACTAGTGCGGCACAGCAGTTATGTACAGAGGAGGGGGTAATGAAATGGATAAGTGAGCCATAGACAGAGCACATGAGGTCAATGACCAATGTGTGGGAGCAACAGAATTGCCTCGGATAATCCTCAAGATGAAACAGTGGTGTTTTAATACATTCAAACAGCAGACTTTTTTTAACTTTTAGCTTCTCTAATTATATAAAATATTTGAAAAACTTTAAAGTGCCAGAAAACATTGCATCATTGACAGATTCTTTGTCCCAATGACAGTAATGTGAGCATTATTGAGACATTTCTTTATTGCTTGTGCACCACATTTTTTAACAGGATCATGAAATGTTTTGATTGGAAAATGAAATTCATAGGGTGCAGTCTAAGAAGTATTTTAATATCTAGAAAGATTTCATAAAATTAAATTTATTTTCCATTTCAAATAAATGAATGATGCTTGACTGATAAATACTTAACTACTGCTTTTCATGCACTGTACAGAATATACCTGCACACCTGGTCCAGCAGGGTCTTATTACAGGGGTGATTAGGACCAAAAATACTTCACTCAGATGATCAAGATAGGGGATGGAATATGTTTTCAGGATGGTGAAGATTTCATAATATAAATTTTATTTTCCATTTCAAATAGATGAATGATGCTTGACTGATAAATACTTAACTACTGCTTTTCATGCACTGTACAGAATATACCTGCACACCTGGTCCAGTAGGGTCTTATTGCAGGGGTGATTAGGACCAAAAATACTTCACTCAGATGATCAAGATAGGGGATGGAATATGTTTTCAGGATGGTGAAAACACATGAAACAAAGCACTACATAACCTAAATTTACCTCACCTAGTTTCCATTCAGTGAGCCAGCCTGCTGTGCTCCTAGCCTGCCAGTGGCTTTTCTGCCTTTATCGGCTGTGGCTATGCCACATGGCTTCCTCAGAACACACATCTACTTATGTACTGCCTTGATTCACTAACATGTTTGCCTACTTAAATGGCTGCTATAGGACTCTAGAATTTCCCATATATAAATGGACACACTACAGCTCTAAAATTTGCATCGGAAGGGTACTTTTTAACAATCTGCATGAATAAGGAATTCTACCAGTCTGATGGCTGGTGTGGCATAGGTCAGTGAGGCATTAAGGCTGGAAGTGTAATGTATGGTGCTTATTAGATAACATGAATAGTTTGATTTTGAATTTTTGCCTTTGGAAGTTTGGTGGAAAATATTACAAACAAAACAATGTGAGTTTATTAAGCTTAAGATCAGGTTAAAGTAGGGTAAAAAAACTGTATCTCTAAAGCAATTCCAGGCTTGAAAAATATGGTAAATTTTAACTTGGATAAGTTTTTCTTCTTCTCCACAGGATATAGCTGTACCAACAATATTAATTTTTTGTAAGCCCAACTCAGGATGTATTGTAGTCCGCAGATGATAATATTCAGATAGAAATTTTCCACTTATGGACAATCTTCTGCCTGTTTGCATGGGCAAAAAAATTGGTATAGCTGGTCAGTATAATTGTTAATTGGTTGTACACTTGCACACTTCACTGGACATTGGTTTGTATCTGTCATTTAAATAACAAACAGGGAAACAGTGAATTTATACAGCAGCAATATCATGGAAGGTGGTGTCTTAAGATGTAAAACGTTCTGCGGAACACTTAAAATCAATGTCAATCCAATGTCAGAAGCCGATGACGAATTTCTTACTATCACAGTTTTTTACACATTCAATGGAATTGTGATAGTAAGAAATTCGTCATCGGCTTCTGACATTGGATTTTAAGTGTTCCGCAGAACGTTTTACATCTTAAGACACCACCTTCCATGATATTGCTGCTGTATAAATTCACTGTTTCCCTGTTTGTTATTTCAATGACAGATACAAACCAATGTCCAGTGAAGTGTGCATGTGTACAACCAATTAACAATTATACTGACCAGCTATACCATTTTTTTGCCTGCAAAAAAATATGTCAGTGATTGATTTTTATCCAGAGGATGCCATTGGTGTTGACTACACTGCGCACTTCTTAATGACGTTTTGCATTCTCGTTTCACGTTTTTTCCTTTTCTTTTTTAGACACTGCAAACAAGTTCGCTTAATTGAAATGCATCGGGCAAACTACACTGTGTAAAACGAGAAAGCAAAGAAACGTCATTTGAAGTAGAAACACGAAAAAGCATCCTTGCCAACGAAAAGCGTTCTTGTCAAACGATCAAACGTAGCCAAAAGTGGGGAAAGTGGATTGTAGTGACATTAAGATATTTAAACTTTATTTCATTTATTCGCCCTATGATCATTGTGTACGAGTGAGGAGAAATTGTTGTAGTCATTACTGGAGTAGTAGACAGTGTTATGAGGTGGTCAATTAAATATTGAAGCAATTTTGATTATGCATTTGTATGCCAGGAAGGCCCAATTCTGTTATTTTTCAATATTCATGCCCAGAATCAGTGGCAGGTCCAGGACTTCATTTTGGTGGGGTGAAGGGGGGTCGAGCACTACCCACCAGTGCTTCAAATCAACCTCCGCCTATGCATTAGCTATAGGCACCTAAACACTTGAGGGGGCCTTGAGGTCCCAGCCTTCCACCTTGTATACGCCAGTGCACGGAGGCTATCAACGAGTGGTGGGCAGATATTCTGCTCTGATTGTATCTATGGTATGTTGATATTGGGGATGTGATCAAATCACAGGTGCCTTGACTTATGCATTCTGGTTGACATATGCGGATTCAGGGAGGAGGCAAAGGGGCACTTCCCTTCCCCTCCGATCGGGCCTTTGCGCCTCCTGAAAGGTAGCTTCTCCCCCTCCCGGAATGTGAGTATTGGCATCCCGATTATAGGATTGGCGTCTTTGATAAGTTTTGTCGTTCAAAAGTGCCGCCCATTAGTCCGAATGGCGCCCCTGACCGGGTGCCCCCTCTCTCCACCCCCGACTGGAAATCCCGGATCCTTCCATGGCTCCGGGAGCGCAGTTCGGTGGGGCATCGGGCCAATTGGAGGGAGAAGGTGGGATGACCTGATGCATATTCCCTTATTCCGCCCATGGTCCATGGGTGCCAGCTAATTATCCCGCAGCCAGCTAATTATTCATGATGTTAAAAGTCGAGTTTTAACAAAAATAAATTGTATCAATCTATGCAAAATGTGTGTACTCTAGTGTTTGATTCGCCATAAAATTGGGGATCGTAGGACTCTGGATGTGACAATCATCATGAATATTTAAGTTCCCAGTATTCGAATGGCAATATTAAATTTAAGGAGTGTAATTTAAGTGCAAAATAGCCATGCTCAGTAGCATGGTCTAAACGGAAAAAATGACAAAATTTCTGTGCCATGAATCTGCTCGTATCACATGGGTCTTAAAGAACGTCGACTGCAAGTTTCAAATAATTCCGACATATTTTGGCGGTTGCTAAGATGCTCGTCTTTTGCGAACATACAGGCATGACCATTAAGTAGTGTCACCTCGTGAATTGGGATTTTGTCCGTCCTTGATTTCCAGTATAGTGTGAGAAGTGCTTTTTGTACCAGCTCTGGGTAAAAAGACTCCAGTGCATGCATTCGTACGATTTTCAGTGATATTTGAAGCCATTATTGTCTAAATCCTCAGAACTCCTGGGATCAGCACTATTCGAGGTAGCACAGCTGAATGCCTGTGTCTCGGTTTCTGCCAAAACCCTTTTGTGCCACTAGTCATATAAGTTGGTTCTTTGTAGGGCTAAGATGATAACGGGGAATGCAAATAATTTCTTCGGCCATTTAGGAGGGGTCGCAGGCGCAGATGCCTTCGATTCACTGCGAGTTCAAGCAAAGCATGCCCTCATCCTTGGTCTTGGCGTCTAAAAGCGGGATTTTTTAATGGAAGGAGCAGTCAAAACTGTCATACCGGTTAAAGGGAGTGTGCCGTTTTATAATGTATTATTATTGTTTTATAATAATGGGTTTTGAACTAAGAAAACTTTTGTAAAGCGTGTTAAGAAACCAATTTTGGCATATTTGATTTCACCCAAAGCTCCTGGTATAGAATTTCCGTCAGCTTTAAAGTTCAAAAGTAAAGGGGCTTATTGCCTTATATCAAACCCTGAAGGAATACCTTTCCATATGGTTGCAGTAATCTGATTGGTTGTAAACCCTAAGCCTCGTCCACTCGCTTAAATTACCATGCTAGCGAGTGAGCCAGCATGCAACACGCCTGTCGACCGAAAACTTCGGGCGATTAGTTGTACATTGCAGAACATCACTGGCCCGGCTTGCGCCCAAAAGCCGCAACGCACAGCCCATTCTCTCTGCCCCGTGTTTGCCAAAACAAATAGGTATCAATTTTTTATTCAAAAGCCAACTGAAATTGTCTCTTTATATCAGGCATATGCATCATCTTTCCACCACTGAATAAACACAACCGCCGTACCGCCATCAGTTGTTCAGTTTTTGCACCAGTGCTTAACAAGACGGAGAATGGGCGGGCGTACCGAGAGTACGATTGTCATGATTTGTGAACAAATATAATACTGATGATAAGAGTGGACGTCCTCACCGTAAAATCGGTTTCAGGTCCTGCGATTATTTCACCATGTATTTGAATAGCCTCTGCATTCGTCTTTTGTCATGCGGAAACACTGTGAATGAGCCTTTACAGCGAGTCTATGATCAAGGTTTGGGATTTCACTGATTATTAACATGTTATTTTGATGACGTCACTTATTGTTGGAAAAGGGGATAGATTTATGTTTCTAGCATACAAAAGTGGGGGAAAATGTTGTTTCGTGATTTTCATACTTCTTTTCTTTTAAGAATTTCGACAATGTGGTCCATTCCCTGTAAATTCATGTACTCCGGTGGAGAAACTCTTTTGCTCAAAGGAAAGCTCAAGATGAAGCCACCTTCAAATATGCATGAAATCGTCCGCATTTATGCACAGAGTACGTGCACATTTATGCACACAGTACGTGCACATGTATGCACACAATACGTGCATATGTCGGAACAGGTACAGTCGTGTGGGTTACATGTCCCGAACGCTTAAAAACAAGGTGTACGCTTGAACCAGGCCAATACCTTCGTCTTATTTTGCCGGTCTAGGTTTTTGGCATTAGAAGTGGACAAGGGAACCCTTATATTGCGGGTTTAAAATTGTTCGAACTGTTCCAGTCCAGATTAGTGTTTTCTGTGCTGGGGTTGTATTGGTGCAGTCTCGTCAGAAGGTAGATCTGCCCTGTCTTGTCCATAGCCACACCCTCAAGACGGCACGTGGGGACTTGTCGAGCAATTTCTTGTATTTGCGTGCCGTGTTCTAGATACGTGTGAATTATGCCGGCGGTTTTGTTCTTTAAAGATTACTTAAATTGAATTTTCCGGTATGAGTTTTGTTGTTTTATCAGGAACACGATGTTTACATCAACAGTTTATTTTTAATTAAGAAATACATTTTGGTCATTAGAAGCTGTTGCATATGCACAGTTTTACAGCTGATACTTTTTCATTTGTACAGTTTTGGTATCATTTTTATTACTATGCCCTTTTTCGTTTCCTTACCAGAGCCTAATAGTTTTTTTACGATCAAGTTTGCTTTCTTAGAACCTTATCCAATGTGATATATATTGCTTTCCTTACTGGTAAGCAAATAAGGAAATTAATGCAACAGTTTTCGTACAAACGTTAATAAGTTTTGAAGGGATTCGAGGGGACAGGCCACCTTATCAATTTATCATCACCTTATCAAGTTTTCGTACAATGAGATTTTGTGCACCCAACAATTGACCTACCACCTAGTAGTTTCACATACAGGAATCTGCGCGCAGATAAATTTGATACAGGATATTTATGCTAATATATATGGTTACGAAGAAAACAGATGTCTGTAAATTTCAGGCGGGCTATGACTACTTAAGTAGGCCTGCTGCCTAAGCCGATAGTAGATGAGGAAGTTTACCTTAAGTAGTTTGCCAGTTGTGCACACTTTTCAGTGAAAGTAATGCAAAACAGAATTACCGAAAGGGTCAGGTATTGTGGGTTGTGCGTGCTGTCCGCGGTAGTTTACCGTCGAATAGTGTTCTAAACACACACCCGAGCGTCTGAACCGCCCTGCCACGACTCCAGCCACCTGCTGGGGTCCCGAGTGCTGAACACCAGCACCTGCTGGTCCAGTGTCCCGCAAATTCAGGAGTGCGGCATAGTTATTACAAGTGCAATATAACTTATCTGATTTGTCGCTCCATTCGGGAAAAACACCAGCCACTTCCCATTTCTAGATCCATATTTTTAGATATTTCTATTTATTATTACTCATTGCCCATTTCGAGTTCATCAGTAGCAACTATTTTGCTTGTGAAGCTCACAGCATCAACGTGTGCATCATGATCCCTAGTTCTGCTAATGTCTGGGATGTCGGCGTCTCACATGTGAATAGTACCTCTGACACAGACATTAGGACGCTCCCTGACATAGCTCCCAGTCGTGACTGTATCGGCGTGCTGCTCTTCCACCGATGAGAGCCCCAGCTATCGCCGCTGAGAGCCGCACATGGTGTCAGTGATGAGGAACTCGTCAGGTGGCTTGGCCACCGCCTCCAGCGGCTCGGTGATGTCTTCCAGGAAGTCGGAGAGCAGCGACCACATGATGGCGTACAGGCCGCGGCGCAGTCGCGCCTGCACCGCCGGCGCCAGGGCCTGCGCCGCCGCCGCCACCGCGCTGCTGCCGCCCTCGCTGTCGGCCACGCTGCTGGTGGAGTCGGCGGCGGTCGGTGTCACTGAGCCGTGGGCGCGGCCGCGGGCCTCGGCCCCCGCCACGCTGCTCTTCTTCGGCGAACGGCGTTTGCGGTCTCGCGCGCTGCTGGAGGCGCGGGAGCCGCGCTTGGCGGAGGCGGGCGACGGTGTGGCGGCGCCGGTCTGCTCTGGCTGCTCGCTACTTGCTCCAGCTGTGACCCTCTGGATTCCCAGCCTCTGCTCCAGATCAGCGGCGCTCTCGCTGAAGCGCTGTATGACTATCAGCAGTCCCGAGCGGACCACGGTGGCGGCTGAGGTGGGCGGCGGCCACTCCGGAGGATGCCACAGCGGCTCCACCAGCTCGTACAGCCGCCGCAGCAGCTCACTGCGCACCTCTCCGTGCTCCAGCGACATTATAGCCGCCTTCAGGTGGGCACAGCTGAGGTCCCAAGGCGGCTTCTGAGCGACCGACTGCTGGCGGCGGCGGCGGCGTGAGATGTGCTTCTCAGGAGGATCTTGCGCCACCAGCACGTCCCGGTACAACTCCATCAGCTGCTGCACCACGGGCAGCCGGTACTGCAGGCCAGCGTTGGAGGAGACGAACCTCACCTGCAGGGTGTTGACCGGCTGCGGCGCTGGCGGCACCTCCTCGCTGAGGGTGGCCCGGCGCATCAGCAGCTCCAGCACGTGTTCGGCAGCAGCCTCAGCCACTCGTCGCTCCAGGGTGGCCTGTAGCTGGTGCCGGTCCGGTCCGTACGGGTCCTGCAGACCGGCCAGACCGAACAGCTGCAGTCGGACCGGCGCGCCGGCCTCCAGCGTCGGAGTGGTGACCAGGTCCCAGGCCTCTGAGTACAGGCCGGCGGTGCTGGCGTAAAACACCACCGGCAGCTGAAGCACGCGGCCCGGCAGCACCACGCCCGGCCCGCTGTCGAAGAAGAACACGGGTGGCGCCGGACGGCCGCTGAAGTGGTTCGGCCGCTCTACGGCGCGCCAGCTGTAGTGGATGGCCACGCAGCCGGCGTTGGCGAGCGGCAGGTAGCGGCGGCACAGCCGGCCGGCGGCGGCGCTCAGACTCAGCGAGGCCAGCACGGCCGGCTCTGTGCGCGCCGAGGAGACTGCCGGACGGTAGACGGCGCGGTGACCAGCCAGCGTCAGACCCGGCGGTGCCTCGTCCTCCTCGCTGCAGCCATCAGAGACGGACGTCTGCGCCGGCGACTGCGGCCGCTGCTGCTCTTCTGGTGGCTCAGTCTCTGAATCAGGCAGCACCGCCCGCCCCAGCACAATGAGGTCCGGGTCGTCATCAGGCGAGTGCGGCCTGCAGTGGCGGTGGTAGGGCCCGGCTGACGCTGCCGTCTCCTGGCCTGGCAGCGGCGCCGTGCCGCGCTCCTCCCGGATCGCCGCCGGCACGTGCACGCTGAGCGTGGCGCGCCTCCGCTGCTGCCGCGCCCGCTCCGTCAGCGTCTCGTGCAGGCCGTGCAGCTCGCCACCGAACCTGCTGGCCAGCCGCCAGAAGGCGGTGCCCACCGGGCGCGCCGCCTCTGGGCCGTGCGCCAGCGTGTCGTGCAGGTGTCGCTGTGAGCGCAGTCCGAAGTCTCCGCCGCTGTGCATACAGAGCGTCTGCGGCGGCCGCCGGGTTCGGGCGGTCAGCAGGCGCTCCTGCCGGCGTCTGTCGGTCAGCAGGTGGTTCCACTGACGCAGCGGCCGGTCCCCGCTGGCAGGTCGGTCCTCCGTCATTGGCCGCCACAGCTCGCTGTCGTTGACCTGCCGCAGCAGCACCTCCTGCGGCGGGGTCAGCTCCGGCGGCGTCAGTCCTGGGAACTGCTCCAGGCCGCGCCGCCACGCCTCCTGGAATAGGTCCTCCGGAGTGCCCATCACCTGGTGTGGCTGTACTTTGCCCAGGTCTCGTACAGGCAGGAAGAGCATGGACTCGGATGGACTCATGCCGGCGAGGGTCGGTGGCTCTGGACGCCTGACCCAGTAGGGAAGAGAGTCGCATGAGTCGGACTCGGTCAGATTAGTCATCACAAATGCAGACTGCGTCGCCATGTCTTCTTCCATCTTGCTCTAGCCGTTATAGCAAGTCGTTACAGCACTGGTGGAAAGAAGTGGATGAAAGTCGTGGTGAAATGCTCTCTACGTTACCCTTAAACTCAGCTAGTCACCGCCCATTGCTCTGGAACTGACGAAAGGGAAAATGATGTGTGACTGTCAATGTGTTTCAGAAAATTTGAACACTGTCTCCATTCGTCTACTTTTCCGCTGCCAAAAATTTTGTGTTTTGAAATCAGGTTAAAATGAGTATAGGCTCGCGCCTTATTAATTAGCAATCCTCCTCTGGCAAATATATGAACAAGTTCACGTGTATCTCCTCTGACTGCGGTATTTTTCCCATGTATTGCAAACACCTCCACCTTATTAATATGATTTTTAAAATTCAATTGCGATGAACTGTTAGGTGATGAAAGAACTATGGGAAAGTACGGTAATGATGAAGAAAGGTGAGGATGAAGGAAAGCGAGATTCTACCTGGAAAGGTCACTGCTGGCACATGCGCCCACAGTCCAAATGCTGGAAATATCCAAAATATTCAGTTAGTGAAAATAATGTGACAGAAAGGAAGCCTTATTGATTTGTTAGTGCTCAGGCGTAGTTTCGGAAGTAAAACATGGTATTTTGACCCGGTTTTGGGCATTTTCCGAAAGCCTCTGGTCGGCGGACTGGTGCGCCGCTGCGGTGGCGACGGTGCGGGAAGCGATATCCCTCGACGCTCAGAAAGTTCACTTGTAACGGTACTGTGTGGTTCCGTGATGCATTGTCTGAATCGTTCAACCGTTGTCTCCTGAACATCAGAGTCAGGTTGAATCCCGGAGCGACTGTGACACGTTTATTGAATCCTTTTCAGAGCGAAAACTACGACTGATTCATATGTTATTGGAACGTATTTTTAAGAACTAGTGTTTTTCTTTCCACGCATTTCTACGTGTATCTCCTGTGAGCGGAAGGTTGTGAGCCGAGGCCATCGGCTGAGGACTGTTGGCTTCGTTCCTGTGTTGACTGCTGCTGGGTTTTCGACAGCCTCTGCGGCTGGATATCAAGCGGGTGCTGACGGCGAGGTCGGACCGAGTCAAATGCGCCGACATCCACCCCAGCGAGCCCTGGATGCTCGCCTCCCTCTACAATGGCAACGTGCATATCTGGAACCACGAGACATCGCAGCTCATCAAATCCTTCGAGGTAGGGGCAGCTTCCCAGCCCATAGAATAAAATGTGCAACGATTCTATACGGTTGAGAAGAGTACTGGGTCAATAGTTACTTGGAGTCGTGGGTGATATGCAGTCACCACTTTGGTGAGCTTATGACTGTTATTTTAAGTTGGATGTTCGATTTTGCGCTCAGCACAACTTCTTGATACCAAAAGTGTTTGAAACCACGGCCCCTAAGACGAGAGTAACTCTTCCCCGAGCTCTCCGATTCGTCACCTAAGACAGACAAGCTAGTTCTCCCACTGGGGTGCGTTGTGTGCCGCTGTGCTGTGCCATTGACCTGACCTGTTGCCTGGGCCCAGGTGTGCGACCTGCCGGTGCGGGCCGCCAAGTTCGTGCCTCGCAAGAACTGGGTCATCACGGGCTCGGACGACATGCAGGTGCGCGTGTTCAACTACAACACGCTGGAGCGCTCGCACATGTTCGACGCCCACTCGGACTACATCCGGTGTATCGCCATACACCCCACCCAGCCGTTCATCCTGACCAGCAGCGGTGAGGTCCCCACTCCTCCCAGCTGGGGAACAGCCGGCTCTGGTGGCCATGCGACTGCCCTGGCTGCCCGAACGGCCCTCTGCCACACCCGGCTTTCGGAGAACTGAATGTCTGGGCCGGTGGTCAGGGTTCGTCTTCTGTTGAGATTTGCGTGAGCTGTGTCGGCAAATCGCACCACCGATGTCGCTTTCCCATGAATCTACAATGAAAACATCAGGACAGATCCCGTCAACCTTCAACACTATCTTTAACACACGCCAGGGGAGGGGGGAGAAATTTGCCTCGTACTTTTCCCTGAATGACGTGTGAACGAAAAAATACTAAACAACGCGACCTTGCATCATTGTGATGACATCGCCTGCTTTCTACCTGAACAAAGAAATAGTGAATTAGCGTTGCAGATGTATCACATGGCAGCCTTGCTTAAGCGCACACCTGGGCCTGCTGCAGATGACATGATGATTAAGCTGTGGAACTGGGAGAAGCTGTGGTCCTGCCAGCAAGTGTTCGAGGGCCACACACACTACGTCATGCAGATCGTCATCAACCCCAAGGACAACAACACCTTCGCCAGCGCCTCCCTCGACAGAACGGTCAAGGTGCGGTCTTTCCGTGGAATGGTGGGGAGGAAAACGAAAGTTTTTCGTTGTTTCTTTTTATTTTCTTTTTGCCTTAACGTGTTTCAACGAACTAAACTCCTCGATACAGACCGTTTTAGTTCCTCTAAGCATGCCATTGTAGTGTTTGGAAATTGTGGAACGTGTATTTATCTGTTTTCGGTCGTTAAAAGTTGATAATTCAGGCAGGTGTGGACGTCAGTTGATTCTCATCCCGGATAGACGTGCTTCGGTTTCACTAGCGTACCGTATGGGTGTAGTCTGGACAGGGAGGCAGTGGCCGAAGTGGCAAGCGGGATTGCAGCTACCGGTGGTTTTCTTGTGTTAATTCACATCCAATTACAGTACCATTCACAAATTAGACAAGGTAACACTTGTGGTCTATGAGTAAGATATTGGGAGGATCTATGTATGTAGTAATGTATGATGTTGAATCATCCTGGGCGATTCAGTTGTACGGGTACTTGGGTTGTCAGTCTGACTGTACGCTGGTGTTTTAGGATGCGTGTGTTGCCGCTTCTGACTCTGGTGTGTCCATACGCTGATGTCACGCGTGCCCGGTAGGTGTGGCAGCTGGGCTCGGCGGCGCCCAACTTCACGCTGGAGGGCCACGACAAGGGCGTCAACTGCGTGGACTACTACCACGGCGGCGACAAGCCCTACCTCATATCGGGCGCCGACGACCGGCTGGTCAAGGTCTGGGACTACCAGAACAAGACCTGCGTGCAGACGCTCGAGGGGCATGGCCTCAACATCTCAGCAGGCGAGTATAGTCTTACCCAGCGGGGGGGGACCACCCAGGGCGGGGATCAGCACGGGCTTCAGCTGGGTATTGCCGGACTTATTCCCGACCTATATGTACCAAGTCGTAACGGCCAATAAGCAAATACACAACATAGACCATCAAACAAATCCTTGCATGTGGCGTCTTTTGTGGATGTTTCATGATTAATACTTATTTTCGATGGCGTCTCTGGCTGTTACAATGAAAAGGATTCTCCTGCCTCTCTCATTGTTCACTGCTTAAGTGGGTCTGTTGTTGATTGGGACTGGTTCATTATATAGCATCCACGTACACTGTAGTGCTGACGTGCAGTGAAAGGCGATATGTCTGTAGCTGTAATGGGGTGTCCCGGCGTGCCTGGCGTGACTGACTCCCCGACTATGGCCGGCAGTGTGCTTCCACCCGGAGCTGCCCATCATCCTGACCGGCTCGGAGGACGGCACGGTGCGGCTGTGGCACGCCAACACCTACCGACTGGAGTCCACGCTCAACTACGGCCTGGAGCGGGTCTGGGCCATCACCGCCACCCGCGCCACCAACAACGTCGCCATCGGATACGACGAGGGCAGCATCATGATCAAGGTGTGATGCCGGCAGCATCGCTTCTGCCGCGCTGAAGCACGCCAGGGCGGCCTGGTCGCTCTCCTTTCTTTTTAATCGCAGGCAAAAACAGGGTGTAGTTGTGGTAGGCAAATACACGCAAATTGTAGTTGTCACTTACGAATATTGAGAAATCCGATAACACGGTGTTGCATTCCTCCTTATATGTCACCTAGTCTCTCCTAATTCCGCCAGAACTTCGTGAGGGACCACCGTCGTAGAATAAAGGATAATCGCCCTTGAAGCCTAGGTTTTGGCCCCTACCACGTTGGCCAGTGTTTTGAGCGGGCTTGTGCCACAGGTGGGCCGGGAAGAGCCGGCCATGTCGATGGACGCCAGCGGCAAGATCATCTGGGCCCGCCACTCGGAGATCCAGCAGGCCAACCTGAAGGCGATCGGCGACACAGAGCTGCCGGACGGCGAGCGGCTGCCGCTGGCCGTCAAGGACATGGGCAGCTGCGAGATCTACCCTCAGACGGTGGCGCACAACCCCAACGGCAGGTCAGAGACCAGAACGGACCTGAGGGATCCCAACGGTCCTGTTAGAACAGTGGTTCTTCACGGCAGGGACTCCCGCTACGGGGAGCTCATGGGCGATTGGGTCCGTGACGTATCCGGGATTATTATGCGAGAGCTGCTGTTGCCAAGGGACACAGCTCTCTAGTTTGAAAGGATGTACCATGCTTAGAATGGGATTCATTTTCCTTCTCGAGCGGATTTCGAGCGGAGCGTCTTTCAAGCGCCATTTTTGCCTAGAAACGGCTCGTGAAAAGCTTTATCGATGTACGAATGAGTGGGTTACTCTCCCCCTCGCTGTTGCACCATCTGAATTGACCCCTACATAAGAAAATTGACAAAACTCTGCAAATTAAAGCAAAGTAGTATGTTTGTTGTGTGCTGAGAACGGAGGGCGGCGCCGTGGTTATCTGAGTTCTGTGACGAGTACCGAGGGCAGCGCGCTGAACGCAGCTCCGCCCTGCCGCAGGTTCGTGGTAGTGTGGTTGTCTGTGTTCTATGACGAGTACCAAGGGTGTTGTTGTGGTTGTCTGTGTTCTGTGACGAGTACCGAGGGTAGTTCGCTGATGCTGCTCCGCCCTGCCGCAGGTTCGTGGTGGTGTGCGGCGACGGCGAGTACATCATCTACACTGCCATGGCGCTGCGCAACAAGGCGTTTGGCTCGGCGCAGGAGTTCGTGTGGGCGCTAGACTCAAGCGAGTACGCCGTCAGGGAAAACTCCACCACCGTCAAACTCTTCAAAAACTTCAAAGAGAAGAAGGTGTTCAAGCCGGACTTCGGGTGTGATGGTGAGGAACGATCCAGTGATATGCGATTTCAATGACTAGTTGGGACGCTGACGTGTCTAGTTCGTGCTCTGTCGGCTAGATGCGAACCATGGTGGATAAGCGCTCTTTGGATCTCTATCGACTGACAGTGAATATGTTGTCGGCTCGTTTTATTTTCAGAATATAACTTTCGATTTGAGTTACCCTGGGCTGGGTTAATCAGCACCTCTGTGTGACCGCCGGGTATATTCGGCGGCCGTGTGTCTTTTGTCGGAGTTAGTTTAAGACCGGGCCGACAGGTATATTGGGAGGCAGCTTGTCTGTCCGTGTCAGCAGTGAGACTGGGCCGGCAGGTATATTAGGCGGCCCAGTCTGTTGTGCGAATCAGCAGTGAGACTGGGCCGGCAGGTATATTAGGCGGCCCAATCTGTTGTGCGAATCAGCAGTGGGACTGGGCCGGCAGGTATATTAGGCGGCCCAATCTGTTATGCGAATCAGCAGTGAGACTGGGCCGGCAGGTATATTCGGCGGTCCTGTCTGTCCGTGTCAGCAGTGAGACTAGGCTGGCAGGTATATTAGGCGGCCCAGTCTGTTGTCCGAATCAGCAGTGAGACTGAGCCGGCAGGTATATTCGGCGGCTGTGTGTGTGTCTGTCAACAGTGAGTGTGGGCCGGCAGGTATATTGGGAGGCAGCGTGTCTGTCCGTGTCAGCAGTGAGACTGGGCCGGCAGGTATATTCGGCGGCCCAGACTGTTGTCCGAATCAGCAGTGAGACTGGGCCGGCAGGTATATTAGGAGGCCCTGTGTGTGTGTCCGTGTCAGCAGTGAGACTGAGTCGGCAGGTAGGCAGTCTGTGTCCGTGTCAGCAGTGAGTCTGGGCCGGCAGGTATATTCGGCGGCTGTGTGTGTGTCCGTGTCAGCAGTGAGTCTGGGCCGGCAGGTATATTCGGCGGCCTGTGTGTGTGTCCGTGTCAGCAGTGAGACTGGGCCGGCAGGAGGCAGTGTGTGTCCGTGTCAGCAGTGAGTCTGGGCCGGCAGGTATATTTGGCGGCTGTGTGTGTGTCCGTGTCAGCAGTGAGTCTGGGCCGGCAGGTATATTCGGCGGCTGTGTGTGTGTCCGTGTCAGCAGTGAGTCTGGGCCGGCAGGTATATTCGGCGGCTGTGTGTGTGTCCGTGTCAGCAGTGAGACTGGGCCGGCAGGAGGCAGTGTGTGTCCGTGTCAGCAGTGAGTCTGGGCCGGCAGGTATATTCGGCTGTGTGTGTGTCCGTGTCAGCAGTGAGTCTGGGCCGGCAGGTATATTAGGCTGTGTGTGTGTGTCCGTGCCAGCAGTGAGACTGGGTCGGCAGGTATATTGGGAGGCTGTGTGTGTGTGTCTGTGTCAGCAGTGAGTCTGGGCCGGCAGGTATATTCGGCGGCCAGCTGCTGGGGGTACGCTCGGTGTCCGGGCTGGCCTTCTACGACTGGGAGAGTCTGCAGCTGGTTCGACGGATCGAGATCCAGCCCAAGCACGTCTACTGGTCCGAAGGCGGCACCCTGGTGAGCCTCCCGCGCACACAAACCATGTCAAACAATGAGGCCCTAGATAACCACAAAGAAGCAACCGCCAACCTATCCCCGGCATTTACAATAGAAAAGAGACTTCATTGGTTGAAGTTTACTAAAAAAGGTGATGACGCCACGATAAAGCCTTAGCTGCTGAAGCGCCCTAAAACGCCAACTCACACGAACGTCGGACCTGTTTGACTGCGGTTGGTCCTTATTGTTTTTGCGCCCAGACTGGTACCTATTAATTTAGTTTTGTAATTTGTTATGTTTTTGTTTTGCTGTTCGAGGGTTTAGATAGCCCTGATACTAATATCGGGTAGGGTAATGTAGTTATTTTATGCAGTTAAATGATGTGTGTTTTCCACATTTCTATACTTTCTTTTCGTTGTGATTCTTTGCGTCTGCTCTTACTGACACTGACGTGTTATCGAAACTGATGATCACATGTCATTCGCAATGCATTCAATAGCAATGCCTGATATTCCTCGCGCTTCCTCTGAGGAAGTGGTTGGACCGGGAGGCCGGTGCTGACGACCCTGGCCCTGCTCGCTGCTGACAGGTGTGCATAGCCACCGAGGACAGCTACTTCATCCTGAAGCTCTCTCCGGAGGACGTGGCCGCCGCTCAGGGCAACAGCGACGCAGTCACTGAGGACGGCATCGAGGACGCCTTCGACGTGAGTGGCGGCGCCTGTCCTCGGGGATGGAGCTGGTGCCCGCCTGCTGGGCCCGTGTCGGGAGAAGGCTCAGCTGCTCGACCAGTAATGTCATTCAAAAGAAGCTGATGCGTCAATCACGCCCCTGTGTTGGATGGAGCTAATTTTCAGTCTGAGGATACAATGGGAGGCCTTGTTGATGACAGTTGATCTCCCAGATCCATCGTTCACCATATCTCGTTTAAGTTGTCACCATTTGCCTGTGCGCTGTATCGATCTGTAATAATCCGCGCTGAGCGTATCTACTATTGTCGGTCACAATGTTTGTGAGAACTCTTTCTAGACGAGGCTCTGGTGACGACAGAGGGAGTGGGGGAGAGGACAGGGTAAACACCGGCGAACGCGTGCTGCATAGCTCAGTATAACGCGACGTGTGGTCAGGTGCTGGGCGAGGTTCAGGAGACAGTCAAGACCGGTCTCTGGGTGGGCGACTGCTTCATCTACACCAACGGCGTCAACCGGCTCAACTACTACGTGGGCGGCGAGATCGTGACGGTGGCGCACCTGGACAGGTAGGCGGCGGCCGGCCCGGCCAGACCGACGCTGCGGCGCCGCCAGACGCTGCCGTAAGGCGTGCCGGCGCCCCGTGCTCTATGATAACGGGGTTAGAAGAAACCGATCCCGACTTTTCGTAGGCTTCACCTCAAAGCGTCAAAGTTTTGCGTCAAAGTTGAAAGAAATTTTGGTTATAAATGCTTATCATGTTTACATCATACCAAAATATCATAATCGTGTGCCGTTTCTTCGTTATGGTAGTATGTCCACAGACCTTTACCACAGACATTTGCCATGGGTCACAAACTGAAGATGATGAGTGAATCGTATACGGAGGTATGATATCAAACTACCCGGCCCCGCTTAAGGCGGGGGGGCGTCACCGCGTATTTGCTGAAGCGTGGCTACCCTATATTCCAGATTCGATGCCGCTATGTAAATCGTTTGGCTTTTACCCCCTGGTAGAGAAATGGCTCGTGCTCAGAGAAATGGCTCGTGCTCATTTCGGGCGGAAAGCTTCGATTTGGTGTGTTTTGTGTTTCAAATAACTGGCTGTGCAGACTGTATGGTCCAAGCTTTTCCCTATTTAAGACAATATTCCCACAGTTTTGACCTCCGCCTAAACCCGGCATTTGATGCTCCGGATCGGATTTTATTGACCAGGGTCTCCTCAGATAGTTTTTATTCGTCCGTTTGAAAACCCGTAGCTTTTGACCAGACGCAACGTGATCTCCAGTGCTGCCATGGTATGTCATCGGCAGTAAATGATGGAGCTATGACGTCCACAGGACGATGTACCTGCTGGGCTACCTGCCGAAGGACAACGCGCTGTACCTGGGCGACAAGGAGCTGAACGTGGTCTCGTTCTCGCTGCTGCTCTCGGTGTTGGAGTACCAGACGGCCGTGATGCGGCAGGACTTCGACACGGCCGACCGTGTGCTTCCCACCATACCCAAGGAGCAGCGTGCCCGCGTCGCTCACTTCCTCGAGAAACAGGTGAGCAGCAGCAGTGGTGTGTGGACGTGCAGTCTGCTGCTGCCGGGGAACGCCACCGTGTGCTGGCGCTTCACTGCGTGCCGGAGTACAGCCTTGGTGGCCCCGCGGAGCGTGCTGTGATCTCGGAATTTTCTAGGGCGGATATGCGCCGTTTTAGGACAGTGGACTGGACTTTCCCAGTGCCAATAAAGAAAATAAAGCTGTTCATTGTCTAGTATAAGTGCTAGGTGCTCTGTGGCACTCCAGAGTCTTAGCGCGGGCTTGTTTATCAGACGGATCAGGGCGTGGGTGCTCGCTTCTGTGCTGGGTGAGGGTGTGGTCGCCCGTTCTTCCGACGTCCATGCGGGGACCGGAGTCTGACGCTTCGCTGTGTGCGCAGGGGTTCCGGCAGCAGGCGCTGGCCGTCTCCACCGACTCGGAGCACAGGTTCGAGCTGGCGCTGCAGCTGGGAGAGCTCAAGGTGGCCCATCAGCTGGCCGTCGAACAGCAGGTGAGGCGTTGAGAGAGAGAGAGAGAGAGAGAGAGAGAGAGAGAGAGAGAGAGAGAGAGAGAGAGAGAGAGAGAGAGAGAGAGAGAGAGAGAGAGAGAGAGAGAGAGAGAGAGAGAGAGAGAGAGAGAGAGAGAGAGAGAGAGAGAGAGAGAGAGAGAGAGACAGAGAGAGAGACAGAGAGAGAGAAGAGAGAGACAGAGAGAGACAGAGAGAGACAGAGAGAGACAGAGAGAGACAGAGAGAGACAGAGAGAGACAGAGAGAGACAGAGAGAGACAGAGAGAGACAGAGAGAGACAGAGAGAGACAGAGAGAGACAGAGAGAGACAGAGAGAGACAGAGAGAGACAGAGAGAGACAGACAGAGACAGACAGAGACAGACAGAGACAGACAGAGACAGACAGACAGAGACAGACAGACAGACAGAGACAGACAGAGACAGACAGAGACAGACAGAGACAGACAGAGACAGACAGAGACAGACAGAGACAGACAGAGAGAGAGGAGAGAATCTTCTTCGCCGATGACCTCTGTGCAGTAGTTCCCGTGGGTACATTTGGACTGAGGCGCGCGTTCTGGAGAGCGTGCCGCGGGTTTGCAGCTGGTGCTGCCGTCTCAGCAGCAGCAGTAGGAGTGACGCGGGCCGTTGTCCGGCAGAGCGAAGCCAAGTGGAAGCAGCTGGCGGAGCTGGCCACCAGCAAGGGTCAGCTGGGGTTGGCTCAGGAATGTCTGCACAAGGCAAACGACTACGGCGGTCTGCTGCTGCTGGCCACTGCCGCAGGTGCGCCACTAACGCCTCAGGCTCGCCACCGGCGCTAGAACGTACCCAACGGGCGGACACCGCCCTCCCGAGGCCGGTGTCTGCCCACCGGGGGCCTCGGTGTGATCTATGAAATGGGATTGTTCTTATGTAGAGACGCGCCTTCTATTATCGAGCAGCACCACTATATTTATATTCATTTCATGAGCAAAAATTATTTCATTTTATTCACGAGACAACTGCGCCAAAGTCAGCTGCTTTGTGAGAGAGAAATGTCATTGAACTTGAAATATATATTTTTGCTATCAAAATTAGTTCAAACATTTGTTAACACAGTTTTTGTTTTTGAGCTGGGTTTTTATACTTACGTCACAGGACTAAACATTCACTTTAAATCTTAACTGTTAAAGTAAACGCTGTCCTGATTGGCTGGGGAAAAGAGGATCGCCTGGGTCGGTCCTTATATCGCTGTTGGGGTGTTGGGCGGGCTCGTGTCCCTCTGTGAACGGTATTGGGTGGGCTCGTGTCCCTCTGTGAACGATATTGGGTGGACTCGTGTCCGGCTGGGTTGTTGGGCGGGCTCGTGTCCCTCTGTGACGGTATTGGGTACCTTTTCGTTCCGGGTTGTTGGGCGGGCTCGTGTCCCTCTGTGACGGTATTGGGCGTCCCGTGTCCCTCTGTGACGGTATTGGGCGTCCCGTGTCCCTCTGTGACGGTATTGGGCGTCTCGTGTCCCTCTTTGAACGGTATTGGGCGGACTCGTGTCCCTCTGTGACGGTATTGGGCGTCCCGTGTCCCTCTGTGACGGTATTGGGCGTCCCGTGTCCCTCTGTGACGGTATTGGGCGGGCTCGTGTCCCTCTGTGACGGTATTGAGCGGCCCATGTCCCTCTGTGACGGTATTGGGCGGGCTCGTGTCCCTCTGTGAACGGTATTGAGCGGGCTCGTGTCCTCTGTGACAGTATTGGGCGGCTCGTGCCCCTCTTGAATGGTATTGAGCGGGCTCGTGTCCCTCTGTGACGTATTGGGTGGCATGTGTCCCTCTGTGACGGTATTGGTTGTACCCGTGTCCCTCTGTGACGGTATTGGTTGGACCCGTGTCCCTCTGTGACGGTATTGGGCGGGCCCGTGTCCTCTGTGAACGGTATTGGGCGGGCCCGTGTCCCTCTGTGAACGGTATTGGGTGGACCCGTTTCCCCTTCGAGTTGATGGGCGGGCTCGTGTCCCTCTGTGACGGTATTGGGCGGGCTCGTGTCCCTCTGTGACGGTATTGGGCGGGCTCGTGTCCCTCTGTGACGGTATTGGGCGTCCGGTGTCCCTCTGTGACGGTATTGGGCGGGCCGGTGCTGAGTACGTTCTGCCGCACTGTCCGTAGGCAACGCCAGCATGGTCTCAAAGCTGGGTGAGTCGGCGGCGGCCGGCGGCAAGAACAACGTCGCCTTCCTCTCCTACTTCATCACAGGACACCTGGACCAGTGTCTGGAGGTGTTGGTGCAGAGTCGGCGGCTGCCCGAGGCTGCCTTCTTCGCCCGGTGAGCGCCCGCCGTCCTCTGTAGACGTGGCCGCCGTCCGATCACGCTGGCCAGCCACGGGTGCCCACGGGTCGCCGCTATCCTCAGGGCCGCATCATCCCATTAGCACGGCTGCACCAGCTATTTCGCCCGCCGGGAAACTAGGTCGAAAGTTCAAATGCTTCGTATTCGCCCTAAATGCTCCTTCATTGTTTCTGTACGTGCTAGATACTGTTCAAGACCGATTGTAAGATTGACGTAATATCAGGTTCTATTGATGATGTAATTAGCATTCCCACTTGTCTTCCGTACCCATGGCTTAAAATAATATCTCAACTTCTTAAGGAAATATTGCATTAAAGTCATTTTTTTCGTTCTGACGTCGTTCGTTTGGGTTTTGTTCTCTGACAGGGAAAGCACACTATTTTCTTTTCCTCCACGTATGTTACGGAGCTGGCTACAGAGCGCGGGCGTTGTTTGGGCCGCCGCTCTCACTTGATATGGATTGGCTGTAACTCTGGTCTGCCGGCAGTACGTACCTGCCGTCGGAGGTGTCGCGAGTGGTGGAGCTGTGGAAGCAACAGGTGGCCGCCTCCAACGAGAAGGCGGCGCGCGCGCTGGCCGACCCGGCACAGTACGACAACTTGTTCCCGGAGCGGGCCACTACGCTGCCGGCGCAGCAGTACCAGCAGCAGCAGCGCAGCCGGCCGCTGCCAGCTGCAGCTGCCGCACAGCTGCCGGTCAGTCGCTGCCCGCTGAGTGGCCACCTCAGCTGTCTTAGAACCAGCCATAACCTGTCTCAGTCAGGTTCTTACTTCTGGCTGTTGTCCGTGGTAACGGACAGAATGGAACAGTGACGTCACCGTTGCTGCCCCGAGATCGCGTCTGATGCACAGTCTGTCGGAAAAGTATTTATCCGGTCCTTTGGGGCCAATTATTCAGGTTAAGAGGCTTCGGCATCAAAGGCACGGCTGGGGACGTGGCGTCCCAACTGGCGAACCAGTGGGACGTTCCCCTTCTCCCAAATTGTGGCACTCGGGTCTATGATTTCAGCCTTTCCGCCTATCAACGTGGGCACATGCTCCTAAATTTGTTGTAGGTGTAGGTAAACTGCCTGGATTGTGCTCTCTGGGGCAATAATTAGTTTTGGCTTGCCTCCCACCTCCCGGTTGTCGCTGGGTCGGAGTCACCCCTAGTAAGAAAATCTTCGGCGATGCCCTGATAAGGGGTTTGAGTGCTGCGCGCCTCATCATTTTCGCTATCGTTGGTGCGCTCGAAAGCGTCAATGACGAGGATAATGATGATGTTGTTTTGTATCGTCACAGCCCAACTGGGAACGAGACGTAGTAGCCGAGACAGCGGCGGCCACGGAGGCCGGGAAGTTCACGTACCGGCCACCAGAGGCGCTGCTAGAGAACGGCGATATCGCCGGCGCCCAGCCCGGTGAGACAGAGGGGCTGGAACACAGGAAGCTCCTGGGCGGAGCGGGCGTGTTGTGAATTGACACGGGGTGGTCTTAGACGTGCAAAACGAATGGACTAAGACTCAGTCGCATTGGAAGAGTGCTAAGTGTGACCCATGTTGCGATCTTAGCTAAAGGGTTTTAAGGCAATGACTGGATCATCCAGGTGGCGACTATGGACAGCCTATACTTTTTTGTTAATTATTTAAGAATTATTACTATTAATTTTATTAAGGGGAATTATTGAGAAAGTCAGTCGATATTAGCATGTTCTTTTGAGGTTGAAGTTTTCGTGGAGGCCCTGTGTCTAGCTGAATACTCGGGACGACTCAGTGTGTGTTCAGACTAGTCTTCGTGACCAGGCGGCAGTGTTCAGTCTGGTCTTCGTGGTCAGTGACAGTGTGTAATCTAGTCTTCGTGGTCGGTGAGGTGTATTTTGTGACGGTAATTTCTTCGTGGTCGGTGACAGTGTTCAGTCTAGTATTCGGGATCAGTGACAGTGAACATGCATACATACAGTGTAAGTCGGTTCCTGTCGGGCTCTGAAAACAGGATGGTTGCGCTGTCTGTTTTAGTAAGTAGCACAGTGCCGCCGTGAGCTGTAGGGATGGACCCGCCTTACCCTTGGTCTGTGTCGTCCGCAGCAGCAGCAGCGGTAGCACCGTCTCCCCCTGCGGCGGTCTCCACCCACCACCCGCCTCCCCCACCCGCATCAACCGTACCCACACAACCGCCGCCGCCGGCCGCCGAGCCCTCGCCACCGGCGGCGGCGGCTGAGGCGCGGGTCTCAGCCGCCCCCGCCCCCGCCGCCGCCCGGGCCCCGGCCGTCGACGCCGCCAAAATGGAACGGGAGCTGGAACTAGAACTGGACTTGGATGACATGAACCTAGGCGATGACGACGATATCGACGTGGGGGTGAGTACCGTTACGGTGGATGTGTGCATACTGACGGAGCTGGGGTCTCTGGGGCGACCTTGCCTAAGACGCTCCCGATCTCCCGCCCGCCTCTACCAACGAGGTACGGGAACACACCCCCGCCCCCCCCACTCAAGCCAAGGGCATACGGCACGTTTGGCATGAGTAGTTTGTTCAGAGTTTAATAAGGTTTGTTCAGAATTGAAATCAAGATGAACTCCAGTTCCTGACGTAGTTTTAGCCATCATCCTCCACGAAGTCGTCGTGCGTGACGGTTTTCCGTGCTCCTCGTTCCTGCAGTACTAATACTGGTCCCGGAAACCTTTTCTGCCTACCATCCACGATTTGTGGCGTGTGATGCCCAAGATTTCAGTTCGGGAAAGAGTAAAACTGACACAGAGCCAAATCGGACAAGTCAGAGCTATGGAGTGTGACAGCTATGCTGTGAAAAAAACCCCTCGTTTAATACCAGTTTACAGTGTTAAAGGTCCATTCATAGCGTTTCTGCATGCCGAAAATCGCCTGCGATGGCTATTCAAACACATTGTGAAGTAATCGAATGGCTTGCGTCCAATTTTCCGTCGGGGACGCATGTTTCGATCATCGGAGCGCATTTGCATTTCGGCTTTCTGAACTGCCTGCGAGTAACTTATGCGAGCTGTGCGAATTCAATGGTCTAAAATAACATCATGCGTGTGATCCGTTGTTCATAAACTTGTCACAGGCATCGTTTTTGAAGTTTTAGATCGCATAAAGTGGATATGCTAAGCTGGATTTTGCAAGAAAACGATTTCAAGTGATTTCGGTTACTTCTAATGGGGCATGTGAATACGCATTTTGAGCAGTCATTTCGTTTATCAGCTAATCGTGAGCTTTACCTACCGTCTGGCCGAGCGGGCCGTGCGACCCCAAATTGTCCGCGGAAATGCTGTGAACGGGCCTTTACGCATGCAAAAAATCACATGCAAGGGCTATTTAAATAAATGGTGAACAAATCGCTCGACTCGCGCTGGGTTTTCAACCAGGGCTTCCGCTAAGATGATCGATACCACCCTGAATTCCGCGCGATTGAGCTGTTTGGTATTGATTTTTCTGAAATGGTATTACGCGTGTGCTGCTCGCGAGATAAGCTTGTCAGTAGCATCAGTTCTTGATTTTAGATAAGCGAAGGTGGATGGGCTACGTTGCACTTTAGTAATGCTGTTAAATCTTGTTCTTTGCAATCATTGATATTGGGTGTAGTATCACTACTGATTGAGGGTAAAAAATTTTCATCAGCTGATCATGAGTATTACTATCAGCCAGCGGAAATTGTCTGCGAAAACGCTGTTAACGTGCCTTAAAGGTAGTGTATGCGAGCTTGCGCGTTTGGATATGAACTATGTGTCGAAGTTCAGAGTTAGCAGTCTCACAACTTTGTATCGTACTTCACGCATGAAAGTGCTGTTCGGTATCAGTAACTATCCCCGTTGAAGAACACTCACATAAAGGCACTAGGCCCGAAGTCGGGTGATGTGCTTTTGTCGACGCCAGTTTACTTGTTGTTTTTTAGTAGGCATTCTGAGCATCGCGCCTTTGTCCGCCTATAAAGCTATATGGGAGAATATAGGACCAAAAATAATTAACAGTGGCAAAAATAAGATAATTATTAATTTAGAGTGTGGATATGTTTCGACAATTTTTGTTGAGATATTAAGCGAGTCAGTGTGAATGTAGCGTGTCGTAAGTTTCTGAAAGCATAACCCTACTAATAAGGCTAGAATTTAGGTGCTGTTCATGGTTGAGAAGGGCGTAGGTACTTCTCGGGAGGCTAATTTACACTTCTCATGATTTACTGATGTCAAATATGATGAGAGTTAAGATTCGAGAGTGTGTGACTTAGATTTGAGCCGATCTTTGTTGAATCTAAGAGCAGAGCCGGGGTTCGGCGGGACTGCGTGTGGAGTGGTGTTCTCCAGTGTCGTCCGAGTCGCAGAAGAGGGTACACCGCTGCATGGACTAGCGCTGCTGCTGAGCGTCGGTCCGGCTCTTATTTCGTGCTGGAAAGAAACTGTTCTGGCTGTCCGAAATGCGTGTTTTTAGAGTCCTGTTGTAGAATTTGGACGAAGCGTTCGTTCTTCCATGCCCAAAACGTAAAACATGCTCACTTGCTAGTTAAGCGTTGAACAATGAGGTGTGCACCACCCCGTGGAGTCGTGCTGCGCTGGTGTTAGGATTCGGGTAGTAACAAGTAAAACGCACGTGGTCAGTCTGAAAGGGCTATACCATTCGTAGTAGGTCTCTGCCGTGCTCGACGACATTTTGAAGAAGAAAAAAGAGAGAAATGAACTTATGATATATTTGGCATCAATTTTGTTCTAGCAGTCAATTGTGAGCGGGGGGGGTGGGTTTGTACGCAAATGAATCAATCGTGTCTAATCAATCAACTGTGGCAGTGTTCTTGCAGGCTCAGCAGGCCGAGTATTTGCCTATTCAAATGCTGATGCAAAGCATGTTGGGGTCATGATTGCGGAGTGTTTGATTGAACGAACAATGAATGCTCCACACATTGCAAACTGGAACAATATTATGAATGAGTCACCGTGAGATTCCAATTCCAACGAGGGTGTGGCAGTGCAGGTGGAGGGGGCGCGGTCGGTAGCATTTGTGGGAGTAGCTGGGGCGGTGTGTGAGTGTGACCCTGTGTGCCATGCTGTCGGGTGCCGCGCCGCCGGCGGCCGTGCGTGTGACACGTTTGCGGCGCCGCTGAGCTACTGCCGCCATTAGCCGCGCGCCGCCGCGCGATTTATGCGGCCAGGTGGCGCCGCCGCTGTTTTGTTTGGATGCGCCGGTAAATAGCCGCATCAATTAGCCCTGTTTGAAAATACGGCGCCGGTAATGGCCGGGCCGCTGATGTGACCGCCGACGGCTCTAGTGCCGGGGTAAGAACGGCGGCGGTCGGCACCGCTCCCCAGGTGTCGCACCAACACGTGCCGGCGTCGCGCCTCCTCTCGATTGCTAACTTAAACTCTTTGTTCATCTTGTTCAACGCTTAAGTCGGGGCCTGTTCATCGTTCAGTCTGGGTGCAGGGCGTGCGCACCTCCTCCTCCCCCCTCCCCGACGCCCGGGCACTGTTGGGACAGCCACGCCGCGCATCCATCATGGTTGTGGCGGGCCGCCGGTGCCATTCGCGCCCCGTAAATCGTCGGCCAATTACGCCCGGCACCACCCTCGACGTCTGAGGCTCTCTCTCTCAGGCGGGCGGCGCGCGCGGCACAGAGCGCCGTCCCCGGAGCGGCGACCGGTCTTGGCGCTAATGCCCCGTCACCTGGTCCGGTCACGGCTCATTGGATGTATGCACTGGCGGCGGAACTCGAGGGGAGGGGGCACCGGGCACGGTGCCCCCTTAAATAAAAGATTTGAACACTAACTCTATGGCGTTGACTGGAAACAAATGGGTTGAAACGCCAATGGTGCCCCCTTTTAGATTTGGACGTTCCCACATCAGCAGTTGTATGTGCGGACTGCTTAGCTGCTCTGTCCAGTGATGTTCCGGTCATGGAGCCCATTGGTGGCTGAGTTTTTATGTTTGTTTATGCATGACAGTACCCAGTGATGATTTAATTACATTTATTGATGGTTTAGCTACCGCGTCCGTTGGAGTCCAGCTATGGCGTCCGCTGATGGTTCTAGTATCTCAGGGATTGTGTTTGTATAGTGTCGCCGTGTCGGCAAAAGGGAACGGGTCGAGTCGCTGGCGACAGAGGGAACGGGCCGTGTCGTAGTGTCGCGACGCTGGCGACAGAGGGAACGGACCGTGTTGCAGTGTTGCGGTGCCGGCAACAGAGAGGAAACGGATCGAGTCGCAGTGTTGCGTGCCGGCAACAGAGGAAACGGACCGAGTCAGTGACAGGAACGGGCTGAGTCGCAGTGTTGCGACGCCGGCGAGAGAGAGAGAACGGGCTGAGTCGCCGCCTTTTGTCCAGTGTGACAGCGCCGGCGGCAGATGGAAGGAGCCGAGCCGGCGCCGTTTTGACGTGGCCGTTTCCGGTCGGGTGGTTTGCTTGTTTAACGCCGAACGGGAGAGACGTGCTGGAGCGACGCTGGGGTCGGAGGAGCCACTCGTCTCATTCGAGGGTTTCGCCAAAGCAAATAGTGCCGAACATAGTTTTTAATGGCGTCCGCGAATCCGAGACTGCTATATTTCACATGCTAGTAGGTGTCATTACTCAAGCCGTTTTGGATCCCTCGTCTTGCTTTCAGAGGATGCATAATTGTTTTTGCTTACGTTTTGTTTCCTCGCATCCCAGAAGAGACAAACACGAGCCAACGCCCGTGTAGCGTGCAGAAGTCACGTGCCTTGGAGCGGCGTAGTGGCGAGGGACTGGGAACGCTCAAGTCAGGTTTTGGTGAGGAGAGCTTAACTGCAAACGGCTCCGTATTGAGTTTCGTTCACTGTATTTCCAACTTACGGCGTCCAAATATTAAGTAATGTTTTTCAGCGTAAAATTTGGCATTCAAATCTTGAACGACTAGATGCAGCCGATATTTTCCAAAGTCCCCTGGGGCTCAAAATCGTATGGCACCAATCCAGTTAGGTTATGACTAGTGGTTTGTTTTTGTGCCTTGTTATCACAGTTTTTGGAGGGTTTAAGCCACGAGGGTGTGCGCTGAGACAGCACGCTTGTTTGAACTTGGAGACAACGACATATTAGGAAAGGGCTGCCGTCCCACTTTGTTTGGTTATCTGCTGCAGAAATTATGTTAAAACACTGAGGTGACACTGTAACAACGAACGCATGTGCCTGCCGGACCCTCCGCCAGTGTCGAAACCCCGACATTTGTTCTGTATGCCCGTATTAGAAGAGTCCACTCTCCGAGAGGTGCAAATTACTAGAACGTTATGTGTGACGCCTCCCATATTCCTATTTACAAAAGCATGTTTCCATAATATGCGGCTCAATTAGCGGCTCAGTACTAGCACGCCAGATTCGATGATCTTCCGTACAACACCGTGAATAATCAGAGGTGCCCATCCAGAAACTAGCAAGTACACATGCCTGCCGACACTCTTATCCGGAAATAACAGCCTTACAATCCCAGTGTACAAAAGCCGCTCTTCCAGCACGGCCCGTGTACAGCCGCCCAGTTTCCCAGTTACACAGGCGGCTGTTCCACCTGTAGCCGTGGCCGACTGGTGACGTCCCACCGAGCACGTACAACCCCCACACGCCCGGTCGGCACCAAAACCACACCGTCACCGCCGATCATCCGTCGGGCCATCTTCAGCAGGGCCCCGTCAACCTGGCTGTTTGGGCATGTTACGTCGGTTGACTTTTTCTCGAATTCCTGTCCCTCCCCGTTCGTACATTTTTATACATCCTTTTTTCTGCTTTATAACTTTTGGATGTTTTTGGTCGAGCAATGGCTCTGTCAGTTTTTTTCGTTTAAACAATGTTGGTGGATAGTATTACTAGCATTGTTTTTCAACTCGAAACAAACTGCGATACTGAGGGAGGCGAGGAACTCAAGGCTCCCGTAAACAGTAAATCTGTCACTAATGATGAATATGTGCAATATTTTATAATCTTAGTAAGGTCATTAAAATATCCCGCATATTTTAAAAATACGCTATACCTAAAAATATCCCCCATTAGCAGGCAGAGCAGTCGTGACTGTTCTGCCTGCTAGTAGGACGTTGAAGTGTCTTTAAAAAGACCGGTTTGGACTTGACATGTGCAGCTTTTGTCCGTGGGCCTAGCACCGGTGTTTTATTTCTACTTCTTTGCTGTGAAGCAAGGCACGATAGCAACTATGTATGTAACAGAATTTTTCAGTCTTGTCAGTATCCAATGCCAAAATGTGTATCGAACGAGATATTGCCAATATTGAGACAGATTGTGATACCCGTTTGAGGGGACGCTAGTTGCTTTCAGAGCTACAGCGATAAATAATGGTGAATGCAAGAAACGACGGATATGTTACAGGCATTCTGTCGTCAGAACCACTCGACATTTTATGATGAACTTAATTTATTGAGCTTGCATAAGCACAAGATCATTGAGAGGCAGATAATCTAACAAATCAGTTTGGTGCCTGGTTCGGGAAATTGATGCGTGCCATTTGAAACGGTGCCGCTCCTGTTTGGCTGTGTGAGGTACCCGGAGCCAGTCGTGTTCCCGCCGGGCCGTGGCTCCCGCGCGCTGCGCCCGGTGTGGACCGCTGCGTCACTGCTGGCCAGCCGTGCTGCGCAGGAGAGTCAGGCCCAGCAGCGGGGGGGGGGCAGCTTTGGCCAGGACCCGTTTCCGGCCACGTCCCAGAGCGACCCGTCACTGAGAGCGCTGGGGAGGCGCCACCGACACGGCTGTCCCAGCCCAGGCGGGACATAATGCTCGGGAAACACTGGGGTGTCCGTGTCATTCACGGGCGCTGATTTGATGCTATATTCAACATTGGGTCAGGTCAGACCAGCAAACTTTGGCCCCAATTAGCACATTATGCGTTGCACTGGTAGTGAGCTGCAGTTTTCGGTCGGTGCAAGTGGTTATCCGATGTTCAGCCGGGACTTAGATTTAGTGTAATAAATCGCTTCAGCGCTGGCTGCCCAGGGTTATTTGTATCCCGCCCGAGCGGTAGAAACCGTTGATAGATAAGATTAAAAACAGCGAGCGTATTTTCGGAGGTACGATAGGCTGTGTTAATTTTATGAAAATGAAAAAAACGCTGGTATGTCGATATCTGGTGCAAAATTCGACATTCCAGTACGTTTATGCTTTGAGGTGTAAAAACACCGTAGCGGCATATTTTACCAAACAAAAACCGTATGTGATAGCTGCCCTTTTCCACCTTGAGCTGAGAACTGCCTGTGGTAGTGGCCGCGTCGCTGGCGACGCTGCGCCGGTCAGTGCCGGCTGACGCAGCGGCGGCTCAGCATGGCCGCGTCTAACCAGGCCGCCGCGCTCCCGGCGACGTCCATTGTCCGGCCGCGGGGCCGCCGCCGGCAGGTGGCACGGCCGCCGGCCGGAGAGAGCCGGAGAGACGGCCGCACTCGGGACTGCCCACGGCCCAGGTGGCGTGATTGAGGCGTGCTCTGAGCCCAGGCGACTGCTGCGGTGTCACTGGAGACCCAGAGAGCGGTGTCGGGTGCGACGGCGCCGGTATGTGCTGCCCTGGCGCGGCCGCCACAGCTGCCGCCGCCGCTCACTGTCGGCTCAGCCTCAGCGCAGAGGCCCGCTGAGACTCAGCACCCGGCCGCTGAGAGGCCTGGCACCACCACATCGCTGCATGTGTCGGTGGAAATGATGTTCAGAGGTGGATCTAGGCGAAACGTCTGGGAGCAACCAAGGAAAAATTTGGAAAACTGATTGTTGTAAGAAAATCTGTCCAAATCGGCTCAAACTAGGTAAAATTTGATCATTTTGGGGGGGGCAGGACCAGATTAACTTCCCTCGATCTACCCCTGATGGATTTTGAGCCCTCTTAATCATGTTAAGAATTAAGCTTCGTGGAAAAAGTAGTGCCGGTACATTAGGGTGTTTCATTGTTCCAAAATGCAATATTTCGACGCATATCGATGTTCCCCTCAAACCCCATCTACTTACAAGCTTCTGTGCGAAATGTCCATGTATTTCGATGATATTTAGAGGTCGCGCACTTTTGCAGCTTTTTTATCAAATTTATTCAAATGTACCTACAAATAAGGGTAGGAACGTCCAGAATATTGGGGAGGCCAAGGTGCATTTGGAAGTCATTTCTTTCCAGTCAACGCCATAGGGTTAAGGGTTAAGAATCAAGAATATTGGGAGGGAGGCTTGGCCCCCCTGCCCCCTGTCCCTACGCCTATGAATGTACACATTTCCACACTGATACTAGCGCTGGTTTTCTTTTGCTTGGTTTTCTATTTCACACCTGAAATATTTCTAAAATTATGTAAAACATTTATTACTGCACAATGAATAGCCTGAGTATAAAACCCGACCGATTTCGGGAGCATCCCCCCCCGTTTTCAAGGGAGATGAAGATAACACTATGACATGAACCTAACTAAGCGAAAAACACGAAGACAGGGTACACTTTGAAAGAACAATCTTAGCTATGAACATGACGGATCATTTTAAAATTATTAGCTTTAAACACGTGCTATTTTTCAATTCAATCTCTTGTTTTGCTGGCGTTTTAAGAGGTCCAAAAATCCAGAGAAGATGGTAACTTTGCCGATATTTCTATTCATTTTTGGTTTCGTGGTGGTCTGGATGTAGATTGCCTCTTTTATTTCCCTCTGGTTTTGTCTTGAGTCGAAAGTTAAAGTCGTTGTGGCGTCCCATTTGATATAATGATCTTTTTTGAATGAATGTTCCGCTGTGGCCTCCGCTGCTCTCTCGTCAATTGACCCTCGGATTAGTTTTTGTCGAGATTTTCGGTGTTCGTCTTGTCGGACTTCCATCATGCTTTTGCTTTCTCCAATGTATATTTTTGGACAGTCATTACATTCCATCTTGTATACTGGGCCTGGTTTTTCCGGTTGTCTATCCTGTCCTTTGGTTTGACCAGTAATTGTTTGATCGTTTGATATGGCTTAAAATATGTTCTTACGTTGAATTTAGAATATATGCGTCGAATCTGTTGCGATACTCCTTCTACATATGGGAAGGATCATTATATCAAATGGGACGCCACAATAGCTTTAGCTTTCGACTCAAGACAAAAACAGCGGGAAAGAGAGATCACCCTCATCAAGAGGTTCAACGGATTCGTCAAGGACAAGAAGCAGAAGCAGTACCTGCTCCGGCTGGTGGAACTCCATCGGAGGGCTCTACCCAAGCGCACCAAGAAAGAATGTGCCTCTTTCAAGTGTAATGGTTTTTAGTGATAAAAGTGCGCGACCTCTCAATGTCTTTTTATTTTGCTTTTAAGGGTGTCAATTGATTCAGTTTTACGTATAGAGCTGGGGGAAAGTCGATATGACTTCGTTCCATACAAACAAAATTTTACTATAGTGGGCTGAAACACCCTACGGTACATATGTGGGGAGTTATTCTTGGTCAATTTAGCAGTTGAAATAGGCTTTAGTGACAAATTGCAATCATATATGGATGCTGTACCAGTAGCCTGGCCGGTTTTGCAAAAAGTTGTTCGAATGTTTTGTCCCCATCTGTTTTTAGATGCATTTTGGTATGCTGATTACGAATATGCGGTCTAAAATTTAAAAATAGAAAAAATTTGCCCGCGTCCGGCCGTTGAAAGTTTTCCTTTTTCCCGAAATTTGCACGTGTTTTAACTACTTGTCTAATTCAGTCAGGTAAAGACTAAAATTTTTCCATAGATTGAAAGAATGGACAATTCTGCATTTTTGAGAAGAAAAATCATGGCTCTATTGTTTCAGTTTTCCGTAGTTTTACCGTAAAGTGGAAGATCTGTCATTAGTTCCAGAAAATGATCACAGATGGCGTTAGCGAACGCAGCTCTTGAAGAGGTGTTCGTGGGAGCTTTGAGCCATCGTAACCTAAATTGAAACACATGGCCGGGCCTAATGTATACTCGGAGGCCTTTCAAAGCATTAGTGGGTACAAATGGAGGTGGGGAGGGCTCAAGTCCCCCTCCCGCGCTCCTCAAAATGTTGAAGTGCTTACAGGTAGTAGGTAAATGCATTTCATGGACGGATACCATTTGAGGTTATGGCCTGATGGACCCAAGCACCCTCCAAAATGAAGTCCTGGAACTGCCACTACCACAAGGTTTTCGTAGAAAATGTGTTAATATTCATGTGAGAGCTTAATTTTCTATGGGTTAACACAAGTTTAATTATAATTGTCTAAGAAATCAAGGAGCACAACAATAAGATAGGAAACAAAAATTGGCACACGCTGTAGTTATATACAACATTTCCGAACAAAAACTCCCGCAAAATAGCCACTGCAGTTGACGCGCAAGTAAACCCCAATAATTATGGAAGAACTACCTGTTCAGTATGTGATGTATATTTCTCTCATTGACATTAGAAACAAATCAGGCCTCGTTCAGATACAAAATAGTAATATCTGTCGGTTTTCCCGGAGCCAAGGAAATAGAAAAATATGTGAATGATTTAGGTCATATGCACGAATTTTCGAATGGTTATTTCTAGCTTCTAAACCATATTAATTTACGTAGTTCCCATTTTACGACGTGGCACTCACGACACAGCATAGCCAATCACTGCCTAGTCACCAACGCATTGGGAACTCACAGTCAGGGCCTCGTGCTGCCAGCAGACCGTTGTCGCTGCCTGAAGGAACGCTTGTTCAGTGCGTGCCCGTCCTGCCGCCGGACTCCGGTGACGGCACACACCGCTTCAGTGGTTACCTTTGCCGCTCTCTCGGTGGACTGGGTGTGGTTGGGGACTTGCGTTTTGAGTGGTACAGTGATGCACTGCTCGAGAAAGCTGTCATTCATGTCTCGCACCAACGGTGGTTCGACGTCTTCACCGGCTTCAATGGCTTTTGTGATGTCCATCAGCTCGGTGTATGTCTCTGCATTGAGGTTGATCCGAGGAACCCTCAGCTGTCGAAGATTCCTCAGCCTGAGGAATCCTCAGCCTGCTGTCGCTGCCGTCGTACACATCGGATGTGTTGCACTGCTGTCTGCCTGGTTTCGGGCTTATCATCCCCGAGCATGGAAAGAAGGATGACCTCAGCATGTGCCATGTGTGAGTTTCTCGCCACGCTGCTCTGGATGACTTCGAGGGGAGTCCCGCTGAAGTATTTCCTTTGAAGGCAGAGCTCCTTGCAGACGTGCCGTGGTGCGTAAATCACGTCCCACTTCTGCTTCACGTCGATGACCAGTGGCAAATACACACAAATCACGTAGCGCGCCAGGGCGCAGAGCTCATCAGAGGGGTCCTTCACCGACATGTACACACGGAGTAGACGGCTCTGAGCCGTGTACCAGCGCGCCATACTGAGCTTGCCATGCTCCGTCTTCCACGCTTGTGGCATCTCTTGTCACTGATATGTGCACTGATTCCACGCCACAAGCGTGCAGTGCAACACATCCGATGTGTACGACGGCAGCAACAGCAGGCTGAGGATTCCTCAGGCTTAGGAATCTTCGACAGCTGAGGGTTCCTCGGATCAACCTCAATGCAGAGACGTACACCGAGCTGGTGGACATCACAAAAGCCATTGAAGCCGGTGAAGACGTCGAACCACCGTTGGTGCAAGACATGAATGACAGCTCTCTCGAGCAGTGCATCACTGTACCACTCAAAACGCAAGTCCCCAGCCACACCCAGTCCACCGAGAGAGCGGCAAAGGTAACCACTGAAGCGGTGTGTGCCGTCACCGGAGTCCGGCGGCAGGACGGGCACCCACTGAACAAGCGTTCCTTCAGGCAGCGACAACGGTCTGCTGGCAGCACGAGGCCCTGACTGTGAGTTCCCAATGCGTTGGTGACTAGGCAGTGATTGGCTATGCTGTGTCGTGAGTGCCACGTCGTAAAATGAGAACTACGTAAATTAATATGGTTTAAAAGCTAGAAATAACCATTGGAAAATTCTTGCATATGACCTAAATCATTCACATATTTTTCGATTTCCTTGGCTCCAGGAAAAACTGCAGATATTACTATTTTGTATCTGAACGAGGTCTGCTTTGTTTCTAATGTCAATGAGAGAAATATACATCACATAAATCACTGAACAGGGAGTTTTTCCAGAATTACTGGGGTTTACTTGCGCGTCAACTGCAGTGGCTATTTTGCGGGAGTTTTTGTTCGGAAATATTTATACTACATTTTTGTTTCCTATCACAGTGTTGTGCTCCTTAATTTCGGAGACAAATATAATTAAACTTGTGTTAACCCATAGATAATTAAGCTATCACATGAATATTAACACATTTTCGCCGACCAATATGAACCCTTGTGGTAGTGGCAGTTCCAGGACTTCATTCTGGAGGGTGCTTGGGCTCATACGCGTCGGAAAAGGGAGGGCCAGGGGGGCCTGGCCCCCCATTTCTTGGCCAAAAATGTCCTGATCTCAGTCAAAATGAGAGAAAACCTGACATTCTTATATCCAGTTGCTGCGGAAGGCAACGAGGAGCCCAAATTCGAACCGTTTTTGGTCCTGGTGTTGAAAGTTTTTGTCAGCATCTGGTTGAAGTTTGGCTGGCCCCCCCACTTTTTTGCCGAGGGGCGTAGGAGGGGGACTTGAGCCCTCCCCATCCCTTTTCCCCACTACTGCTTGAAAGGCCTCCGAGTTTACATTAGGCCAGGCCACGTGTTTCAAATTAGGTTACGATGGCTCCAAGCTCCCATGCACACCTCGTCAAGAGCTGCGTTCGCTAACGCCATCTGTGATCATTTTCTGGAACTAATGACAGATCTTCCACTTTACGGTAAAACTACGGAAAACTGAAAACAGATAGAGCGATGATTTTTCTTCTCAAATATGCAGAATTGTTCATTATCTCAATCTATGGAAAAATTTTAGTCATTACCTGACTAAATTAGACAAGTAGTTAAAACACGTGCAAATTTCGGGAAAAAGGAAAACTTTCAACGGCCGGGCGCGGACAAATTTTTTCGATTTTTAAATTTTAGCCCGCATATTCATAATCAGCACACCAAAATGCATCTAAAAACAGATGGGGACAAAACATTCGAACAAATGTTTGCAAAACCGGCCAGGCTACAGTGTACCAGGGTACATACACAGTGAATAGCTGAATAGGGCAGAAGTGCGTTACATCCTGCACTGTGAAAAGCTGAACAGGAAAGCCACAGACATAAATGCTTCCGATCGCCGCCGGGTAACTCCTGGGGGATGTGATTTATTGCAACTGTGCTGTGAAACTTTTTGGCTGTGTAACCTGGGGAGAGAGTGGTTGACTGGCTCATAGTTGTGTTGTTCTAGTTCAGAAATTCGATTTGTCCGTCTGCTGTGCTGTCTTGACAATGTTTTTCCGATTGTTCGGTTATATCGTAGTTCAACTTGTTTCGTGTATACAACTTACGGTCAGTGAAATGGGCCCATTTCAGCTAGCCAATCGTGTTGCGGGGAGGAAACACCCGCGAAAGCGATTGTTTCGAACTGGCTGATCCGGAGCGTTGACTTTGTCGGTGCGTGTAGTCAGACGTTTTTACTTTACGGCTCACGCCGCTCATACTGGTATTTTTTACTGATTAACAATCAAGAGAGACGAAATATCGTATTGTATAGTTCCCGCCAGATTACTGAACTTCGATAAAATACTGTTATCTTTGAGAGGCCGTTGTTTAACCCGCGCCCCACCGGGGTCCGGCGCCACCTTCGCCCCACCGGGGGGGCCATCGATGGCCCCCCTCTAACTCCGAAAATATGGGCGTTAGCGCAAATCTGCAAAGTGCAATAGAAAGCTCGCGTGAATTCAGTAAGAAATCATTTCGCATGTTTTAGTGCTCAGGTCAATGGTTTGACCTCCAGAGGTCAAATTAGGTCAAGATCGGCTATTTTCACTCAAATATGCAATGATTAAGCAAACTGGGCATAACTCTTATGTCATTAGAGCTATTGAGGCCTGGTAAAGTACATTTGATAGCAAATTGCCAGTACTTTTTCCGCTATGTGGAACGTAAAGACCTCCCGCCAGTGGTTTGACCGCCAGAGGTCACCTCGTGACCTAATATGACCTGAGGTCACGAAAGGTCAAAAAGTGACCTTGCCGTATATCAAATGAAAGCCAGTGACAAGACAAACACGATGGTGTTTGTTTCACCGCTCTAGCTCAATTAGGTCAAAAGTTATTGTCAAAATACTGTTTTTGACCTCCGGTGACCTTGGATGACCTTGGAAAAGTCAAAGGGCAAATATGACCCCTGGGATCCGTGAAAGGGTGTCCAAAAACGTTGTTCTGAGCAGTCTGAGTATTTGCAATCATTTTTGTGGCTTTTATATCATGAAATAGCTTTTCCCCATGCTTTTCCAATGGGAGAGGTCGCCTCGTGACCTGACCTCAGGGCACGAAATCGAAAAATCCCGGATACACACCTTGTAGACCCTGGAGGGGTCATGAAGTGTAGGAAGTTTCAAATCGATCGACTTTGAAATGTAGCTCTTACAGAGCTCTAAAGGTGAAGTGAGGTGACCTTGGTTGACCTCGTCTGGTGACCTGACCTTGGGTGACCCGGGGTAAAAAATTTCAGGGATGATGGGAAAATGATGCAGTGAGAGGTAGAGCCCTCAACCGCGGTGCTGCGCCTCGTTGTTTTTCTGCTATCCCGGAAAAACCTTAGGGGGGCCATCGATGGCCCCCCGGTGGGGCGAGGGTTAAGTCCCAGAAGGATGCGTCGCTTCGGTCTGCACGGAGCGGCCCCAAACTGACATTAGTGGGACTACGTGGTCACCCACATCCTACCCAGCAGTGTGGGATGTGGGCCAGTTCCAGGCTTAGACTTCAGCTCAGTACTTCTACGCTCATTCTGCCTCTTTCGACTCAGACACACTCGAGCGCGGTTCTCCTGTGACCTCTCTTGTGCTGGTTTGTGGCTGGGTGTGTGCTGGAAGTGATTGGAAGTACAGCTCTCACAACCTCCACGTAATCATAGTCGTACATCGTCCGGTCCTGTTCCGCCTGAGAAACATGTGCTGCCGGTGGTACCGCGGTGTCAGCGGGGCCGAGTTTAGCGTTGCCGGGCTGGGCGGCGGCGCTGGCGGACGGTTCTGGAGGTGCTCCACGGCGCTGAGCGCAGCTCCGTGTACCCTGTCTGCCGCCGCCGCCTGTATCGCCACTGACTCCACCCCTCTGCCGACAGGACATCGATCTGGACGACGACGAGGGCTTGTTGGAGGACTGAGTGCCGTCGTTTTGGCGGCTGAGCTCAGCTCGCATTCCAGAGACAGCCGGGGGCGGGCCGGCTGCGCCCCGGCGTCACACTGTCGCCGCGCCCCGGGCCACGGTGGACACAAGCACGACTGATAATTTATGCTGGCGCGCGGCCGGCCGGCGGTGATTGGTGTGGCGCCTGTCTGCGGCGAGACTTGCCTCTGGACAGTGCAGCTCGGGGAATGGCTGTCCGCCGGTAGCCGTCGCCCCGCCAGCCCGTCTGCCTGTCCGCCCGTCTGTCTGCCTGTCTGTCCGTCTGTCTGTCCGTGTGTGGTACGTATGTGAAATGGAGTGACGGCGGTCTGCGCGTGGCCGCATTGCCTCTGCCGCCGGCGCTTTATTTTAGCGGGATCATATCTGCTGCTCTGTGGACGCAGTGAGGACCACGTTGTTGACACTGTGACCCGAAACCAAAGCTCTATCAACGGGCGGACACTTTCCGTGATGAACAATTGCGAAAAGGTTTGATACGCAACTATAGGTAAATTGTTAAGTTTGTTAAAATCTCCATCCTGTCTGGCCAGGTGCAAGCAAGAAAAACACTTCGATTATGTCGACATCTAATTTCTTTTGTACATACATGTCTACGTGGTTGGCATTGTTCAGGTTGCGATCGTTTTGTTTAGCGGCAGATGGATTGGTATATGAATACATTTATGAGAGGTTTGGAGACAGTGTGTGTTGTTGTAAGAGCACTGTTGGTATAAGATTCTGTAAATATTCAGGACGGTTCTGAACTGATTTAACCTTTTAACCTTGGGGACATATAATCTTAGCTGTTGACACGCACTAGAACTCCAATCACCATCATCACTGCGAAAGCGAGTCTGATGACGCGTTTAAAAGGTGCTGTGAGAGCTGGCGCACCGTGAAGCTCGTCAGGCGAACCGCCCGGCTCGGGTCTCGTCCTGTCAGGGGTGAAGCCGCCCCAGTTTCGGGGACCTCCTCTCACACACCAGCTGTGAAACACGGAGACAGGGCAGCGCCGCGCCAGAACAGACTCGCCCTTCAGCGGCGCTCCCTCTCAGCTCCAGTCGGCCGGGTAATCTGCGCGAGATGAAGTGCTCCCCGCGACGTGCCGCCGCCGCTACTTAGCTAACACAGCCCGCGCATTTAGTGGAGCACATCTGGCAGGCGTCAGGGCGGCGTCAGCGGCCGGCTCCGCTGACACCTGCGCCGATTGGTGCCGACAGCGGCGGTGCCGGCCGACGCCGCTGCCGTCCGGCCCGGCGCGGGTAAACACGGCCTGAGTGACGCCGGCCGGCTCTGCGCCGGTCGGAAAACATGTCGGTGTCGGGTTGTCAGTGGCCGGTGGGCCTCGGCTGCCGGCCCCGCAGCGGCAGCGGCGCCGCTGACCAGCCGCTGCCGTGCTGCACGCCACCCGCCAGTATTTTGGAAACAACGGCGCCGTTGTTTGTTGAAGCTGGTGAGCGATACTGGGAGCGCTGTCGCCGTGTTGTGGCAACAACGGCCGGTGGCCGGCGTGCTGCCCCGCTGGTTAGTGAATTGCTGGAGGAAATTGACCGGGACTGGGTCATCACCAGCTGATCCGGGTTTCTGAGCACATCGTCCCTTAGTGCTACTTTGGGCCCAGTGTGGCCGGTTTTACGGTGAGGTTTCGAAAATACTTTTTAGACTGAAGTTGCGAATGAGGCGAACACGCAAACGCGTTCGCACAGGCGACACACTCAGGCTTTCTTTTGCACCTATATTTGTTTGTTGCGAAGAATGTCACTATTTTTCGGATCTATTCAACCAAATGCGGCAAAGAACATACGCAAACTCCAACAAAGCAATAAGCAAGCGCGCAACTTATATCGGCACTTCATAAGCAAACTGGACAGCATTCCAGATGCTCTCTACGTTGACGCAACTGCGACAGGTTGTGACGCGCTTTTATTTCCTACAGATAGGAGTTTATTGTCATGGTTATTACTGCTGCCTGGGTTTGAGGGGTAAGGATGAAAATATGAGCATAACTTTAAACCACAACGTGAATATTGAAGGCAAAGTGCTCCCTCTGAGACCCTCCCCTCCCCCGCTTACCAAAATCCTAGATCCACTACTGTTCATGAGCAAAAAATTCTTAGTTGGAAGAGCAGGAAAAATATCAAATGTTAGCGGAGAGTGACGTGCGGCTAAGATAATTGATGAAGCTAACAAATATTCGTGTTATGTGAATAAAATCCTTTGATAGCCGCGCAGGATTGGAAGGGCACTCCTGGCTTCCTATTAAATGGGTAGTGTGCTATAAAATATTGCGTCAAGTCAATATTGGACTGTCAACAACTAGTTTTAAACAGTGATAGAAGTCGTTTTTTGTGGGTTTATGAATACCCACAAATACCCACAATACCCTTTCAGCCTCAAATCTGGCTTTTGTGGTATTTATTTGTCCATTTTAGTGAAAATAAAATGCTGCCCCTTTTCTAACTCGGTTTGACTTTCTCCACTGGAAAAAAACCTGGCAGCCCTGGGTGGCATCTATAATCTCCAGAATACGAAAACACAGGAATTGGGAAACATTTTTTAACACCAACGCGTCTAAGTTTTTTAAACCCCCTCAAGACGGGTGTTGATCCACTGAAGACACTATAATGGCCAGCACAAGAAATTCCCCCCCTCCACTGATTTTTCCTTGAAAATGTTCGGGGCGTGATGACAAACTTGAATTCTAACCATAATTGCGGGAAGAGTGGGGAATTGTAAGTTCGGTGGAAGATCATAACAGGCTAAGTTATGGTGTTATATTTTTTAAATAGTCTGCTTCCTACCAAGGAAAAAGGATCAGGCTCCCTACCCAGGCCGGGCTGAATCCGTGTCCTAACCTCTGAGCGGGTGAGCGCGTGCCTTGCAAATTATTGATGTGGCAACGAAATTGTGACACATTACAGCCCTGCGTCTCTGACTTATCTTTCATTTCTAAAAAAATCCGGCATCCACTCCTTGCTGCAAAAAGTGTCTGCGCAATCTTTTCTTTCTCAAAGCTGTTTACCTCAAAAAGCTCTTTTGAAATTGTTTCTGGACTGTAGTGGGCCTCATGCTCCATCTCGATTGGCCCGTAGCCCGCGGCTTCTCGATGGGTCCTGTGGTCGGGAGGGATGGTCGTTTTGGAGTTTCTGTGTTCTGCGCCTTTTGGCCACGACCAGCTCCGTCTTTTGAATCATACCTTTGATATGTTTAAAGCCCACGTTTTTAAGCATATAAATGAGCTGAGAATGTATTTGTCTGACATTGAAGATTAAGTTGATCGTACACCCGTTACCATCTTTGCTTGTGTACTCGTAACGTTTGAACTCTTCTTATGAAACACTCGTTTCAATTATTGCATGTTTTTTACATATCGTGTGTGTGTGTGTGCGTGTGTGTGCGTGTGTGTGTGCGTGTGTGTGTTGGAAGGTATGCCTGTTGATATCTTGGTAATTGACTTTAGCGGTCAGGGCATATATCTGTTGGTCATTCATATCTAACGAACAATAAACAGTGCATACTTTACTGGAAATGCCTCGCAGCGTGTGGGAGCATGCTGCCAACAGCAATTATTGGCCAAGGGGCTGCAGGGTTCGGCTGGCATATAACTCCAGAGAGGGAAAACTAACTCTGTAAATCAATTCAGTCCAAATATTGGACTGTGGTTCGTTGTTGTCTTGCGCCAATCCTCCTGAACTAAGGGAAATCCGAAAAAAAATCCGATGGAATTCAAGCCAATGCCTTCCTGTTGCCACTACCTCATCCTGGAAGGTCCCTACCCACAGGTCCGGGCATACTTTAGGCATTCCTTAGCCCTGTTCCAGCTGTCAGCAGAGTTTTGTCAGCACCAATCAGCGGGCCGCGTTGCGCCTACGTCACAGGATTGTAGCCTCTCCCCGGGATCTAGTTCTAGAGGTTTTACGGGCTGACGGCCTGCTGTTTGTGCTGATGAAAAACCGTAAGTGCACGAAGTGGCAGCCTAATATTTTTAATGGTATATAGGTTTAATTTCCCTTTGCTTACCACAAACAAGAGGCGATTATGGCGCTGATGTTACTTTTCTGGAGGAGAGGTTAGAGGTCCTGCTGACAAAACTGTGCTGACAGAAGCCCTGTTCCAGCTCTCAGCACAGTTTTGTCAGCAGGACCTCTAGCCACTCCTCCAGAAAAGAAATATCAGCGCCATAATCGCCTCTAGTTTGTGGTAAGCAAAAGGAACTTCAACCTTTATACCATTAAAAATATTAGGCTGCCACTTCGTGCACTTGCTATTTTTCATCAGCGCAAACAGCAGGCCATCAGCCCGTAAAACCTCTAGAACTAGTTCCCGGGGAGAGGCTACAATCCTGTGACGTAGGCGCAACACGGCCCGCTGATTGGTGCTGATAAAACTGTGCTGACAGGTGGAACAGGGCTAGATGGAACAGGGCTCTTGTTTGTCAACACTTCACACGTTCTCACATTTCCCTGTGCCATGCTGCACCGCAAGACGCCTCCTCGGTGCTAGACTGCACCGCAGTACTCACACGCGGTTTATGCTGTGCCGCAGTACTTGCTTGTGTTCATTGTCGCTGTAGTGCTGCATTTTGCTTAATGTAACGCCCCTGTTAGGGGCGTCACCACGGACTTTTTACGAGGGTGGGGAAAGGGGCAGATGCAGACCTGAAGATGAGGGGGAGGGGGGCAAAACGACGAGCGTGTCATCTGCCTTGGAGATAGGTACGGACGCAGCCCACCAACGCTAAAATTGGGGGCATTTGTACAAGCCTACGATGGTAAGAAACAGAAAACGCTAAGATCATAGGCCGATTCTTAAACCTTGAGGGACGTCCTCCTTGGTTCACAAGTTGGGCGAGCACTTTCCCCCCCCTCCCCGTCCACGAGTTCTCGACACCTATGGATACACAGCTTATCTAGTTTTGTGACCGAAAATTCATAACTTGAGTGGCATGGGGTGAAGGTAGAAAAAGCTACTTTCTCCTTCGTGCGTTTCACGAATTCGTTCGCCTCATCTTTGTCATGGTCCTAACCAGAGGCTAAATGTGGCATGAACAAAAAAGCTTCCGAAAACCCAGTGTTTGCGTTAACGACGCACCAACTACCAAACCTTACCAGCGGACGTGCCCTGAAACTTTAGTCTCGAAAACCCAGCTTGAGTTGGCAACCAATAAAAAGGCTGTCTTCTAAAGTAAGTATTCTGTAAGCACCTAGCCATATAGGTACTTACATTAACCTTCTTTACACTATTGTTTTAGGATTCGTGATTGTCCCAGATGGCGCGGGCAAATAGGGATAACAATGCTAGGGTCGGGTCCCAGTAGAGCAATTAATCAATTGATTGTTTCACGACGCACCGACTACCAAGATTATACGGCGTCACTAATTCTCACCCTGTTGGGAGGTATTTGGGTATCACATCAACTTATTCAGAGTCTCCGTCAGGACTTGGACCCGGGATGTATGGCTCAGAAGAAAAGACAGGGTCGCTATCCACTGAGTCACACACCCCCGGTGGGACAGAATGCAACACCGGACTGCAGGACAAGTAGCTGTTGCTAGATGTTGCATGGGGAATAAAACACGGCATCCGTGCTGCAGCCCAGGGATGCATTTGTTCCCACTGGATCTCGGCCCTGGCACCATAGACTCCAAAATAACATAAACACGAGTTATCGGGACCGCCCCTAAGATTCAAGACTTTCTATTCCGAGAATGGAACAAACAGTAATGTATGGGCAATCTGGAGCTGCTCAAGGGGATCGCTCAGAAATAATGAAAACGTTTCTTAGTTCAGTGCGCACATTGAACTATATTTAGCACCGCATGATTGGATATGATCACAGAAATGAAAATGGAAATAAAACTGCTCAGGCAGATATTTTGCTACCTGTGGCACCAGTAACGCACTTTCCTTTCGCAGCAGCAATGCAAATTGGAAGAAAATGTTAGAGAAAATGGCATTCAAGACAAGTATTTATTCGACAAGTATTGTTTAACCTAGTTGTGTGAGATTTAACCCCATTAACGATTGACAGGAGTGTTCGAAAACCAATACAATGCATCAGTGGCTCAGACACTAGCAGATGCAGCCGTGAAACATGTGTGGTTACACGTTCATATGCTTAGACATACTCTGTTTGAAACTTAAACACCGGAAAGGCCTACACAGGTTGTCGTGCGTATGAAACACCGTAAATAGAATAACCTCCGAATGGTTATCTGGCTATTTCACTAAGCATCGCACGGTTGTTTTAATTTCCCACAGCAAATGCGCACAGACACTGCCAGTCTGGGGAGCTGTGCTACTGCTCTTCAGGTCTCGGCTGACCCTGACTGCGGCGGTGAAGCAACGCCGCAAATTCGAAACACAAGTTGGGCACTCGAGTGCGCGCATCCGCTTTCACATGTCGCCGGTGCCATCACAGGTAGGACCACACGGGCGCGACACCCCCCCTCCGCCGCCGCCGCCGGGGGTGGGGTGCACCTGTGCAAGGACTCAGCCTGCCTGGCAGGGCGCGCCGCGCTCACAGAAACCCGACTCCCCGCGGCAGCGCATGGCACCAAACATGGCTCCGAAGGGAACACCGTACAGCAACCACTGCCTGCTTACAGACTAGACCATGCAGCAACAGCCGCTCACCCGAGCTAAAAAGCCTCCACTGTCACCAGTTTCGTACTCTAAGATAATTAGAAATAGTCTCTTTAGACTTGTTTTTCGATTGTGAACGGGTGCTTCTTCACTGCATTCTGCACGGCCGCAGACCGCTCGGCCGACACTGGAGTGTGGTGTTGGCCCAGGAGGCGGTCAGTAGCTGGTTGGTGCGTCATCGCTGGACGCGTCGCCGGCCGCTCCCGGGCCCGTCTCCGTGCTGTGGGGCGACTGCCCGCTGAGCGACGTCGTCAGGTGGCCCCCGCCGCCGACGCTGCAAATAGACCCGTCATAAATCGCCGGTACAGGCTCGCCCAGCCGCAGCCGTAGGCCGCGAGCTCCGCAGTATCTCTGGGCGAAGCCGTAACGGCCGTAACAGATCAACACGCCATAGGGGTAAACACCTTGATAGGTATTTACCCGCTGAGCTAGAAAAGCTAGCCGCTCAGTTTGAAACACGTTCTGTGTGTATGTTTGCTTGATAAGTCGATGTGGCCATCAATACCACCTGGGAGTGAGCGGCGGCGAGGCACGCGCCAGGCTGCGCTGCGGCCGCCTGGCCCGCTGTGACGGCCCTTCACCACTATCGACACCGCTACCGGCTAATTCATCACCGGCGGCCGACGCCCATCACCGGCGGCGTTAACGGCGCCTCTAATTAGCCGGGCGCTGATTATTGATGGGACGGCCGCTCGCCGATCAGCGCGCCACACTGATTGATCCCCAAACAAAGCCGGTGCAGGCCGGGCCCTGTGGCAGGCGGGCTCGGCCGACCGTGCTCTGTATGTTTATCCAGGCCGCCGCTATGTTTCCAAACATCCGACAGCTGGTATCACAACACTGAGATCGTATCCAACTACTGGCCGACGGTTTTATCATCCGCGCTCGCGCCTGTCACAATATGGCGCTGCTGAGCCGTTATCGGCGCGCTGCGGCAAAAACGGCGCCAGCGCGGCGTCCGACGGCGCATTAGCTTGCAGCGCGCCATCAAGTGCGAGTTTATCCGGCTGCCAGGTGATCTGAAGTCTTAGCCGACGGGCGTCCGCGCCGAAGGCTGATGGACAGAATGGAAACGGAACGGTTGAGCGCGGGCCTGACAACTTGCGTGTTTGAGAATAGGCATGCAACAACATCTCAAGAAATTAACCGACAGGTTCTTTGTTTTTAGCACAAAAAGAGAATGCGTTCTATGTCTGACATGTGTCACAGCTTTACCATATAATACACTTCCAAATGTACAGTATATAATGGAGAGCAATGTGTATGATTTTCCAATATCTTATAAGATTTTTTCCTGTGATAGTGGAGAGAATATTGTACCAAGGCTGAACACCCGCTCTGCCTTGGTCTGACGTTGACGAGTGGCCTTACCTGCGTCCCTGGATTGCAGTCCGGTGTGAAGACAGGGGAGAAGGTGCGAGCAGGCAGCGACGGTGTCAGAACTGCAGCACACCTCCTCCGGAGATTTCGGGGTCACTGTCTCTGGCAATTTCACGGTTTACCATCTGACGATCCCGCGGGTCACCATCTGACGATCCCGCGGGTCACCATCTGACGATCCCGCAGGTCACCATCTGACGATCCCGCGGGTCACCATCTGACGATCCCGCAGGTCACCATCTGACGATCCCGCGGGTCACCATCTGACGATCCCGCGGGTCACCATCTGACGATCCCGCAGGTAACCATCTGACGATCCCGCGGGTCACCATCTGACGATCCCGCAGGTCACCATCTGACGATCCCGCGGGTCACCATCTGACGATCCCGCGGGTCACCATCTGACGATCCCGAGGGTTACCATCTGACGATCCCGCGGGTCACCATCTGACGATCCCAGAGGTCACCTTCTCTGACGACCCCGGAGGTCGCTGCACATCACAGCCGCACCACAACTAGTCGAGTTCTCAATGGAGTCATCGTGTATTAGCCTCGAGAAGTTTTATACAAGTCCTCACCTCGCGTGTATGTACACTGTCACAAGTGGGGAGCCTTCCAGCTTCATCAGAGACCACTTGCTCGACTCATCACCTCAAATTTGATAACTGATTGAAAAGGCAGCCCTTAATCACAGCCTGTCATATTTAGAACAATGACTATCTGCTTAACAAGCTGTTGAAGAGAATGGAAGTAAGCACCAGTGTCCATGTCACTGCGGTGGTCTCAGTACGGCCGACCGTAACGGGTGAGCGTCGACGGGGTCATGTCTGGCTGCCGCTGAAACGAACTGAAGCCAGACATGGAGCCAAGCCCGGAGCCGGAGCCAAGCCCGGAGCTAGGGCCGAGTCCGGAGCCAGGGCCGAGTCCGGCGCCGGGGCTGAGAGCGGGGGCAGCGCTGAAGACTGAGCCGGAGGTGATGGCTGGCGATGCGCTGAAGATGGGACCAGCGCTGAACGCTGGTGCCGCCGGTCCTGAAACCCAACAGCCAGACATGGAGGACAGCTCAGCCCGTGGTCCAGACGTCACTCCTAGACCAAGCACAGAAGACTCAGCCTGGTATCCAGACGCCACTCCTATATCAGACACAGAGGACTCAGCCTGGTATCCAGACGTCACTCCTATATCAGACACAGAAGACTCAGTCCAGGGTCCAAACGTCACTCCTACAACAAGCATGGCTTCCAGACGTCACTCTTACATCAGACACAAAGAGAAAAACTCAGCCCGTGGTCCAGACGCCACTCCTACACCACACACAGAGGACAGCTATTTTGTGGCCAGAGCCAGGCGAGTGTTTGTGAAAATTAGGTTGTACAAATTGAACATGTGCATGCTAGTCACTCATTTTGGTTGAAAACGAATGATAATTATTGTGGAAAATATGACAACGAAATAATTTGTGGGGGGAGAGGTGGTAGCGGAGAGGTCACCATAGCTGCTTTCACGCAGCCAACCCGGGTTTAAGGCCCGGCGGCTTCCCCGAGCAAGGAGCAAGTTGGTCCCGGAGAAGCTCTTCCTAGAGGGAAAGAGTTGGTGATGCCATATGACCCTGGCAGTTGGTGCGTCAATAAACCTCCAAAATTGTCAGAAATGATTTGCAATTTTGCATGAACTAAGTAAAATCATTCCAAATGAAAATAACATCAAATTTTAATATGAAAATATCAAAATATCATCGTACATTATGCGGGAATAATTTTTCCGACGTACACCTAGAAAATATGGTCTACCTTCAAACCTGGTGATAACGTCGGCGCAGAATTATCCCCTGCTATTCTGGTGTATTTGTTATCTAAAATGCATAATTGGCATGTATATGACCACTTGCTGCAACAAAAGTCGTATACTGACGTCAGTAGCTGTATCACTATAGGTGACTGATTGCTGAGTGCTGACCTAAAAGGGAAAGATATAAGCACATTATCCTTTTTTGACCGCCACATTAAGACAAGGAAACAGTTCATGTTTAAGCAGCCGTTCTAAGAAACAAAAATCATGGATCTACGGCTGTTAGATCCATTTTGTGTATAGATCCATTATTTTTTGTTTCTTAGAACGGCTGCTTAAACATGAACTGTTTCCATGTCTTAATGTGGCGGTCAAAAAGGATAATGTGCTTATATCTTTCCATTTTAGGTCATCACTCAGCAATGAGCCACCTTAAGTGATATTGGAATAGCTTCTAAATAAAATGAAAGGTGGTGTTTGAGTCTGATATATTCCGAACTCTCACATCCTCGGCTGAACTTGACCCCAGGTTTTTCCCAATCAGCTTGAATCACGATTTTTAATCTACTAAACAATATCATCCCTATTCTCTTTGCTGAAAGCTGGCTGGCACTGCCTCACCTGCGCTGCTGGACACCTGTGACGTCACGACGGCTACTTGTGACGTCAGCGGAGAGTAGGCGTCCATAGTCATTGGCGAGAGTGGCACGGGGGAAGTGACCCCACCGGAGGCAGCTGCGGGCAGCGGGACAACACCACGCCCGTCACCAGCGTGCAAGGGAGAATTGGACGGTTCGAAACACACGCACAAGGGCTCAAATACTGCAGTCCTAACAAAGCGACGCTGTATGGCTCTGGCAACTCTTCGAATCCTAGCAATTATTCGTGTCTTGATTAGTTTTTGTGGTCAAGCTTTCCTACTCCATTTTAGCGACCTTTTAACAGTTTTTGGAAGCGCTAAATTTCGCTAGAAACATGAGGGTGTAGCTTTACTTATGTGCCTTGAGCCGGCAGCATGTATTTACTGATGACATTAAAATACTGCTTTTCGACATAGTAATGTGAAAAAATTAGCAGAATCCTTCTCAGTGTACTGAGAAAAGACGTATACGTCTTTTCTATTTATTTTTCTTTTTTCTATTTATACATAAATTTGGCCAGTGAGAGATGGAAAAAGAAGTGCGATTCAAACTTTTTAACTCTAGGGCCAGGAAGAAGGCCCAAGAAAGGTTGTGGAAAGGCAAAGCATTCAAAAGTGTCAAGGAAGAGGCGCCCCAAATCGGGAAAGTTAGATAGAGGATACGGAACGAAACCCCATTCTAAGCCGACGAAGAAGCGCTCCAAGTCGAGGAGGATGTTGGAGGCTATAGACCCAAGAAGTTGAAGCGGGTGAAGAAAAAGAAGAAGATATGTCCTCTGAATAGCTGTCGAAACTAGTGTAATTCATTCTGCTCTATAATATGTGAACTATCACTAGCATAACCATGGGCGGATCCAGGATTGCCGATCGGGGGCACCTTCCCGGGGGCGCCATCCGGACCGGGGGCGCCATCCGGACCAGGGGGCGCCACTTATGACCGGCAAAAGCTATCAGGTGGGCGCCAAATCCTATCGGTGGGCGCCGACTTTCGCATCCTGGGGGGTGGGGTGGGAAGCGACATTTCGGGGGCGCCATCGACCTTTAGGGGCGCCGAGGGTCGATCGGGGGCACGGCCCCCTTGCCCCCTGATCCGCCTATGAGCATAACACAGCAATCCAGTCTTCAAAAAGTGGGAAAAACTTTAAAGGTCACCTAGGCACCGTTCAGTCCTTCCGTCAGCCACACTTACACTGAAATCGGTTAGAGGCTCTTGCCTACATCAGGGGTGTGGATTTGCGAACACCATTGGGGGTGCCCAAAATCGAGGAGGGAAAATTTTAATGATCACCATATGAATGGAGGTAGCATAATATTATCTTTGTTTTTGTCATCACATGGTCCTTTTGAATCCTAAAACAGATGAACAATAAAACTTAAACTGTATTTTAACACTAACTCGATATTTCATCCCGGGTGCTCGGACAGCTCCAAAGAGGTATAAGTTTAGAGCCCTGCATGGTACCGCTCATTAAAATCCATGCAAGAACCCACTACTGCTTTACTTATAGACCGTTCAGCTACTGTTTGCACTGACATATGCCGTGCTATTAAGATTTCACACCTATATTTAAAATATTTTGAACACACTAAAAAAACAGCCGTTTAACAGGCGCATTGACGGGGGTCTGAGCATGTAGTAAGTGGTGGGGAATAGCTTATGGTAAAGAAATATAGTGATGTTCATGCCATTAAAATATGCATACTTATCAGTTTGGGGAAAGTGTGTGCATTGCGCCACCCCCCTAACTAATTGCGCCCCCTGATAACAGAGAAAGGTACAAGTGGCAGTTTTGTTTGGGCACCTTAATCCAGTCCCCACCTTTAATCCGTACATTCTCCCAACGTTTCGATGAATTCTGTGCGTAGGAATGTGTTTTAGTCAGACAGCGAAGTAAATTCAGTACTTCCTTAAATCTGCACTGGTTTATGAACCCGAAAAACAAGAATACGGCTGCAACATTCCGAAATCGATTGTTTTGATTTGAAAGCCAGAAATGTATCGCATATTCTCAAATCAACATCTATAGATTATCCCTGGTGGTAGATTTCTAAAGAAGAGACCTCTGATTTAAATGCAAAAAAGTAATTGCCCCCTGGTCAAATGCGCCCTATCAAAATATATGTGGAAAAATCAGAGTCCATAGCCTTTCTGTATGAGTGCTGCATTTTTTTATTACAAGTCATAATGAATGCAAGAATAACCATATTAAAATGACTTCCAGACCCTCCAGATGAAAATCTTGGAAGGCAGCCGAGCCCCATTTGATCTTAGCACTAATGCATATTTTTGCCGTGTAATTGACTTAACATGCTATGAGAGAAGGGCGCAATTAAATATAAATGCACGCTCCCCGGGCGCAGTTACCCTCACATTTTGGCAAATGCGTCCTTTGCAAATGCGTCCTTTCACCTAAATCGGAATTCACCCTTAGAATAGGCTATTTTCAGATCAGGAATCTTTTTGTCAATAACAAAAAAATAATCAAATTTTGTAATTTGATCCACACTAGCGAGATCAAGTAGGAGACATTCGTCTAGCAAGTGATTTACCTTAGGGGGCGCAATACACCTACTTTCCCCTAATTCCCTCGGGTATCTTGTGCTTAGCCTTGGACCCTCCTTGTTTATATGATCAGAACTACTTATCCCTCCGCCTCAAATTGTCATTTTAGCGTTTTAGATTTCTAGTGTTCCAAACGCATGAAATGTCAGATAGGCGTGTATGTCATATACAACGTGTGTGTTGTATTACTAATAAGTATGGCAATTTTAAAAGTTTTGAAAAGCTCCATAATCTTCCCTGATACCGAAAAATACTATGGACTCGAAATTGGTGCCTGTAATTTTGTCCGCCAAGCATGCTCATATACCGAACTCATTTAACGAACTCGCACTCAGGTTTTTCCAGTGTTATCGGTACTGCACATTGCCCAAACACCTAACCTTTACATCCGCCCACGTGCACAGAATGTCTCCTACACCGGTCCGTCTCCCTCAGTCTGACACCAGGTACAACGGCCACCATTTTCAATACCACACATGTAGGCATTACAATCTGCCCGCGACCCCTCCCCACCGAGGCTTGAACTTTGCGTTAGTGGCGCCCAGCGTGACCTCTTTAACATCTGTGCCCGCAGGCAATCGCGGCTGCCGGCGGATGGCGGCCGCTGATTGGTGGAGGCGCGTTCAATTGTATCGCGAGAAATTCAGCCAAAATTTATTCATGAAAATGATAGAGCTTTAAACCATGAACCAGGAGATGTATAAACATGCTGTTTTCAAGAATTTCTAGCCAAACCTTGTTCTCTATTAGCTTGATTATTTTCCACACCATCCGATGCTGCTCTTCGATACAGGCGAGACTGCGGCAGTCAGCACATGCTAGCCGGCGGCTGAGTTCGCTGAAGTCGGGAGTGTCGCGATGGGTTTCTGCTGAGTGGAGAGAATTGGGGCCCAGTCCCAAGGTAATCGAGGGAAGGAGGAGAGAGACGTTCATAGATCTAAAATCTAACCCACGGAGGAGTTATAGAGAGTGGGGATCAAAAGGGAGCGCTGCCGAAGTACAACCAGATAATATATCAGAAGAGGGAAACACGTGCTGCTTTGCTCCGTGTCGGATGGTGAAAAGGCACAACATTTAATTTGGGACTCGAAACATCATCGATGCTTATTGTCCATTATTTCTGAGGCTTTCTGTCACTTGATAAAATGTTAAGCTGTGGGTCAGACGCAGAATGGCACTATAGGTGTGCGCTGTGGAACAGGTGTTGGTTGATAATTTCCTCTGTTTACGCACTTTTTAAGGACTTTGCTTCACCTTTTGGTGGGGGTGCCCAAATCACCATTGGGAGTGCTGAGGCACCCCCAAAGAGATAGAAATCCACGCCCCTGGCCCACATAGAAAGACTGCAGTAAGCCTATGTGAGCCACATTTAAGGACAGCGTCTCAGACTGCTTTCATCTGGCGAAACTTCTCATAGAAATCTAGGACTGGAATTTTCGTTAAGAATCAGCTCCAACTGAATCAATTGTTCATGGTAAATTTCAGGTGCGTAGAAACCATTTCAGAAGTTGAAGTTGAACCTTAGAGTGAGCCCTTCTAAAGGGGATCCCCATCCAGGGGCGCAAGTTTCCATATATTTGGGGGGCTCGAGCCCCCCAATGCTCGGAGAAGCCCCCCCAATGACCCGACGAGCCCCCCCAATCCCAAGTTGCGGGCCCCTGCGGACAGAGCCGGGCCCCTGCCACGATTCCGGGCCCCAATGGTCTACTTGGGCTAGCTTTGGCTGAGGCCAGGCTCCCTGGCATGCTTGCGGGTGCCCTGTGGGCCACCCCTAACCTCGGTGTCCGCAACCGGGCCCCTAACGATATTTTTCAGGCCCACTTTGACTGCAGCCGGGTCCCTAATTCCGGCAGTCTCGGGCCTCCTGTCATCCAACCGGGCCCTCTGTGATCCACCCGGGCCCCCTGTGGACTGCAACCGGGCCCCCCTGTAATCCACCCGGGCCCCTGTGACTGCAGCCGGGCCCCCTGTGATCTATCCGGCCCCCTGTAACTGCAACCGGGCCCCTCTTTGATCCACCCGCACCCCTGTGACGGCAACCGGGCCCCTGTGATCCAGCCGGGCCCCTGTGATCCACCCGGGCCCCTGTGATTGCAACCGGGCCCCCTGTCATCCACCCGGGCTCCCTGTGACTACAACCGGGCGATCTGTGATCCACCCGGCCCACCTGTGACTGCAACCGGGCCCCCTGTCATCCACCCGGGCTCCCTTGTGACTACAACCGGACCCTCTGCGATCCACCCGGTCCCCTGCGACTGCAACCGGGCCCTCTGTGATCCACCCGGGCCCCCTGTAATTATAACCGGGCCCCATATGATCCACCAGGGCCCCATGTGACTGAAACCGGGCCCCCTGTAATCCACTCGGGCCCCCTGTGACTACAACCGGGCCCCATGTGATCCACCCGGGCCCCCTGTAATTACAACCGGGCCCCCTATGATCCACCCGGCCCCCTGTGATACACCCGGGCCCCCTGTGACTGCAACCTGGCCATCTGTGATCCACCCGGGGCCCCTGTGACTGCAACCAGGCACTCTGTGACTGCAACCGGACCCCCTGTAATCCACCTGGGGCCCCTGTGACTCCAACCGGGCCCCCTGTGACTGCAACCGGGCCATCTGTGATCCAACCTGGGCCCCTGTGACTGCAACCGGGCCCTCTGTGATCCACCCGGCCCACCTGTGACTGCAACCGAGCCCCCTGTAATCCACCCGGGCTCCCTGTGATTACAACCGGGCCCCCTATCATCCACCCGGGCCCCCTGTGACTGGGATCGGGCCATCTGTGATCAGCCCGGGCCCCCTGTAACTACAATCGGGCCCCTATGATTCACCCGGGCCCCTGTGACTCCATCCGGGCCCCTGTGACTGCAACCGGGCCATCTATGATCCACCCCGGCCCCCTGTGACTGAAACCGGGCCCCCTGTCATCCACCCAGGCCCCCTGTGACTGCAACTAAGCTATCTGTGATCCGCCCGGGCCCCTGTGACTGCAACCGGGCCCCCTATGATCCACCCAGGCCCCCTGTGACTGCAAACGGGCCCCATGTGATCCACCCGGGCCCTCTGTAATTACAACCGGGCCCCCTATGATCCAACCGGGCCCCTGTGACTGCAACCGGGCCCCCTGTGACTGCAGCCAGGCCATCTGTGATCCACCCGGGGCCCCTGTGACTGCAACCAGGCACTCTGTGACTGCAACCGGGCCCTTTTGATCCACCCGGGCCCCTGTGACTGCAATTGGCCCCCTGCAATCCACCTGGGGCCCCCTGTGATCCACCCGGGGCCCCATGTGATCCATCCTGGGCCCCCTGTGATCCACACGGGCCCTCTTTGACTGCAACCGGGCCCTCTGAGATCCACCCGGCCCCCTGTGACTGCAACCGGGACCTATGACTGCAACCGGGCTCCCTGTGGTCCAGGAGGCGCGGGTCCTCTAATGCCACGGACGGGCGCTTGCCATGAGTGCGGGGCCCCGTGGTCTATCTGGGCTTGCTGTGGCTGCGGTAGGGCTCCCTGGCATGCTTGCTTGGGTGCGGTCCCCTTTAGGGCCACTCATAATCGCTGTGTCCGCAAACGGGCCCCTAACGATATTCTCAGGCCCATTTTGACTGCATCCGGGGCCCTATTTATGGCAGTCCCAGGACCTTTTGGTTCCTCTGTGACTGCAACCGGGCTCCTTGTATTCTGCCTTGGCCCCTTTTAGTCTGCCCGGGGCCTTTGTAGGTGGTCTGGGCTTTTTGTAGTGTGCCTGGGTCCTGTGTGGTCCGCCCGGGCCCCTGTGGTCTGCCCGCGCCCATTGTGGGCGGTCTGAGCTCCTTTTAGTCTGCCCGGGCCCTCTGTGGTCTGCTCGGACCCCTGTGGTCTACCCAGCCCCTGCGGTCTGCCCAGCCCCTTACAATGTGCCCGGGCTCCTATGGTTTGTCCGTGTCCCTGTGGTCTGCAAGGAAACACAGCACTAGCGGATCCAGGGGTGGTAAAGGTAAAATCGGGGGATTTGATACCCTCCCCAAATCCCCCGATTTTACCGATTTTTACGGATTTTCTTCAAACAAAAACCATATGTTTTTCACAATTTGGGGCCCCGTTGCCCCCTCCCCCATCATCGGCCTGAATCCGCCCCTGATTCCACTCCTCCCACTTCGCTGTATCCGGGAACCCGTGCTATAATTTCAGGCTCCCTCTGGGCTACCCAGGCCTCCTCTGGCTCTAGCCGGGCTCCTTGCCTTGCTTACGACCCCCGTAGTTCACCACCCCCCCACCGTGCGCAGCCGGGCCCCTTCCGATAAGTACTGGTTTAATAAATTGACATGTTTGATATTTTGGCATCTCTCCGCCGGCACTACTTTTCTTCATTGATATATTTCTAGGCATTTTTGTCAGAAATGTGCATGAAGTTTTCCATTTTGTTTGTTCTAGTGGAATTTTAAATACAGACAAATTTAAGTCTCTTAAATTTGTCAGTCAAAAAGTGTATCATATATTGTCGTCAAATCTGGGTCAAATAATGTGCGTCCGCCGGCGAATGGTAGCCTCTTAATTTCCCGGGCTTGTCAGCGCAGCGCGAAGGAAGCTAAGGCATGCTCCTGGCTCCCTTGTCGCATTCGCCGAGGCGAATGATTTGCACAAAGTTTGCCTTGAACAGTAAAATGGCATGCTTATGATTCAATCGGCTTGTGTCTACTCTGGAAAAGTTTCGTTAGGCGCTGATTTGGATTTTGCGTTTGGGCTTTTCGTGTCAATCCAAATCGTGCTCCGATGCGCAGTGTTGAATGGCAAGTGAAGTGATTGCTATTAGCTCCTGTCGGGCTAAATCCCTAATGAGTGATGATCCCCTGTCCGGCCCCCTGATGGCTAAATACCAAGACTTGGAGAATCTTTTGCCCCTATGGCCGCCAGTGGCGTATCTAGAATTAGGGTAAGGGGAGGGAGGGGCAAAGCCTCAGGGGACAGGGTGGCACTTAGCCACCCGAAGGGCGCACTTTTCACCCAAAGGGCGACCAATCGTCGCATCCTGGGGGAGGGAAGGGTTTGGGGGCGGCATTTCGTCCTCAGAGGCTTTTGGGTTTAAGGGGTGGCTGCCCCATTCACCCCCCCATGGTGGCCACCCCATTCGCCCCCCCGCCCCTGGTGGCCACCCCATTCGCCCCGCCCCCTGGTGGCTGCAGCCGGGTCCCCACTCCCAGTAGTTAATACCCTGTGGATGCAGACGGGCCTGCCATGGATGCGGTTCGTGTAACTGCAACCAGCCTCTGCCATGCTTGCCATGCGGGCCCCTGTGGTATCCCGGGCCCCTATTGGCCTGATCGGGCCCCCTGTGGCCTGTCCGGGCCCCTGTGGTCTGCCCGGGCCCCAGTGTGCAAAGTATGGCATTTTCGACGAGATCTCGTCGGTGCGAGTGCCCTTGAAGACAGGAGCGAGTGGTGCGAATTTTATCAGCCTGGTGCGAATTTGCAAGACTGGTGCGAGGAAGTTGACACTGAAAACTAGAAAAAATAATGGCTGAATAGTTAGGAAGACACAGGAGGTGGCCTAATAAAAAGTCCTTAACTAACTAATAAGAGAGGTAGTATTGCATCGTGTGGGTAGGAATGTGTGCGTTTTTTTCCCTGGTATATGGCAGATTGGTGCGAATTTTTTAGGCTGGTGGTGCGATAATTTTCGATGGCTGGTGCGACTCGTCTGGCCTGCTGCCATACTTTGCACACTGGCCGGGTCCCATTTGGTCTGCACGGACCCCTTGTCTGCTAGTGCCCATTTTGTTCTGATCGAGCCCCTTGTGGTCTGCCCGGGCCTCCTGTGGTTTTCCCGGAACCCTTTTGGTCTGTCCGGGCCTCTGTGTGGCCTCTGCGGACCCCCTTTTGTCCGTTCGGGGCCCCTTTTGTCTGCGCGGGCCCTCTGTGGCTTGCCCGGACCCCTCCCAGTCTGCAAAGTATGGCACTTTTGGCGAGATCTCGTGGTGCGGACACCCTTCAGGTGGTTCGAACTTTGGAGCAAACAAATGCCCACTTTTGCTGTATGGTGCGAGGGAGCTCAAATCAAACACCCACAGAGGTCTGAGAAGGGAGAAACTGGTAAAAACATCGAAATTTCCAGGTCAGTGAAATTTCTCACCAATGCTTGGTGTGAATTTTAGGCTGCTGGTGGTGCAAAAAATCTACAGGGTGTTTCAGAAAGAATAATATATTTTAAATGTTCAGTGAAGTACTAGAAATCCTTCAAATCCGTCCACAAAACGCTCATTTTAATGGTAAATTGTAGGACATTTTTCTATAAACATGTTCCATTTGCATCAAATATTTTCCCCGTCATAAATGTACTCAGAAAATTATGCAAGAAACATGATATATGCCCGAAAATACTTGAGAACACGGAACTGGCAACACTCTAAAAAGGCTTTACCACACAAGAATGGCACGTGAGCATGCACATCAAACCCACAAGTTTTAGTAACATTACAAGTTTAAAGCTTTCGGCTCAAGCTCCATATGGCTCATTGGCTTACCTTCCATATGAATGATTGGATGCGGCAGGCACAGCGCAAAATATCTCACTGTTCACCACAGAACAAGGGACATGAACCAATTGGGGATTGCTTGCTTGGACCCAAGCTTTCCTAAGCTTGAGAGGTGTGTTTTTATAATTGATTTCCAGAGGCAATGCGCGTGTGGACCGTGATGTACCACAGTGACGATATAATGTTTGCGGTGTCATTGACGTGATACGTGTCACATGATACGCGCGTGATTTCTACTAAAATTTTTAATGAAGGCAGAATAGACAGTATTTTCTACTCATTTTTAAGACTGTTTTGAACTAGCAAAAATGAAAAAAACAGCTATCAAAATACGAAAAATCGTAAATGTCCCAAAATTTGCTTTCGATTGATATGTAAATCATACCACAGCAACCTATTTATAGCCGCATTATGACCAATTCAAAATATCTTTCATTATGAAACACCCTGTACAAGGCTGGTGCGGACTCGTCGGGTCTGCTGCTATACTTTCCAGACTGGGGCCCCTCTATGGTTAGCCCGGCCCCTGTGTTCAGCTCGGGTCCCTGTGGTCTGCCCGGGTCCTTTCATCTGTCCAGGCCCCGTGTGGTCTGCCCCGGACCCGCTGCCCAGCCGGGCCTAGAGCGGGCTGGGCCGGGCTCTGCCCGAGCCCTAAGACTCATAGCTGGGTCACATAGACTCGGGCTGAGCCCGAAATTAGGTCGGGGGATGAGAACTTGCCCGAGCGGTAGAGCCCGGTCTTGCTTGACCATGGGCTCTGCCCAGGCGGAGCGGAGCCGGACCTGGGCTGAACCCATGTACGCGGGCTCTGCCCAGTCAAAGCCCAGCATATATCGGGCAGAGTCCAGCCAAATTGCTGGCTGTGTGTGGTCTGCTCGGGCCCCTTTTGGGCTTACCGGCGTCCTATGGTTTTCTGGGTTCCTGTGGTCTGCCCGGCCCCTTTGGTGTGCTCAGGCCCTATGTGGTCTGTCTGGGCCCCTTGTGATCTAAGAATATCGTGCAGAAACTGAAGCTGTTGTGTTAGTCGCGTATTTGCAGGAGTTCCTTATTTGTGAGCAGTTTTGTGCCCCAGGTGGTGTATCCGTGCTCCCTGTTGCCGAAACCGGCCCCCTGCCATGCTTGCGGGCCCCCTGTGGTTTTCCCGGGGCAACGTGCGGCCGGTCCCATGCAACATTCGGGGAAAAATTGATGGGGCGTGAGAAATGTTAGGCCCCCATTCCTTTTGTACTGATCCTATATGAGGATTGTAAAGGGAAATAGGCAGTACCACCTATTCATAGTACCCCGTGACCGGTACCCAGTGTTGTAAAATGTCATGAACTGGCAAGGTGAATGGATCAGAAAAAGGTGTCTTGATCATGTAACATAAATATCAGTAGGTTCGATTTCCCCGATGATAAAGGAATTTCGCACTTCGATCTCTACCTTCCATTTGTATCAATTATTCGCGATAATGCGATTTCGTTCCAGGTGTGAATGTTAAAATGGTTGGACAGTATAAACATAAGTCGGGTGCACAAAAGCGTAAAACAAAGAACATTCAATACCGAGGGGCTGCTCTGGCAAAACTACCCAAACTTTGTTCATTTTTCAGGTTAGCTATGAATCTAGAATCGTCTGGCTAATTTTGCAAACTGTTATAAAATGACCCCGATCATATTTGCATTTAATCTCTAGCAACGTACGCGTCCACTTAAAGTAGTTCATATCACTACTTTTTTGGTACTTTGCAAGCTACGTTCATTTATCGACCGCAAAAAATTAAAACCCCAATTTAAAACTAACTCAGAAAAGTGCAATGTGTATAGTTTCCAGCAAAACGGTAAAGTAAGGTTTTAATTTCAATCCTTCTTTTCCTGATCATTGCCTTCCTCGGCCAGGCTTTCAGCCGGATCCCGTTTGCTAAAAGACCCTCCAGCATCCATCCCTCCTGCGTCGTCCGGGGCTGATCCCGTTGTACCTCCGGAGGAGAGCATCCGCGTGGACGACAAAGACGGCAAGTAGACACCTACTTGTCCAATATCCTTACATAGTTTGGCAGCTCGTTCAAAAGATTGGGTCTTCTGACTACTTTTTGGGCTAAATAGTGTAAATCAGGAACAGTGACGAATAGTGCCCTAAAAATTGTTATTTAACCTTTGCAGTCAGTTTTTGACAACAATCGGTCGAAAATACGTTTTTTCGGTCACATTTTCATTAAAAAATACGGGCCCCCCATCATGTACGGGCCCCCTTTCGAGCCGGGTGCCCCCAATCGTAAACATAAAGTTGCGCCCCTGTCCCCATCCCATGGGAGACCACAATTATGAGCAGTTTTAATACTGCATGCACATCGGTCAATAAGACACGCATGCACATCGGTCTTCACTAGGTATTTCAATATATGTCTTCTCAAGTTCTTTCCCGCCGTTTCTTTTCACTGATCCTTTCACCGTGATGTTGTTTCCACCATGCAGTGGAAGACGGCTAGTCTCGTCACGCCTGTCCCAGACAAACCTTTGGGTCCCTTTGGGTTTCTTATTTTATGTTCCAATTGCTGATGTCTCTATATCCGTTGCAGAGCCTACCACAGAAAACTGGGCGGGGGTGCAGAGCCTTCCTTCTCCCCCCCGTTCCTACGTGTATGGTAGACTTAGTTTGGGTATATTGGCGTAGGTACAAAATGGTTCCTTTGAAGTTGTTCAGGGATATATGGAGAGAAAATAACGAGGTGTCTGCTTCAGCTGGCATCAACTGAATGACTGTTCGTAACAGAGGCGTTCATAAATGATAATGAGTAGGGAGCTCCTCCTAACCTACATCCTGTCGTGGAGGTTCAGCAAAGTCCCTCCCATTTCTTTTAATTGGGGAATAGCAGAAAGACGGTGACGCATTTGCTGCGACAAACTACTCCAGGCCAATGACTTGAGTTTTCAGCCTAGACTCTTCTTATTAGGGCCACTCCCAACAGGCACACTTGCCAGATTGCAGGGGGCATTGGCGTGGGTGCTTAAAGGGAGATACGCGAAAAATTATTATTGTGGTTTCTTGCTATTTGAAAAATCCTGATTACGAAACTGTCAACTATTTTTGTATCTTCGGCAAAATTTTGGGAGGCCACTCACTTATTATCGAAATAGGTTAACAATTCCGATAAAATGCTGAAACCTTAACTATTTAGAGTTGAAGAGTAATGTATTTTTTGTAATAAAAATGTCTGTTCTCCTGTATTTGTATTTGAATTAATTTTACAAAGCCTTTAAAAATACAAAATGAATTAGTTTGCCCTAGAAACGGAAAAACATAATTACTCAAGTCTTCAGCCGTTTCGTACCTCGGGTCTTGAGTTGTTTTCTGCTTCAGCCCCAGGATGACGAAACTTTTGCGTCAGAAAGGTCACGTGAATCCCCTATGATGTTGCTGTACGTTCTGATTGGTCAATTGTGATTTCTTAAAAGTCCTATATTTTTGTTTTAATATTATTTTTGGCTGTAGCTTTTTTAAAATAACTTTTTATTTAATAGTTTTAAACTTTCAAGTCACTGCTTAGGAAAAATGGGACCGGTTTTTTAGAGAATTTGATAGCCTTAGCCGGGGGTACGTCATTTACATCGATAAGAGGTGTACCGAAAAAGTCATCTAGAAATGTTGACTTTGAGAGCAATTTTAAGGCATTTGCCGGCCGAATTCGCAAAAATGAGAATAGGACTTCTGAAACAACTTTTTGTGACCTCTTGATCTAGCCAATATATTTTTTTTGCGTATCTCCCTTTAAGAATCCTCTCCACCGAGCCAGATGTGACACGGAACGTGGTTTCCCGTCGTGGGGATTAAACCTACAATAATTCATGCTGTCGCGATCTGAAGGCGGACGATGAAGCCACTAGGCCACCTAGGCCACCCGGCCCCATTAACACTGAGTACTGTTTCATTTACAATTTTTCCTTGATACGTCATGCCTACAAGTCTTTACAACACCAGCAAGCAGGAAAAACGTTAATGTAACTTTCCAGTCATAGACCTTTGAAAATAGAAGAATATAACAAGCCATATTACAAGCTAATTGATTTCTCCCTCACCTCTTCCAGCGAATCCGGCTTAATCTGCCCCTGCGGCCTGATAAAATGATGTCTATGCCACAATCCCGATATCCGGAAATAATAAATACGTGGAAACAAAAAAAACGGTGGGGGAATGACACTAGCTGCGCTTTGAACGGCGGGAAATTCCGGATAGGCGTTGGTGAATAATAAGGTGGCCGAGTGGAACAAAATCGATTTGCAAACGAAAACTTTGCAAGACTAATTCAAGACATGATATTGCGGCAAACGCATCTATGTCAGGGCAATGTTTTGTTAACATATTTTGGCAACAGTTTATCTAAGTTTTGTTTGACCCATCTTTTATTGTTTTCTAAATTTGTGAACGAAATAGGTAAAAATTAAACATTTTTGCTATAAGTACTATGAAATCGACCAAATCTGAATTCCAAAGATGTCGGTGACTTTCTTAGGATTTCGGTTTTCTGCCGATTTACTATTTCGATGGATATGATGTCGATTTCTTGTGGGATTTGTTGTTGACGTTTCTCCTTGCGTTTTCGAATGATTTATCATTTTATTTGGATTTAAATTCTTGAAAATGTTTCAGTAGTTTGGTGCGTTTATCCAATACCATCATTTAGAAGTTTTGGGGCATTTTAAGCTAACAAACAGGGCTTACCCATGGATATTGACATTTGGTTCCATTCCAACTAGTTTTGGAGCTGGGTATCCAATAATTTGGATGTGTATAGTTATTCAAATTTGAAAATGGCATTATCACGCATATTTCCTTAATATTGCTATTATATTGATGTTTGCTTTGCTTCTCGTTCGAGCATGGTTTGAGACGCTGTCCTAACAGCGTAGCAGTGGCGGCGCTTGCAAATCACGGTAGCCTAGGAACGATTGGCTCCGAGGTAAGGAAGGACGTCGCCTAGGCTTTTTACCTGATATTGGACAGGGGCGGATCCAGCAGGCGGGCTGGGGGAAGGGAACAAGGTCAAGCCGATGAGAAAACTGAATATGGATGTTTAAATGTTTAATATAATAAAATAAAATAATATATATATATATATATATATATATATATATATAAAATACATATGTCGATGGATTTTGGAAACGGTTATCGGGCAGTATATGAAGGTACAAGGCAAAGTTCAAGAAGGATAGGTAGGTAAGTAAGCCGGGAAGGACAAGGTACTCACGAGAGCTTCCCATTTTAAGGACAGCTTCGGTACTTCATTTTTTATTATGTCCAATTTCTCGCTGTACGATCGATTTGTCAACGGATTTTTTACAATTTCATCCGCCAGATTTTTTTGCCATGACTCACGTTCTTCATCAGGGTTTCAAAAATTGAATATCTTGCTAATAATTTCCGAACAACTGTTCCGCACCAGAGAAGGCTAGAAATCTGCGAATACAAGAATTTCAATAAGCGAATCCGCTGTAATCAAGGTATTAAGACGCGGCATCGCACGTGCTAGCAGCTAAGGCATGCCTGGTTTGGTGATTTAACAAGCCAGTACTCGCGTCCGAATGAATGAGGTATAAGAGATGTCAATCAAAAAGCACACATTAGGTTTGCCAAGGGGTTAGGCAGATTCAGCGAAATTGCAAAGTGCCTAATCTCACATTTTTGACGATAAGAGCTACAAATATGGATTGTTAGAGATCCAAATCATCGACTCTTTGACCCAGTGATCCGAAAAAGGAATATTCTCTGTAACTTAAAAATCGAATCAAATTAGATTTATTCCACATAAAATACATACCTACATCGACAGTTAAAAGTGACTAGGCAGTGACTAATGTGCCTCTATGGCAGCGCCGCCACTGCAGCGTAGGTGAATTGGGTGACGGTATGGTTCATGGAACTCCAGGTCTGAACTTGTTGTTCGGGCTTGAACTGATTCACGTATTTTAAACCGATTGACTCAGGCAGTCAGAGATTGTTCCCATTCGAAATGATTCAGTCCTGAGTCACCAACATGTCTATAGTCCTGAAGCGTCGTCGTGATGCTGTTGATATCCTACCATACCAGCCAGTGAATAATTTCACAAAAATAACTGAGAGCTGGTTGGGTGTTTCTGCATGGTCGGCACTCACCGGTGAGGCGATGGGTGCGAAGGGCGGGAAGGAGTGAGACGGACAGCGCCCACCTGCCGGCTGGTAACTGGGGTAGCTCAGCTGCTGCACGTGCGGCTGCACCGGCGACAGCGACCAGCTGCCGCTGCCCAGCACAGACACGTCATCGGCTGGCTTCAAGAGTACGGACACGTCACCGGCTGGCTTCAGAGCACGGACACGTCACCGGTGACTTCAGAGTACGGACACGTCATCGGCTGGCTTCAGAGTACGGACACGTCATCGGCTGGCTTCAGAGTACGGACACGTCACCGGCTGGCTTCAGAGCACGGACACGTCACCGGTGACTTCAGAGTACGGACACGTCACCGGTGACTTCAGAGTACAGACACGTCACCGGTGACTTCAGAGTACGGACACGTCACCAGTGACTTCAGAGTACGGACACGTCACCGGTGACTTCAGAGTACGGACACGTCACCGGTGACTTCAGAGTACGGACACGTCACCGGTGACTTCAGAGTACAGACACGTCACCGGCTAGCTTCAGAGTACGGACACGTCATTGACCAGCTGTAAGGTACAGATACGTCAGTACCCAGCAGCACAGACACGTCAGCAACCAAATGTAAAACACAGATACATCAGCGACCAGCCGTAGAGCACAGACACATCAGCGACCGGCTGTAGCACACTGACACGTCAGTGACCAGCCGTAGATCACTGACACGTCAGCGACCGACTGTAGAGCGCAGACACATCAGCGACCGGCTGTAGAGCGCAGACACGTCAGTGACCAGCCGCTGCTGCCGAATGGAGGTGATCTTCACTTGAGAGGGTCTTCTGGATTTAGGTGGCCTTATTGACAGAACAAGTATTAAAATTAGGGTGTTCATTTTTTTCAAGGGATGTCCAAGGTCATTTCGATTGACAGGACTGCACTACACTGCTGGTGGTCTTTTCTTCTGACTTGTGAGCCTGCTGTACATACATGCCTTCTAGACGGGTTCCCCGTAATAGCTCAATAACCCTCTTCGCTGGCCTGAATTCCCCCTGTACCGTTTTCAGGGCCTCCATTGAAGTCTCCGAAGTGATCCTCTTTGCTGTTTAGAGCTCTCCTACATGGTAGAGGAACATCTGCCACAAAATATTCTGCATTCGCTTTTTGGCCTTACCCCTTTATCTTTTTCAGCGATGTTCACACAATCTTCCTATCATCGAATTCTGATTTGTAGACTTTCAGCGTTAATGCCGCCTCCAAGAGCAGATTGAAGCGTTCTTAACTGGCCTTAGAGTCTCCAGAATCGGTATTGGGGCTTCATGTGCCACATGAACCATTCAACCACAAAAGAAGAAACGGCACCATTACCTCTCGAATCTGCTCCAAAATTGATACCTTGACGCTCCTGGTCCGTAGAAACAAGCTTTGAAAGTTTTAACTTATCAATCGCATGGGTACGGAGTTATGGCCTGGGAAATTTTTGGTCACAATGAAGTTCCATTCTGCTTGCATTTATATAACAGGGTTAAAGTAAATCAATATGTATATTTTGTACATTCTCAGACTCCATTTTGACCCATAGCTGCAGCCTGAGGTTTTTATTTGCGCAGTTTAAGCCTCTGACCCGGTAGCCTCAGGCCACGGAACCTGCCGCGACGCATATTAGATTGAAAGTTACACGTTTTACTATATACAAGTTGAATTGGACGAACTGCTTTTCGACACCTGAAATGTCAAAATGTGGTTCTTTCTATTCATATGTCAAATTAACTATATTCTTTTGAAACATATTCGCCTGTTGAACCCTAGGGCTCCTTATTTTGCACCAATTGTGGTAAAATGAGTTGGCGTAGTTTGATCTCGTGCATCGGGCCACTTTGAATACATCGGGCCACTCAGTTTTTACACAAGAGTCATAAAGTAGCTCGTCATGGAGTACCTCATTTTCTTAAAGCCGTGCTTTCCACCACTCCGAAACAATCTGGTGTGTTACAAAAATACTATGCTTACGGGTAACATAGGCGTATCCAGGATTTCCGATGGGGAGACATTATTCGGGGCGCTATCCAGACCAGGGGGCGCCTATTTTGGGTGGTAAAACCTGTCAGGTGGGCGCCAACTCCCATCGCGGGGCACTGATACACGCATCCTGGGGGAGGGGTGGGGGTCGGAAGCGGCATTTCAGAGGACTCCATCGACGTTTCAGGGAGTGCCGTGACCATTTCAGGATGCACTGAGGATTGACCGGGGGAAATATCCCCTTACCCCCCCTGGATCCGCCTATGAGGGGAATGAGTTGAGCAAACAATTATATAACGTTCAAGACAGCGGAAAACAGCGAGTTTGTATACCTGCAGTGCCACGTCGCCCGGTGACAGCTGGCTACGCCTCTGACGTGCGTACCGCAATCAGGTCGCTGTTAACTACAGGAACGGCGAGGGCCAGCCACCGTGGCATGTTTTTATACCGTGTAGAAATGAAATTTTTTCCGATGAGATTGATGATTTTTCCGAGGATGTATTTATATGCGAATGATGTGTCGAGTTTAGCCCTCAGTAAATTAAAGATACTGAGAAGACGCAAAACTTGACCACCGATTACAGAGTAACAGTGAACGCATGGCGATAGAAAGACATATAATGCTATTTCGCAGGTAAATGTGACGTGGCAGCGGATCCAGGGGAGGGAGATGGAGCCGAAAGGCATTTGCCTCTCTCCCATTTTTAGATTTCATTAAAAGAGTACTACGTCTTTCACTATTTTTGACCCGTTTCCCCTCTCCCCAACAGCCGGTGCAGATCTGCTACTAAAACGATGAGATGTCAAATGGGTACACACTTCAAATGTGAGTGCCGATATAAGCTCGGTAAAAGACGTGGCATACGTCAAGCCATATAATGCTACTGCTTCCCGATTGTTGAATGCCGATTCCACCACTCACATGATTTCCTTTCCAGAGATCTCCTCGGGGGTGCAGATCCTAACTCTTACCGAAGCATATCATCTTTTGCTTCATTCTGAGTCTGACCATAACTTGACATTCTGCAAATTCGGAAAATATCCTTCAATAGGTTTTGAAGAAAAAAAATCGGCAGGTAAGATTAAGCCTTTTTCGATATAAAAACAGTACTAGTTTTAAGGCGTTAAAATACGTTATAATTCATAGAAAAAGAGAAATGATTCTAAAACTTTGCATTTCACCACTATGCGGTGTAAAGTTTCGTAGTTATTTCTACATTAAACAGACCAGTGCAGCCAGGCATGAGTGGCAGCGCCAGCAGGTGGTGGCAGGTTAGACCCCGGTGACCTGCCGAAGCCGTGTCCACAGGAGCACGTGACCCAGAGTCGCGGCCCGACGCCTGCTGCACGCCTATTGTTTGTGAACACAATGTGTGCTGACTAGGCATCACCCAGAAACGCCAGCTGAGCTGGCCTCGGCTGACGCGAGACGATGCTGACGCAGCAGCTGACACTGGTCAGCCTGCTGCTGCAGCTTACGCCGTGGGCTGCTGTGCCTGCAACCCCGCGGCACGCGTGGAAAATCTAATTTTAGCGTATCAGAGCTTGTTACTACGCACAACTTGGAATAATGCAACGGATTATACTTTTTTCACTTGTATGGTGCAGGGGCGTAGGAACGGTTTGAAAAGTGGGGGGCCAACCTTAGAGGGGGCCCACCTCAAGGGGGCCCCAGTCCATGGGGGCCCATAATTATAAAAAAAATTAGTTAGATCGTTTGGTGTCAAGAAGGCACGCATGCACACTAGGATGCCAACGTATGGAAAATTGAGGAATTAAATTTTGCCCTATGATTTTGATTTGTACCTATTATGATCTAATAAATCATAGTAAAACGCAAAAAACATTTCTTTTTACCTAGACCCTGTTAAAATACGAAATACATTTTTAAGCTCTTTTGGAGGATTTCAATCATTTTTTTTACCACGAGTGCGTTTCTTATATTTTTAGATGTTTAGGCCCTTTTATCACATTTACAAAATTAAAAACTGTTTAGAAAACTACAGACAATGCTTTGATACCAAACAGCCTCACTTCGCTATGCCTAATCAACATTTTGCTTATTTAATGAAAAAATGGGAACATTTATTTAGGCTGTTACGGATCCCTTCTTTCCATCATTAGATATATATTTAGGTAAAGGCTGATCACAATAAATACGTCTAGCTATATTTCGATGCCTAAAATGCAGAGCTCCAGCATGACTGCAAGTGCAATGTAGGTACTTGATGGCCAGCTTTGTGATGCTGTGGAGGTGTGGGCGTGGTGATATAGTGGTTAGCAGCCTTGCTTTCCACGCGACCAACCCGGGTTTAAGGCACGGCAGATTCCTTGTGCAAGGAGCAATTTGACTCCCAAGAAATCCCTCCCAACAGGGAAAGAGTTGGCGACGCCATATAACCCTGGCATCAAAGGACGTCACGCCTTTTAATGGCTCAGGGACGACTGTTGCTCGGCATTTGATGCGGGGTCCGTATCCGATTCATGCTTTGTGTTGGGATCGATATGGGATGGAGTTTGACTGGGACCAGTTCTCGGGACTCACTTGGAAACACTCGGGTAGTAGGTGCCTTGGTTTTTTTCAGGAAGCGCTCCTCCTCCAGGGGCTTGTAGGCAGCGTACTTGCTGATATTTGCAAATACGTTGCGGGGCCCACCTCAAAAGGGGGGAGTATCCCCCTGACCCCCGGTTCCTATGCCTATGCCGCCCAGGGGCCGCCAAATTATCTCGGAGGGCCCCAAGGTCCAGACCATGGCTCAGGAACCTAGATCAGTCAGCTCAAGGGCCCAGACCAGTGCATTAGCCTCGGGACCAGCTTATCAAGGGACCCTACATAAGCACAGGACCCCTAGAAGCTCATCACAGTGGAGCCCCAGATTCGCACAGGGTGCCAGATTAGCTTAGGGGCCCGGTTCAGCTCGGGGGTCCCCAGGTCGACTTATGTAGGGTCTCAAAACAGCTCAAGGGGCTTGTTCAAGCTCACGGATCCCAGCTTAGCTTAATGACGCTAGAACAGTTTAGGGGCTCCAGACCAGCTCAGGGCTCTTGCTCAACACAGGCCAGCTCAGCTCAGGGGCCCAGATCGGCTGATATAGGGTCCCCTCTCATACCAGCTCAGGGGGCTCCCTTCAAGCTCACGGCTCCCAGCTTAGCCCAGGGATCTTAGAAAAGTTCAGGGCTCCCATACCAGATCAGGGGCCCCAGTTAAGCACAGGGATACCCAGATTAGCTCAGGGCCCCAGCTAGGCTTAGGGTGTCCCAGGGTGTCTGATATAGAGTCTCAGAACACAGTGGCGTAGCCAGGATTCGGCCAAGGAGGGGTCCGACTACCGTCGGGGGCCCCAGACCGGGGGTCCCCTTAGTAACCGGGGCCCATCTCCTATATCTTTTGTATAGTATTTTAACATTCACACGAAGGAAATTTTGTTGTGCCTTTTTAAGCATTTATTTTTATTTTGTTTATAGCTTGATTTTTTCGATCAGACCAAATGTTGGTAAACTAAGGTCACCAAATATTAAGGATGGCCCATACCTTATATGGTAGCGTGGCTATAATAACAGGTTTTTGCCATATTTCGGGAAGTTCAATGTTGATGCGCGCATGATGTTACACCCGAGTCTACCTCAATTCACTCTGGTAATCAGACATGAAGTTATTGAAGGTCAGTCGTTTTGAGTACGTAGAAATTATCTTCTACGGGAAATGATTAGCAATTATTTCCCGGTGTCGAATCCATGAACTCTTTAATCAGTAAATTTCAAAAGAAACGGAAAAAAACTAAAAAAATACAAAGGACGCGTAGTGTGTCCCGAACGTTACATAACCTCTATTCCGTCGACAGATCCTGTTGAGATCCAGTTACTTTCTTACCCCTGCTATCTTTTAAACGAGCAAATTACCAAGACAAAAGGCGCCTGAGATATCTATTGCCTTGGATCTCTCTGTCATTGTTATTTTCAACCTTCCATACCTATTTTTCCTTTGAGGATTATGCTCATCGATTTCTGTCATTACCCTTGTTTGTCTGGTTTCCTACGAAAATATTTGAAGGTTGTTTATTTCAGAATATTTAGGAATGTAGTTATTGGTGTTAAGCTTATGGATTAAAAATTGACTGAAGAGCCAAATTCCCTGTTCGATTTGCTCTTATGGTAAAATTAGTTTAGTTTCTGCCTTTCCTTCGACAATGGTGCCTGATGGACATGTTTCAATTTGTTTTTTTAGTACGCAATAGGGGCAGATACTTTTTTCCGAGGCATATGATTTTGAAATTTTTATTCGAGCTCTGGGGCCACCTAAGACCAACACTTGGCGGCACTCACAAAGCTAATTTTCGGCCGCTCTCCTGATTAGATCTCAGGGGGTCTCTGAGACCGATTCACGGCGCCTCTTGATCAAAACTGGGGGCCCCTGAGAATCGCTCGGGGCTCCTGAGATTAGTTATTCGGCAGCACCTCTGAGACTAATTATTGCCCCCCCTCAAAGATTTACTCTGGAGGGGGGGCTGAGACTGACTATCGTGGCCATCCAGATTAGCTCTTGGGGTCCCCTGAGGCTGTCTTTGGGGTGGGGGGAGGGGGACTGGGAATGACTTCCAACAGCCCTCTGAGACTTACTCTAGGGCGCCCCTGAGACAAACACCCGGGGGGGGGGTGGAATCACCTCTGAGACTGAGTCTTTGGCGTTCCTGAGACTGACTCTCGGAGGCCCCCCTGAAATAGACTTTTGCGAGGCCCTGAGAACCACTCTCTGGGGCCCCTGAGACTAGCTCAGCCCCCCACCTCTCCTGAGACAAACTCCCGGGGCCCCTGATACCGACTTTTGGGGCCCCTGAGACCAACTGGGGGCCCCCGAAATCTGCTTTCGGAGGGCCTTGGGACTGACTCTCAGGGCGGGGGCCTTGAGGCCGACTCGGGACGCCCTGAGAAGAAATCTTCAGGGACCCCTGAGACTGACTCTGGGGGCCCCGTGATGAGAATTCTTTGCAGTCGTTCAGATTGGCCCAAGAGGGGTCTGCGGACGCCTAGGGCCCCTTTGGCTACACCACTGCATCCACACTTTGGGGGCCCTCCGAAATCACCATTTGGAGGCCCCTAAAATAATTTCTCCCCCAGACCAATACTCCGGAGTCCCTTGATACTAATGCCCGGGGGTTTCAAAGAACAAGCTCGGGGTCCCACTTAGATCAGGCTCAGGGACACCCTTAGACCCATGCTCGCGCTTTTCTCGGGAGTAACTTGACACCGATGTTCCGGGGCCCTCAAGATCAATGTTTCGAGCCCCCCCCGAGACTAATGCTCGGTACTCTGGAGTCTCTCAATGCCGATATTCGGGGGTCCTGAACCCAGGCTTGGGGCCCCTGAGACCAAACTCTGCGTCCATGAGATCAATGCTCGTGCCTCACTCATGAGTCCCTCGATATCAATAGTCGGGTGCAACCCGAGGGGGACCCTGAACCCCTGAGACCAAGCTCGGGGGCCCCTGAGACCAAGCTTGAGGGGACCCTGAGACCAAGCTCGGATGCTTCCTGGGACCAAGCTCGAGGGCCCCCTGACACCAAGCTCGAGGGTTCCCTGAGACCAAGCTCGAGACCCCGTGAGACCAAGATCGAAAGGCCCATGAGACCAAACATCGAAAGGTCCATGAGACCAAGCTCGGTTGTCCCCTGAGACAAAGTTCGGGGGCCCCCGAGATCAATGTTCGGTATTCCAGAGCCCTCGATACCGATGATCGGGGGTCCCCTGAGACCAAGCTCGGGAGCCCCTGAGACCAAGATCAGGGGTTTCCGAGACCAATGCTGGTGTTTTCCAGTGCATACGGTCAGCCTTATGCATCAGATACCCTCGGATGTCCCCCCTGAGACCAAGCTTGAGGGCCCCCTGACACTAAGCTCGGGGAGAGGGGGGCCTGAGACCAATCTCGGGGGCACCCCTGAGACCAAGCTCGGGGGTCCCCTGAGACTAAGCTCGGGGGCCCTGAGACCAAGCTCGGGGCCCCTGAGACCAAGCTTGGGGGCCCTGAAACCAAGCTCAGGGCCCCTGAGACCAAAATCGAAAGGCCCGTGAGACCAAGATCGAAAGGCCCGTGAGAACGAGCTCAGGGGAGGGGCCTTGAGACCAAGCTCGGGGGCCCTGAGGCCAAGCTCGGGACCCCCTGAGACTGAACCTAAGGGTTCCCCAAGATCAGTATTCGGTATTCTGGAGCCCTCGATACCGATTATCGGGGGCCTCCTGAGACCAAGCTCGGGAGGGCCCCCGAGACTAAGCTCAGGGGGCCCCGACATCAATGGTCGTGTTTTTAGTGCATAAGGTCAGCCCAAGGGGGTCCGCGGACCCCAGGGACCCCCTCCCCTGGCTACGCCACTGTCAGAACATCTCAAGGGGCCCATTCAAGCTCACGGCCGCCAGGTCAGTGGCTGTAAAGCCTTATAGGGGTCCCAGACCATCTCAGGGGCCTTCAGTTCAGCACAGATGCCAATATTAGCTCTGATGACCAGATATGCTTAAGGGCCCGAATCATCCAGGGTGCCCTTGTCGGCACATATGGAGTTTCAGAACCGTTCAGGGTTTTAATTAAAGCTTATAACCCGATTTCAGGGCAGGGGCCCTATTACTGTGGAGGGGCCTCAGATAAGTTTAGGGTCTTCAATGCATCACAGGGGATCCAGATTAGCACAAGGGACAATATTAACTTTACGGTCCCAGCTCAGCTCAGGGGCCCCCCAGGTCGGTAGATATAGGGCCTGGCTAACTCACAGGGCCCTGTTCAAGGTCACGGCTCCTAGCTCAGTTTAGGCATCCTAGAACAGTTCATGCTGCCCAAACCACCTCAGGGGCGCTCAGTTCAGCTCAAGGGGCCCAGATTAGCACGTATGGCATCAGAGACCAGTTCAGGGGCCCCCAGAAGCTCAGGGGACCTTAAAATCGACTCATAGGGCCTCAACTTAGTTTAGGGGTACAGGTAAGTTTAACGGAGTTCCGGGGCAAGCTATCGGGCCAGTTAGAGTTTCTTGCTTGATATTACAGTTCTTGATATTCTTATCTCCGTTACGGGGGCCCATCACTGAAAAGTGGGGGGGGCCAGTGGCCCCCTGGCCCCCCGGTTCCTACGCCTATGGTATGGTGTAATGAGCTATAGCGAAGGTTAAAGTCAGAAAATATTTGTGAAAAGTGGTATGAAGAGGGCCAGTGCATACATTATATACAGAGGCGTGGATTTTCGAAAATAATTAGGGGTGCCCGACAATGAAATATTTTCTATAAGTACCATATAAAACGGTGATACCTATTATCATATAAAGTGTGTTTTAAACCCCCCCTCCTCTCCACAGGCTTGTTTGACAGCATTAAATCAATTAAAAATATTTAAAATGAAAACAGATAAATGCAAAGGATATATTATCACTATTTCAACGCTTCAGTGGGGTTGCTCAGGCACCCCCAAAGAGCTACAAATCAACATCTCTGTTACATGCCTAAATATGGAAAGGAGTAATTCTGAACCACCCTGATTAGCCGATTATGGCCTGGGGACCCCAGCGCAGGGCCCCTTTCAGGGCCGACTCAAACACAAGGGGAGCACCTCAGTCACACATTGCAGGACCGGGCGTGGGGGCCCCGTTTTTGCTGTGTGACAGTAAATATCATATTAAGCAGAACTGACATTGGATAAAGGCACTAGGGCTTTCTCCTCTCCTGATTCCCAGGTGCATGTATCTTTGAAAATATCCAGAGATCAGCACTAATCCATTTCGAAGCCTGTCAGGGACAGCTGTTAGCCGACCTAGCATGCCGTCCCAAGTGACCGGGGGTGCCCGAGGCGATGGCCGGACTGACCCGTTGTAGCTGGTGCCGGTGTGGAAGAAGGGCCTGGAGGCGGAGGGGAGCAGCGGCGGCCAGGCCTCGCCGATCAGAGGCCGGGCGAAGGAGGTGGTGCGGTGCGGCCGCTTCATCCTGCGGCGCCGCCGGAAGTTGCCGTTCTCGAACATGTTGTCCTCGTAGTGCGGGTCTGACGGAGTTCACAGTGCGGGTCTGACGGAGTTCACAGGGCGGGTCTGACGGATTCCACAGGGCGGGTCTGACGGAGTTCACAGGGCGGGTCTGACGGAGTTCACAGGGCGGGTCTGACGGAGTTCACAGGGCGGGTCTGACGGAGTTCACAGGGCGGGTCTGACGGAGTTCACAGGGCGGGTCTGACGGAGTTCACAGGGCGGGTCTGACGGAGTTCACAGGGCGGGTCTGACGGAGTTCACAGGGGCGGGTCTGACGGAGTTCACAGGGCGGGTCTGACGGAGTTCACAGGGCGGGTCTGACGGAGTTCACAGGGCGGGTCTGACGGAGTTCACAGGGCGGGTCTGACGGAGTTCACAGGGCGGGTCTGACGGAGTTCACAGGGCGGGTCTGACGGAGTTCACAGGGCGGGTCTGACGGAGTTCACAGTGCGGGTCTGACGGAGTTCACAGGGCGGGTCTGACGGAGTCCACAGGGCGGGTCTGACGGAGTTCACAGGGCGGGTCTGACGGAGTCCACAGGGCGGGTCTGACGGAGTTCACAGAGCGGGTCTGACGGAGTTCACAGGGCGGGTCTGACGGAGTTCACAGGTTCTCAGAGGCCGCGGCTCGAGGCCGAAATGAACGCTTATGAAATTGATTAGTTTTTTGTCCTTAGATTTTGTACAGGACATGATAACCTTATTGGATACCCTTTTCTAGCATAAGCTGTTGAACATTTCTTTGCAATTTCAGTGACTGTAGCACTAACCATGGGATAGTGGTGCAGTTTGGATCAGTTTTCACACTGAGCTCATTCATATCCTAGCCTAGCGGGGCTGGCGTGAAATTCTTCTATCTGCGGACTGCGGACAGCTATATCGGTCGGCTATTTAGTGAGAAAGCACCAAATCAGAACACCCACTAATGTTTCGTTAATGGAATGACAAATTGACCCCTTTAAGTTGTTTCTACTCACTCGAATGGTTAGATGGGTTGCATCTTGTAATGAGGTGTGACGTGTCACAATTTTCCAAGTGGAAAAAACTGGCGCATATGTTATGAGCAGGTGGAGACTCGCATATCTCCCATCTACCTATTTGTTTTAATACCCCTGCCATTATGAATCAAATACTTCGTCGCACTTTGGATATTTAGAGGTCATTGGCGCATCCAGGAGCATTTTTTAGAGGGGGCGAAACCAACGTTTGGGGTTGGTCGAAAAATCTAAAAAATAGCAAAACCATAGTATTTTTACAGAAACGCGGCTGAAATGTTATCCTCTTGGAGGGGGGGCAAAAGCTACTATTTTAGGCTCTGGAGGGGCCATTGCCCCTTTGGCCCTCCTTTGGATCTGCCAGTGTTAGACGTATAGCCAAAACCCGTAAAAAACATCCGATGTATGCCTTCCCGTTATTGCGATTCCCAAAATAATCCAGTGCGCAAAAAGGATGGAAATACCAGCAAACTGGCTGATATCCGCAAGAAAATGATAACTGAAGCACTTTGGGCTGTGTCGAAAGTGCGTCCATTACCTCACTAGTGACACAATATCCCCCACATCTATCTGATCGCAAGATCTATCCCACATTACTCAGTATACGAGTACCCAGTATACAGTATTACTCGTAACCAATTCAGTCCATCATTCCTTCGCATTAAATGTATCAAATATTTCCCGAGGCTCCCAGTCTTAGGTCATGCCCTACCAAAAGGTATGACATTCAAATGCACGTAAAGGTAATTAAACACACATGTTCCTCTCACTGATAAATAAAAAGCTCAAAACGTCAGCAGCTTCAAAGCTAAAACATCACTTACAGATGACGGGACATGTTTCCCAACACCACATACCATACCCATACCATCCATACCACATATAATACCATACCACAGATTGCCTGAGTCAGCCAGAAAATTTTGCTTTCTAGATTGTATACATATACACATTACACATGTTCAAATAAAGAATAAGGAGAATTAATTCAATAGTTGCTCACTAAATTTCCAATCAGAATTCGTTTTTTGTAGTTTCGAGCTTACCTATGGCCCAGTAGTTGCCTTTGCGTTCCCCGCCGCCCTCGCGTGGAATTTTGATAAAGCATTCGTTCAAGCTGAGGTTGTGTCGGATCGAATTCTGCCAGCCCTTCTGGTTCTTCTGGTAGTAGGGGAAGTTGTCGATGATGAACTGGTAGATCTCGGAGAGCGTCAGTCGTTTGTCGGCCGCCTTCTTGATGGCCATGGTGATGAGGGCGACGTAGCTGTAGGGCGGTTTGGCGGCTGGGTCGGCTCGGGTCGGCTCCGGGGCTGGCTCGGAGCGCGCTGCTGGCGACGTCGACCGCGTCAGCTTGGCCAGCGACTTGTGCAGGGTCGACAGAGGCGACGACGCGTAGGACTCGGCCGCCGCTGTCGGCGGAGAGGTTTGTCTGTTAGTGTCTGATCCTGCTGACGAATTCAAGAGGGAGGAGGGATGGCGGACGCAAAGAATCTCAAATTTTTTAACATTATCCTTTTCAATTTTTTTGTCACTGTAGATCCCCTCCTCCTAAACAGTCGGTTTAGCTCTGCCACTGTATAAGCCAACTATATTTGCTGTATTTCTCCCTGCATTTCGGTTGAAAAAATGTCAACGTGTAGAGCTGGAATTCGTCATGGCCAGCAATGTAAGAAAATATGAATTTCCTGCGAGTGAAAATATTTGTATCCCGACCATTAGAGTTCTGGAGCTGGTTTTGCGCTGGAAGCTGCTATTTTTCAGTTCAGAATAAGACATCCACTCGAGATTCCAAATGGCACAAAAATTTTGGATTATCTAATTAGTTTTACAAAGAACCCAGTAATATTTTACAGTTCTTCAGCGAAATGGTTCATGAGTTCTCGGAAGGCCTGCTGTAGATAGGGTGCCGTAAACTGCAGAGTGTTCTGGGAATCACCTAGGACCCTAAAAAGATAATAAAACAAAAGACAGTAAAGCGCTAAAAGACTTAAAAGCTAAAATATAAAATCCTAAGACGAAGACAGCCGAAAAAGCCAAAGTCCAGAAACTAATCCGTCTAAATCCTAAAAAGCCCTAAAAAGGCTGAGACAAGGTGAGCCTTAAGACAATTCTTTTGCCAATGGATTTATCATTCTGAACTGTGGGAAAGTCTCTTCAATTGCAAAATAAGCTTCAAAACTTCAATAACTAAGTGAAAAGAGAGGCAACTCGCCGGAAATGGTGATCGTGAGTTATAACACGTGATCATTATTGCCTTGAATTCATATCGAGTTTGAAATTAATTTGCATCAACGATTTTCGAATTCAAGACTTGATCATTTTGACGAATGGATGTATTCGAAATTTTGATTGACCCTTTTGTTTCTTTCTGTTATTATGAGCTCAGGCCGCTTAATACCCTACCTTATCATAGCTTATTGGCTCTGTAGAAGGAATACAATTTTTCAGATTTCACTGACCAAAGGCTAACTTCGAATGATTCTAAAGAAAAACACTGTAGTATGTCAAGAGGCAAAAATTTCTGCTTAAAGGCTGGAAATCACATGTATAGTGAAATTCAGCATATGAGACTTCGCTGCGGCGATATCGGTACCACCAAATTCGGCTCAAACTTCAAGCACCTGGGGGTTAAGTGTTTATCGGTCGAAAGCTCTGAACATTGGGTCTTTGGTCAATGAAGCTGATGGACTAGGGAACAGGATTCAAAAGTCACATTTGTCTATCTGAATTATTGTGCAAAACGGGACACCCTACACCCCATTGTCCAATAAAGTTTTCGAATTGGACATGGCAGGCCTTTTCCGATATGTGGATAATGGTATCGTGACCCCGACTAATGTTCTTGTACAGCCCAGACTGGACGAAATAATGGGGCTTTCCAGAGATACCAGTAATCAGGGGTGGGGGTTTATATCACTTTGGGGGTGCCTCGGCACCCCCAATGATGTGTTGGGCAGCCCCAATGGTGATTCGGGCACCCCCACCAAAAGATGAAGCATTATAAAGAGCGTTAATAGAGGAAATTACCAACAAATACCCGTTCCACAGTGCTGTAGTGGCATTCTGCATCTGACCTACAACTTGATATTCTATCAAACAATGGACATAATGGACATAATGGGCAACAAACATCGATGATGTTTCGAGTCTCAAATTAGATTTTGTGCCTTTTCACCATCCAACACGGAGCAAATCAGCACGTGTTTCCCTCTTCTGGTATATCATCGGGTTGTACTTCGGTAGCGATCCCTATTAGTCCTCACTCTCTATAACTCGTCCGACGGTTAGATTTTAGATTTACGAACGTCTCTCTCCTCTTTCCCTCGGTTACCTTGGGACTGATTCCCAATCCTCTCCACTCAGCAGAAACCCATCGCGACACTCCCGACTTCTGCGAACTCGGCCGCCGTCTGGCCTGTGCTAACTGCCGCCGTCTCGCCTGTACGAAAGAGCAGTCTCGGATGGTGTGGCAAATAATCAAGCCAATAGAGAGCAAGGAATGGCTAGAAATGTTTGAAAACCATAATGTTAATACATCTCCTGGTTTATAGTTTTAAGCTGTATCATTTTCAAAGATAAATTTCCGCTGAATTTCTCGCGATACAAGTGAACGCGCCTCCACCAATCAGCGGCCGCCATCCGCCGGCAGCCGCGATTGCCTCCGGGCACAGGGGTTACAGAGGTCACGCTGAGCGTCACTGACGCCAAGTTCAAGCTTCAGTGGGGAGGGGTCGCGGGTGGATTGTAATGCCTACATGGTGGTGTTGAAAATGGTGGTCGTTGTGCCTGTATAGTGTCAGACTGAGGGAGGGGGACCAGTGTAGGGGATATTATGTGCACGTGGGTGGATGTAAGGGTTAGGTGTTTGGGCAATGTGCAGTGCCGATAACACTGGAAAAACATGAGTGCGAGTTCGTTAAATGAGTTCGGTACATGAGTATGCTTGGCGGACAAAATTGCAGGCACCAATTTCCAGTCCATAGTATTTTTCTGTATCAGTGAAGATGACGCAGCTTTTCGAGATTTTTTTACAATTGACACGTTTATAAGTAATACAACACACGCGGTGTATGTGACATGCACGCCTATCTCATATTTCATGCATATGCAACAATAGAAGTTTAAAATGTTAAAATGACAATTTGAGGTGGAGAGATAAGTAGTTCTGGTCGTGTAAACAACATTGGCGAACGCAGAGGGGGGGTTGGGGCATTCCGGCCATGCCCCCAAAAGCGCTGGAGGGGGGCAAACTATCTTTTGCCCCCAACGCCGGATTTTTTTGAAAAAGGTGTTTATACTAGGTTTGTAGATAAAAAAATATTTGCTACCACCCCCCAGGAGAGCGATCATGTACTTGGAGAGGTAGCTTATACTAGGCCTGTCGAGCACCCAAATTGCACGTAAAAAATGCAGGCAAAATGCTTGTACTGACCAAAACAATACAGCGTGCTAGAATTTTGATAATAGAATGGGAGAGGACAATAATGAAACATCAAGCAACGTTCATTAAATTCTTTCGAGCAGCGACAGTTTTTTAACGGCTGTTTTTTTTAGTATGTTCAAAATGTTTAGAATCGAATTGCGAAATCTTTATAGCACGGCACATGTCAGTGGAAACGGTAGCTGAAGAGTATCTAAATCAAGGAGTAGTGGGTTAGGATCTCGTTCGGACTTCCTCCACAAGAAGATATTGGGAGTCGGAGCTTTCGTACTGTATTACAGTGCTTCGTCAGCGATGATCGTTCGGAATATAAGGGGGATAAAAGTTGCTTTTTATCCCCTTATATTCGAACGATCATCGCTGACAAGCACTGTAATACAGTACGAAAGCTCCGACCCCAATATCTTCTTGTGGAGGAAGTCCGAACGAGATCCTCAAATCGACTCCACAGTATGGCCTTTTAAAGAGTAGTGGGTTGTTGCGTGGATTTTTATGAGCATTACCATGCAGGTATGTAAACTTATATATCTTTGGGGCTGTCCGGGCACCCGGAATGAAATACCGAGTTAGTGTTACAGTACAGTTTAAGTCTTATTATTAATCATTTTCAGGATTAAGAAGGACTGTGTGATGGCTAAAACAAAGATACTATTGTGCTATCTCCTTTCATATAGTGGTCATTAAAATTTCATTCCTCAACTTTGGGCACCTCCAATGATGTCCGCAAATCCACACCCCTGCCAGTAATATAACATATTTTACGGGGATTCTTTGTTTTTCTACTGGCATAGGAGTAAACACTGCAAAACCAAATTTATTTATACGCATACCCGAGGATATCGCCACATAATTTTACTAGGGGGACGCCGGATCAGACCGGCGGAGAGGGCAAATTCTCAGAATTCTGACTACATATGAAATACTAACGACGATGTGCTTCACCAACGCATTTATGGAGATTCACGCAAGTAACAGGGAGAAAATGCAAGAAAATTGAGTCGAGGTACAAAATGTTTGGGGTTACGTCCCCCTCCTGATTCCAAGGAACGGGGAGGCGCCCCCCGTCTCCCCGCTTTCGACACCCATGCACCACATACCGAGGATGGCGGATGACTCATACGCGTTCTCACGGAATCGTGATTTACTTACCGACCCTGTCGCACGGATAAAAAAACGACTGGTGTTGTACGCGGCGACTTCATGAGCTTAGCATGTTTATTGACTTTATCAAATTTCATGTTAATTACTTTATTGACTCATGCTCATAATGTTAGCATATTTAGACCGGACATTTTTAAAGTAAATTAAGGATCTGAGAATATTATGCGACCAATATGATCCAAGCTGAAAATGGAAAAGGTTCTGAGTATCATCTAACTCTACTCTTGGAACGCTGGTTTTAGTTATTTGTGTGGTTTTTAGCCCTTTTGGGTATTTTTTCTATATCCGTGAGTTAAGTGTTGGTTTAATGTCATTTTAACGGCGGACTTCGTCTGCCAGTGGATGTAACCCTATTGATGGGCACCATGAATAAATAGATAAATGAGCAAATAAATAAATATTCAATCATGATTTTCCCCAAAACGATATCCACCATCAAAGGATAAACAGAAACGATTTCGAGGGTAACAGCTCCAGCGTCGAAGCAGAAAATTTGGGTGTCAGGCAAATGGCAAGGACGTCGACAATATCCCCGGAATTATCCCACGAGCACCCTCCCCCTTGAAGATACATTTCCAGATACTTTGAATACAGAAAGTCAGTAATATTCTATTGCACAGGTTCTACGCAGCTGCAATGGTGTCACTGTTGATTCTTCTTGGAAAAATCGTGTTTTTCAATCAAATGAACTCTTACAATCCTAGAACAAAGCTCACCATGGAACACACCCTAGACCCAGAGAAGATTGCTTTACCTTATCGCAGCGGGAAACTTAATTTATTCCACAAAACTTTACATCAAACCAATGACAGCACCAACAGCCCCTCCTTTTGATTCTGCCAATCCAATGAGTACAAAAGGTTCATGCTTCATGTACAGATGATAAGAGCAATACATTGTCCCTCCGACAGAGGCACTCAAGAACGAAGTATCGACAAAATAGTTTTCACCCTCAACAGTTACCCTCAAAACTTTATCACCAGCACCATACCCTCATGCACCATAAATATTGCACCGAAGGGCTCTAAAAACCTCAAGTCGTACACAAATCCCCAAAGCCACCAACAGCCGTACTGATGTCGCTACCGATGGAGGTTATTATACAGTAACTGTAATACATACAGCACAATACAGAGCAAACAGAGCAACCACACGCAAATTCCGCATACATCGTCATCCAGCGTGGGGAAGAGACTCGTATCCGGCCCCCTAAATCTCGCCACGCAAAACCTGAATCGATCTCTCTGGCCAAGACACCGAATTGATTCTCCTGGCTCTCCTCACCCATCTCTTTCTCCAGGCAAGGACCCTCTCCTCCTCTTTTGCTATCCTTAAGACATACACAAAAATTAAACAGCACTTTTGGCGGCGCCTCAGAGCATATACGCTGTTGTCCTCTCCACTTGCCGCGTCGTTCTCCACATGTCCCTGACAGGGGCATCGTTGGTGTGGTACCAAGAGGCCTCCGGCTGCTTCCAGCAGAAGGCAGTATAGTGGCCGGTATGGGCGCTGCCGTGGTGTTCCACCCCTGCGCACAGGTTATACGCAAAGCTGCCAGAGATCTGGCGAGGTTCGATAGCCAGATAACTGAGGTTGAGCTCGCTAAGGGGGAAAAGACATCAGTATTCGCCTGGCCCGATGTACTGCTGCTGGGGGATGAAGTGGCTTAGTGGATAGCACCCTTGTTTCTAAGCCACCGGTCCGGGTTGTCCGGCGGAGCCTCTGAATAAGTCGATCTGATCCCCAAAATCCCTTCCAACCGGGTGAGAGTTGGCGACGCCGTTGCCCTGGCAGTTGGTGCGTCGTTAAACCCCAACAAATTATTATATGTACTGCTGCTGTGGGTAAAACGCCTAAGGTGTATTCTCACCACGGATGACAGTCGCCAGATGCCAAACTCTTGTAGGCGTCATGCTTTTTTCCGACCGTTAGAACGCGTCCATCCTGTGATGAGGTCGCTTTGGACATACTGTTTTAGACAATGGTATATAGGGGAAGATGGTCATTATGCACCCCCTTAAGGAAAATCGTGTGCCCAAAATTATGAAGTTGAATTTGGTGCTACTTTTAACCTGAAAAATATTTTGTGATCAATTTGCTTTTATTTTGCACTGCCGTAACGAATTAAGTTGATCAAACATTGGAGTGATTTAAGTTTTTGAAAAACCTTGCAAAGGGCACAATTATGAACAGGGTATCTAAAATGCGCCCAACAAGGTTCATAAATGCGCCCGGGCTTATTATGCCTCCAGGATGCGACTGTGAGTGATTGTTGGATTTCATTAGAAGCCTTTGGCGATGTCAGTATTTCAGAGAAGTCGGCGTAAACATACTAGTGGATGAAAGACGATAGTATGGTTCAGAAATCCCAGTGACATGCAAAGAGTAGAAAACTATTCCTAGTGGAAGGAGTCCAAGAGGAAGACGAGAAACAATTCATATATGTCGATGGCTTGTTCTGCTCTGCGTTCGTATCGCCCCCAAATTAATACATTGCCAGAAACAGAATTTGCGACTGAGACGGTATTTTTGCTGAGAGTCAGAACAAAGAGCCAACGATCGAACAGCGCTGTTTCCAGTGAGCAACAGTGAGCAACGACCTCATTCACAACAGAAATCACACGTAAACCCATTGGATCCGCCGGAGCAGACCTCGTGAAACCAATACTCACTTCCTCACTCAGCCAGAATTCAGATTTCCGCTTACCCTGGAGGTTTTATCTCACCCATCATGTTCTCACCATTCCCAAATTTTTACTTGGGGCCACAATAGGTCAGTTCACCAGGCAAGGTCAAACAAGGGCACCTTAGTTCAAACTTTAAGCTCTAACATAGCCATGTTTCTAAGCTGATCGATTTGAAACATTCCACACTTAATGACCCTTCCAGGGGCTATAAAATTTATATCTAAGATTCTTCGATTTGGTGACCAGAGGTCAGCTCATGAGGTTACCTCTCTCATAGAAAAAGCACGAGGAAATATGTTTTATGATCTAAAAGTCACAAAAATGATTCCAAATGCTCATATTTCTCAGAAATGCACCCTTGACCAACCTTTCACGGATTCCAGGGGCAATATTTGCCCTCTGACTTATCTGAGGTCAGCATAGGTCACTCGGGGTCAAAGACAGTATGTTAACGGTAACTTTTGACCAAACCAAGCTAAAGGCTGAATTTAACGTCATTGTGTATGTTTTGTCAATGGCTTTCATTTGATATACGGCAAGTTTACTTTGTGACTTTCTGTGATCTCAAGCCATGTTACGTCAAGAGGTGCCCTCTGGAGGTCAAACCACCGGCAGGAGGAGGTCATTATGTTCCACGTAGCGGAGAAAGCCCTGGCATTTTCTTATAAAATTTTCTGAACTAGAACTCCATAGCTCTAATGGCACGCAGGCTATGCCCAGGTTTCTTAAGCATTGCATGTTTTAGTGGAAATAGCCTATCATGACCCAAATCGACCTCTGGTGGTCAAACAGTTGACCTGTGGGCTTAACTATGTAAAGTAAACCCGTACTGAATTTACACGAGCTTTCCAATCTTTTTTTGCAGTTTTGCGCCAACCCTCATAATTTCGGAGTTAGAGAGGGGCCATCGATGGCCCTGGTGGGGCTGAGCTGGCGACGGACCCCTAATGGTGCGCGGGTGAAAGTGGGTTCAATCCTCACGGCGGGAAACCGCCTTCCGTATCTAGGTAACTTAGGTTTTTGGAAAATATCATAGAAATGCTGATTTCCCAAACCAACACCAATTTCATCAAATTGTTTAGGTAAGCAGCTCGGGTGGAAACCGGGCATCAAGTCAAACTGTGATGATTTAAACGTTCGGTCCAAAATGCGCCCCTGGCGCAATTTGGTAGGGCGCATTTTAAAATGAACAGGGTCCAGGTAAAACAAAAGTATGGCGCAGCTGTATGCAAAGAAGACCTTGATGGTTTCGTTGATAAATAAAATAAAGGAATGTAGATCTCGAAAATATTCACCTGTACACAGTGTCTATCATAGTGCATTTTCATGCATTCTTTGAAAACCACTGTCATGGTTAAAAAGTGCACGTAAAACAGAAAAACATGTCTGGCATAGATGCACGCTACTTACCAGTTGCTTCGGTCACCGGAAAAGAGGGGCAATAGTAGTGGGCAAAATAATAATACAAGAATAGAGCTGACAAACTTATAGCATTTTCAAAACAGCCTATGGGCGCATTTCGAACAGGGCGCATTATGACCCTCTTCCCCTTCTATTCTGTGAAGATGACCATGGACCTGAGGCCAGCGGTAAGGATAGCAGAGTGAAGTTCTCGAACGTAGGAGATTCGTGGCCGAAAGCGGTACAATGTTAGACAGACTTGTGTTGCCCATAGAAGAGCATAAATATGATGGGATCGTTAGCTTTACAAAACTGGTGCCTGGCATGGTCAGCAGCCACATGGTCCTCTATGCCCTCAGGGGTTAGCACTGGTGTCACCGAGGAAGGTGAGATATTTAGGTCTTCATGCAGTCATTGCAGCAGAAACAGGAGAAATTTGTGTGCATCATGCCTGCGGCTTCTGACAAGCTTCCTCCTGCGAAAAAACTGGTTGCCATTGCAGATGATTTCGATTTCATCTTCACAGGAAATAAAAGTGCAGGCATGTGTGTGCGAGTGTGTAGGCGAGTATGTGTTAACACGCGCATTGACGGGGGGCGGGTACCCGCCCCCTCGGGATTTTCGGAGATAGCATAAAAGCAACGGCGTGTAGCGCCGCCGTACTTGGCATACCTTTCTCTCTCATCATTTTTACAAATTTGTTCAAATTTTTAAGGTTAAGTCATCTCAGGTCAGGTCACCAGTACAGGTCAAGTGACCTGACCTCAAACAAAGTTTAAGATAGCATAAGTCGGAGCAGGGTGAACTTATCCGATTGAAACTCATATCACATAATGGACCCACGAGTTCTCTAAAATATGTTCCGGTATTTTGGATATCAAAGGCCTAAGGTCAGGTACGAGCCATGACCTCTCCATTGGAAATACATGGGAAAATTGTTTTAACCGAATAACTCAGCAACGGATGGTGATAGAGCGTTTATTTTAACTGCACTAGATTTGCCTTGTCTTTGTCTTTGCGGTTCTAATGACATGTATTTTATCTAATTTGACATTAACCTGACCTCAGGTCAGGTCAAACACTTGATTTGACCTCACAAGGCCATATTACATATCATTCGATTCGGCTTGCCGTGAGGATCAAGTCATTTTGCTCTATCTTTACTTGTTCAGATGTAATGACCAAAAACCATCATTTGCATGTTGTCCCTACGACGGCATGCTTTCGCCTTTAACGACCTTAAATGTGACCTGACAAAAAATATTTCAAATATTTTCGATGAAGAGGTAGATGGGCTACCAAACGCTGTTTACCGTTTTTCGCTACCTAGAGTGGTTCTCGATATCCTAGGAGGGGGGGGCGGGTACCCCCGTCAAAGCGAAGGTTGGTCAGATCCCCGTCAATGCGCGTGTTAAAATGCGTTTATAGCATGTTGCCATTACTTCTCTTGCCGTATAACCTTAGCAGTAAGTGCGTAGTTAAACCCCGAACCTAACATCTTTTGCATAGGTTTATGCAGTAAAAAGTATTGGTGATTTTGAATGTACCCAGCAGTGGTCAGTTTGAAATTTTGTACTCTAAAAATATGTCATAGGTGAAGACGATTTGTAGTAGAAAGTTCTATGCCCTTAATTTCTGTATTTTGAACATATTTTTGGTAAAAAATATAGCTATTGGTATATGACAGTCAGTCTTATCATAAATGTAATATTTAGAACGATCCTGCTAAAGGATTTCCGCTTTTTAACTATTCTAGGAAAAAACTATAAATCATTTTGTCTTGACAGTTTCCTGTACCTAATACATTTTATTTTCCCATGTGGTTTAGGACATGTGGATCAGAGTAAATAGAATGCGATCCCAGATTGAGCTATTTTAAAGTAAGAAATTTTGCCTGTATTTAGAATTTGCCCGAATTTCTGTTAAGCGTTTCACGTGATTTCAGTCAGGAAAGGCACTCTGGGATAAAAGTGAAATTTGAATAGTGAGTTTTTGTCCGCAGCCAAGTCCACCCCGTACCGGACAAAAATCGGGAGAGGGGGTTAACAACAAACCTTAAGAAACCTATCCCTCCAAGCCTACTGCACAATAAATATTCTTACATTGCAGTAGCATTCAATATGAGTAAAACCAGGATTTGCGATTGTGGGGGTGGTCAGAGCCACCGACAATCACAGGGCGACAATCACTTACACCCAAAACTCATCGTGAGAGAAATGTTCAATATTTCTCTTTGCTATCTTGTAACAATGTTCTGTTTATATCTCCACTTTCTTCCTCCTGACTGGTGAAAAATTTACGATCGGCTGTCTCCCGTCTTTCGTAGCACATAATTTTCTCAGCTGAAGACAAACACCTACTCCGGTCAACTGCATCCCGTCACCCATTTCACTGCAGCTCTATTGGGCACTTTGGACCTTGCTCTTGAACTCTATTGGGACACTCGCTGATTTCCTGGATGTAGGGTGGTAGCTGTGAAGTACAGAGCCCCAAAAACATGCGTAAACCTGAATTTCACCAATGCCTGAGCCTGGTGGTTTGACAGAACCGAACTATAATTACACAGCCTTGTCCGGGCTCACTGAAGACCGTAGCGGGTATTTCACCTTCTGCCCTGAGCTGAGTGAGTCCTACTCGAGATTGCGGTGAGCGCATCATCTACCGACCTGAGCCGAGTGCGTCCTACTAGAGATTGTGTTGAGGGCGTCACTCTCTGCCCTGAGCTGACTGGAATCCCGCTGGAGATTTTGACGGGGGCGTCACCTTCAGACCAGTGCTGGATGCATCTCTCTGGAGACTAGTCCAGTTGACACAGTTTAATTTCTGACCAATGACTTGGCCAATTCTGCTGACGACTTAGTCAATCGTGACTTTTCCCACGCTCTGAAGTTGCGGCGTGCATGTGTAGATGTACGATTTTGTTTGTTTGTCGTTTTTTGTTGCTTCCGTTGACAGGGTAGAGTGCAAATGGTCTATCTACTTTCTTTTGACGCAGCCCATCCAGCCACAGATGACAGAGCCGAGTGACCCGTTTTCAGTCTTTATTTTTTGTGATTCTTATTTGACTTTTAGGCAGTGTTATCAGTAATCAATTATTTTTATAATATTAAAGCTATTTTTAAATGGCTGCTTCTCATCTGAAATGTACCTAGCTGGTTTCCTTTAGGCCTTTCTTAGTTGTTGGTTTTCCGGTGCCGGTCGCCTGGTGACCTCCGGGCTCATTTCCTGTCGTTACGCTGTGTGAGACGGACCTGAGCTTAAAGTGCCTGTTTGCTGCAACCGGAACGTCAGTTAAACTTAGAGATTTGATATTGTTTATTTAATAAGTACATATTTTTAGCGTCTCACAACTATATTTTGAAATCGTTTCCCAATGTCGTAGATTTTCTCGATAGACGTTTCACCTGTCGTGACTTGAGCGTACAATGTTTTGTGAGTTTTCTATATTTTCTCCTCCTGTCGTATTTTGTTTCTGGTCAGTGATTTTGTTAACTGAATAAAGCTATTCTTAATAAGGTTAACTCAAAGATTATTTTTTATGTTTTACTCGGTCTTTTTCTTGTTGGCTAAATATTATTTTCACTAGGGCGGGACTTTTCATCCCTGGGACATGTTGTCATTATTATTTATTATGTTATTATTTCACATTCAAGGGCAATTCCATCAAACAATAGCTATTCTTCACCCCGGGTCGAGTTAAATCAAAACAAAATGGTGGAAACAAACCAGACACAGCTGGACGCTCACCCTTGCATGCACACACTTGTCTAGACTGTTGGTTAAGCATCATTCAGCTGCTGCTCCCGTAGATACACTTTTAATTGTGTCTTAAACACAGTGATGTTTGTGGCATCGCGGACATTGGTAGGGAGGTCATTGTAAGATCTCACAGCGTTGTACAGGAACCTTCACCTGCCCGACTCCGTCCGAATGACCGGCGTCTGCAGCCTCTGGTTCTGCCGTGTATTTCTGCCGTGAACTGACTGTCTAAACGCAAGACTGTTGGCCATTATCGTGGGATGTCCAGTTAATATTTTTTCAAGGTGGTCAGGCAGTGGTATTCAAAAAGGTATTCTGCACGAAGCCAGCCGAGTCTGCGTATTACATCGCTGATATGGTCAAATTTACGCCGTCCTGAGATCACTCATGCGCCAAAATTTATCAGTTTCTGTAACTGCCGGACGAAATTTATCAGTTTTTAGTCGCTGGACGAAAAAAATCCGTATTCGGGACGACGACTGTTCAGCCTCTGCTGTGACGATAATAAAGCCTGCAAGTTATGCCCTAATTTTGGACTGGAGTTGTAAGAGTTGCTGAAGTAGAGTTTGGATTTTGACACTCGGCGAAAACTGACATTAAATCACCGACACCCTCTTCACGTGTAAGGTGCCAGGTCTGACTTTTTGGGGCAAGCTCTGAGATTGGGCTTCAGCATGAATAGTTGATGATTTCTTCTAGACTCAACTTTCATCTTTTTAGAACACCAAATGGAGTGTTGTATTTATTCCCCACTCATCGCAGAGCTGGACGCGCGATTGCTTCGTCATGGATCGTCTCGTTCTCTCGGCTGCGGCGGCGAGGACGGACGCGGAAGAGCGTGGAAACTGGCACGATTGGCCGAGTGATCCGCCAGTGCCACTGCGTATAAACAGGACTTGTGACAGAGGTGTCATTCACTGACCTGGGCTGTTTGCATCCCGCTGAAGACTGTGGCGGGGGCGCTAACCGCAGACCTGAGCTGTTTGCATCAGTGGCGGCGGACGCTATTTTTCGGATGGGGGAGGGCAATAATTTTTCCAGGGGGCCCCCTTGAAGATCGGGCCCCCTCCATAGCAAAGGGCCCCCTAACACTGAAAAACTGTTGAGGGCCCAGTCAGGTCGTTCATGAAAATTCAGAAAAGAACCAAGCTAAAATTGCGCATTTTTCCAGGGGCACCTCTGATAATTTGGGGGGCAACTGCCCCCCCTTCCCCCTTATCCGCTGCCACTGGTTTGCATCCCGCTGAAGACTGTGGCGGGGGCGGTAACCACTGACCTGAGCTGATGTTGAGGGCCGAGAATCCGGGACTCACTGACTCCGCCTCGTGCTTGACCTTGATGTCAAGTGCGGGGAAATCCTGTCGGCAGGGCACAAAACTGAAATCCACGTCCACACCCTGCTGAAAATTCTTTGGTTGGTTCTTCTTGTAGCCAGGTATGTACCAGGGGCGGACGCAGACCCGAGTTTTGGGGGCAAACCCACTTCTGCTTCTCCTCCTGGGAAGGAGGGGGGTAGGACGTGCAATTTGGGTGCTCGGCAGACCTAGTATAAGCTACCTCTAAAGTACATGATCGCTCTCTGGAGGAAGGGGGGGTGGGAGCAAATGTTTTGTTTGCGCAACCGACCTAATGTAAACATTTTTCAAAAATGTATTCGGCCCTTGGAGGGCCAAAAGATAGTTTGCCCCATAGGCGGATCCAGGGGCAGGGACGTGCCCCCGATCGACCCTCGGGCCCCCTGAAGGTCGATGGCGCCCTGAAATGTCGCTTCCCCCCGGATGCGAAGTCGGCGCCCACCGATAGGATTTGGCGCCCACCTGATGCTTTGCCGGTTAAGTGGCCCCCTGGTCCGGATGGCGCCCCTCCGGTCGGATGGCGCCCCGAAGGTGCCCCCGATCGGCAATCCTGATCGCCTATGGTTTGCCCCCCTCTAGGGCTTTGGGGTGGGGGCATGACCGGAATGGCCCCCTGCGTCCGCCAATGGTATGTACCTGGGGGAAAGTGAAGCAAGCAAACCCATCGGGGCAAAGAAGACTTTGGCTATTTATCCTAGCTGTGAATTTACAACGGCCGGCACTGGCATTATTTAGGATTGCCACGATTTTTACTTTAATATGTATTAAGCACAAAATACCTACTACAGGTAATGTGATCAAAAACTAGGTTTTTCAGATTGAATGTGATTTTGTTGCTTCAGTTGCAAAAAAAAGTAACGCCACAGTTGTTTTACGCTATGATGTAGGACATCATGATTCCGTTTCCAATGAAGTCCCAATTTTGTATTTAATATCTAGAATATCGGGATAAAAAAACTGCAGCAGAAAACCCCTATGCCCAAAATTTGCGCTGTGGGGTAAAGCAAGCCGAATGGCTACGACAAAAACACAGTAGGATGTTTCTGCGCACGTCCTTGGCTTTTTGCAATGTGCCACCTGCCTGCGCATTTTGGCTATACGATTTACAGGTTTACAGAAAGAGGAATGGCGTGGGGCATATGCAATTCAGGTAAAAATCAAAACAAACAAATAAATCGTTTTCAAATCAGACGAAAGGTTGTTGCATAGGTAGGTAGTAGCTTTAGTAGAGATTCTGCTCTTGGTCCCAGCGTCCTAGTACCGGCACCTGATGCCGGAACATAACCAGGACCACAGGATATTGTATGATGCAAGCTGATGTCTTAACCCTTCATCGCCTCGAGGAAGGGGGTGATGAAACCACCCCTCAGTTTTTTTGCGAATGATCCCGAGTCAATTTAAATACGACACACTCCACTTTGCCTTTCTCTAGGGTAATCAGTTCGACAAATTATGACCAAAAATTGTCATCAAGTCAGGTCAGGTCAACGAGTTATGATGTCATTTCTAAACCCCTATAAGCCAATTTTCTTCTACTAATATTAGACTGGCAAAACCAGGGTGTAAATCGGCGTCTAGAAGAGCAAGATCAAGTCTCTAAACCTCATTCAAAAGCTTGTGAAACGACAAATCTGCATGCTGTTATCCATTTTGAGTTCATACCAGTACCAAGGTCACCAGAGGTCACCAAAATTCACGGTTTTGGAAAAGGTTTGTGTCTACAAGTTTTGAACGAAACAAGGTACAGTTCTGAATTAAGTTTTGTAGTGATGAGCATGAACCAAGGATTCAAATAGTATTCAAGATGGTATTGAAATGTCATTATTTGATCCGTTGAACTGTCAAGGTCATCATGTAATTTTACAAGGTCTGTCACACTGGGCCGCGCAACTACCTTAACTAAACAAACGTATCGTGCGGTATTAAATGTCCGCTTGATAAATCCCTTGATGTCACATATCGTTTGAATTCTTGAGTCGAGACAAACACACGGATGCCTTTTGATTTCTTCTAGGTTTGATGGTTCCCGAGTTATAAGTGATCTCCTTAATGGGTCTAAATTTGACCCGTTTTGACCCACTGTGAGGTCACGGGTCAACGGATGTGGTTCAAACTCGGCTCCTAAGTAAAAGATAACAAGGCACTTTCAGTGCTGTTTTCTTTTTCCGTATCATTTTCGGTTCTTGAGATGTAGGAGGTTTGATCGGACCCCCAGGTGGTGGCGGGTACAAAAGGAGCCCAGATGATGCCGGGTTAAACGAACCCACGTATAACCACATTTTAAATGAGCCCACATGAAACGAGCCAACACAAGGAAGCCGCATACCCGCTATAGCTACTGCCTTGAAGAGTTTTTGAGGGTCCCCAATCCGTAGCTTGGGGACACCCGAGTGTTAGCCTTGGAAGGTTTTTGTTATGCTCAATGGTCAATAGAGGCCCCTGATTGTGGTGAAGGAGGACACTAGTGTTGAACACAGGTCAGTCCAGGCAGTCTAGAGTCCTGTTAATCGTGGTTGAGAATTCTCTTGATTGTTACTCTCAGGGTCTCTCAAATCTTCCTCTCCTGCCCCATGTTGGTTTGAGGAACTCAGCATAGTGATAATGTAAGCCCCCGAGCCGTGGTCAATTACGTCTCGAGTGTTTGTTTCAGAGCTCCTGTGAGAGAGTCACAAGATTATGTGGGAATCATAGAGTGGTCCCCAAATTGGTCAATCGCTTACCCCTAGTGTTTGCCTCATGTGGGCCCAGGGTATTGGCCCCAAATTGGTCTGTGCAGTCCAGCCCTCCCCCCGAATGCTAATCTCCGGGCCCATGGCCATATCATGGTTAGCAGAGGCCCATCATAAAAGAGGGTCCTTCTGAGTGATCATAGCAATCTCACAACATTTTGAACTTAGGATGAAGAAGGTAAACTATCCTGCTGATCTGGGGTTCTCGGATTTTCAATGGAGGTCCCAAGTTAAGGATTGACGGGCCACCTGGAGATTCGATAGCCAAGTGTTGGTCCCAAGAGGTCCCCGAATCCCGGGCATGTCAGCACACCGAGTTCTGGTCTTAGATGGTCCCGTGATACTGTTCTGGCGGTTCTGACCCTGCTCTGTGAGGCCCCGAAAGCATGTCAAAACAGGGCCCTCAGAATGCTGAGCTGCTCCTCCCTCTCCCTCCCAGAGTGAGGGTTTAACCGAGGTCTCAGAGGCTGATCTCAGTAGTCCCGGGTGCAGGTTAAGGGGACCCTCTAAGACTGGTCTAAAGTCGGCCGAGGTTGCCCCTGGATGCTCCAACGGTGCCACCGACTGGTGACGATCTGAGGGTTTTTTGGAGTTGTCTCCTTCTACTCTCCTGAATCATTCCCTTTGCTTAGCAGGGCTGGAAAAGCTGCTTTACATCAAGCTTATGTCTGTCAGCGATGTTAACTTATTTGAACCGGCTTAACAGGGCTGTTAAGAAGAAATCAGCCTAAACATCTATTACCATACATATTTGGAGGCTGCACAACGCATGTCCCGTCATTACACTCCCTGAAAATTTTGTGGAGTGTTTCGGGGACATTCAGTCGGTCTTACCAACACATTCTTTGATAGTATTTTTGCCAGTGCAGTGATGCGGACAATAAATAATTACATTGTGCACTGCATGCTATTAGCTAACAGCTAGGCTTCATCCAAGGTCCGGGGCTAATTGAACATGAAATTCAATTCAAGAGAGGCTTCCAGTTCTGGAGAAACGTGTCTGCATATTGCATAGTCACAATATGCTTGTCAAATGTGCTATCTTTTCTTCAACACCGAATCAACGCAGAGGTCTCATGACGTGTCATGTCGAAGAGAGTATAGATCTTGTTCTGTCCAAGACGATTCAGATCTAGTGGGGTCCACATGCAAAGCTTCCCGGAAAGATCCAGGCCAATCTCCTTGCACACCATGCTTGCCAATACAAATTGAATTCATATCCATAGAAATGCTGCTAACTCGAAAAAATACAAGTGTCGGTTCGAAGCTAGCCGAATTTCCTGTCCAAGCCAGTCCAGTACCCAGTGGCGGATACAAGAGGGGGATAGGAGGCTCAAGTCACCCCCCCAAATGTTCCGAGTTCCTATAGATAATGCATAGGCGGAGGGTGATCCAGAGCAATGGCGGAGGAGGCTCGAGCCCCCTAGCCTCCGAAAAGTCCTGGATCCACCACTGCAGATACCTTATCAGTACCCACTCGGGTATATAGTAACCAAACGCTTTGGGTACCCAATCGGATGTCCAATCAAAGACACACATCTGTGGCACGCTAGGTTTGGACTGGGACATGGCGCAAATTTCTGACAGTGGGATGGCTCGAAACCGCGATCCTCTGCAAAAATTACAGAGTGCCCAGAACCAACACGACCACACCAGAGTGTTTGTGTCACCAGGTTCGGCGGCCACGCTCTGTGCACTCACCAGGGGAGAGTCTCCGGCGTCGGCCATCAGTGGCATTCCCACGGCTCCTCCCGCACAGTCGCACCTCACACAGCCTCAGAGTCGCCACTGCCGCTGCCGCTTCTGCCGCCGCCGCAGCCGCCGCAGCCCGACCGTCCGCCATTGGACCTCGCGCCAGGCCATCAATCACTGCTCATTGGCCTGCTGACAGGGGAGGCGGAGCCTCTTAAATTGTCGCGGTGCTATTGGCTGAGCGCTCTGTGGAGTGTGCCGAAACAGCGTCAGAGGTGGGACTGAGGCTCTCCTGTCCTTCGAGGCGGTCTGGTGCAGTGAATGCAGGGCTGCTCTACGGAGTTTGATGGAGAGAGGACGGTGTGCATAATCTGGTGCCGGCATTGGAGGACCGGCAGAGGCCGAAACTCATCACCCTCAAATCCGGCCCCATCTCTTTCGCTACTCTGAGTTGGAGTTTTGCTTAACCCGCGCCCCACCGGGGTCCGGCGCCACCTTCGCCCACCGGGGGCCATCGATGGCCCCCTCTAACTCCGAAAATATGGGCGTTAGCGCAAATCTGCAAAGTGCAATAGAGAGCTCGCGTGAATTCAGTAAGAAATTACTTCGCATGTTTTAGTGCTCAGGTCAATGGTTTGACCTCCAGAGGTCAAATTAGGTCAAGATCGGCTATTTTCACTCAAATATGCAATGATTAAGCAAACTGGGCATAACTCTTATGCCATTAGAGCTATTGAGGCCTGGTAAAGTACATTTGATAGCAGATTGCCAGTACTTTTTCCGCTATGTGGAACGTAAAGACCTCCCGCCAGTGGTTTGACCGCCAGAGGTCACCTCGTGACCTAATATGACCTGAGGTCACGAAAGGTCAAAAAGTGACCTTGCCGTATATCAAATGAAAGCCAGTGACAAGACAAACACGATGGTGTTTGTTTCACCGCTCTAGCTCAATTAGGTCAAAAGTTATTGTCAAAATACTGTTTTTGACCTCTGGTGACCTTGGATGACCTTGGAAAAGTCAAAGGGCAAATATGACCCCTGGGATCCGTGAAAGGGTGTCCAAAACGTTTTTCTGAGCAGTCTGAGTATTTGCAATCATTTTTGTGGCTTTTATATCATGAAATAGCTTTTCCCCACGCTTTTCCAATGGGAGAGGTCGCCTCGTGACCTGACCTCAGGGCACGAAATCGAAAAATCCCGGATATACACCTTGTAGTCCCTGGAGGGGTCATGAAGTGTAGGAAGTTTCAAATCGATCGACTTTGAAATGTAGCTCTTACAGAGCTCTAAAGGTGAAGTGAGGTGACCTTGGTTGACCTCGTCTGGTGACCTGACCTTGGGTGACCCGGGGTAAAAATTTCAGGGATGATGGGAAAATGATGCAGTGAGAGGTAGAGCCCTCAACCACGGTGCTGCGCCTCGTCGTTTTTCTGCTATCCTGGAAAAACCTTAGGGGGCCATCATGGCCCCGGTGGGGCGAGGGTTAAAGCTGGTAGAGCAGGAAGGCTTACCTAGAAGGCACGCAATCTTCTAAAGCGTGGTCGCTCGAATAACTTTCGTCGGTACTCATAATCGAAGTCGTTATCGACGATAACATTTTCCCAGTCAGCGATAGGCGACTGTATCGGTAATTGGCAACCTAATCGGTAATTGGTCATCAAAATGACATTACCTACCGAGTTCGACGGTTTTGGCAAATTGATAGCAACATATTTTTATAGCTTTTGTATAAAACCTTTCCCTCTCAGGAAATTATGTTTAAAACACCTCGAAAACGCGAGTTGTAGGTAGGCATAAGAATCAGTCGCGTTTCAAGCGAGTGATGAAGATGCGAACATTCAAAGCACACGTTCCACTTTCTGTATCATCAAGCACTTGTCGCAGGAGAAGTATGAATTCATGTTACGTTTATTTCTATTCACAAGCGTGGAGAAAATAAGTGATGAGGTGGCATGTATCTAGTACAACTTACTGGAATGAATTTATTTAAACCTATGTCGAAAGTATTATCTATGCTCTGCTGAACGGTGTGGGGCCTACATCAATTTCGAGGGGACATGTTTCGGCAACTTCTTTCAGGACGAGGACCTCTGGATGGCCACAGTCCTGTGCCCGGGATTCAGATTGCCGATCGTGAGAGTCATGAGCCTCACTGAGGTCGATACCATCACGACACCATCAGGAGCCTTACCATCTCCCTCTATGGTTTGAACACTTCCTATCCACCACGACGGCTTAAAAGCCACCGTATTTGTGTGAGTGTTTAAAACAAACAAATATAGAGAAATGAGGGAGGAGTTAGATCAGAGACGGTGGATTCCATTTTCGAGAAGGGGTGCAAGATTTTTCGGGAGGGGGCGCCTCCTCCCCAGGGGGCGCCTTCATTCCTTGGGGGTGCCTATGCTATCCAAGGGCATAGGCATAGGAACGGTAAAATTATTGGGGGGGGGGCAGGGCCGCTGAATTAAACTCGGACCAGCTTCGAAAGTTTTTTTGTGGTGAAATATTGGCTCTGGCGCTCCTACAAGCCCGCAGCCGGACACAAATTCCAGAGGACGCACAAATAGAGATAAACACGAGCTGACGAGCAAAATTATTTGTATTTTCGGATATCGTAGAAATACGTATCTGAATGGATCCTAGTCAGCCTAAGGGCTTAGATTTTTTTGCTGATGCACCCCTAGCTCGGAAGTGCCTCTTAATCACGTAACTGTGTACATTCGTTGTGAATTTTCTTCTGAATAAAAAGACATCTCCTCATTTAGGTGTCTACCTAGAATGGTATAGGTTCACCTAATGGAAGTGCCCCAATCAATGTCTTTGATATTTTTAACTGTTGTTTTAACTTTTACAATTGTGTTTAGTTTGAATGTGCCCCTTCGGTCAGAGACGCAGCCAAAGGGATGCAGGGGAACGTGCCCCTCATTGGTTCCCAGGCATTGGCGGATCTAGAAGCAATTTTTGGGGGCCAAACCACCCGTTTAGGTGGGCAAAATCAGGACAAAATCGCGAAACTTTCCCTAATAGAACTTAAGGAAGCGGGTCATTCCCTTAAAGAGCCCCTAGATCTGCTCTGGGGGCTTTAGGCCAACTCAGGGCCCCGAACCAGTTCAGACGCTCAGCTCGGAAAAAAATTGAGTGCCTATGTCAGGCCATTTTTTAACATGTTAACTGGGAGGCCAATTGGCCCCCCAGTCGGCCGAAATGCCCCCCCCACTGAGAGAAATTTGCATTAAGTTACAACCTCGTAACGAGGGCTGCAGAACCCTAAAGTTTGTGATCTAAATGTCTGCAACATTAGCAAGCATTTACCAGTTTTTTACTAAAAAAAACTAACATTGCGGGCCCAAAAGTTAGCACGAGAACAAGGCTTTGACCAGGGTTGAGTTTGTATTAATCATCAACCATCGTATTGCAACGAAGTGCCTACAATGCTTAAAATGCAATAACCAAGTCTGTACGAAGTCTTTACCATGGCCTACAAATGTGCTAGCATTTCTTACTCTTGTAACGTATCGCAAGAACGAGGCTTAGAACATGGTTTATTGGTGTTAATCAGTCATCATCCTATCGTAACTAGGTGATTACCATGCTTAGAATGCAGAGACCAGGTCTAGACAAAGTCTTCAGTCGGCCTCATTCTAGTGCCTGAATTAGGAAAGTACGAATATTTTAGCTTCAGTATGGGTTAATTATAACCCAGTGAATAGGTCTACAAAAAGTTCGAAGTATATCATTGATCACTATTTGAACACCAATAAAACTCCTCTTCGTTCCTGCTGAAGAACACTGATCGCATCTGAGGTAACTCCCTTAAAACATGTTTCCTTTGTTGTTTTTCTTGTATTAAGAGAGATCAATTTATTAAGAGAAATCAAACGCATGACTATCACAGATCGTAGTAGTTGCAAAATCTTTGCACAAATGAAAATAACACACAAACATCATACCGCAATCATCTTGGCCATCTGAGCCAGTTCAGCTCAATCACCTGAGCCTCTCCAGCTCAGCCACCTCCCATCACCATCGCAGCCCCAAAATTCTTTGATGATTCCAGAGGACGTTCACGTCCTTTCCAGCGAGGACATTGAAGGCCAAGAAGCGAACTGTTGTTTTGGCCCCTTTCCAGACTGAAGACGAACTGGCATATGATCCACATAAGGAGGGCTCCAATTGGCCCATCCACCACAACAACGTCCACGTCATTCCACATACTGTGTGCGCTCGCAGTGTCACACCCACAGCCTGGATCTTGTCATCATATACTCGCCGAACACCCACACCAGGGCCTTGGGAGCTCGGGCTGAAAATTAGACACGAGGCGGTAAGGACACGGTCATCAGAAAACCGGAGTGCAGATGTATTCTTTGTTTGCGTTCAAAAGCTCTTGACGAGACGAATAACCATTATGCGAACTTGTTTTGGTTAACTCAATTTTGAGGTCACCAGAACTCAATGGTTCCATACAGTGGCCGAATAAAGGGGAGGGGGAGAAAAAGGCAGTTGATCCCCCAAACGAAAAAAGTTCAGTTAAGAACCATATTCCCCTCAAAAGCTGTCGACTTTTAGTCATTTTCCCCGGCTCCCGCTCTTTAAGTCTACAAGCAAGGTTTTGGTGCTTTAACTGAACCATTCAACTTCAAACAGAACCAGTCAACTTCAGTGCAAGCATTGGACCTAGGTCCTCTTGATATCAAAAACCGCTTTCGAGCGAATGATCCTTGAAAAGCAAAAGCAAACATCTTGTGGCTAAATATTTTACCGGGATATTTTCAGTGGCGGCGCTTCCATAGAGGCACATTAGTCACTGCCTAGCCACTTTTAAATGTCGAAGTTAGTATGTATTTTATGTGGAAGAAATTTAACTTGACTCCATGTTTAAAGGGAGTGTGGCACCTTGGTCGAATCCTGGAATTTAGTGTAATTAGGCGTACTTTTAGTCAAAAATAATGAAACCACTCATGATTTCTCTGAAAAAATGTACAATAAACTCAATATTTGGTTTTTAAAAATACTCCTCTAGAAAAAAAAATAAATATCAGCCTGTGGATGATGTCACGATCTGGCAACCACTACCATACTTGAAACGCTTCAAGGGCTTCGATTGGCTGATGCTCATCGTGACGTCCACATATGTCGTCACACCAGTAGCTCACAACAATGGCCGCCGGCGACGGGGGGGGCTGGTGTCAGGTAGGTTTTAGCTTTTTTCTGCGGAAATATCCAGTTCCAATACAAATGAAATACGGAGTACCGGGCTTGACGACCTGCTTTACAACTTGGCTATCTCAGTTAAAATCACGTTGTGAAGGTGCCACATTCCCTTTAAGTGGCAGAGAATATTCCTTTTTCGGATCACTGGGTCAAAGAGCCAATAATTTGCATCTCTGACAATCCTGGCTCGCAGCTTTTACCGTCAATAAATGTGATATCAGGCACTTCACGAATCCGCTGAATCTGCCTAAGACCGTGGCAAACCTAACGTGTGCTTTTTGATTGACATCTCTAATACCCCATTCATTCGGACGCGAGTACTGGCTTGTAAAATCAGCAACCTAGGCTTGCCTGAAGTGCTAGCACGTGCGATGCCGCGTCTTAGGACCTCCATTACAGCGGATTCATTTATTGACTTGTATTCGCGGATTTCTAGCCGTCTATAGTGCGGGACAGTTGTTTGACAATTATTAGCAAGATATTTAATTCGGGAAACCCTTATGAAGATCGTCAGTCATGGCACAAAATCTGGTGGATGAAATTTAAAAAATCCGTTCGATCGTACAGCGAGAAATTGGATGTCATAAAAAATGAAGTGCCGAAGCCGTCCTTCAAATGGAAAGCTCTCGTGAGTACCTTGTCCATCTTCTTGACTTCTTGTCCATCTTCGTGACTACCTATTCTTCTTGAATATTGTCTTGCACCTTCATGTACTGCTGCATAACCGTTTCCACAATTCCCGACAGGTTTTTGATATATATATATATATATATATATATATATATATATATATATATATATATATATATATATATATATATATATATATATATATATATATATATATATGATATTCAACATTTAAACATAAATATTCTTTTGCTCATCGACTTGAGCTTGCCCCCTCTCTACGCGACCTGCAGCATCCGCCCCTGTCCACTATCAGGTAAAAAGCCTGGGCGACATCCCCACCTCTAAACCAATCGTGCCTAGGCTGTCATAATGTTCAAGCGCCGCCACTGGATATTTTGGCTTTTCGACTTTGGTTCCCCTAAACCTACCGGTCAGATCCGCCACTGGTTCTATATGCCTGAGAATCCCTGGCTACACCCATAAAGCCGTTTGTATGCAATGGAAGAAGTTTCGAAACACGTAGGTATGTACCTGATTGGACACTTCGCATTCCAATGCAGCTGCTTACCTTGCAAGTGCAGTCCATTTCCAAATCCACACCACTTTAGCGACTGCCTGCTCCCAATGTCATAGGGCACTGACACTGAAAAAAATTGATCTAGAATATGCCTAAATAGGCTATACGCTAACCAAATAAATTTTTCCACCGCAATCCGCGAACTGTACTAATATCCTCCCGCGCACACTCCCCGTTGCCTGCGTCCTTAAGACTGAGGGGGCGTTTGATCACGACACGAATGAAAAATGCAGTATGCGCACGTGCATCTTACACTTCCGGTGCTTCCGCGACACAAGTAATAGTAGGTCAAAATGTGTACGGCATTTGTAAGGATACGACCATCTTGCCAATGTATTAGCAAGGCTGCCCTACTGCCGGCTTTGATCATACGGGACAGTATTGCTACCCTTGTACTGGCTTAGTTGCGTGCTCATATCATTATGAGAGTACGACTAATGCTCGTTTTAAAACAATGCCTAACTACTTTTTGCTTTACACGACCTGGATTTTGTCCTTCTTTGGTTGTGGTTGTGCTCTAGTGAACCCCAATATCAGGGCTATATTCGTATAGACATCGTAAAAATTTCTCTCAGTGCCAGTGCCGGGAAATTGCCCCCCCCCAGTGAAAAAGACAAGTATTACTTAAAACTGAATAAACGCAAACTCACCCAACGAAAATAAGACAGAACACCACACGATAATAATAATTTTGTTCTATTGCTCGTCTCAAATTGGCAATCCACAAAATTGTGTTAAAAAACTATCATCAGTAGTTGTCTACTCCATCGTGCAAAAGCGAAAGGAAGCAAGTAGTTCCGGGAAATCGCGGCTAAGTAACCTCAGCATCAATTAAACTAACCACAACGCTGGGGATAGCCTACGACCAATCAAACATCGTTTTCTATCCAACCAGAGGCCCCGCCCCAGCCAGTACCGTGGCATTGTATGCTGCTCTCATTTCAGACGTGGTCGGTTGTCAGCGCTCAGAGCTCGTTCGTGGATTAGGCGGGACACAGTGTAGTCAAAGCGCGTCAGGCTGGTTGCTGGTGTGCCGGTGTGAAGTGCTCAGCCCATTTATTTGTTCTGTGTTGGTAGCATACGTGGAATTTATGGTGAGATCGTTGCATCACTTTTTCTGTAAAGGAGAGACCGGGATCAACTGTAGCAGTTTTTACTTTTCTGCTTCAGGAAGGACAATGCTTTATGCTAGACAAATTTTCCTCATATTTTCAGCAGCCTTGTCATTTTGGCCATCTGGCAGATGTAGCACTATACCAAAATAAGAGCATTTATCGGTCAAAACTTGGCTTTGAAAAACTTACTTCAAATGTTACATTTGACCTCATCAAGGGTCAGTAGACACATTCAAAAATCCAAAGTTTTGGAAATCTTAGAAGCGCCTCTCATTTTCCTATGCATTGAAGCATTTTGAGACGATCTGTAAAGGTTTCATCCCGATATCTTCAAAACTGATGAAGCGCAAACGGTCTTAAGGTGGCTGTTTCAGCCAAATTTATAGTTAAAGTCTCCATGTTAAAAACCATTGGATAAGAGAGTAGCACTAGACCTCAAGGTAGCTTATCACCAACATCTGAGCGTACACCGATCTGGGAATCCTGTGAGTGGATGTTTGAGGCCTTGCGTCAGGGACTCCAGTTGGCAGTGGCGGGTACATGCAGCCCTCGTTCAAGTTTCCTGACAACACGTGCAAGTGACGTGATCCGCGCAACGCCGGAGGCGTTTTACAGCTCGAACCTATGGGGAGTTAAGAGGAAATACATTTCTTCCGCGCCTAAAGGGGCGTGGAAATAAAACTACAGTATCAATTTCGTTGAAAGTCAAGTCGTTGGAATGCTCTTGAAATGCTCTGTTCAGAAATGTTTAGCCCTGTACCGTCAGAAAACTCTGAATACACCCGAAATCCTATAGAACTTGAACTCACCTGGTATTCTAGACCCTTGGATACAAGGGGAAGGTTACTGGGCTCAAGCCCCTCTCTCCAAATAAAATATTGAATCCGCCATTGGTAGTTGCTTTGCCCAACAAGGGCATTGAGCTTTCGCCTCGTGGGTTGAGATTTTAAGGGAGTAGAAATATGTATACTATCTGATTTACTTTACGAATGTTCAGAGACCAACTTTGTTAGCGATGGGTTTCCGATCCACGGACTCATTTAGTCCTCATTTTATTTTGAAGAAAATTGTTTTATCGGGATATTCTCTAACGCCCCTTCAAGTTATGATTCGTATGAATTCCATCCATACGGAGACGGATAGTGTTATGTGAAGCCAAACAATTAAAATGGGTTTCAAATCAAAGCCCATTAGCCCATAAGCCCATCAACCCATTAGGCTGAAGGGTAGATTCTGAAACCCTTAAGTCTGGAATCAAAGCATAATTCAAAATGTTGAACGAGAGCACGTTGTCTTATTTAGCGAGCTGAGTCGTCCACATAAGCTTGAAAAAACCGTGGAAATTGAAAGGAAGGGTACTGGAAAGGTGTATTCATTTCACGCTCACGCAAGCATTTGCCATAAGTTCATCGATCATAACTGAAAGCATAGTGGCGAGATATTCCACGGATCTGGAAACTTGAATGTCCTTACGCATGAGCCATGGAGGCTGAGCGTCCGAAATCACCATCATCGTTATCGAATGTCTTCTGAGCTTGTGATTTTCCGGTTGAATTGGGAAGCTCTGGGGCCCCCAATAGCTTTCCATCTTGGCATTTGTGTAGGTCAGTGAGAACTATTGTCATCTTTTCATTTTTTGTAATTTTTATCAGTTACCGTTGAAGTGAAATACACATCACAACGGTCCTAGTGAACTGTCCCCTAATTTGACCGTCTTGCATTAAACTCAGACATGGATCCTTTGACTGTAGCTTTTACTGTTTGCGTCTCTTGATCGCCAGAATGTAGGCTCGCTAACACTGACATTACTAAGGTCAGCACTGACCTCTTTCAGAACCGTCATGGTGAGGGCCGATAATGCCCTCCTTGAAAAACTGAAGCGATTGGCAACACTCGTTATGGATGAAGACACTTAATCTCTCTGGGCTAGATCTCAGCACGAGCAGCTTTTGCCTGTGACATTTTCTTCGGAAATTAGTCTATATCTTCACCATCTGTATCGGTGAGGGAGTCCTTATAGGCGTCGTCCGGATCAAGATCTTCGTTTAGAACACCAAAGGAACTCGGGCCTTGGGATTTTCTATTCGCGCCCTGTTTCTTTTCCGAGCTGAGTTTCGGATATGCTTCTGTTCATACATATTATCACGCTCCTTCATCTTCCCCTTTTTGGATGACCTTTGATCACGCAGGAATCGTATGTCTTCTTTCTTATGGCTCTCCGTTCTTAGCCGGTCTTGCAAAATTTGCCTTTCGGCACTTGTATAAAAAATCAAACAGCTGGTCCAGCTTTGTCTCAAAGCTCCTTCTATTCTTCATTTATGTTTCAGTGTTCTGTCCCTTACGTTTCAACAGCTTCTGGTAGTCTCTGTAGAGCCGGGATATTCGCCAGACAACGGTTTCTTTACCGACAGTCGGAATTACTGATCTCTCCCAGAACTCAATGACATCGTCATAAACCATCGATATGTGCCATATGATCGTTGTAACGTGATTTGTACACTCTGAAAGACAAGAAGTCCAGGAGTATTCGACAGATTGTCGGAAGCTTGAATCCTTTCAGGCAGGAGCCACATATCTCCTTGCTCTCGCCCATATTTTGAGGTCTTTACCCTCTCCGCTTTGATGGTTTGCTCGACTGGCCACTGGGTTCTAGGCCTGATCGTGTTATTGCCATGAGCATACTAGATCATCGATACTTAAATGATAAGATAACATCTGTGTCAAAGTTTGCTAACCACAAGAGCAGGAATTTTAGGGGGATGAAGTAACGTTAATTAAGCCTCTAGTATGCTGCAATATTATAGTTCTAAGATCCCTAGATTTCAGAACATCAACATCTAATCGGCAGAGTTTCATGCGGAGTCAACGCTCAGGTGTTTGTGATCACATCCGTGAGGCCTGGTGTTACTCTCTTATCCAATGGTGTTTTACATGGAGACCTTAACTACAAACTGCGCTGAAACGGCCCACCTTAAGACCGCTTGCGCTTCATCAGTTTTGAAGATATCGTGATGAAACCTTTACAGATCGTCTCAAAACACTTCAATGCATGGGAAAATGAGAGGCGTTGCTAAAATTCCGCCTCTGCGGCTGCGGCTGGCAGCCGCAGAGGCGGCACCAGCAGACGAAGTCAGGGGTGCAGGTGCAGAGTTTACGGTCGAAGCACTAGCGACCTCTGGACCTCGTAGGCCGGTTCCTGCGTCCACTCGTGGCCGCTGGCGATCTCAGAGTTGCAGGGGCGTTTCCAGGACTTGTGGTCCGGACTCGGCTGATACCTCCTGACGGTTGAGACCTGGCGGCGCTGGGTATGCTGCGGCTGGCTGACGCTCCCTGCTCCGCGGAGTGCAGGGGCGGTTCCACTCTTCGGCGATGGGGGCGCAGATTCAGGGTTATCCGCCGAAGCCGAAACCTCGGCAGTTTGGCGACCTCGGAGAGCCCCATCTGCCGCGTCAATGGCCGGGTGGTCTCCAACCAGCTGTCTCAGATCGGCAGCACTCTGGATTGTTTTGGTAGATCCTGACTGGGACACCCTAACCTTGGGCTTCCCTGCATCAGTCCAGGCAGCGTGCAGCCTGCCCTCTCGCTTTAGTTCGCGAGCGGCAAACATCAGTCCGCTATTATAGCGCGTGAGGTTATCCGTGATGTAGGCCTCGCGAACCATGTCACGAGTTAAGGCTGAATCACGAGGTAGCTCGATATCACGCAGGCCCTTGCGTTCCCTATACAACTCGTCCCGTTTGGTCCAATTAAGGGTGCGTTACCCTCGACACATGCACCACACGACATGACCCGTCAGAACTAATACCCTGCTTCCCCAACAACAGATGTCAGGCCATTCGTTCATTCATCTTCATACACAGATCGCCCACGTGACACGGTGGTTGTAAACCGTAGTACGCTGCGCATTCCACGCATTACGACCCTTCAGGTGGCCAAGAACCGCTGCGGGCAAGGTCGGACGGGTCGCAAAACAGGTGTCTTAGCAGAGGCGGGTCCAGTATTTTTCAAAGGGTAGACTGCTATTGGGAAAATGTTTTGATTTCTCTGAAGGAGAAAACAGTTGCAGCTCGCACGGCTGTCACCTGGGATGAACCAAAGCTAGCCAAATGGGAGTTTAAGCATGGCTGTGGATTTTCTGCGCTATTTGCGTCAGTTAGCAGCTAGTGAGCTGCAGGATCCGCGCTCACTTCCCACTTTATCAACTTTGGTGACCGAGCTTTGTGTACCCACTTTCGTCCTCCCAAACTCGACTAGTCCTTTTCCGTCCTAGAAAATATATCATGAATATTCCCATAACATCTTTGTTTACTTTTTCCGTAACAACCTCAGGGAAATGTAGAAAAAGGACCACCTTCTTCCATCCCGACAAAAATATAAAAAACGTCGTCCTACCCCGTCACATTATATTCCCTCTCTATACGGAGTGTCCCTTCTTTGTAAATTTATAGTGTCTACTTTTGAACGCTATCGTTTTTTAGCATTATGATCTCGGCCCGCCTTGCATCGGTGGTTCGTCATTTTCCGTGCCTACACGCACAAGCACACACACATGACGCATGGGCCACATGTCCCTCATTTGTGACCGCCTTGGTGTATCGTAGGGATCCTGCCTCGTGGCGGTCACAGAAACGGGCGTGCGTTCGCGCAGGGCTGACTCGCTCACCCACCGAACCCTGAGGCGCGCAGCTCCATGTGTTTGCCCAAGTATTTATTGTGGAACGTTTTGTGGTGCTCGGAGGGGGTGGGATGGCGTTGTACCCCTCAATTATGTGCGGAGTTGTCCTCACTGTGATCGGTAGGTGGTTCTGATTATAGGATAGTTTGTGTCGTAATCAACAACACACGTGTATGTACGGTCTCAATCCCGTCCAGGCCCTTACTGACTACATCACTTCAAGATAAACCAAAGCCTTTGTAATATATTGGAAGCAGTTTCCTAAGTTATAGGCCCTGACTTAGGACAGTATCGAAAGATAGTTTCCGAAAAATTTAAGAGACCATCCATAACGTACATCAGGAAAAAGGGAGGGGGCAGGAAGTCAGCAACCGTTTTTTATTGTATTTGTATTTTTTCATGTAAATGAGCAACAGGTATAGCCCACTAATAGCTCTAGTCAAATAAGCAAAACAAAGACATGGTATTTACAATGAAATGAAACAAATGATACCCGTGGCATTCCAAGATTGGCAACAAAGTCATACGCTTGCCCGAAGTCTTGGTGTCATTAAAACATTGTAGAAATAAGACATCATTATGACATAAAGACTACAATAATACAAGTGAGTATGCAGGATGTGTAGATAAAAGCACAAACAAAAACACAAGATGAAGGTAAAAACATTCGCTAGAACATAGACTACAACAAGAGCCACACGATAATCAAAACAGGTGCTGCCTGATGTGCTTCACTACAGCACCTCTAAAAATATGGCATGTGGTTGTGAAATCATGGAAACAAAGTAAAGCACGAATAAAAACACCTTGCTTTACAGTTTCGACGCGGCCAAATGGAACCTGAAAAATTTGTAGTTGTGCCCCCTGGGTCGACGCTGATGGACGTGAAATAAGAGGCTCCCAAGCAGAAAGGCGGAGTCTATCTTGCCCATTATTATTTTTTAAAGAAACATAAATCATATTGATATCTTCTTTGCGAGAGACTGGCGATTTTGAATAAATTTAATAGGTAGTGATAAGAAAGCGTAATAGAGGGCCGAGATGTATGAATGTGGGCAGCTAACCACATAAGAAATTTGTGCTGAGTTCTGTCCAGCCTTTCCAAATGATTTTGAGCAGCCCCTCCACAAATGATGCAACCGTATTCAAGAATGGACCGAACATTGTCGAAATATGCTGCTAGAATGGTATCTGTTTTCAGACTTCCCCCGGCTCGACCGGTCTGGAGAGATCGTATCAGCACACCCATCGTCCTATTTGCCTTGCTGACGGTGTAATCGATGTGGTTTATAAAGGTCAATTTCGTGTCAAGCCAAACATGCAGATCTCGAACCTCTTCTACGCGATCCAGATAAGTGTTTTGAAGTTTGCACCGGGCCAGAATTGGATGTCTTTTCAGAATGATTCTAAACGAGCAGCATTTTTATGGGTTGAGGTCCAGTTTCCAATCGTTGGACCAAACTGCCAGCCAACCAAGGTCCTTTTGAAAAAGTTCCGAGTCCTTTGACCCGGTGATTTTGTGATAGAGCTTTACATCGTCAGCAAAGAGAAGAATGTTTGTCTGAATGTTGTCCGGGAGGTCATTTGTGAAGAGTGCAAAGACCAACGGAGATATCAGACTACCTTCCGGCGTTCCAGAGTGAACCTGGGTCCAATCAGAATATTTTCCATTGATAATGATTCGTTGTTTACGATTGCACAGGAAGACACAGAAAACAGCGTTACGTGTCAGCAAATCAAAATATGTGTATAAATCACAGCAAAAAGCAAAATACACGGATATTTTGCAAAGAAACAGCAAAGTGGCAACATCAGCAGCAAAAAATTACATCCGGCAAGAGCTTCAAGCACCGAGGGTGGAGAGAGTTTACCGGTCGAAAATTCGGAACATTGAATGCGATAAAGCTGATGGACTAAGGAACGGGACGCACAAGCCCTCACATGGCTACCCAAAAGTGACCCTAGTCACAGCCTCGGCGATAGCAGGTGCTGACATATCTGACTCAGAAATCTAACTCACACAATAGTTTACCTTTCTTTATGAGGAGTAGGAGTGTACTATGGGGACACACTAGTTGAGTGAACTTCTGCCTTGCGGTCGTCGTCGCCAGAAATCTGCTCCCGGGACAATCGCCGTTTTCTTTTACCTGAAAGTTCTTGTCACTCCAGATCACACGGACAAACATTTCAGAACCTTGAGCTGGCTCGAGGACCATCTTCCATTCTCGTCCGAGAGCCACAAGATTTCAACTGAGAACCGACGGTTCTCGGTTCTGACGGTTCTCGGTTGAGATCTCAATATTATCTTCCATGCTCGCATAGTTCTTACATGAGCTCTCCAAAGAGAACATTGTGAGAATCTCAACCAACCGTCGGCTTCTGTTCTCATTGGAGAATGTGTGGCTCTCAGACGAGAATGGAAAATGAACTTTGATGCTTTTAAATAATTCTAGTCCGTGCAATTCTGGTACTAACCCCGTATTTCCAGGAAGCCAGTAGCCTCTCTGCACGAGCAGCAGCCTTATAGCTTACCGGCAGCGGATGTGGCGCCGATCCGCTCCGACTGAAGATATCCGGCACTCGTCTGTGGAACCGCTGACCCAGCGGAGACCACACAAGAACCACAAATGCCCTGCCGCCTCGCTTATTCCCTCCACAGGGCATCTTAGAAAAAACGGTCATCCGCGTGCCGTAAATCACTAGTAGGCCGGGACCTTAATATATACTTGTTCTCAACCCGTTCTGTTATAACAGATGTCGCACATGATTAAGTACACACAAGACCGAAGTAACATTCTGTGCTGATTTATTCAAAAGAGAAGATATAAAATGTAGGTAGCCAGTCGCATAATAATTATAGTCTCGCCGTTAACAGACGTTATTATAGACGCCAACCGAAATGCCAGCAGCATAGAGTATTTTGAACTGCATCTTCCGTCTCGCGCGCGCAGTGTCTGAACCACACGTGGACCCCTCCTCCGGCTGGCCAGGTCACGCTAACCGGGCAACACCAGCCTCGTTTGGTCTCACCGCAATCCACGATAATACGGACAAAACGGGCAATATCTCGCCGTGTGCCACTGTTCTCTCTCCCGACCATCCGCCGAGCTGAGAGTGGCCACCCCGCTAAACGGACAGCATGCGACTCAGCGCCGAAAATCATCCACCAGTCTAGGCAACGCTCATAAACGACGTCACAGCAAAAACACTAGGTCCGCGATCACTGAGTCTTCAGTCAAAAACCCACCACATTCTCACCACCGCCTCTGTACAGTAACGAGACACGCCCCCGGCCGACGACCCGGGGGCGGCGCCAAGGCAGTAGTTCGTCTCGTCCGTTCTACTCGCACCGGCCATCTTCCGGCCCGCTCTTTGCACCGCACCGATCCTCCATTTTACAGGCTGAATCACTCCATAGTGTTCCCGTCACCACGGATCTTGTATCACTTCGTTGCCGTCGGCCAGCGTGCACTATCTGCCGCCCCCCCTATAAGCAGCGTCCAGCGAGGAGCGCCGGCGGGGAGCGTCGCCAAACACCGCGTTTGGCGACGTGTGTGAGGCCAAGTTTTTAGATCAGCCCCAAAAACTTGGCTTTGACCTCACACACCTGTGGCACCCTGGTGCCGTCTTCCACATGAAGAACATACTTCTGGAGGAAGACAAGGGGAACATTGCTGGCTTTTCGCACTGGCTGCGCGAAGACGGCGTGGCTCACTCCCCAGAGGAGCACAGCGTCCTGTAGAGTTAGGCACCGTCCCACTTGGATGCTGTCCACGGTGATCGTATACGTTGGTTCTGAAACAAAAATCATGTCAGAGAGAGAGAGAGAGAGAGAGAGAGAGAGAGAGAGAGAGAGAGAGAGGAGAGAGAGAGAGTGAGAGAGTGAGAGAGAGTGAGAGAGAGTGAGAGAGAGTGAGAGAGTGAGAGAGAGAGTGAGAGAGAGTGAGAGAGAGTGAGAGAGAGTGAGAGAGAGTGAGAGAGTGAGAGAGAGTGAGAGAGAGTGAGAGAGAGTGAGAGAGTGAGAGAGTGAGAGAGTGAGAGAGTGAGTGAGAGAGACAGAGAGCACGAGACTGGGTGATAACGATTTTAATTTGTATCTAATCGGAATAGTAATAATAGACATGCATTATAAATATCAACTTACCAGCACCATCGCTCCTGCAGATGCTCACACCCTTTCCCTGATCCAAAACCACCGACACATCGGTTGCTAGCAGGTCAAAGAGGACGGCGACGGCTGCGTCATCTAAAAAAACGAAATTAGAGTCAGAGTTCAAGCACAAAGTAATTACTATCGCCCTGTCTTTAGTCAAGTTTAAGACCTTCCCCTTCGCGCTCGGTAACCAATAATCTCAACACCTAGGTCTTGAAAAATTATTTATTCCGTCCTCATGCCGTATTTTCTAATCACGCTGAGAAAACAATGCTTCATTTCAGGGCAAGCTTGCAATTGTTTCAAAACTTCCTGTCCCTCATACTTGCCGAAACTGAGACAAATTAACCAAAAAATATGGCTGAAAGTGGTCAACGAGCCAGACTTTTAAATATATATCCGACCATTTTGGTTTATTGTAGGCAGGTCATTTGGCAGCCGATCAAGGGTTAACGAGAGAATTAGCATAATTATTAGGAAAAAGGTACGATAATACTCCATATATTTTTTAATGTCAATGCCGATTTTCAATTCAGGTATTCTAATGCTAATCATGAGTCTAAGTGGAAAGTGTTGCTGCTCTGTTTAGGTGCTGTTGGTGGATGACGCCGGCCAAAACGTGGCGTGCCAAGCATGGTCGGAGGGATGGGGGATAACCAGGCACGGATCCAGGATCGCCGATCGGGGGGGGACATTGCCGAGGGGGCACCAAAACCTATCAGATGGGCGCCAAATCCTATCGCGGGACGCCGATTTTCGCATCCTGGGAAGGGGGGGCTGGACGGGATTTTTTTGCCTCGCAGACCGAGTGAAAAGCAACATTTCAGGGGGGCGCCATCGACCTTTCAGGGGGCGCCGAAGGTCGATGGGAGGGGGTACGTGCCCCCTTGCACCCTGGATCCGGCTCTGGGGAAAACGTGCCTGAACACTGGAGTTAGGCATCGATCAGAGACAAATATTAGCAAAAAAGAATGTCAACACGTGCCCCGCTGGGGCACCTGGCACGAAGCGTCCCACTGGCGAGGGGGACGTATTTTGCCTCCCACTCTGTATCTCAATTCCTGGAAAATCTGAAGAAAAATTACGGGCTTTACTCGAATCCTCTTTTCAAGAGAATGGCAATTTAAATGTACTTTTACGTCACGTTAATATATAGGTCAGAGGTCCAAGAAGGTTCCATAAGCGTATGAAAGGGCATTGAAAATTTACCCCTTTATATTTTTTACTGAGTAAAGCAAGAGCAAATCTTGTGGGATAAATTGATTTCTCTTTTCGTAGCAAATAGAATGATGTACTATATGATCATGCTATGTCAAATAGTGAAAATAACCCGACGTCAAGCAAGGTAAAGGTTCAGTCAAGCAAGCAAGCAAGGTATATATTTTTTCAGCCAAATATAAAAATAGATTGACAAGGTATATACTGGCCTGTCACCTCGAATTCTGAATATTAACACAAGCACTGACGGGAGTCCGCGCCACCTTCGCTTTGACGGGGGTACCCACCACCCCTAAGACTTAAAAAACTACGATAGATAGCGAAAAACGGTAAACGGCATTAGATAGCTGATGACAAGACGAAGAGAATTCATAAGAAACATTTTTTGGGTCAGGTCAATATTGGGGTAACCAGAGCTCAAAGACTGTCACAATGGCTTACATTGCAGTTCTTCCCTTATATATTCTCACTAAATAAAGCTACAGTTCATATTTTGGTACCATTGGAATCCCCTTATCGTGACGAATCTAATGATGCATAATTTAACATTGTTAGGTCAAACAGCAAGAGTGACCCGACCTTAGCCTAGGTAAAGGTCACGTGGTGACAAAGTGTGGTCATTTTGCATACCGATTGACTCGACGTGACTATACAAAGACGGCGGAACCAAAATGAAAGCTCTATCTTAATTTGGTGAGGAGTCATTGACAATTGAAGTATATGACCTTCATTTGACCTCAAATGACCTCTTGGAGGCAGTGGCGGTTCTTCCATAGAAGCACATTAGGCACTGCCTAACCACTTTTAAGCGTCTAATGATGTTTAATCTTAGGTAATACGTATAATTAGACTTGATGGTATAAAGTTACAGAGAATATTCCGTTTTTTGTTACTGGGTCAAAGAGCCGATGATTGGCATCACTGATCCGCACCACATACCGTGGGCGAAGGCGAGGTGAGGCACATCGCTATCACCTGACTTTGCCCAACCCGGTGGCGAATTTAAAGAATTGACATCCCTAAATCTGGTTCAAAGACGGCGAGTACGGACTCGTTAAATCAGCAAACTAGGCATGCCCAGGCCGGCTCAGGCTGCTTGGTTAGCTGTTGCGAGTTGCCAGATTGTTGGATTAAAGGGTATGTGGCACCTTCACAACGTGATTTTAACTGAGATAGCCAAGTTGTAAAGCAGGTCGGAAAACCCGGTACTCCATATTTAATTTGTCTTGGAACTCGATATTTCCGTAGAAAAAAAGCTAAAACATACCTGACACCAGCCCCCCCTCAGCCTCCCGTCACCGGCGGCCATTGTTGTGAGCTACTGGTGCGACGACATATGCTGACGTCACGATGAGCATCAGCCAATCGAAGCCCTTGAAGCGTTTCAAGTATGGTAGTGGTTGCCAGATCGTGACATCATCCACAGTCTGATGTTTATTTATTTTTCTAGAGGAGTATTTTTAAAAACCAAATATTGAGCTTATTGTACATTTTTCAGAGAAATCATGAGTGGTTTCATTATTTTTGACTAAAAGTACGCCTAATTACACTAAATTCCAGGATTCGACCAAGGCGCCACATTCCTTTTAACGGAGCAGAGCCGTGCACGCGCTGCCGCATCTCATGGCTGTGCAACATAATTTGCTATAGGTCCCGGGTTCGATCCCCTGCAGGGCGCCTCTGAATAAGTTTGACCTGACCCCCGACAATGGGGGCGCGGTAGTGGAGTGGTCAGCGTAGCTGGCTTCCACGCTGCCGACCCGGGTTCAAGGCCCGGCGGCTTCCCTGAACAAGGAGCAAGCTGGCTCCCGAGAAACCCTTCCAACAGGGAAAGAGTTGGCGACGCCATATGACCCTGGCAGTTGGTGCGTCGAAAAGCCCCAATAATTATTATTGACCCCCGACAATACCCTTCCAACAGGGTGAGAATTGGCGACGCCTTATGACCTTAGCAGTAAGTGCGTCGTAAAACCCCAACCATTATTTGTTTACTTACATTCTCGTGTTTGCAGATTTCTCCGACGTGCGATTGTCTCAGGTGACTGCATGAGCGTTGCTTTGATAATTATCAGCAAGAAATTAAATCTGCGAAAACTTTCATGAAAAACGTAAGCCATGGCACCTAATCTAGTGGGATTTTATCCTGAAAAATCCGTTCTTTAAACGTTCCTACCCTGACAAAATTGGACGCAATCAAGAAGGAAGTGCCGAAACCGTCCCTGAAATGGGGAAGCCCTCGTGAGTACCTACTCTATCTTTCCGCTTACTTACCTTCTTTCTACCTACTTATCTTAATTGCTTTACACACCTACACTGCTGCATAACCGTTGCAACCGACTTGAAAGTGGGGTGGGGGGGGGGTGGACAGCGGGAAAGGACGTTGGAACAGGGGGAGGGGCAGCTGCCCCTCACTGCTCTACCACTGCTCTAGGCCAACCGTGCCTAGGCTGTTGTAATGTTGAAGAGCCGCCACTGCTTGAAGGTCAAATGCTAAAAAAACTTGAACACCAGAAACGTGCTAAGAGTACATATTGGAAGAAGTCTGAGCTGATTTAATGCACTAGTGGATCCAGGGGGGTCATATCGTGAAATTTCCCCAAACCCTCCAATGCCACCCCCTTGCCTCCCGATTTTCTTCAAAAACAATGTTTTCAAATTTTTGGGCTCCCTTTCCCCCTCCAACCTTCGGGGTGGATCCGACCCTGATTTCATGCCATATTTGCTGAGAAACAGCCTTTTAATTTTACCCAGCGAATTATAGGTATGTACCTACCTAATTGGGTTGCCTGAAAATTGACTCCATCTTACATCAACAATAGGCAAGTTCTTATTTTGCCAGTTTGTTATTCCCCATGACCTTATAATAGGTATTATGAAAGTTTCAAACTGATCGGTTGGCAGTCGTTCCCCTGGTGCCCCTTCAAACTTGTGATTTTGGGTTTTGAAGTTGGGTCACATGACATTGAATAGCTCTGTGACCTGATCATCAGGTGGGTGCCAAATCCTATCGAGGGCGCCAATTTTTGCATCCTGGGGGCGGGGGAAAGCAGCATTTCAGAGGAACGCCGTCGACCCTTCAGAAGAGCACCGTGACCATTTTAGGGGGCGCTGAGGGTCGATGGTGGAGCCTAAGCTTACCTCACCCAAAATATACCCTGCCCACTGGCGGATCCAGAGGAGGGGGGGCAAATCGGGAAATGGCCCCTAAACCCTCCGTTGCCTACCCTTTACCTCCCGATTTTCTTCAAAAATCATGTTTTTCACAATTTTGGGCTCCGTTGCCCCCCCAAACCTTCGGGCTGGATCCGACCCTGACCTGTCCCTACATCCTACGCCCTACACCCTATATCCTACCCCTACCCCTACATCCTACCCCTACATGTATATGGGTGTTCATTGAACGCCGAACACTGTTCATCCGCCCGCTTCTGCTCGTTTCTGCCCGCCCGCAGCCGCGCGCCCGTCCGATATACGTTATTTATCAGAAAGGAAGATAAGTTGCTGGATTTCACATTTGAGTCGCCGATATTCAATAGAGTGAGCTCTGCTGATTTAAGTGGTACCCAATTTTCACAGGAAATATTTATCTAGACGTGCCGCTATTAGCAAAGTTCTTCAGGGTTATTAGCCAGAAGGCTTCAGAAAGGTATTTTTGCATGAACACTAGTTGATGACCCTGATAAGGTAACTCCTACAGCAGGCCATTACTTCTGTCATATCCCCATTCTATGGTAATTTGAATTGTAACCTGATCCAGTGGCAGGCTGGGGGGGGGCTGCTAGTAGCTTTTACGGAAAAGGTGCTAGCAATTACCAAACAGGTGTATGAAAAGTTACCATCCGTAATGTACCGTAAGGCCTCAAATGTTTCACTGAATTACCTAAAGATAATTCAGCCTAAAGATAACGCGGCCTTTGTCCTTACCGTGAGCACTGAGCAGCCATTTCCTCGTCACTAATCCAACTCCTCAATATTGCGGATAAGCGGTGAATAGGACTTCAGCCTTGAATCAAGCTTGAGCAACCACATTTCATAATTCAGATAAGTCACAAATAACAGCCTCTAACTCACCATAAAACGTATCCCGCCTTGCGTATCCAAAAAGGCAAACGCCTGCCGCCGGCCGCTCCACAGCACAACGGCCGACACGTGGCGCAGTAATGGCCAGCCCCCAACCACGAATCAGGAGCCGCCTTTTCTGTGACGTCACGCTGGCGACAAAGCTTTCCTTCACCCAATAGGTCCCATGTTAAAATTCGTCGATTTCATCCGGCTCTCACAAGAACAGTATGAGTCGAAGTGAAAACATTGTTCTTTCTCCACAATTCTACTTCGAATTTGCTTTCGAAATTGACCATTTGAAGGCGATATTGGCAGTTTTTCTTAAAAATAAGGGCATTAAAAGTTGGCTCTGCAAAGCCGCTTAACCCTTGCCCAATCGGGTCCATCGATGGCCCGCCCCACCTAAGGTTTTTTTGAGATAGCAGAAAAACAACAAGACGCAACACCACGGTTGAGAGCTCTACCTCTCACCCCGTCATTTTCCCACCTTCCCTGAAATTTTTTACACCGGGTCACCCAAGGTCAGGTCACCAGGCGAGGTCAACCAAGGTCACCTCAATTCAACTTTTGGGCTCTATAAGAGCTACATTTCTGAGTCGATAAATTTGTAACTTCCTTCTCTTCATGAACCCTCCAGGGCCTAAAAGATGTATATCCGGGATTTTTTTATTTCGTGACCTGAGGTCAAGTCATGAGGTGACCTCTCCCATTGAAAAAGGATGGGAAAAAGCTGTCTTATGATCTAAAAGTCACAAAAACAATTGCAAATGCTTAGCTTGCTCAGAAAAGCGTTCTTGGACACCCTTTCATGGATTCCAGGGGCTATATGTTCCCTTTGACCTTTCCGAGGTCATCAAAGGTTAACAGGGTCAAAAACAGTATTTTGACAATAACTTTTGACCTAATTAAGCTAGAGCGCCGAATCAAATATCATCGTGTGTGTCTCGTCACTGACTTTCATTTGATTTACGGCAAGGTCACTTTCTGACCTTTCGTGACCTCAGGTCAAAATAGGTCACGATGTGACCTCTGGAGGTCAAACCACTGGTGGGAGGTCATTACGTTCCACATGGCGGAAAAAGTCATAGCATCTTCCTATCAAATCTACTTAACCAGATCTCAATTGCTCTAATGGTATAAGATCTATGCCCAGTTTGCTTAAACATGGAATATCTGAGTGAAAATAGCCTATCTTGACCTAACTTGACCTCTGGAGGTCAAACGATTGACCTGAGCACTTAAAGATACAAAATTATTTCTTACTGAATTCACGTCAGCTTTCTGATGCACTTTGCAGATTTGCGATAACCCCCATATTTTCGGATTTACAGGGCATCGATGCCCCCTGGTGGGGGAGAAAGTGGCGCCGGATCCCGGTGGGGCGCGGGTTAGAGGGTTCTCTGTCCCATGACAAAGGATACTTTTCGATACCTTGATACCACATTGGTGCCATATCACCTAGCCACACAAACAATGCGGCAAAGCCAAAGTAATGGATAGAAGCAAAGCAGCCGGAGTTATGAGATCCAACTGGTGTTGAAAAATAATAATGCACTCGACGGAAATATACAAATATTAGCATGTGGTGACCGCAGTCATATTCATTCTTACATTCTAAATATTCATTTTAAATGTTCTCGCAGCATCAGGGACCGTTTGGTTTGTAGAAAATTAACGCAACATCAATCGGTCTAAAAGAGCACTTCACGTTAGACGAAACATCGGCAGAAACCGTTATTTTGCAGACTGCCCACGTCCTAGCTCGTCCTGGCATTAAAAAGAATACATACAAATAATAATCAATCCCTCCCCAGCCGCCGAGTGTCTAAACCCCCGTCAGTTTAGTTTTGTTTGTTGTTTTCGATTGTTGAACTAAACGCGCCGCTTATGCATCAGCTACTGCTACCATATTGGTGCCAAATTGTGTGACGTCACGTTGGGGACAAAGTATTCCTCGTGGATCAACCTTGTAAGTAAAGTAATCTTGAGTAATGGCGGCGTGCCTTCGTGCGCGCAGCGAGGCGCGCAGCGTGGGGGGATTCCCCGAGATTTTGTGGGAATCTCCGGAGAGAATTGATTCTGCATTAATGCTGCATGAGAATTTGTAAGCTTTTTGGAGACCATTTTCTGATGGTTTTTCTGTCCTTTGAGACGTGAAGCTATAAGATGGAGAACGGGTATTGGATATGATTGGTCTACGAGCGTAACCACATGTCTTGCTCGAGATCTTTCACTTCAAAGTTCTCCCCGTGTGTTGTCCGTGCATGGCGGCCAGAAATGGGTGTTACTGATATTGGTAGAGCCTAGTGTTCTAACGTATGTTTTCCAGTAAAAGGAGAGTATTATCCTTGGTCATAGTGATGGAGGCCCTAGAATGCTTAGTTGAGAGTGACGCCCAGGCGCTCTAAATTTCCCCCTTCACTTTTTTCTTACTCACTGGCTTTTGTTGGCATAATTAAATAGTCCTAGTGTATAAAAATTATCTAGTGTGGAAGCCAGGAAAATTTTGATGAAGAATGTGCGAAGTTTAAGAAAGGAATGTAATCGAGTTTTTACTAGCTCCCAAAATATTAAAGCGTTTGGACTTTCCACTCGCCTACTATATTTCCCAACTTGAATTTTACACTCAGTACCCCAGTGCAAAACCACTTTTGAGACCAGGGGCGCAGCCAGAGCTTTCGCATGGGGGGGGCACACCAACTTTGAGGGGCACCCCGGGGAAAAAAGGCACTTTTTAACGTAACCTAAAAAACTTACTATATCTTTGTTTATATAATTTTTTGGGCATCTTTGGTTCAATAAAAATGCAAAGAAATCATTGACGGAGAAGGAAAACTCGATTAAAACCGAAAAAAGGAACAAAATATCACCAAAATGCCATGGAAGTAGCCAAAACACTACTTTTTGGATAGATTTAAGGGCAGCCAACTCATGCAAGTACTTAACATCAGAGAAATCAGCGGAGCATGTGATATCTGTTACAATGTGCAGGTTAAGGCATATTGGAGTCGAAATTTTTTTGTTATGCCCACTGGTTTTGTCGTGACCAGTGAGCCCTAGCTGAATGCGGATTAAGTTCCTTGCCTCCCACAATCGCCGTGGGACGAGGAGTAGCATAGTGTCTTTGGAAGAACACATTTTTGCTGCCAGAAAAATTTGGGAGACACCTTTTGAACGCGTTTATTAAGTTCCATATTCGCAAGGCTCGGTCCCAGTTAAGAGTAAATAAAAGGTGAACAGGCCGGTGGTTTGAATGGGGATGGTGTGACAGGGCTGAAAATTGTGAAAACTATTTCTTCATCTAAATTAATTAGTAGAAATCCTGGTTTAGGGGACTGTGCTCTGAGCTCAGGGGCACATGCCTTTTTATCATCCCTTCCCAGAATCCACCAGTATAATAAGCAATTTATATAACCAGGGGTGCCTAGGTATCACAAGCCGTTTTAGAGATTCCTCATTCCCCGTTAGCTCCGTTTTACAAGGGGAGTTTCCATTGTGTTCTTATTCCCCATCTATTCAAGACCAGCTCTGGGGCCCCCAAGTGAGGATCAGAGGCCTCCAGAGCAACTTCCCCCATCCCCCCAGTTGTGCCTCCAGGGAATAGACTAGCTCAGTGACCCCGCCCCAAGATGATGGGAGTTGGCCTTATGTTCTTATTACTAGCTCAGTGACCCCGCCCCAAGATGATGGGAGTTGGCCTTATGTTCTTATTATCTATCTATTCAAGATCATCTCAGGGCCCCTGATTTAGATCAGGGCCACAGAGCAGCTCATGCTTCACCCAGGGACTAGACTAGCTCATTGGTCCCAGAGATGAGGTCATCAGACTAGCTCAATGGGCCACAGATAGGCTCATAGGGCCGTAAACCAGTTCAAGAAGCCCCAGAACAGTTTAAGGCGCCAGATCACTTCAGTGGGCCTCAAGCCAACTTAAGGGGCTCTCACAAGCTCAGCGCCCGGACCAGCTCAGGATACCCTCAGAACCTAGATCCGCTCTTGGGCCCCAGATCAGCTCTTGGGGCCCCAGATCAGTTCAGGTGCCTCAAGTCAGGTCAGGGGGCAAGATCAAGTCAGGGGCACTAATTCAGCTCAGGAATCCCTCACCAGCTCGGGGCCCAAGCAGTTAAAAAGCCCCAGAGCTGCTCAGGGGACACCAGATTGGCCCATAGGGCACCAGATCAGCTTTGGGGACAAACAATCAGATCAGTGGTCCCCGACCAGCTCGGGGCCCAGATCAGTTCGGGAATACCAGATCAAGTCAGGAGGCACTTAATCATCTCAGGAGCCCCATACCATCTCAGGGGCCCTCACCAACCCCTGTGGGCCCAGCTCAGCTCAGGGCCAGGGAGCTGCTCAGGAAATCACGTAATTAACCTAGGAGGCCCGGGTCAGCTTAAAGGGCATCATATTAGCCATGGGGCACCAGACTAGCTCAGAGGGAATAAGATGGGCTCAGGAGACACACTGATGACTCAGCAGGCTCCAGATCGACTCAGGGGGCATTAGTTAAGTTCAGGAGGCAGTATATCTGCTCAGGGTGCACCAGATCGATCAGCACAGGGGGCATGTTCAAGTCAGGGGCACTAAATCAGCTCAGGGATCCCTCACCAGCTCCGGGCCCAATCAGTTCAAAAGCCCCAGAGCTGCTCAGGGGACACCAGATGCCCATAGGGCACCAGATCAGCTCCGGGGACAAACAATCAGATCAGTGGTCCCCGACCAGCTCGGGAATACCAGGTCAAGTCAGGAGGCACTCAAACAGCTCATGAGCCCCATACCATCTCAGGGGCCCTCATCAGCCTCTGTGGGCCCAGCTCAGCTCAGGGCTTTAGATCTGCTCATGAAATCACGTAAGGAGGCCCAGATCAGCTGAAAGGGCACCAGATTACTCAGGGGGCATCATATGGGCTCAGGATGCACCAGATGGACTAAAGGGCATTAGTGCAGCTCAGGTGGCACCAGATCGATCCGCTCGGGGTCCAGATCAGCTCCCAGCCCCCAGACTATGGCAGGAGCCTAAATCAGCTCAGGGAGCAACATAACAGCTCAGGGGACACAAGGTGGGCTCAGGGCCCACCAAACCAGCTCAGGGGGACCAGACCATCTAAGGAGACATCAATAATCAGTTGAGGGGGCACCTAATCAGCTGAAGAGGCACCATATTGACTTAGGATACAGAATCAACTTGGGGAGGTATGAGATCAGCTCGGGGGTCCGAATCAGCTCAATGGGCACTAAATCAGCTATCAGGGCACCAAACAAGCTCGGAAGCATTAGAGTAACTCAGAGAGCATTATATAGGTTCAGGAGGCACAATTATTTGCTCAGTGGGGCACTCGATTGACTCAGTGAAGTAGGATCGCATAATACGTCACGAGTTTTTGTAACGAGTCACGAGACTTTTAAGAGAGTCACGAGGAAAACGAGGAAGAAGATTTTTGAGAGTTAAGCGGTGTGTGTGATTTGGGCTGTGTGCGGTGTGAAATATAAAGTAAAAAGAGATTATTGAATTATTGATACAAGCTATTCCGGCTATTTAGAATGGCACCGCGAGGAAAAGTCACCGAAGCCGACTTACGACTGATCCCCGAGTACGACGGCAATTCTGCTATAAAAGAATGGCTTGATAAAGTCGAGCTGGTCTGTAAAATGCGCGGCATTAAGTGTCAGGAAGAGGTGATACCTCTTCGGCTGACAGCCGGAGCTTTTACTGTTTTCCAGCAGTTATCTGGTGACGAAAAGAAAGAGGCGTGCAAGATTCGGGAAGCTCTTACCGCGGCTTTCGCTCCGGACGCTTTCATCGCGTATGAACAGTTCGTGGGTCGAACGCTGATGACTGGAGAATCTGCAGACGTATATTTAGCAGATCTCCGGCGCCTCTCCACATTATTTGGCGGAGTCTCCGATAAAGCGCTCGCTTGCGCATTTGTTGCCGGTCTACCAGAGTCAGTACGGCAGGTGCTCCGCGCTGGCAGTCGCATGGAGTCGATGGAACTGGGGCATCTGTTAGTCCGCGCCCGATCCGTCATGGCAGACGATGGTTCCACGGTCGCAGCTGTGGTGCAAAGGACCGACGGTCGGCCTCCCAAGCGGAAGGCACCAAGCTGTAAAGATAAAGATATTATCTTTGAGCGTGGTAGTGACTCGGACTTCATTCGGCAAGAAACGCGCAGGGATAAAAAAGCACTATGCTACAAATGCCATGGTCCAAATCATTTCGCCCGGCACTGCCTGATGAAGGATAACAGCAGACGCCAGGGGAAAGTGCAACGGCTTACGACTGAAGAGGCCAACGGTCCCTCAAAGCCACGTCTGGGAAACGCCAGAGGAGAGGGGTCGGCGCCAGCCTCTTCTCCAGAACGCCTGTGAGCGAGGCGCTCCCAACTGTGGAAATTGAAGTGGACGGTAAACCTCGGCCCGCACTTGTGGACACAGGATGCTCCCGAAGCCTAGTTCACGCGTCATGCTGCCTGGTATGGACTAGGAAAGATGTGTTTGTGCAGGCCGTCAACGGAAAAGATTTGTGTTGCGCAGGAGAGGGGACTGTTACACTGACCTTGCCGGGCAAGCAAGAGGTCCAGGTGGCGGTTATTGTGACGGAGACCAGGCCGCTCGGATTCGAGGTGATCCTGGGCATGAATGCGGTTTCCGCGTTCGGAGGCGTCACGATCTCCAGAAATTCTGTCACCTTTGGTGTGACTAAGCAATTCACCTGTGCCAGTGCTGCTGAACGAGTGACCATTGATGAAAAAGACTTCTGTGCGGAGTTCAAGCCCTCTGACGGTTTCTGGACAGCAAAATGGAAATGGGCCGGAGGTATTGAGCCTGCAGCTCTTCAAAATCGTGTGTCCGAGTATTCTATGACAGATGTCGCTCGGGTCGAATATGAGGCCGAGTTGGAGAAATGGGTCGAAGACGGGTGGCTGGTGCCGTATGACCAGGCAAGACTAGGAAAACCGAAGGCCCTGATTCCACTCATGGCTGTTACGCAGCACAGCAAGGACAGAGTGCGACCCGTTCTCGATTTTCGTGAGCTTAATGAGTTCATAGAGACTCATACTGCCGATGCAGATGTCTGCTCTGAGAGATTGCGCGAGTGGCGCAAACAAGGGAAAAATGTTTCTGCAGTTGATCTCAAAAGTGCGTACTTGCAGATTCGCAACCACCCATCTCTTTGGTGTTACCAGACAGTGTTCTTCAGAGGAAATCGCTACTGTCTCACCAGGCTCGGTCTAGGACTGAACGTGGCCCCAATGGTGATGAAGGCTGTGGTGAACGCAGTGCTCTCCAAGGACGTCCTTGTGCACCAGGGGGCTTCAAGTTATGTTGATGACGTCCTTGTCAACGAAGACATTGTGTCAGCAGCTCACGTGCAGGAGCACATGAAGCATTACGGACTAATCACGAAAGCGCCTGAAAAAGTCCGTGATGGGGCTCGTCTTCTGGGCTTGTGTGAAATATAAAGTAAAAAGAGATTACTGAATTATTGATACACTCAGGGGCACCAGATCAGCTTAGAGGGCAAGTAATCAGCTCAAGGGGCCAAGATTAGCTGAGAGGCCACGAGATGAGCTTATGGAACATCAGATTGGCTTCACCCGTACGATTATTGGCGACGATGAGGCATTAAGTAGACACATACTAGGTGCTCATACTCTTCCCGGGTGCTTGGAAAGGCAACAGAATGCCCTAGCTGACCGAGAAAGGTATTAAGTTGTCCAACAATAGTTTCAATCGCTACATGCGGTCCACTTACATCTAGGTTCAACGGCTAGGGCTCTAAATTTCGAGCGGCACGGCCCAAATTGGGTACACCACCTGGCAATCAAAAGGGCACCCCGGTAGTGATGGGGGGCACGTGCCCCCTGTGCCTTCCTGGCTGCACCCCTGGACAGTATATCAACTCCGGGAGGCATTAAATAAGCTCAGGGGCCCGGATCAGCTCAAGGGGCACTAAAACAGCTAAAAGTACACCAGGCAAGCTCGGAGGCATCAAACTAACTCAGAGAGTATTTTATAGGCTCAGAAGGCACACTTATTTTCTCAGGAGGGCACCAGATTGACTACGAGGGCACCAGATCAGCTCAGAGGGCGCATGATCAGCTCCAGAGGGCACCAAGATGAGCTCCGCCCGTACGATTATTGGCGACGATGAGGCATTATCTGGAAACGGATTACATGCCTATGCTCTTCCCGGGTGTTTGGAAAGGCGACAGAATGCCCTAGCTGACAAAAAAGGCACTTAGTTGTCAAACAATAGTTGAAATCCCTAAATGCAGTCTAGTTACATCTAGGTTCAACGGCGCAGGGCACTAAATTTCGAGTGGCACGGACCAAAGAGGGTACACCACCTGGCAATCAAAGGGCACCCGGCACCGATGGGTGCACGTGCCCCCTGGACGGTAGATAAACTCCGGGAGGCATTAAACAAGTTCAGGGGCCCGGATCAGCTCAAGGGGCAATAAAACAGCTAATAGGGCAGCAGGCAAGCTCGGAGGCATCAGACTAACTTAGAGAGCATTATATAGGTTCAGAAGGCACAATTATTTATTCAGGGGAGGGGGGGCACCAGATTGACTGCGAGGGCATCAGATCAGCTCAGAAGGCACATGATCCCTCCAGAGGGCACCAAGATGAGATCCGCCCGTACGATTATTGGCGACGATGAGGCATTATCTGGAAACGGATTACATGCCTATGCTCTTCCCGGGTACTTGGAAAGGCGACAGAATGCTTTAGCTGACTAAAAAGGCACTTAATTGTTAAACAATAGTTGAAATCGCTAAATGCGGCCTAGTTTCATCTAGGTTCGACGGCGTAGGGCACTAAATTTCGAGCGGCACGGCCCAAAGGGGGTTCACCACCTGGCAATCAAAAGGGCACCCGGCACCGATGGGGGCACGTACCCCCTGTCACCTCTGGCTGCGGCCCTGGACAGTAGATAAACTACGGGAGGCATTAAATAAGTTCAGGGGCCCGGATCAGCTCAAGGGGCACTAAAACAGCTAATAGGGCACCAGGCAAGCTTGGAGGCATCAGACTAACTCAGAGAGCATTATATATATTCAGAAGGCACAATTATTTTCTCAGGGGGGCACCAGATTGACTACGAGGGCATCAGATCATTTCAGAGGGCACATGATCAGCTCCAGGGTTCAAGACCAGCGCTCAGGGGCACCAGATGAGCTCAAGAGGCACCAGATTAGCTCTGCCCATACGATTATTGGCGACGATGAATCTGACACTACATTTTCCACAGCAAAACGGAAAGCTAACCAGATTCTGACCCATTTTTGTTACCAGTTAATTACACTAGAACATTCCCTGTGCCCCCAAATCCGTTAAAAATAAAATATACATTTTTGCTGGAAGTGAAGTGGCCTAGTCTTACCCGAGACTCTGTTTTTGATTTCAGCCTGTTTGTTACCCTCACTGGCCTAAAAGAGAAGGTAAGACTAGAAAGAAAGGATGTGCTTGAAATGCGGTCGTCAGAAGGAGTGAGCTTACGAGCGAAAGCAAGGAAGTGAACGCGGGAATGCATTTGACAAATTAGGACTTTGTGCTGAATCTTCTTTGTATATCATGAAAAACAAGCTTCACTCCGTCGGATCTATGGGATCAATTGTAACAAGGATCACGTCGACAGATCCATGATTTTCGGTGTTATTGCGTGGGCACAAAACCGCATCCATGACGCTGATAGTGTAGGGTCTGCTCATAATTGACGGTTTTGGGGTCCAAAAACCTAACACCATGTGGCAGCCATCGGCTGAGTGTGATGCTCCGTCACCCTGATCATGTTATGCATGCTTTATTAGTCAACCATATATTTCGAAATTACAGCAATCGTAATGTAAAAAATTTAGATAGAATTATCAAAACTCGATTCATGTTTTTAACGAGACTTCTTAGTTAATACACATGTGTGATAACTGTAAAGCGTCGTCCCAATTTCTTCCTCCTGCCCAATATCAAAATTGTTTCATGTTATTCATTTTGCGTTTATATACAAATAATACATACCTAGTTGTTTTGATTTGAAACACCATTCCAATTAAATAATCCGAATTTTGTTTTGGGCTGCACTTCGGATGTTTTCGACGTAAAAATCACCCCCTGAGCGAGGCTCCCCTGTAGAGATAAATGCTGCCATCGGCCTTTAGTCCCCCCTTCTCTCTTTCTCTCTTTTTCTCCTCGGTTGGTTAGTCATTCTAAAAATTTTGACATTTTTTCTGACGGACATCTGAAAGCCCGAATTAACCATTTTCGTATTATTACCACAATATTATTTTATAAGACAAGTGGTTATTTCTTTCGGCAGTGGAATGCAGAACTTAGCAAAATATCATCAATTATAATTGGATAATCGGTCGGGTGAAGTCTGACGTTTTGGAGCTCAGTATGGTGATTGTAGGAACACTGATCATGGTTTTTGAAGGACAGCAAATTGTTAGGCTGACATATAATGATGAAACATCAGCTCCTAGATTTCACTTCTGGGTACGAGCAAGTACGATGCACCCTTATAGATTCTTGGTAGTTTTTTAAAGACAAAAGCTCATTGACACAGCATTAAAGTTCACCCATTTCTCGTTTAGATCATCAATCCAATTAGAGAACACCTTGCTGAAATTACTGAGTGTTGGAGTGGTAAAAACCGAAACGGTTTTGACGCCCGGTATCATGTAATATTAGTTAGGGTAAATCCCTTTGTTTTGTTACAATGCCTTCATATTCAAAGCCTTTGCCCCCTCCCCCCATTTCAAACATTTGATTTGACAACACGGTAGTCAAAGTCAATGCAAACACTATGGCTGTGGCGGATCCAGAGGGAGGGGTAAAAAGGCATTTCCCTTCTCCCCAAACGGAAAATCTCGGGGTAAAACTTTGTTTTTTATGTTTCCATAAGCCAGATTTTGTTGCTTTAACTCTAAACTTCAAACAGAACCAGTCAACTTCAGTGTAAACATTGGGCTATGGATAGCAAAAACAAGCATCTTGTGCGCATAGGGGAAGTCCGTGCAAGAGTACGCACTTAACTTTCTACGGGCTTTCACTTTTCTCCTATAAGTCTAACAGCTAAAATTTTTATGTGGTTGTTTAGCCTGAAGAATTGTCTATGTATGGTCCATGTTTCAACTGGATGTCTCTGAAAGGAACTTGCCACGAGCCCATCCAAAATAAAATGTCACGTGCGTACTCTTTCCGGAGTGGGTCGGTAAGAGTACGCAAGAAAGGAAGCTGGAGTACGCATTGATACCCCGCTGTGCTTTAGGTGCATAGGCCATGTCGCGAAGTTTTTTGTCGCCAAACTAGGCGATTGCATGATTTTATATCGTTCTGAATATACAAGAACTATGTTGCAACGTTTGGCTTTCCAAATATGAGTTACGGACTCTGGTTCGAGTGAAAATTAAATTTTCCTATCTCTTAAGCATGCGCACTCTTGCCCAATGGTCTTCTGCGTACTCTTGCCGGACATGCTCCCTTGGGATGAAAGTCTTCATAAACATGTTGGCAGGCATTTTAGCGTGAGCTCCGGTCCTGGAGCACACTCCTAGCTCAGCCTTCTTACTGATGACAGACCGCAATACAATACTTTTGATAATAGAAGCATGGTCTGCAAGTTTACCCAGTCAAGAAATATTACTTCAAGGGTGTCCAAAAATTTATTTTGCTCTGTACTCCCGCGGAAAGAACAGGAGCACGTTGAATTTTGGTGTGCAGCCTAGGCACTGATCCTGCTTTTTTATACCAGGGTATCCACCATCTCAGTGGTTGCTAAGCAACCGAAACAGCTGCTGCGTACTCTTATCGCCTGCGTCCTCTTACCCGCCCTTACCCTATCTTTCACCCCGTGACGTTTTTTGCCTTTCGCCTTTGGTATTACCAAAACCTGCCGTCAAGCTTTATTTTTGCAACATTTTTCACCGCGTGACGTTCTTTTTGTTGCGACTTTGGTTTGCCTCCTCCCCCAACCGACCGGCTGGATCCGGCACTGCTCAATGGAGACGTCCTTGTCCACTCAGCAGGACCTCAGCAGCTGGATCCTGTCCTCAGTCAGCTGCCACGTGACTGGTGCGCGCCCGAGGCTCAGAGGCACCGGTCACGACGGTGAACAGGTGTCCGTGTGCCAGTGGCGTAGCCAAGAGGTGACCAGGCTACACGCTCTCATTTTGTTCAATATTTCCTATCCACATTCGTGGATATATTCACTTTTGCTTCCAACTGCAGTTTCTCTGCTTTAAACTACCTTGACATATTTCTGGCTATGCCACTGCTCCCGTCCCATTCGCCAAAGCATGAATGAACAGACCTGCCACAGCGGCCACTCATTCGAATCCAGTACTGCTAGCGCCATCTATTGGGAAAGTTTTATAAAACTTGAAATAACTTTTTCGCTGAGCTGTTTTTGTTTTTGATTTTGTATGGGAATGGTAAAGAAGAGATAGCCGCAAAACTCTGTTGTTTCCGTTTTCCCGATTTTTGCTCTGAATTTTTGGGAAACGCTTTCAAATTTCAGCTTCTTCTATCTTTCTTAGAATACAAAAATTCAAAAAAGTAAAACAACAGAGTTTTGGAGACTGACTCGTAGAACATAGGCCCACCCTCACTATTTCAATGATGACATTATGTAAAAAGTTATTCAAACTTTAAGTTTTAGAAATTTGAAAAAGAACGGTAAATTGTACAAAAACTAGAAATGCGTCAGGCTTAAAATAGAGACCGCCGTAAAGATATATTTATCATCTACTTGTGGTGAAAAAATCACGACGATAGCCACGTTACTTTCCGAGATATTTCACGAAATATGCTCTCATAGGGTTAACATTGATAACGCACCCTTAACAAATCTGACTAGGATTTGACGCGGCTTACCGTTTTTCTGTCGCCCCAGCCTGTGGGCGGCGTCTATATCTTCTGCACGAAGGTTGACGCCCAGTACCCGGCCCAGCTCAATCACAAGGCCGGGGACTGACTCGTCTTGTTGCTCCTTAATGCCGCTGATGATCACGTTGTTCTTTCGACTGTACTGTTCAAGCACGTTGAGTTTTATGTCCTGTTCTTCGATTGTGTCACGTAGCTCACGGATCTTGTCTTCGTACCGCTGAACGACCTCAGTCACAGCACGTAACACGGCCGGAGCCACAATCTGCTCTTCTATCGCCTTTAAGACCTCACTGTTTTTTAAGCTCTCTATCAGCGCTTTTGAGATGTCATTCGTTGCCATGGCAGGTGCCCAGCCAATGCACTAAACCTCTGGGTTTCCTATCACAATCGCCTCGATGTCACCGTCAAACACCTCACAGCACTGCACTGGTGAGCCGGCGGGAGCGAGCGACCTGCGACCCGACCCGGGCGGTGACCGGTCGGCAACTGCGCACAGTCACCATGTTTACATTGAAATCTGTACACTACATCGGTGGCTTTTAGGTCTGAGTGGTCTTGTGAAGGGTTGTTTTTCAATACGAGATTTGCTGTCCTAGGGCTCTTATAATATATCACTAGCTCGATAGAGTCGCCGAGCTGCTTTGGCGAGCAGGTCTTGCTGATGATAGCTTGGATGACCTTTTCATCTTTGAGGTATGATGTTGACATTGAGTTCTGGTAGAATATTTTGTGGGTTGTACCGGTCTCAGTTGTTGGTGTCTTGTTTTGACAGCATTTGTTCATTTGTTTTCTGATAATGTTTTCTATATCTTCGGTGCTGTAGTCATTGTTGACGAGGATGTTCTTCACTCTGTCCAGCTCTTGATGAGCAAGCTCCCATGTAGAATAGTGGGTGAGGGCACGGTGCCACTCTGGTAGCTCAGTTGGTAGAGCGTTGGGCTCCGGCCCGCTGCTCAGAAGCATGCAGTGGCAGTGCATGTCCAGGCTTGGGATCGGTTCCCCTGAGACGCTCCGGCGCTCAATAGTTTACCCGACGTACAGGTCGGCTGGCAACTGACTGGTGAGAGGGTGACATGAGCGGGGCGGCCGTCCCTGTGCTTTGTGGGACGTTAAACTTTGGCTTCTAAATTAACCCTTCATTGTGGGAGTTGCTCGTTCGGGTGGTGGGGTCGGGGTCTCCGTGACAAGTCCCTTGATGACTTTAATGAGACTCCGACTCCAACAGTCGGACTGGGAACAACTTGGACAAAATTTATGAAAAAAACATATGCCCGGATAACACTTTCTTTATATCGTTTTTGGCATTCACTGCGCCCGTTCATGCACTGGCCGGTGTTGGTAGGCTTTCTAAACACCTTTGTCTCGATGTGTTTAGGTGAGACGTTTACATGGACATCCAGGAAAGATATATTGTTGTCGATGCTTTCTTCCGTTGTGAAAGCTTCGAAGCCTTCTCCAGGTGTTCTTTCAGGCTGTTTAGCTGGCTCATGTCCGCTACTTCGGTGTAGATGTCGTCAATGTACCGAAGGTATATATAGAGTCTAGTCGGCATGGTGCTCAAAGCCTGCTCCTCTACAAATGTCATGTAGCTCTCGGCAAAGAGGACACCGAGCGGAGAGCCCATGGCCACACCATCCACTTGAGAGTACAGGTTTCCCTCCGGGCACCGAAACGGTGCAGTTTTTGTGCACACTTCGAGCATCTGCTGCAGTGTCTTCCTTGGAACGCACGGTGGAGGTGCGTCTGGGTGGTTGAAAGCATAGTTGAGGATGATGTTGATGGTTTCACCGATGGGAACATTCGTAAAGAGACTTTGGGCGTCTAGTGACGCTAGGGTGCCTTTCCTCTCACGAATTTTCACCACTTTAATGAATTCAGCCGATGATTTCAGAGCATGTTTCGTCGGAATGTATGGTGCAAGTAGCTTTTTTAATGAATTGGCTAAGTCGTATGCTGGTGTTGGTAACTCAAGTGGATGGTGTGGCCATGGGCTTTCCGCTCGGTGTCCTCTTTGCCGAGAGCTACATGACATTTGTAGAGGAGCAGGCTTTGAGCACCATATCGACTAGACCCTATATATACCTTCGGTACATTGACGACATCTACACCGAAGTAGCGGACATGAGCCAGCCAAACAGCCTGAAAGAACACCTGGAGAAGGCTTCGAAGCTGACTTTCACAACGGAAGAAAGCATCGACAACAATATATCTTTCCTGGATGTCCATGTAAACGGCTCAGCTAAACACATCGAGACAAAGGTGTTTAGAAAGCCTACCAACACCGACTAGTGCATGAACGGGCGCAGTGAATGCCAAAACGATATAAAGAAAGTCATAGGCGTAGGAACCGGGGGGGCCAGGGGGGCCACTGGCCCCCCACTTTTCAGTGATGGGCCCCCGCAACGGAGATAAGAATATCAAGAACTGTAATATCAAGCAAGAAACTCTAACTGGCCCGATAGCTTGCCCCGGAACTCCGTTAAACTTACCTGTACCCCTAAACTAAGTTGAGGTCCTATGAGTCGACTTTAAGGTCCCCTGAGCTTCTGGGGGCCCCTGAACTGGTCTCTGATGCCATACGAGCTAATCTGGGCCCCTTGAGCTGAACTGAGCGCCCCTGAGGTGGTTTGGGCAGCATAAACTGTTCTAGGATGCCTAAACTGAGCTAGGAGCCGTGACCTTGAACAGGGCCCTGTGAGTTGGCCAGGCCCTATATCCACCGACCTGGGGGGCCCCTGAGCTGAGCTGGGACCGTAAAGTTAATATTGTCCCTTGTGCTAATCTGGATCCCCTGTGATGCACAGAAGACCCTAAACTTATCTGAGGCCCCTGCACAGTAATAGGGCCCCTGTCTTGAAATTGGGTTGTAAGCTTTAATTGAAACCCTGAACTGTTCTGAAACCCCATATATACCGACAAGGGGCCCTGGATGATCCGGGCCCTTAAGCTTATCTGGTCATCAGAGCTAATATTGGCCTCTGCGTTGAACTGAGAGCCCCTGAGATGGTCTGGGACCCCCTATAAGACTTTACAGCCACTGACCACTGAGCTTGAATGGGCTCCTTGAGATGTTCTGACAGTGGCGTAGCCAGGGGAGGGGTCCCTGGGGTCCGCGGACCCCCTTGGGCTGACCTTATGCACTAAAAACACGACCATTGATCTCGGGGCCCCCTGAGCTTGGTCTCGGGGGCTCTCCCGAGCTTGGTCTCAGGAGGCCCCCGATAATCGGTATCGAGGGCTCCAGAATACCGAATATTGATCTTGGGGGACCCTTAGGTTCAGTCTCAGGGGGTTCCGAGCTTGGCCTTAGGGCCCCCGAGCTTGGTCTCAAGGCCCCTCACCCTGAGCTCGGTCTCACAGGCCTTTCGATACTGGTCTCACGGGCCTTTCGATTTTGGTCTCAGGGGCCCCGAGCTTGGTTTCAGGGCCCCCGAGCTTGGTCTCAGGGGCCCCGAGCTTGGTCTCAGGGCCCCTGAGCTTAGTCTCAGGGGACCCCCGAGCTTAGTCTCAGGGGTGCCCCCAAGATTGGTCTCAGGCCCCCTCTCCCCGAGCTTAGTGTCAGGGGCCCTTGAGCTTGGTCTCAGGGGGACATCCGAGGGTATCGGATGCATAAGGCTGACCGTATGCACTGGAAAACACCAGCATTGGTCTCGGAAGCCCCTGATCTTGGTCTCAGGGGGCTCCCGAGCTTGGTCTCAGGGGACCCCCGATCATCGGTATCGAGGGCTCTGGAATACCGAACATTGATCTCGGGGGCCCCTGAGCTTAGGCTCAGGGGCCCCGAGCTTGGTCTCACGGGCTTTCTGAGCTTGGTCTCAGGGGGCCCCCGATCATCGGTATCGAGGGCTCTGGAATACCGAACATTGATCTCGGGGGCCCCTGAGCTTGGTCTCAGGGGCCCCCGAACTTTGTCTCAGGGGACAACCGAGCTTGGTCTCATGGGCCTTTCGATGTTTGGTCTCATGGGCCTTTCGATCTTGGTCTCACGGGGTCTCGAGCTTGGTCTCAGGGAACCCCCGAGCTTGGTGTCAGGGGGCCCTCGAGCTTGGTCCCCGGGAGCATCCGAGCTTGGTCTCAGGGTCCCCTCAAGCTTGGTCTCAGGGGCCCCCGAGCTTGGTCTCAGGGGTTCAGGGCCCCCCTCGGGGTGCACCCGACTATTGATATCGAGGGACTCATGAGTGAGGCACGAGCATTGATCTCATGGACGCAGAGTTTGATCTCAGGGGCCCCCAAGCCTGGGTTCAGGACCCCCGAGTATCGGCATTGAGGGACTCCAGAGTACCTAGCATTAGTCTCGGGTGGGGGGGGCTCGAAATATTGATCTTGAGGGGCCCCGGAACATCGGTGTCAAGTTACTCCCGAGAAAAGCGCGAGCATGGGTCTAAGGGTGCCCCTGAGCCTAATCTAAGTGGGACCCCGAGCTTGGTCTTAGAAGCCCCCGGGCATTAGTATCAAGGGGCTCCGGAGTATTGGTCTGGGGGAGAAATTATTTTAGGGGCCTCCAAATGGTGATTTCGGAGGGCCCCCGAAAGTGTGGATGCAGTGGTGTAGCCAAGGGGGCCCTAGGCGTCCGCAGACCCCCTTGGGCCAATCTGGACCACTGCAAAGAATTCTCTGATCACGGGGCCCCCAGAGTCAGTCTCAGGGGCCCCTGAAGATTTGTTCTCAGGGCGTCCCGAGTCGGCCTCAAGGCCCCCGCCCTGAGAGTCAGTCTCAAGGCCCCCCGAAAGCAGATTTCGGGGGCCACCAGAGGGTTGGTCTCAGGGGCTCCAAAAGTCGGTATCAGGGACCCCGGGAGTCTGTCTCAGGGGAGGTGGGGGGGGGGCTGAGCTAGTCTCAGGGGCCCCAGAGAGTGGTTCTCAGGGCCTCGCAAAAGTCTATTTCAGGGGGCCTCCGAGGAGTCAGTCTCAGGAACGCCAAAGACTCAGTCTCAGAGGTGATTCCACCCCCCGGGTGTTTGTCTCAGGGACGCCCTAGAGTAAGTCTCAGAGGGCTGTTGGAAGTCATTCCCAGTCCCCCTCCCCCCACCCCAAAGACAGCCTCAGGGGACCCCAAGAGCTAATCTGGATGGTCACGATAGTCAGTCTCAGCCCCCCTCCAGAGTAAATCTGGGGGGGGGCAATAATTAGTCTCAGAGGTGCTGCCGAATAACTAATCTCAGGAGCCCCGAGAGATTCTCAGGGGCCCCCAGTTTTGATCAAGAGGCGCCGTGAATCGGTCTCAGAGAGCCCTGAGATCTAATCAGGAGAGCGGCCGAAAATTAGCTTTGTGAGTGCCGCCAAGTGTTGGTCTTAGGTGGCCCCAGAGCTCGAATAAAAATTTTCAAAATCATATGCCTCGGAAAAAATGTATCTACCCCTATTGTGTACTAAAAAAGACAAATTGAAACATGTCCATCAGGCACCATTATCGAAGGAAAGGCAAAAATTAAACTAATTTTACCATAAGAGCAAATCGAACAGGGAATTTGGCACTTCAATCAATTTTTAATCTATTAGCTTAACACCAATAACTACATTCCTAAATGTTCTGAAATAAACAACCTTCAAATATTTTCGTAGGAAACCAGACACACAAGGGTAATGACAGAAATCGATGAGCAAAATCCTCAAAGGAAAAATAGGTATGAAAGGTTGAAAATAACAATGACAGAGAGATCCAAGGCAATAGATATATCAGGCGCCTTTTGTCTTGGTAATTTACTCGTTTACAAGATAGAAAGGGTAAGAAAGTAACTGGATCTCAACAGGATCTATCGACGGAATAGAGGTTATGTAACGTTCGGGACACACTGCATGTCCTTTGTATTTTTTCGTTTTTTCCGTTTCTTTTGAAATTTCCTGATTAAAGAGTTCATGGATTCGACACCGGGAAATAATTGCTGATCATTTCCCGTAGAAGATAATTTCTACGTACTCAAAACGACTGACCTTCAATAACTTCATGTCTGATTACCAGAGTGAAGTGAGGTAGACTCGGGTGTAAAATCATGTGCGCATCAACATTGAAATTCCCGAAATATGTCACAAAGCTGTTATTATAGCCACGCTACCATATAAGGTATGGGCCATCCTTCATATTTGGTGACCTTAGTTTACCAACATTTGGTCAGATCGAAAAAATCAAGCTATAAACAAAATAAGAATAAATGTTTAAAAAGGCACAAACAAAATTTCCTTCGTGTGAATGTTAAAATACTATACAAACGATATAGGAGATGGGCCCCGGTTACTAAGGGGACCCCCGGTCTGGGGCCCCCGACGGTAGTCGGACCCCTCCTTGGCCGAATCCTGGCTACGGCACTGTGTTCTGAGACTCTATATCAGACACCCTGGGACACCCTAAGCCTAGCTGGGGCCCTGAGCTAATCTGGGTACCCCTGTGCTTAACTGGGGCCCCTGATCTGGTATGGGGGCCCTGAACTCTTCTAAGGTCCCTGGGCTAAGCTGGGGGGCCGTGAGCTTGAATGGAGCCCCTGAGCTGGTATGAGAGGGGACCCTATATCAGCCGATCTGGGCCCCTGAGCTGAGCTGGCCTGTGCTGAACAAGAGCCCTGAGCTGGTCTGGGGCCCCTGAACTATTCTAGCGTCATTGAGCTAAGCTGGGATCCGTGAGCTTGAACAAGCCCCTTGAGCTGTTTTGAGACCCTACATAAGTCGACCTTGGGGACCCCCGAGCTGAACCGGGCCCCTAAGCTAATCTGGCACCCTGTGCGAATCTGGGGCTCCACTGTGATGAGCTTCTAGGGGTCCTGTGCTTATGTAGGGGCCCTTGATAAGCTGGTCCCGAGGCTAATGCACTGGTCTGGGCCCTTGAGCTGACTGATCTAGGTTCCTGAGCCATGGTCTGGACCTTCGGGCCCTCCGAGATAATTTGGCGGCCCCTGGGCGGCATAGGCATAGGAACCGGGGGTCAGGGGGATACTGCCCCCCTTTTGAGGTGGGCCACCGCAACGTATAAGCAAATATCAGCAAGTACGCTGCCTGCAAGCCCCTGGAGGAGGAGCGCTTCGTTAAAAAACCAAGGCACCTACTACCCGAGTGTTTCCAAATGAGTCCCGAGAACTGGTCCCAATCAAACTCCATGCCATATCAATCCCAACACAAAGCATGAATCGGATACGGACCCCGCATCAAATGCCGAGCAACAGTCGTCCCTGAGCCATTGAAAGGCGTGACGTCCTTCGATGCCAGGGTTATATGGCGTCGCCAACTCTTTCCCTGTTGGGAGGGGTTTCTTGGGAGTCAAATTGCTCCTTGCACAAGGAATCTGCCGTGCCTTAAACCCGGGTTGGTCGCGTGGAAAGCAAGGTTGCTAACCACTATATCACCACGCCCACACCTCCACAGCATCACAAAGCTGGCCATCAAGTACCTACATTGCACTTGCAGTCATGCTGGAGCTCTGCATTTTAGGCATCGAAATATAGCTAGACGTATTTATTGTGATCAGCCTTTACCTAAATAAATCTCTAATGATGGAAAGAAGGGATCCGTAACAGCCTAAATAAATGTTCCCATTTTTGTCATTAAATAAGCAAAATGTTGATTAGGCATAGCGAAGTGAGGCTGTTTGGTATCAAAGCATTGTCTGTAGTTTTCTTAACAGTTTTTAATTTTGTAAATGTGATAAAAGGGCCTAAACATCTGTAAATATAAGAAACGCACTCGTGGTAAAAAATGATTGAAATCCTCCAAAAGAGCTTAAAAATGTATTTTGTATTTCAACAGGGTCTAGGTAAAAAAAACCAAAAAATGTTTTTCGCGTTTTACTATGATTTTTAGATCATAATAGGTACAAATCAAATTCATAGGCCAAAATTTAATTCCTCAATTTTCCATATGTTGGCATCCTAGTGTGCATGCGTGCCTTATTGACACCAAACAAGCTAGCTAATTTTTTTTATAATTATGGGCCCCCATGGACTGGGCCCCCTTGAGGTGGGCCCCCTCTAAAGTTGGCCCCCCACTTTTCAAACCGTTCCTACGCCCCTGAAGAAAGTGTTATCCGGGCATATGTGCACCGTGCCCTCAGCCACTGTTCTACATGGGAGCTTGCTCATCAAGAGCTGGACAGAGTGAAGAACATCCTCGTCAACAATGACTACAGCACCGAAGATATAGAAAACATTATCAGAAAACAAATGAACAAATACTGTCAAAACAAGACACCAGCAACTGAGACCGGTACAACCCACAAAATATTCTACCAGAACTCAATGTCAACATCATACCTCAAAGATGAAAAGGTCATTCAAGCTATCATCAGCAAGAACTGCTCGCCAAAGCAGCTCGGTGGCTCTATCGAGCTAGTGATATATTATAAGAGCCCTAGGACAGCAAATCTCGTATTGAAAAACAACCTTTCACAAGACCACTCAGACCTGAAAGCCACAGATGTAGTGTACAGATTTCAAAGTAAACATGGTGACTGTGCGCACCAAACAAACTGTTCCTACACCGGCTACACAACCACACTATCCAGACGACTGACGAACCACCTACAGAAAGGAGCACTGTGAGCCACGTGCGCCTCTCCCACAACAAAGAACTCACCAGGAGCGATATTGTGAACACCACTATACTGACGTGCTGCCACGACAAAAGAAAACTTCAAGCCCTGAAAGCGGTCTACATCCATGAAATGAACCCGACCATCAACAGACAGATGAATCTGGTGGCTAAACTAGCGTTGTATGAAAGCGCCCCGCTGAGAGTACATAGCTAAAACCAGGGGCGCAGCCAGGGGGGCACAGGGGGCACGTGCCCCCCCCATCGGTGCCGGGGTGCCCTTTTGATTGCCAGGTGGTGTGCCCTCTTTGGGCCGTGCCGCTCGAAATTTAGTACCCTACGTCGTTGAGCCTAGATGGAACTAGACTGCATGTAGTGATTTAAGCTATTGTTTGACAATTAAGTGCCTTTTTGGTCAGTTAGGGCATTCTGTCGCCTTTCCAAGCACCCGGGAAGAGTAAAGGCACGTAATCCGTTTCCAGATAATGCCTCATCGTCGCCAATAATCGTATGGGCAGAGCAAATCTGGTGCCCCTTGATCTCATCTGGTGCCCCCTGAGCGCTGGTCTTGAACCCTAGAGCTGATCATGTGCCCTCTGAGCTGATCTGATGCCCTTGTAGTCAATCTGGTGCCCCCCTGAGAAAATAATTGTGCCTTCTGAATCTATATAATGTTCTCTGAGTTAGTCTGATGCCTCCGAGCTTGCCTGGTGCCCTATTAGCTGTTTTAGTGCCCCTTGAGCTGATCCGGGCCCCTGAACTTATTTAATGCCTCCCGTAGTTTATCTACTGTCCAGGGCCACAGCCAGGGGACACAGGGGGCACGTGCCCCCATCGGTGCCGGGTGCCCTTTTGATTGCCAGGTGGTGTACCCCCTTTGGGCCGTGCCGCTCGAAATTTAGTGCCCTACGCCGTTGAACCTAGACGGAACTAGGCCGCATTTAGCGATTTCAACTATTGTTTGACAATTAAGTGCCTTTTTGGTCACCTAAAACATTCTGTCGCCTTTCCAAGCACCCGGAAATAGTATAGGCACGTAATCCGTTTCCAGATAATGCCTCAACGTCGCCAATAATCGTACGGGTGGAACTCATCTGGTGCCCCCTGGAGGTGATCATGTGCCTTCTGAGCTGATCTGATGCCCTCATAGTCAATCTGGTGCCCCCCTCCCCTGAATAAATAATTGTGCCTTCTGAACCTATATAATGCTCGCTGAGTTAGTCTGATGCCTCCGAGCTTGCCTGCTGCGCTATTAGCTGTTTTAGTACCCCTTGAGCTGATCCGGGCCCCCTGAACTTATTTAATGCCTCCCGGAGTTTATCTACTGTCCAGGGGGGCACAAGGGGCACGTGCACCCATCGGTGCCGGGGTACCCTTTTGATTGCCAGGTGGTGTACCCTCTTTGGGCCGTGCCGCTCGAAATTTAGTGCCCTGCGCCGTTGAACCTAGATGTAACTAGACTGCATTTAGCGATTTCAACTATTGTTTGACAACTAAGTGCCTTTTTGGTCAGCTAGGGCATTCTGTCGCCTTTCCAAGCACCCGGGAAGAGCATAGGCACGCAATCCGTTTCCAGATAATGGCTCTTCGTCGCCAATAATCGTACGGGCGGAGCTCATCTGGTGCCCCTTGGAGCTGATCCATGTGCCCTCTGAGCTGATCTGGTGCCCTCGTAGTCAATCTGGTGCCCTCCTGAGAAAATAAGTGTGCCTTCTGAGCCTATAAAATACTCTCTGAGTTAGTTTGATGCCTCCGAGCTTGCCTGGAGTCCTTTTAGCTGTTTTAGTGCCCCTTGAGCTGTTCCTGGCCCTCTGAGCTTATTTAATGCCTCCCGGAGTTGATCTACTGTCCAGGGGTGCAGCCAGGAAGGCACAGGGGGCACGTGCCCCCATCACTGCCGGGGTGCCCTTTTGATTGCCAGGTGGTGTACCCAATTTGGGCCGTGCCGCTCGGAAATTTAGTGCCCTAGCCGTTGAACCTAGATGTAACTGGAACGCATGTAGCGATTGAAACTATTGTTGGACAACTTAATACCTTTCTCGGTCAGCTAGGGTATTCTATCGCCTTTCCAAGCACCCGGGAAGAGTATGGGCACCTAGTATTTGTCCACCTAATGCCTCATTATCGCCAATAATCGTACGGGTAAAGCCGATGTGGTGCTCCTTGAGCTCATCTCGTGGCCTCTCAGCTGGTTTTGGCCCCTTGAGCTGATTACTTGCCCTCTAAGCTGATCTGGTGCCCCTGAGTCAATCGAGTGCCCCACGGAGCAAATAATTGTGCCTCCTGAACCTATATAATGCTCTCTGAGTTAGTGTAATGCTTCCGAGCTTGTTTGGTGCCCTAATAGCTGATTTAGTGCCCATTGAGCTGATTCGGGCCCCCGAACTGATCTCATGCCTCCCCAAGTTGATTCTGTCTCCTAAGTCAATATGGTGCCTCTTCAGCTGATTAGGTGCCCCCTCAACTGATTATTGATGTCTCCTTAGATGGTCTGGTCCCCCTGAGCTGGTTTGGTGGGCCCTGAGCCCACCTTGTGTCCCCTGAGCTGTTATGTTGCTCCCTGAGCTGATTTAGGCTCCTGCCATAGTCCGGGGCTGGAAGCTGATCTGAGCCCCCGAGCGGATCGATCTGGTGCCACTTGAGATGCAATAATGCCCCTGAGTCGATCTGGTACCTGCTGAGTCCATCTGCTGCCCTCTGAGCTAATCTGGTGCCTGAGCTAAGCTGACCTGGGCCTCCTTACGTGATTTCATGAGCAGCTCTAAAGCCCTGGGCTGAGCTGGGCCCACAGAGGCTGATGAGGCTTGAGATTGTATGGGGCTCCTGAGCTGATTAAGTACCTCCTGACTTGATCTGGTATTCCCGAGCTGGTCGTGGACCACTGATCTGATTGTTTGTACCCTAAGCTAATCTGGTGCCCTATGGGCATCTGGTGTCCCCTGAGCAGCTCTGGGGCTTTTGAGCTGATTGGGCCCCGAGCTGGTGAGGGATCCCTGAGCTGATTTAGTACCCCTGACTTGAACTTGCCCCTGAGCTGATCGATCTGGTGCACCCTGAGCAGATATACTGCCCCCTGAACATAACTAATGCCCCCTGAGTCGATCTGGTGCCTGCTGAGTCATCAGTGTGTCTCCTGAGCCCATCTGATTCCCTCTGAGCTAGTCTGGTGCTACATTGCTAGTATGGTGCCCTTTAAGCTGACCTGGACCTCCTGGTGTGATTACGTGATTTCCTGAGCAGCTCCCAGGCCCTGGGCTGAGCTGGGCCCACAGGGGTTGGTGAGGGCCCCTGATATGGTATGGGGCTCCTCAGCTGATTAAGTGCCTCCTGACTTGATCTGGTATTCCCGAGCCGATCTGGGCCCCGAGCTGGTCGGGGACCACTGATCTGATTATTTGTCCCCGAGGCTGATCTGGTGCCCTATGGGCCGATCTGGTGTTCCCTGAGCAGCTCTGGGGCTTTTGAACTGCTTGGGCCCCGAGCTGGTGAGGGATTCCTGAGCTGATTTAGTGGCCCTGACTTGATCCTGCCCCCTGACCTGACTTGAGGCCCCTGAACTGATCTGGGACCCCAAGAGCTGATCTGGGGCCCAAGAGTGGGTCTAGGTTCTGAGTGTACCCTGAGCTGGTCTGGGCGCTGAGCTTGTGAGAGCCCCTAAGTTGGCTTGAGGTCCCCTGAGGTGATCTGGCGCCTTAAACTGTTCTGGGGCTTCTTGAACTGGTTTAAGGCCCTATGAGCCTATCTGTGGCCCATGAGCTAGTCTGATGACCACATCTCTGGGACCAATGAGCTAGTCTAGTCCCTGGGTGAAGAATGAGCTGCTCTGTGGCCTGATCTACATCAGGGGCCCCTGAGGTGGTCTTGAATAGACAGATAAAAATAACACAAGGCCAACTCCCATCATTTCGGGGCGGGTTCACTGAGCTAGTTTAGTCCCTGGAGGCACAACTGGGGGATGGGGGAAGCTGCTCTGGGGGCCTCTGATCCACATTTGGGGGCCCCAGAGCTGGTCTTGAATAGATGGGGAATAAGAACACAATGGAAACTCCCCTTGTAAAACGGAGCTAACGAGGAATGAAGAATCTCTAAAACGGCTTGTGATACCTAGACACCCCAGGTTATATAAATTGCTTATTATACTGGTGGATTCTGGGAAGGGATGATAAAAAAGGCATGTGCCCCTGAGCTCAGAGCACTGTCCCCTAAACCAGGATTTCTACTAATTAATTTAAATGAAGAACTAGTTGTTACAATTTTCAGCCCTGTCACACCATCCCCATCTAAACCACCGGCCTGTTCACCTTTTATTTACTCTTAACTGGGACCAATCCTTGAGAATATGGAACTTAATAAACGAGTTCAAAAGGTATCTCCCAAATTTTTCCGGCAGCAAAAATGTGTTCTTCCAAAGACACTATGCCACTCCTCGTCCCACGGCGATTGTGGGAGGCAAGGAACTTAATCCGTGTTCCTCAACCTGCACATTGTAACAGATATCACATGCTCCGCTGATGTTAAGTATTTGCATTAGTTGGCTGTCCTTAAATCTATCCCAAAAAAGTAGTGTTTTGGCTACTTCCATGGCATTTTGGTGATATTTTGTTCCTTTTCGGTTTTAATCGAATTTTCCTTCTCCGTCAATGATTTCTTTGCATTTTTATTGAACCAAAGATGCCCAAAAAATGATATATACAAAGATATAGCAAGTTTTTTAGGTTACGTTAAAAAGTGCCCTTTTTTCCCCGGGGTGCCCCTCAAAGTTGGTGTGCCCCCCCCATACGAAAGCTCTGGCTGCGCCCCTGGCTAAAACCCGGAACTGTTAAAGCGCGAACCCGTACTAAAATATGTTAGTTTAACGCAATTCAAATATCATTGTGTATCCGTGTTTGGTTATGCTTGATCATGTCTTAGATTTTAAGGATATTTGTAACGTGCAAACTTTGAAAACAAATTGCCCGCACGAATAACGTATCTCTTGTGATTGTTTTTTGCTTGCCTAGGCTATGAAATAATGTTCGCTCATTTTAGAAGGTATGGAGTCCGACGCGAATATTTACGAACACTACATCGATTTTGCTGTTTATTTAATATGTTTAATTATGCCCGAGGATGATATCAGAAATATCGAAACGTTGCAGAGCCCAGAGTCGTTTGGTGTTATTTTAAAAGAATTCAATCGCGAAAACAAGAAGCTTACCAGAAAACAAGAGACCATAGAATCACTTAGCCGAAAAGTAACAAAGGCCCATTTCGCCGTCATATTCAACGAATATCTATATATATATATATATATATATATATATATATATATATATATATATATATATATATATCTATAGGTTGAAATCTGGAAAAGCTACATGATACATAAATATCGAAGGGAATGTGGCAGCTTGGTCGAATCCTGGAATTTAATCTATATAGGGAAACTATTAACCGCAAATCATGGAAGCGTACATAATTTCTCTAAAAATGTATCCTGAGCTCAATATTTTGATTTTTAAAATGCTCCTCTAGGGAAAGAAAGAAATATATGCCTGTGGATGATGTCATGATCTAGCAACCACTGCCATATTCAATAGGCTTCAAGGGCTTCGATTGGCTGATACCGTGACGTCAGCATATGTCGTCACACCAACAGCAACAACTGTGGCCTGCTGCTAAAGGTACCTGTAGGGTACATTTCAAGTAGTTTTTTGCTTTTCTCTACGAAAATTTTGAGTTTCAAGACAAATTATATATAGAGCACCGGGTTTTCCGGCATGCTTTACAACTTGGCTATCTCCGTTAAAATCACGTTATAATGGTGCCACATTCCCTTTAACGTCATATTCAGAGGCAGTATTGGTCTTATCCAGCGACTTTTACCTGCGGTGAAAAATGATAAAATTTTTATTGCATGTATGTACAATGTGCAAAATCATAAGCAATTAAATGTAAAATTATATGCAATTTGGACAACATGTATGTATATTTTTGGAAATGATTTTCTTGGTAAAACGGCAAGAATTTCCCTAATGCACTTTTCCAACGGGTTGTATGAGGTGGTACTAATTCGGCCAAAATCTGAAATATTCTATACATGCCGAGGCTTAGTAGCTTTGAAAGTGATGTGAAGAGCAATAAAGGCAAATGTTTACTCAGGGGCCCTAAAAAAAAAATTTAAGAAAAACCGGGGTTTTTTCTCCATTAAAAACCCACTAAAAAAACAGGTGGGCAGTGGGCAGTGCCAAACCTGCCTCTTACGGCCACCTTTTTCACGCCCTAACGTTTTTTTTGCTTGTCGACTTGGTTTTACCACAAAACCTACCGAATAGTCAAATTGTGGGAGGTCTTTCACCGCGTAAAACTTTTTTTTGCTTTCCGACTTTGGCTTGTACCCCCAAACCTGCCGGCTAGATCCGCCACTGGTCACCTCTGATACCGAATCTTCTCACTGGCATGCTTACCTCGCTTCATCTCACGCCGTTTGACTCTGCCTCCATGGCTGGGAATACTGTTTCCAACCTTGCAAAATACCTCACAGCCAAAAACACAAACTGAAAACAACGGAAAACCAATAGCATTGTTTATTTGTCAAAACAGCATAAGAAAAGGAGCAAGCGAGCTAAGTACTCCTCTCACCCTTACCCAAACTCGTGGAAATATGGAATGTACCGGCGGCTCCTTCGAAGCCACAATGCCGTAAGAATCGGCTCATCACAGCAGGCTCAGTTCAAGTACCGCAAGAGTCAAACTCGCAAAACCCGCCCACCGAGTATACAGACAGGAACGACAATCCAGAACAACTAACATTCTGGCATTGTCAACGCATGATTAACAGCGCAGGCCACGCACACACACCCATACCACAAGATTACGAGAAACACCACTAGCTACCACCCAGTTTCCCACCCCGGCTATTACGGAGCACTGATGATTCAGCGAAACCACAACCCAAACTAAAACCGAGAAAAAGCGCGAGACTGATGCATTGTTTCCAAAGCATAACTTAAACAAAAAAGAAAAGTACACCTCGGACTGAACCGCGGTACTGATGAGGAGGACGGCTCGTTGGTCAACGCCTCCTGCCCCGTTTGCCAAGGGCAGCCGTATTGTTTGAACTCATAATTTCCAAAATAGAAATACTCGTCGCTGCTTTGGATACAGTTGTAAGTGGAAGCACACATCTCCAGTGTTCTGGCCCCTTCTCAAAGGCGCTTCAAACACCGTCATTTCCCCAGCACCAATTCGGGCAATACAGCTTCTCCCACCAAATATAATAAATTCAACCCAGCAACAAGGAACGCACATCGCCTGAGGCAAAGGCTTCCTTTAGTTTCAGATTGATGCCACCAGTCAACTGCGAAAAAGTGAGCGAACCGAAATAACTCTCACATATTCATGACCACTCCTCGTGAGGAGATAACATAGGCCACTCGTTAAACTCCATGTAGGAGAGCGTACAACCGAAATCCAATAATATCTTCAATGTTTAAATTATGAAGTAGGTGGAAAACTTGGATACTCAAGTCACATGCAACGCACAAACACTCGCCACAAGACAACTTTTCATACGTAAGACTGGGCTATATTGCACTGCATGACATATCCTCTACGACGTACAATCACTCCTCTGGGGTCGGTCGCTTGTTTGTGACAAACACGGGATATTAAAAATTAGCCCCTGTTATCAATAAAAATCAATATCTCAAGTAGTTAATATGTTCACGAAAGACTAGAAAGCACTAGAATCTACAGTTTATTTCTGAATGTCTGCCAATCCACCAAGAAGTGATCAGATTTGGCAGTAAAGCTAATAGCTCTCAAATGCTAGAAGCCGGAATGTTCATCTTGAATCCGTGTGCCAAAAGAGCGCCCCGTGAACCGGTGAGCCTCCTGTTCCGACCGGAGTATGTGCCACGGTTGATACAGCTTCCCTCATGTTCCCCGTAGTCTGAACCTGATGACATCCCCAGGTCCCGCGCAGCAGACATCCTACAGCCAAAACCTATCGGGAGTTCCCTGCTTTAGGGCAGGCATGACGAGAAAACAGCTTCAATTCCCTTGAAACGTCAATGCTCAAAATGGCTGACCTTTCCACAGCCGACTTAGCTTTGGTTCACCAGGCGGTGGGTTTCACGTCAGCCTGCTGCAAAACCCGGGTATCGGACCCTCTAGCAGCGGCAGAGCCCGCACCACCACAGCGCTACCTCGCCGTGCAGCTCACCCACCAACCTCAGCTCGGAACAGAAGCCTTAGCCGCGTCCGGGGCGCTGCTAATGGGAGCATAGCTTCCCGGAGAGTGCGTCCAGCTCCGAGAGACTTCCCAGACCCACTCCAGACGCTGCCCAGTGGCCCGTCTTCACACATTGACACGTTATTGGCTGGTGGGGACTGACAGGCACAAATAAATGGAGAACCCATCCTTTAAGTAAAACCACGGAAGCTTGTCGTCAATCTTGGACGAGTTGCAAGTGCAAAAAGCATGCGGACCAGATAATATATGAGCTAGGATAATTAATAAATGTCGTGAAAAGTTAAACATTACACTTTACATCTAGTTTAAGAAGTCAACAGGTGAGAGGGTACTCCCGAGCAGGTGGGCGGAGGCCAATACTGTTCCAATTTTCAAAAAGAGGTAAAACAAGTTACCACAAAAGTACCCCAGCGTCTTACTTCTTGCTCTATTTGGTAAGGTTTTGAAGACATGCATAAATCAGACCCTTCTGACGCATGTTTTGCCACTACTTTCCGTAAACCAACACGGCTTTGTCCCACGCCGATCGTGCGGTACTAATTTGGCAACCCTTCTAAAAACAGCGTGGGACACTATGTCTTCCGGGCATCAAACCGACGTTATTTATACTGACTACTCTGCAGCGTTTCTGAGCATTAATAATAAAATCCTGCTCTTCAAGCTTGAAAAGTCTTACAACGTTTCCGGAAATGCTCTGTCTTGGCTCACTTCATTTCTTTGCTCTCGAAAATAACGCATCATTCGGAATAGAGTGTTCTAGTTGGACAGAAGTGCGCTCTGGGACACCGGAAGGTAGTCAGCTCTCTCCTTTGCCTTTCACCCTCTTCATAAACGATATTCCGGACGAAATTCAAACCCCTTGCTCTTTGCTGGCCACGTAAGGTTCTATCACAAAATTTGGTCACCTGAAGATTCCAGACTTCTCCAGGAGGATTTTACGGGCTGACTACGTGGTCGGAGGTTTGGAAACTTTGGAACTTTGCTTGGAAAATTTAATGCCTAAAAAATGTCACTCCTTTCGAATCACATTAAAAATAACTTTATAACCGGCCACATATCAAATTCGGGGCGCCACTTTAGAACATATTAAAAAAAGTTCGCGATCTCGGTATTTGACTGGACACTCAATTGAGCTTTCCAAACCATGTACACTTTACCGTAGCAAACCTAACAAAATGTTGGGTCTCCTTATGCGCTCTCTTCAGACTGGCCAGGTGGCGGGCAGGTTCAAAGTTGGATCCATTTTGATTGGATACTTTGGAAAAAATCGTTCAATTCTGGAATATGAGTGCATCCTCTGGGGCGGAGCTGGGAAATGCCATTTGGATAAGTTAGAAAGGGTTCAGCATAAGTTTCTCATTTGGCTTGCGTTTCAAAATCATATATCTCAGCCCTCTCAATCACTGACAAATCATGATCCACTACAGCTTTTCAAAACTAGCAGCCTGTCCCAGAGGAGACAACAGTACAGTTCACTTTGTTCACAAAATTATTTGCGGTAGGGTGGATTCCGATCTCCTGCTCGGGAGTTTCCCACTGCATGTGCCACAACGGAGAACCAGGAGGCACCTCACCATTTCTGGCACGTGCCGGTGCCTCGAGTTGAGGCAGTGAAAAGAGGCTTGTTTCGCCGGGCGGTGCTTGCTTTTAACGCACACGTCAGTCGCTGCCCCGAGGCGGATCCTTTTGTTTCCCCACGTGCCAATTTTAAGCCTAGTTTAATTAGATAGGCGAAATATCATCCTTTTTAACATCATCCGTGTGTTTTACATTTACACTATTTTAAGTCCTACTTTTACCTGATATTTTTAGTCACTGGGTACCTTTACCCTTAATAAGAGAAATGTCATTGTAAATGCTCATCTAGTATGTTGCTTTATGTCCATGCCTTCAGCTGTAATTGGGTCAGATACCTGTTGCTGATATAGCTGAGTAAATACAATACAAATTCAACTACCTACACCCCAAAGTAAAAACCCGACTTCGGTACCAGGCCCCAAACAACTAACCTTTTATCACACACGCATAACCCGTCTGACACTAAAATATCACGAGACAACAATTTTGTCTGCTCCAGATTGCCACGGTACAAAAGTATAAAGGCCATACAGGCTCTCCACACCACTAGCCCAGCACTAGAGCAGGCTGCCCTGAACACTTACCAGGACTCCACCGCCTGTGTGGCACGGTACAGCTAGGAGGCGGCGGTCCGCGGTACCGAGTCATGTCACCGCTCTTAGAGAGCCAGCTCACCAAACAACACACAGCCACCCACCACCTCTGCAACTGAAACACGGCGGAGAACTGGGTCTCCTGGCGAATATACCGCCATTCAGGAGCCGCAGCAGTAGTGTAGTCAGCAGCCAGTGCCGACAGGCCGTGCCGAGCAGTCAGTTAGCAGCCAGTGCCGACTCCATCCGCAGGCGGCGGGACACACGCCACACTCGCAGGGCTGACGCGGCTCAGAGAGCTGCCCCATCTCACCCGTCACTGACGGTCCTCCCATCAGCCCGCGCAGACAGACGAGACCCGTCACCCGACGGCACGGACAGATGGGGCCGGTCCTCCAGACGGCACGCCGGCAGACGAGGCCGGTCCTCAGACGGCACGGACAGATGGGGCCGGTCCTCAGACGGCACGGACAGATGAGGCCGGTCCTCAGACGGCGCGGACCGGCTGGAGCCGCTGTCGCTGTTGCGCCTGGTTGTAGCCGAGCACTCCCAGCAGCACTATCACCGTGCCCAGTCCGCTCAGCAGCGTGACAGAGTTGTGGAAGATGAGGACCGACACCCAGATTAGCAGCGCCCGCTTCACCGTGTTGGCCACGCTGCCGGCGGGGGCGTCAGGTTCAGGTGCACGGCCAGCCGTCACACGGCGCGACGTGTTCAGGGCCAGCCAAACTAGAGACACGGCACGAACCACCACAGCCAACTATGCCCGTGTCTGATAACAAAACAGGTATTCAATGAATCCCAAGGATCTTTCAGAGTCAAATATACATTACGAATCGTAGTGAAATGCGTTCTCATGTTCGCTCCAGGGCGTGCTGTTCCATCCCAGGACATCCTCGGACCACATACAGAGAAGAGGGTGGAGCCGAGGCCACTGAGCCCAGATTCACCAGCACATCACCAGGCTGATGTGCTCATCTGTAAGCCACCAGGTTGTTCGGCCTGTTTCACCAGTACGTCACCGGACTGATACAGCCCAGTCTCACCTGAACGTCAGATGACTGGTGTTGTAGTGGCCGGCGGTTACCGGTGGCAAGCCACCTGCCGGCCGGGCTGCGATCTGATTGGTTGGCCGGCTGACCGCGCCTCAGGCACGACCCGGCCCGGTGTCCGTCCGAGCGCTAATACACAGTCTGGTCCGAACTGTCTGATCTATCACATTGGCGTTCAGTTTCGTAGTGATGGCAGGGAAAGTGCCAGAGTTTGACAAGGGAGTCGAGTCATTTGGGGCCTATTCGAGGAGATTGGATCAATATTTTTTGGCAAATGACATCGGCGAAGATCAGGATGTGAAGAAACGGGCAGCTTTTCTATGTGCCATCGGAGCCAGGACGTTTGGGCTTTTGGAGGACCTGATAGCACCGGCCACAGTGAATGACAAGAACTTCACGGAATTAGTGGAGGTGTTGAAAGCTCATTTTGAGCCGGAGTCTTCAGTGATCGTGTCTAGATTCCGATTTCACTCCTGTTTCCGGAATGAAGTTGAACCAGTAAGTGCATTTTTGGCACGTCTTCGGAAGCTGGCTAAGCCTTGCAAATTTACATCAAACATCCTCGACGAGATGCTGCGGGACCGGCTGGTTTGCGGCATAAAGCACGAGCAGTTGCAGTCCAAGCTCCTCAGCGAGCCTCAGTTGACACTTCAATCTGCTATGGAGCTGGCTCTGGCACATGAGTCAGCTGCCGCGAGTGCTGCGGAGCTGGTGGAAGTGTTGTTAGTGCGGACGGCAACGGTGACACAGTGAATATAGTGAGTCGTGAGCGAGGCTCGCAGTCGCACCGCTGCCGACTGGCTTCCACAGGCAGTGGCGGTGGCAGTGGTGGTGGTGGGGTTGGCGCCTGGCAGGCGGCCACGCACCGCCGGCCGGCAGAGGCGTGTGCGACCGCTGTTTGAGGCCGCATAACAGGGAGACCTGCCCATTCCGGATGAAACAGTGTTTTGCCTGTGGTAAGCGTGGGCACATCAGAGCTGCCTGCAGACAGCGTGCTCACCAGCACCTGCGTCAGCTGACGGCGGAAGAATACTCTCCACATGACGCGGGAATTACATCGGAGAGAACTGCGAATCATCTGCGCCTAAAGAGGAGGATGCTTCAGAGGACGTCTACACTTTGTTCTCAGTGCGCCCCGGCGTGGATCTGCGACGCGCACCCATCATGGTGAAGGTGTTGTTGGATCAGCATCCGGTGGAAATGGAGCTAAACACCGGTGCATCGATGTCTGTCTGCTCTCAGGCGGGATTCCAGCAGCTGTGGCCAGAGGCGGGCCGAAGGTGGAGCCAAGCTCGGTGAAGTTGAAGACCTACAGTGGGGAAAGTCTCTCGGTTTTAGGTCAGGCGATGGTGACCGTGAACTACGGCAGCACGGTGAATCAACTTCCACTCGTGGTAGTTGAGGGTAACGGACCTTGGCTGTTCGGCCGCAATTGGCTGGATTACATCAGACTCGACTGGCCCGCCATCTGTCGGGTCACTGCGCAGTCCCGCGCGCAGCCGATTCTGGACGAGTTCCCGGACGTCTTCAAGGATGAGCTGGGCTGCTACCGAGGCGGGGAGGTGAGCATCGAAGTGGACCCGGATGTTCAGCCGCGGTTCTTCAAAGCTCGCACCGTTCCTCTGGCCTACCGTGAAGCTGTGGACGCCGAGCTGGAGAAGCAGATCCGTGACGGACTGTGGGAACCTGTGAAACACAGTAAGTGGGCGGCCCCTTTGGTGGTTGTACCAAAGACAGGTGGCAAATCGGTCAGAATTTGTGGTGATTACCGTCTGACAATTAACAAAGCGGCAAAAGTTGAACAATACCCCTTACCGCGTGTCGAGGAATTGTTTTCTGGTTTAGCTGGATGTACAGTATTCTCAAAACTGGATTTGAAAAGCGCGTATAACCAGCTCGTGCTAGATTCAGGTCACGTGACTATCTCGTCGTGAATTCCCCAAAGGGCCTGCTGAGGCCGCTTCGTCTCAGTTTTGGTTACGCCAGCGCCGTGTCCGTGTTTCAGCGCACGCTTGAAACTGTGTTGGCGGGCATTTCTGGGGTGGGAGTATTCTTAGACGATTTGGTCCTGGCTGGTGCAGATCAGGACGCGCATGACGCTACTCTGCGGCAGGTTCTACAGAGGTTGCAGGACGCTGGACTCCGCGTCAACTTGGATAAGTGCAGTTTTGCTGTAGAGAGCTTAACCTATCTCGGGCTTAAGATAAGTAGTAAGGGGTGGAAACCACCGATGATAAGACGGCTGCTATCATCAAAACTCCCGAACCTAGAGATGTCAAAGAGTTGAGAATGTGGCTGGGCCTGATAAATTACTACGGAAAATTCCTCAGGAATCTGGCGAGCACGCTGGCCCCTCTGTACCAATTGCTTCGAAAGGGTCAGGCTTGGAGGTGGACTGAGGTGGAGCGGAGGGCCTTCAGAAGGCGAAGGACTTGTTGGTCAAGCCTCCCGTTCTGGCCCACTTTGATCCGGCATTGCCTGTAGTCTTGGCGTGTGATGCTGGCCCTGTCGGGATCGGCTGTGTGTTAAGCCAACTGACGGGCCAGGGGAGAGGCCAGTGGCCTTCTACAGCCGTTCTCTGAACGATACGGAAACACGTTATTCTCAGACTGACCGGGAGGCCCTAGCAGTCATAACGGGGGTTAAGAAGTTTCACTTCTATTTAGCAGGCAGATCTTTCACTATTCAGACCGATCACAAACCACTGCTGGGTTTGATCGGGGAACAGAAGTCCCTACCGGTGATGGCTTCACCGAGGATGGTCAGATGGGCTATGATGCTGGGGGCGTATGACTATCGATTAGGTACCGTCCCGGGACTAAGCAGGTGCACTGTGACGCTCTTAGTCGTCTACCCTCAGCCGTGAAAGCTCCACTAAATGTCCCATGTCCAGCAGAGACTGTCCATTTGCTGGAGTTTCTGGATTCGTCGCCACTGAATGTGTCGCAGATCCGACGTTGGACGAGTGTGGACCCAGTGTTGTCCGTTGTGTATCGGTATGTCCGGGACGGCTGGCCGACATCTTGTGACACTATGTGTCCGGACTTCCAACCCTATAAGTCCGCTTAGGTGAACTCAGCGTTCATGACGGGTGCATTTTATGGGGTCCCGAGTGGTGATACCACCGCAGGGTCGGGCCGACGCTTTGAGGCTCTTACATGAGGGTCATGCAGGGAGACACGCACTAAAATGCTAGCCCGGATGTATTTGTGGTGGCCGTTGTTAGATAACGATATCCGTGACGTCATCAGGGCGTGCGGAAAATGCCAGGAGTTGGGGGTAAGGCTCCTGATGCTCCACTGCACCCATGGACATGGCCCTCGCGTCCATGGGAGCGAGTCCATTTGGACTACTGTATGGCTAATGGAGGGACATTTCTGATTCTTGTGGACGCGCATTCAAAGTGGATGGATGTCTATCCAACTCGTTCATCAGACACCGAAACAACGCTGGAAGAACTCCGTATGTCGTTTGCTTGTTGGGGAGTGCCCAAGGTGGTAGTTACAGACAATGCACAGTGTTTTGTTTCTAGCCAGTTTGACAATTTCTGCGCGTCGAACGGGATTCGCCACCTGACAACACCATGCATGTCACCCAAATCAAACGGACTGGCGGAAAGAGGGGTGCAGACTTTTAAAATGGGTCTGTACAAGCAAAAGAGTGGGACGATTCAGACGAAAGTGTCTCGTTTCCTTTTCAAGTATCGTACTATACCACATACGACCACACAGTGCACCCCAGCAGAACTATTTTTAGGTCGACTTCCTCGAACTCATTTGGGATTAATGATGCCGGACGTGGGGATGAGGGTGCGTGAGCACCAAGAGGCACAGAAATTCTACAAGGATCGCACTGCACGGGAACGGGATCTTCAAACAGGAGATAAGGTGTATGTGTCGTCTGTTTCAGCTTGAGGGGCATGGAGCATTGTCGCTGGGTGCCTGGGCACATATTATGCCGCGATGGAGTCAAATTCACGATAGAATTAAGCGATGGCAGAATAATTGTGCGACATGCAGACCAGGTGCGCAGACGTTTTGTTGCAGACGTTGTGGTACCACCACCAGTGTTTAACAACCGGTATTCCCGCAGTATGATTCCGACACCTGTGCCGGATCCCATCACGCCGGAGCCGTCCGAAGTAGCCGCTCCTACCTCCCAACCGTCGCCACCACCGCCGCTGCCGCCGCCCATGAGCCCTACTACCCACCGCCAAAGCCCAGCAGCAGTGATTACGGCGTCCTCGGCCGCCGATGTGCCGGGCGGCCGTCGCTATAACTTAAGAAATCGTGCGGAACTGCGCCCACCGGATCGTTATTAGGTAGCAGCAGTGTTTTGTAGGATTGGTTCATATGGAGGAACTGTTGTTTTTTGGTGTTGTTGTGTTTCTGTTATTAACTGGGGTGGAAGAGTGTTGTAGTGGCCGGCGGTTACCGGTGGCAAGCCACCTGCCGGCCGGGCTGCGATCTGATTGGTTGGCCGGCTGACCGCGCCTCAGGCACGACCCGGCCCGGTATCCGTCCGAGCGCTAATACACAGTCTGGTCGAACTGTCTGATCTATCACAACTGGTATAGCCCATTCTCCCCTGTAGGTCACGGGACTGACATAGCCCAGTCTCACCTGTAGGTCACGGGACTGATGTAGCCCATCAACACATAGGCGGTAAAGCTCTGCATGTGGAAGGAGGCGCCGTTGAGCACCAGTGCGGAGAGCAGCTGAGTTTCGTGCAGTCGCTGCAGCGGCTCACCCCCCACCAGCCAGTAGCTGACGGGAAGCTGCACCAGCACCGAGGACAGCGAGGTGTAGAACTGCAGCTCCGTCGGCCTGCCCGGCACCAGGTCGGCGTCACAGGGCGGCACACTGCTCACCAGGTCAGCGTCACAGGGCGGTACACTGCTCCCCAGGTCAGCGACACAGGGCAGCACACTGCTACCCGGCCCCCGTCACAGAGCAGCACACTGCTACCCGCCCACCCCCCACCACAGGGCGGCACACTGCTACCCGGCCCCCACCACAGGGCGGCACACTGCTCCCACCTGCCCCCGCCACAGGGCGGCACACTGCTGCCCAGTCTCCGTCACAGGGCGGCACACTGCTACCCGGCCCCCGCCACAGGGCAGCACACCGCTACCCGGGCCCCGTCACAGGGCGGCACACTGCTGCCCAGTCTCCGTCACAGGGCAGCACACTGCTACCCGGCCCCCGCCACAGGGCGGCACACTGCTCCTTGGCCCCCGTCACAGGGCGGCAACCTGCTACTCGGCCCCCGTCACAGGGCAGCACACTGCTACCCGCCCGCCCCCCGCCACAGGGCGGCACACTTCTTCCCAGTCTCCGTCACAGGGCGGCACACCGCTACCCGGCCCCCGCCACAAGGCGGCACACTGCTCCCTGGCCCCCCCCGTCACAGGGCGGCAAACTGCTACCCAGGTCAGCGTCACAGGGCGGCACACTGCTACCCGGCCCCCGTCACAGGGCAGCACACTGCTGCCCAGTCTCCGTCACAGGGCGGCACACTGCTGCCCGGCCCCCGTCACAGGGCGGCACACTGCTCCCTGGCCCCCGTCACAGGGCAGCACACCGCTACCCGGCCCCCGTCACAGGGCAGCACACTGCTGCCCAGTCTCCGTCACAGGGCGGCACACTGCTCCCTGGCCCCCGTCACGGGGCGGCACACAGCTATCCGGCCCCCGCCACAAGGCGGCACACTGCTCCCTGGCCCCCGTCACAGGGCAGCACACCGCTACCCGGCCCCCGTCACAGGGCAGCACACCGCTACCCGGCCCCCGTCACAGGGCGGCACACTGCTGCCCAGTCTCCGTCACAGGGCGGCACACTGCTACCCGGCCCCCGCCACAAGGCGGCACACTGCTCCCTGGCCCCCGTCACAGGGCAGCACACCGCTACCCGGCCCCCATCACAGGGCGGCACACTGCTGCCCAGTCTCTGTCACAGGGCGGCACACTGCTACCCGGCTCCCCCCGTCACAGGGCAGCACACCGCTACCCGGCCTCCGCCACAGGGCGGCACACCGCTACCCGCCCCCCGTCACAGGGCGGCACACCGCTACCCGGCCCCGCCACAGGGCGGCACACTGCTGCCCGGCCCCCGTCACAGGGCGGCATACTGCTACCCGATCCCGTCACAGGGCGGCACACTGCTACTCAGTCTCCGTCACAAGGCGGCACACGGCGGGGGCAGCAACTCAAGGACTAACACTCTACTCAGCAAATGATACTAATGTTGGCCAAGCGAGGAAGGGGAAACACATCCATCCGGCAATACTGCCGTGCCTACTCCAATGCCGGCACATATCTGGTGGGGTTTCCCTCATAACAATGGAAGCCCCAGCAGCCGTAAAACATGTGAAAAGCGTGAACTGAAACTAATTTCCACAGTTAAGAAGCATTGTATGTCGGGACTCACGTGTATTTGTACTTGTCGCCCGAGATGAGCAGTTTAGAGTAGACGTTTTGACAGCACTCTACCAGGTTGGTACTGAGCGCCGCCACGAAGCCGGCGGCGTCAAAACTGAGCTCCGTGGACGAGCACAGCGCCAGACCCAGCATCACCGGCACCAGAGAGGCCTTCACCAGGCCGCTGGTCACCTCACCTGGGCACCCAGCACGGTCAGCTACCTCACACACCTGAACACACAGTGTCGTCAGTCACCTCACACACCTGAACACCCAATGTCGTCAGTCACCTCACACACATAAACACCCAATATCGCCAGTCACCTCACACACATGAACACCCAATGTCATCAGCCACCCACACACCTGAACACCCAGTGTCGTCAGTCACCTCACACACATAAACACCCAATGTCGTCAGTCACCTCACACACCTGAACACCCAATGTCGTCAGTCACCTCACACACATGAAAACCCAATGTCGCCAGTCACCCACACACATTAACACCCAATGTCGCCAGTCACCCACACACCTGAACACCCAATGTCGTCAGTCACCTCACACACCTGAACACCCAATATCGCCAGTCACCTCACACACATGAACACCCAATGTCTCAGTCACCTCACTCTGGCGTCAATTACCTCAATCCACCACCCACCAATACCAACAGCTATCCAAACAAAGTAAAAATATTGCACGACACAAGCCAAATCCCAACACTTTGAGGAGTATAACAACTTTCACAAAAATATTACGGCCTAAGTGAGATCCGAGACTTTTAATGGAACTGTAAGCCAGCATGTTTTAACCAGCTGGTAGGGAACAGTGTCTATAAAATGCAATAATAAAGTTACAAAGCTTCAGACGCGCGCGTTCACACTACCGCGCAGTGACGGCGAATCGCAGCGTTATCGCGACCCCCACTCCCTCGGAGCTGGGCACCTACCGAGCACGACGCGCGAGATGACCACGGTGAAGATGGGCGCCGAGCTCTTCACCGTTTCGGTGAAGCTGACCGCCACCAGCTTCAGCGAGACCAGGCTCAGCACCACTGTCAGAAACCTGACGAACGGTCACCAACAACGGTCCACGCACACCACAGCGGCAGCCAGCGGCCAAACTCCGCCCGGGGAGGCACTCAACCACGAGCGGGTTCAAGGCACCTGTCCTTGCCATTGCACCCACGTGAACCCCGTGAAAAACCATGCCCATCTGACGAAACCAAAGCGTTTCCAGCCGGGGGACCCAGGGTGTCTGCCGCAGGGGGGCCCTTGTGCTAGTCTTAGTGTAGCCCCCGACCGTCTGCCTACGGAAGGCTCTCCGAAATGTTCAATTGAAAGGCCCAAGTACCCACTTCAGGGCCCATTGGAAACTGGCCGGAGGGTCCACCAGGATGCTAATCTAGACCAAAGGATAAACATTAAGTTCCACAAAGTATGTTAAGTGCACTACTGAAGAGTCATACATTGCACCCCAGGAGTTTTCCGGAAATTAAAATTTTCCTCGACACGTCTAGCTCATCATTCCGACCAGCTTCCAGCAGGCCCCTAGAAGAGTAACTGGGACTCTCTCCCAACTCAAAATCCTAGCTAGCCTGCCCAGACAATCTTTCGGGGACTGTACTAAGACAAGTATACTGAGTACCCCACAGACCGGAATCGGAGGCCATTGAGGCAGACACCCAGGAGCTCCAACCCGATTTTCTTCTTTTGGATTGCATAGCTATGTTGTCAACAAAGATAAAAGTGTGAAGGAAAATCCGAGGTTCAAACTAAGGGGCCCTGTTCAGAAGGGGGAGGGATGAAGGTTAAAAATTTCTCGAAAACCATTGGAAGTTCTGGGTTGGCTCCTGCACAGGATCATAACACTGTAAAAGACTTCTAAAGAAATGACAATGCCACACAGCTTGTTGCTTTACCATCATACAGTAAAAACTACCATCATACAGTAAAACAGTACCTCCGCTGTCCTAAACATTGGTGTATCTCAAAACGCAACGGCAGCCAAACATAACTCGTGACAGAACCGGCAGCCGGACACTGAGGCAAGCCCTCCAGTGGTAATGACCTATTACCTTAACACTCCGACAACCAGCATGTTGATGAGAACGCGAGGCGACCGCAGGCCTTCTGCTGGTCTGCTGCGTGACCAGAGCCGTCACATTTAGCTGCACGAAGCCGCAGACAGTGGTGATCAGCAGTTGACATGCTCCTGAAACGCCACACACAGCAGTCAAAGTCAGCAGAGTTGTGCTCTGTAACAGCGTCTCAGGGGAAATGTATATCCGACCCCACCCCTGATGGTTTTAGCCAATGCAAATTATGCCAAAACGGGTCGGTACAATGCATCGGCTTCATTAAAGTACATAATATATAGATAGTATCACGCTAAGAAGCGTACTGCTCAAGTCACTAACCGGCACAGAGTATGCATATTCTGGCACACAAAGTACTTACCTAACACAGCTGGATCTCCATTTAGATAGGTGAGGATGTATTTGTTCAAAAATAGTGTGGTTCCAGAGAAAATATACCACAGACAGAGAAATGTGATGCCGCCGACGCTGAGCAGTCCCTGAGACTTGGAATCTTCATCCGCCAAATCTTTTGAAGTGGAAGGAAGCAAAGCTCTTGGTGTATTGTTGGCTTGGACTGACATCGTCTGAAACAGCGTGTGCCTATGATACGCAATGCCACTGCTTAGACGTGACAGTGCACTCAATAAGCCCTTCTCTGGGACAACTATTCCAGACCACCCAGTCCCGAACTCAGCAATGTATTGTAACTTACTGTTATACAGTTGAACATTTACATATTGCACAGTCATTACCTTTACCTCGATCATTAGGTTCGAAAGTTGGCATGGGTACTGGTTAGGTATACTCTTTCTCTCTTCTCTTCCTTCCCCTACATTCAATCAGCCATTTACTTTCCGTCTTGCCAGTCATTCTTATGTACTAATCGATGTGGATGGTCACATGGGCATATGTCAAACATTAAGCTGCACTGATTTAGATTGGCACTAATGCCACTGAGTGACATATCAAGTTCTTTGTTTTAGCACATTCGTGTACTAAAGGGTCACCCAGATTTATTTTCCGAATACCTCCTAAATATGAGCAGAGTGGACTTGGTATGTGGGATCGAATCCCCACGCTCCCTTTGTCTGTGTCTTAACTTTATTTCACTCTGATTTTCCAATCTCTTCATCCACATATTTTACCGTCTAGATTTTTGCCGCGGCGTCGGCCTTCTCCGCCACCACCAACTTTTACTACTGAGCTCAAATGCTGGACAGTGCGGTAATCCATCGCACCTGGAGATGGCGTCTCCCGCTCACCACAGCGTTGACGCAGTCGCCAACTAGGGAGCATTGTAACCACCGGTCTGCTTGGGGCGGTGGGTGAAGAGGCGACCGAGGCCTGGCAACATCGCTCTGCTTCGCCGGAGCCGGGGAGGGTGCCGATGGAGGTGCTTCACTCACCCCGGGGTGGAATTGCCTATGGGAGTGCTACGATTAAACTCCACCGACTGAAACTGCCGCGGGATGGACCGAACTGTGGCGACTTGAGCTTTTCGGCCACAGTTCTGACAAGCGGATCCATCGGCATCTACTCGGATGCTGGCTCCACATGCTCTGCCATGTCCTAGAGCAGCCGTCGCCGGACGGGCGGCATCGCTACCACCGACTTGGCTGAGCACTGACATTTTTTCACTGGTGCCTGATGACAGCGGCCACGTCCACCCCGACCTAGATCGGCTACCGACTGATTGATAGGAAGCAGGCTTTATCAGCCCCTGTTCGCGCGGATATTGACCGGGGAGCAGTCTGTTAGTCCTGGAACGGGCACCGACCGCATTAGGCGGCGCGGGCCTACATGGGGATGATGAGAGGGGAGCTGCTACTGGAATCAGCAATACAATCTGCTGCAGCCCGACATGCTGATCATTGTAGGCGTCCTTGGCCAGCGCACGCGACACCCTCCACCCCAAAGCTCAGTTCGATCACAGCTGGACCTCAAACATGATGATCAGCTGGTCGGCCCCTCTCCAGAGCTCCCCGCTTTCCTTCCCAAAAAAAAGGAAAAATTATTTTTTTTCCTAAAAAAAGGGGAGAAAAAAAAAAAAAAAAAAATATAAAAAAAAAAAAAAAAAAAAAAAAAAAAAAAAAAAAAAAAAAAAAAACAAAAAAAAAAAAAAAAATGCGGAAAAAAAAAAAAAAAAAACAAAAAAAAAAAAAAAAAAAAAAAAAAAACCCCCCCCCACCCCCAAAAAAAAAAAAAAACCCCCCTTTTTTTTTTTCTCTAAAAAACCTCGATATTTAAACAAAAACACACTTTTTTTAAGGGGGGGGGAAAAAAAAAAAAAAAAAAAAAAAAAAAAAAAAAAAAAAAAAAAAAAAAAAAAAAAAAAAAAAAAATAAAAAAAAAAAAAAAAAAAAAACCAAAAAAAAAAAAAAAAAAAAAAAAAAAAAAAAAACACCGATCGGCCCCACCCAAACAACCCCCCCCCCCCGCTCTGTTTCTTTTTTTCCTTTTAAACCACCCAAAAAAAAAAAATAACCACCACCAATAAAAAAACATAACAACACAACACCACCACCAAAAAAAAAAAAAAAAAAAAAAAATTTTATTAATATTTCAATCAAATATAAAAAAAAAAAAAAAAAAAAAAAAAAACAAAAAAAAAAAAAAAAACAAAAAACACCAACCATCAAACCCCCCCCCCCCCCCCCCCCCAACCAACCCACCCAAAAACAAAACACAAAACAAAACAAAACCCCAAAAAAAAAAAAAAAAAAAAAAAAAAAAAAAAAAAAAAAAAAAAAAAAAAAAAACAAAAAAAAAAGGGAGGGGGGGGGGTTAAAAACCCCCCCCCAACCAAAAACAAAAACCCAAAACAACAAAAAAAAAAAAAAAAAAAAAGAAAAAAAAAAAAAAAAAAAAATTAAAAAAAAAAAAAAAAAAAAAAAAAAAAAAAAAAAAAAAAATATTAAATTTTGTGTTAGGTGTTGTTTATTAAATTAAAAAAAAAAAAAAAAAAAAAAAAATTTTTTTTTATTTTTTTTTTTTAAAATTTTTAATTAAAAAAAAAAAAATAAAAAAAAGGGTAAGGAAAAAAAAAAAAAAAAAAAAATAAAAAAAAAAAAAAAAAAAAAAAAAAAAAAAAAAAAAAAAAAAAAAAAAAATGCAGCCATCTATGAAAAGTACCTATCTTCACTGGCAACTAGCAGCCTCCACTGTACCGACTTTGGTCCGATATAGTTAGCATTCAGGTGTGGGCTGATAACACTGAATTCGAAACTTTACACCTTTACTATTAAAAAAGGAAACATGCAAATTCGAAAATAAACATAATGTATGACTCTGCAGGCACCCCTCACTGAGTGATAAATTGTTTTTTGAAGCTTATGTCTCTGATACGGCTGTGGGATCACAACAAACCATGCATATAACAGGCACATGACCTGCATATCTTACTAGAGAAGTCCCAGCCTGGTATTTGACTGGGCAGCAGTGACATCAGTGGTGTGGGATACAGAGCTGACCTGCATAATACTGCTGGGGCAGGTCCAGAAAAGCTGCTTGCTGTTAGTTGCGTTGTTGTTTGTCTAGCTCAGAGCTTTCTGAAAGCAACAGTCTGCAGCACCTAATTTATCACCTTTCTCTTGATGTCTTTCATACTGCCAATCATTGATAACTTTTCTTGCATCTGGCATACCATCTTTGCTGCAAACATTCAATTGTGGGAAAGGATATGTTGTATCCTGTGCCGCCCGGTCCTGGTGACGCGCTGGACCTCCCAGTAGTCGGCGGCGGGTTGACCCGTCCGACTGAAGTGCTCCCTGATTGGCGGTCGGCGGGAACCGCTCGCACCTGATTGGTGGGTGCTGCCGCGCTGTGACCCGGGGTCTGCGGCCGCACCGGGCGGGGGAGCCAGTTCGGTCTGGGAGACGCGTGCGTGTGGCAGGGCGTGGCATCAGCCGCAATAGATGCCAGTGCAGTGAGTGTGGCGTGGCATCAGCCGTGATAGATGCCGGCAACATAACGGCTCGCAGTGCGTGGCGTGGCAACAGCCATAATAGTTGCCGAAGATGCGATTAATATTACAGCTGATCTTTTGGGTTCATTCTATTGTATTTGCTGTTTGATTTGTCGTGATTATCAACTCGTGATAATACACTACATCGCGAACCCAACATGGCGCAGCCTGCAGCCGAGACCTTTGCGGTAGTATACACCCAGTAACCATCGCTTCCGGCCAGCACCTTCTAACGTCGTGGTCGACGAATGCCCTACTCTTTACGTTCCGGGCGCGGAATGGATAGTGCTGATGACCAGGGGATGGCAGTGCAGTGCCCACATGGGCCCCACAGATTCAAAGAAATGTTGCAGCGCAGCAGCAGGTGCTTCAACAGCAGCTTCAGCAACAGCATGGTCAACATCGAAGAGATCTTGAGTCACTCCGTCACGAACTACACGATGAAATCGAACGCAAACGCAACAGGATAGAGAGAACACAACAGGATAGAGAGAGGTTGGACAGCAGATTAGGGGTTAGGATTAATGAGCTATGTCATTTGTTTTGAAATGCTGAACCTGTACTCTGCACATGGCTCATTGTGTGAGCCTAGGGACATATCTGTGCTTACCATTCTGTGCAAGATTTTTGAAAAGGTATTGGTTACGAGGCTGAGTGAAGACTTGCAGGAGGCAGGTATTCCATCGGAATTTCAATTCGCGTACCATAAGAATCCAGGTACGTTGCAAGCCAATTTTATTCTTCACGAGCTTATTTCCGCGAACAGGGACCTGGGGAGGACGGTGTATGGGGCCTTTCTTGACGTGAGGAAGTGTTTCAACTCCATCTGGCATAACGGCTTAATATACAAGCTAATATGCGCTGGTATATCCGCTAGGATGGTCATTGTGCTTCGGAACCTATACAAGGAATTTAATGTTCGAGTGAAAGTTGCTGGCATGGTATCAAGAGGGGGAAAGATAGAGCAAGGACTCAAGCAAGGAGGTGTTCTATCAACCAGCTTGCTCACACTCTTCATGGATGATAAAATCAAGATGTTGCTGGACTCTGGAAAGGGGGCAGCCATCGGGGATAAGCGAGTGCCCATAATAGCCTATGCGGACGATGAAGTCCTGATCAGTACGGATCCAGCAGAGCTCCAGGACATGCTCAACATAGCAATGGGGCACAGCCACCTATGGCATTACAAGTACAATGCTGCGAAGAGTAAGGTCCTGGTATTCGGTAGTGTGAAAGACTACACATGGAAGTTAGGAAATGAAATCATGGAGCGTGCAGATGAGTACAAGCACCTCAGGATAATTATGTCACCACGGACAGTAACAAGGAAAAGGATTAAGGATGGCATGAATAGAGCAAGAAGAGCCCTGTACGCACGCTGTGACAAGGGGCTTAATATAAAACGCGCTAGTCCGTTGTCGCTCTACGCGACATGGAGGATATACGCAGAACCGATCCTTCTTTACTCACTGGCTGTCACAAGGCTTACTGCATCGGATATACGATACTTGGAGCGAATGATGCTGCGACTCTTCCGCTTGATGCAAGGACTCCCGACCAGAACTCAGAACATCGTAGTATATTCCATGGTGGGGGCACCACCCTGTCGGATACTGACCATGAGAGTGGCTCTGCAACTCATCGGGTTATTACTGCGAGCCGCGGAAGAGCATGCGCTTACAAGATATGTGCTCCTGCATGGGGCAGCAGATGAGGGGCGACTGAGCAGCCTAGTGCGGCAGTGGGAGGCGATGCTGTGCGAGCTCGGGCTTCCGAGCATGCATCAGCTCCTGTCAGATGTGACCGGGGAAGCCAGCAAATGCTGGGATAAGGTGACCCGGGATGGCATTGCACGAGCGATCCAGGGTAGCATTGATGACACTGGCCGATCACTCATGAGCGTGCGATGGCTCCCAGGCCTCATAGGAGGAAGAGCGCTACATGGCCCCACGTAACTTCTGGCTGGAAAGTAGGTATAGTGTGATAAGAAGGCTGGCCACTCTAACAAGATTAAAGCTGCTCACGGGGCATTCATGGCTCACGCTGAGTAACATCAGGAAGCATAGAGGCCAGGACCCGATCTGCCCTCTCTGTCTGAGTGCCTGGGAAACTATGGAGCACCTCTTATTCGAATGTGAAGAGCTGACAGAAGACCGCAGGTGGGCGCAATACCGGTATAGAATGACACTGAGGAGGAACATGGCGGCAGAGAGTCTCATCATGAGCACAAATGACGGAGAGAGTCTCATGATACACTGCATTTACACAACAAGGGTGCGGAAGGAATTAGCGGGAAACCCAGTCATTAGCGGTCCTTCCTAGAACCTTTCTTCCCCTGACGCATGGCATGCTGTGGTGTATGTTTGGTTAAGGCCATCGAAGTGTTGACGTTGCATCCAAAGGATGGAGCCGACCACCCAAGTATCAAGTAAAGTAAGTACCACCTTTATCTACAATCCAGTGTGCAAAGTATGGCATTTTCAACGAGATCTCGTCGGTGCGAGTGCCCTTGGAGACAGGAGCGAGTGGTGCGAATTTTATCAGCCTGGTGCGAATTTGCAAGACTGGTGCGAGGAAATTGACACTGAAAACCAAAAAAAAGACTGAATAGCTATGAAGACACAGGGGTATTATCGCAGTAGGTGGATCACATCTCACGGTCAAAAGATCACATCAGAAGGTCCACAGGTCATATGTTCTTCCGCTCAAAATGTCTAACTTAAAAAAGTCAAACATTCAAAAGGTCCAAAGAGGCGTGCTCAGATGCGTGAGAGTGGGGTGCATGATAACGCAGAGGCGTGCTAAGGCACCTGATAATAGGGAGGCTATGAGGGTTAGGTTAGGTTAGGTTAGGTTAGGTTAGGTTGGTTAGGTTAGGTTAGGTTAGGTTAGGTTAGGTTAGGTTAGGTTAGATCAGGTCAGGTCAGGTCAGGTCAGGTCAGGTCAGTTCAGTTCAGGTCAGTTCAGGTCAGGTCAGGTCAGGTGTGTATGCCCTAAGTCCCTATTTCCTAGTCTGGGGATATCAACCCTCTTTCCAGAATCTGAGTGCGCCTCTGGTCTGGGTACCACTTTTCGAAATGTCATAGAAATATCCCGAAATTCTGCAAGAAAATCCCTAGAGATGAAACAGACGGAAGGAGGGGAAGTTTGAGTAGTGTTAAGTGGTACCCAGACCAGAGGTGCACTCAGATTCAGGAAAGAGGGGTGATATCTCCAGACTAGGAAATAGGGTCCAAGGGCATACACAATTGAACTGACCTGACCTGACCTGACCTAAACCTGACCTGACCTGACTTGACCCAACCTAACCTAACCACCCAACCCAACCCAACCCAACCCAACCCAACCCAACCCAGCCCAACCCAACCCAACCCAACCCAACCCAACCCAGCCCAACCCAACCCAACCCAACCTTAACCCAACCCAACCCAACCCAACCCAACCCAACCTAACCTAACCTAACCTAACCTAACCTAACCTAACCTAACCTAACCTAACCTAACCTAACCTAACCTAACCTAACCTAACCTAACCTAACCTAACCTAACCTAACCTAAACCTCATAGCCTCCTATTATCAGGTGCCTTAGCACGCCTCTGCGTTATCATGCACCCCACTCTCATGCATCTGAGCACGCCTCTTTGGACCTTTTGAATGTTTGACTTTTTTAAGTTAGACATTTTGAGCGGTAGAACATATGAACTGTGGACCTTCTGATGTGATCCTTTTGAACCGCGAGATGTGATCCACCTACTGAGATAATACCGACACAGGAGGGGGCCTTATAAAAGTCCTTAACTAACTAATAAGAGAGGTAGTATTGCATCATGTGGGTAGGAATGTGTGCGCTTTTTTCCCTGGTATATGGCAGATTGGTGTGAATTTTTGTTAGGCTGGTGGTGCGATAATTTTGGATGGCTGGTGTGACTCGTCTGGCCTGCTGCCATACTTTGCAGACTGGTCTACAATGTCCTCTATGTGATTAATATAGGCACACAGAAATATGTGGGGGTGGCTTGATCCCATTAGCCCAATTGTATCCGTCACTGCTGATATTGGTGGGTTCAAAGGTGCTGTGAAAGTCTTCAAAAAGACCAGCTGGTTGCATTTACTCAGAATGAATAGATAAGTAATACTGATGTTTAAGTATTTTGACTACCATGAATATATTTCTTTGAACTGTAGCATTTTCATGCTACTGCATCCTTGTCCACTGAATTTGACTGTCTGTTTGAAAGGGGCATAGTTCCAGTCATTCTTTGTGAACAAATTCTTAACCAAACTTATTGGCTTGGCCTGTCTAAAAGGGTGGCTTCATTTTCATCCATGCTCCTATCTTGCCTACCCCCACTCATACAAAAGGAGTCAACAGGAGTAAACATTTTGCAAGAAAATGCAATTTCAAGAGACACTTAACAAAGCTATACAATTTCAGGTGCCAAATTGAGGTGTCAAACATGCCTAGTTTCTTTCTGGTCCTCTTTAAATGTTGTGTTGTGTGTTGAGGAAAAGTTGTGGTCCCTTGAATGCTCCACCTTTGGGCTGTGGTCTTTGGTATTTTTCCTGAAATAAGTCACACAATTATCACAGAACAAATTAACATGCTTGCCGTGAGTTACGCCCAAAGGCAGTACCTGAAAGCTCTGTGTAGCAAATGAAGGAAATATGTTTCTATTGCAAGCGGGGAAAATGCTTGAACACATTTCATTTGAACCAATTTCAAGTGGTCAAAACTAGAGCAGCACCAACTGATGGAGCTCGAAAGATTTGAAAGCGTGCAGCGCTTGGCTCCTGGCTTAAAACAAAATCCAACTAAACCGCTTACCTTAAAAAATCCAGATATCTCCACCTTCCTTAGAATAAAAACTCGCTAAGAAATCAGCCTCGTCCGCATATCAGTCCATATATTTACAAATTGAAATATCTTCTACGATAACAATCCTCCTTCCTTCCAGATTGTTGTTGCTGCACGCTGCTTCTTTTTGAAGAATACAAATGCTGCCGGAGCTAAGAAAAGAGCTAGAAATGGCGCGTTAAAGGCGAAATATATTTTACACCACGTGATATAAAAGGAATAAAAAATAGCTAACAAATGGTAGCATGTTTCCAGGTCACAACAAAAAGCTTCTAAATAACTTGAGGCTAACAAACACAAAACTTCTTATCTGACTTTAGGTGTTTTATTCTGCCGGCAGAACACATTATTGTGTGCCGCACTCATGCGCAGTAAGGTATCTTATAGTAAAGATACCGTAGTGCGCATGCGTGTGGCATACTAGTATTCGTTCTGCACGGTAGAATAACACAGCTAATATTTCTGTTTTTCCTTCGTGCAAAATAGAGGTTCAGGTTCTTTTCTGCAAGTGCTGCATACAGACATCGCCGGCGTAGTAGTACTACACCAAGCAAGGCCCTAAAAGATACTACAAACGGTACTACACGAAGAGGAAGGTCAGAGGTAAGTGGAATTCAGTGTGTCTTCTACTAAACGTGTTGGTAATAAGGCACGTGTGTGAGATATAATGCGGAGTTTTGGCTAGCTTAACAACTTTTGTTCCGTGGGTTGACCCATAGAAAATTCATGAACATCTTATTGATCACTTTTATCAAAGGTAAGATTTGTCTTGATTGATTATTTTGGTTTGGGCTTTAGGGCTCGCCAACCTGGATGGTCATATCAATATAGCGCCATTAGGAGATTGCAGGGAACAATATATTGACATGGGGCACTTAAAAGGTCAACCAGTTGATAGTAGAAATGGTTCAGAGGAGAGTGACCAGGCTGGTTCCCGCATGACAGAACCTTGACTGCAAGGAAAGTTGGTATTGGTGAAGCAGATGTCACAGGAACATGCCAGATCGTCACCTTGAGAAATGTTTCCAAAATATCCCCAGATTCGCCTTGGGAAATGTTTTCAAAATATCCCCACATTCTGCAAGAAAATCCCTAGCGGCAAACAGACGGAAGGAGGGAGGGTTTGAGTAGGGTAAATTGGTACCAAGAGGTGCACTCAGATTCTAGAAAGAGGGGTGATATCCCCAGACTAGGAAATAGGGACCAAGGGCATACTCAACTGACCTGGCCTGACCTAACCTAACCTAACCTAACCTAACCTAACCTAACCTTACCTTACCTTACCTAACCTAACCTAACCTAACCTAAACCTAAACCTAACCTAACCTCTGTGCAAAAGCTCCCCATTTCTAGCTGTCTAAGCACACCACTGATCATGTGGGCGCGTCCCGTGGGTGGGATCACGCTTCATCACGTCAGGATTTTCTTCAGAATATTGGGATATTTTGACAATATTTCCGAAGGTGACAATCTGGCATGTTCCTGTGACATCTGCTTCACCATTACTGGAAAGTCTGCAACAGCTTCATCTTCCATCCCTAGCCTATTGCCATAGCAAGGGGATATGCTGATAATGCACAAGACATAACGTATGATAATGTATTTCAATTTATACCTGGATACATAAGGATTCAGAGAGAGGCTGTTTCAGGAGCCCCCTATGCAACTACGCAATATTATTGTTCAAATTCTTCAGACCTGATGCAACTACTAGGTAAAACAAACTGCCTTGTTGTTCATGCATTGGAGGACTCTAACCAGTTCCCCACTCATGTTTTTGAAGCATCTTTATACAATGGCCAAAAATACTTACTGGAAAAATATTGGACAGGCCATCCATACAAAGCCCTGCAATAATGGTTCTGATAACTCTGAACTGGCTTGAGAGGATTGGGTAAGCCAGTCACAAGTGTGCCTCATAAAGACCCTCAAAATTTAAGGTAAGGTAACTATTTACTTTGACTAACTGACACTATCTGGACCCATTGATGTCCGGGGGACATCAATGGCCCCCTGAGGCATTTTCAGAAAAAAACTATGAGGCACGGCACAGTGGTTCAAGGTTCTGCCTCTTACCCAATCATTTTCCTACTATCTATGAAATTTATTGCCTGGGCCACACTAGGTCAGGTCACCAGACAAGGTCAAACAAGGTCAACCCACTTCAACTTTGGAGCTCTACTACATTTCTTGGCCAATCGATTTGAAATTTTCAACACTTGATGACCCCTCGAGGGTCTACAAAAAGCTGTCTCATGATCTAAAAGTGACAAAAATTATTGCAAATGCTCATATTTTCTTAGCAAAGCATTATTGGCCATCCTTTGACCGGTCTGCATAGTATGGCAGCCGGCCAGACGAGTCGTACCAGCCATCTAAAATATTTGCACCACCAGCCACAAAAAATTCACACCAATCTGTCCTATACCAAGGAGAAAACACACCTATTCCTACCCACACAATGCAATGCTACCTCTCTTATTAGTTGTTTAGTTAAGGACTTTCTATAAGGCCCCCGCCTGTGTCTTTATAACCATCCAGCCATTATTTGTTTGGTTTTCAGTGTTACCTTTCTCGCACCAGTCTCACAAATTTGCGCCAGGTCGATAAAATTCGCACCACTCGCTTTTGTCTCCAAGGGCACTCGCACCAAGGAGATCTCCTCGAAAATGCCATACTTTGCACACTGGCCCTTTGATAGATCCAGGGGCGATATCTTCCTTCTGACCTACCTGAGGTCATCACAGGTCACCAGGGGTCAAAAACAGTATTTGACAATAACTTTTGACCTAATCAAGCTAGAGCGCCGAATTAAACGTCATCGTGTATATCTCGTCACTGGCTTTCATTTGATATACAGCAAGGTCACTTTCTGATCTTTCGTGACCTTAAGTCATGTTAGGTCAATAGGTGACCTTTGGAGGTCGAACCACTGGCGGGAGGCCATTATGTTTCACATAGCGGATAAAGCCCTGGCATGCTTCTATCAAATGTACATTACCAGATCTCAATAGCTCTAATGCATGAGAGCTATGCCCAGGTTTCTTAAGCATTGCATGTTTCAGTAGAAATAGCCTATAGTAGCCTCCAGAGCCAACTTGACCACTGTCAAACCATTGAACTGAGCGCTTAAACATGCAAACACAAATCTTATTAAATTCACACGAGCTTTCCAATGCACTTTGCAGAACTGCGATAACCCCCATATTTTCGAAGTTAGAGGGGATAATCGATGCCCCCCAGTGGGGCGAAGGTGGCACCGGACCCCCTGTGGGGCGCGGGTTAACGGTGGGGGTGTTGGAACACCCCCGCCTAGGGTTTTACCGGCGGCACGAAAAAACGGCGGTGCGAAGCACCGCCGTACTTGGGACACCATATCTTTGATCAATTCCGCAACTTTCCACAGCATTTTAAGGTTGGGTCATCTCAGGTCAGGTTCAGGGAGAAATAAAAGTAGATTTGCGCCGAGAAACTACGGTGTAAAATTTGGGAGCTCGGGCCATATGCGTAAGTTTCCCATCCCAGAACACATAATGTAAAGATGCGTGCAGAGCAGCGTGGTGGCATGGCCTTAAAACACTGCCACTCGAAGTCCTCTACGTTTCCCCAAAGCTTTTGGGTATAAAGTATGCAAAAATCCGTAACGTAAGATGGGACTACTTTGAAATCGTGGGTAACTTCCAACCGTGTTAAGGATTGACAAAAATGTTATTTGATTCGGGAATGGTTCCGTGGAAAGTGTTACAGAATTGTCAAGGAAAAATAAAAATCTATAAGCAAAGTGTATTTACTTGATCTTTACGAAAATGCGTAAAAATTTCTCATGTTTCTTATAATGCGTAAATTTTCTGGTATGGCGCACGGCGGAAAATCGATATTTGTCTGAAAGCCCACAGCGTAAGAATTCGTGCCTTACCCAAGTATTATTTTCCCCTGGTCAGGTTACTAGTGCAGGTCAAGTGACCTCACCCCGAAAAAATGTTTAACGTGGCATGAGGAAGAAATGAGTGAATCTATTGGACTGAAACTTATACCAGATAATGGGCCCACCGAGTAATACAAAAAATTCCCGGGCATTTTTCATGTCGATGACCTAGGGTCAGGTACGTACCATGACCTTTCACTAGAAATAAATGGGGAAAACAGGAGTTGGGCTGTATTTGTGTAGATACAGCTGCGAATGTCTTCATATTCTCCAAATCGTGGTATTCTGGGATCCTCCTCAGGTTCATGTTGCATTTTTTGACATGTGACCTTTGAGAGGTCATCTGGAGCTACTGAAGCAGGTTTTCCTACTTTGGTCAAAATTTGGCAGGAAATAACGATACAGCTTTTATTTTGATACCATTACGTTTGGATTGTTATTACGAGTCGATTGGTGTGCAAATTGGCTATGCTAGACCAGATATTGACCTTGACCTGACCTCAGGTCAGGTAATTTTTGTGTTTTGACCTAGTATAGTCATATTATACATCATTCGATTTGCCGTGACGAGAGGAAGCGAATGGTGCCTAAAAAATGATTCTAGCTCATTTCTTCATTCAGAGCCCAAAAACTAAACTCTGACATGTAACATTCCTTGACCTGTCATGACCTCAATATTGACCTCAGCCAAAAACTGACTGATGTGGTTTTTTCACGAATTTTTGTGGTCTACCCACCGTGTTTTGCGTTTTTTTTTGCTATCCCGTATTGGAGCCGAGTTCGAGGGGGTGTTTGAACACTCTTCTTCACCAGGGCGAAGGTGGCTCGCAGTCCCACCGGGGTGGGTGTCATGGCAGGTTTCAGTAGCATGACAGTCCCTCCCCCAAGTGGACATTTTCTCCCACTTCACCCAACTTACTATCGCAGGCAGCTCTGGATAAAAATAAACATTTATAAAACAAAACGATTTCTAGTAGATATGGGTTGTAGTACAGATCATTGGAATGTGTTTAATGTGTGAAGCCTTTAAACCAGAGCGAAATTTCAAGGCATAATGGAAATTTTGATGGCCCATCTCACATATACATAACTTCATGAGAGCCCCCATGTGGTACCAGGTACAGACAATGCCCTAAGGCTCTAATTAGTATGACCACGGTGTTGCATACATGTTTGTATAGAATAGTATTGGCATGGCAGGCAGGCATTTTCTCTGGAAATTGCCAGTAGGGCACCCTCAGGAGAATTTACTTCAGTGGTAGTTTTCTATCCATCCATACACATATATTTGACAGTAAGACACCCATAAGGTACATACAGCCGGACAAACAGAACTGTGACGGGGACCGGTGGTCGCAATGGGGCAATGGGGATAGGTCGTTTCCATCCCCTCTTCTTCGTTGTCGAAGGGGTGGGAGACTTATGTCATCACCATGGGCGTAGTGGGAGGGAGACACCGTTTGAAATCTGGCTGTCATTGCTCCCTTCGCCATTAGTCCATTGTCGTCCTTCCCCTCTGTGACCAACCGTACACAAAGACATTGATTGTGAGAGGCGACAGAACTTGACACATTGCTACACGGCACTCGGACGCAGTTCATCCCCAACCATACGTGTTACATTCCCTACGATCGGTTCGGTTTGCAATCCCGCCCTCCCTGGCTGTATCCGGCTAAGATGGGCGGGACTTGGTACCAGTGGGTACATCGCCTCCCGAGCTCGTCTGAGTTTCGCGAAATGGTGGAGGTGGACCGAGCCCGTAGCGGCCCATGGGATTCACCTCATAAGAGCGGTGCCCAGATCGACTTTACTCTCGCGACCCCGATTTGTGCATTTCGTATTTTCTGGGTGTATAACGATATAAGCTACTTAGGCGTAGCTGTTTCTGCGTTGTTTGGGTATAGGCACGTCGACCTCAACCCTGCGCGTTCGACGCCGCCATGAGTGGGTCTGTCCCTGAGCTTGAATGGTGATCGCCTGGGGTTCTTTGTGCACGTGGGACCGAATTGTGACGTCCCAACTCCGCGCATCCCATCTGTGATTTAGTCCCATTTCTCCGTCGGGGACGTCTCCCCTTTTGTTTCGTGATCCGTCTCTGCCCCCCAAATCACTATTATCCTCGTACGTCCATACATTATCCTCGTGCCTTCCTTCGTCTGATATCCCATATCATCGCCCCGGAGGCCTTATCATCCTGCTATCCTCATATCCTTATTTCTCTGGCCCATATATATTTTTTTTTTTATATATATATATATATATATATCTCATTGTCTCTTATAACCCCATATCCTTGCTCCTGGGCCCCGAAATTCTTCTGATCCTTCTATCCCCAATATTCTCACCCAAACATCACTTAATACCTCTTAGTCGTATTCCTCATACACTCATCACAATCTCCCAAAGTCCCTGTTATCATCTTATCCTTACCTCACCGGCCCTTAAATCCCAAATCACTTCAAACGCCTCTTATATCCTTGCGCGGGGCCCATTTTCTCTTATCCTGTGTCCTCCTGTGCTTGCCCCTGCATTACCCGAATCCTCTCAATCCTATTCCTCGTATTATCCCTGGGTTTCTAACCTCCTATTATCCTCGTATACTCGTGTTCTCGGTCTGTCTATATCTCCTGTTATTTCTTGATATACCGATGCTCTTTGCAACAGGCCGTCGATGGCTCTTCCCCCGTGTACTCGTGTCCCGTTCGAACGTTGGCAACACAAGTCCCCTCATTTCCATTACAGACATGATGATAGATGTACAGATATAATGATGGATGTCACCCATAATTTCATAGACAAAGGTGTTGAGTAGCATCAGATTAGACTGACTGGTGAAATCAGAATTCTTTCAGCCGGGGAAAAGGACAAACACCTTCCAGTAGCTGGTTAAGCTACCATCCAATGCCCAGGTGGTTGACAGGTATCAATCAATGGTATTTTCACAGACATTAAACGGCACAGGTTTGATCAGCTAGGGAAGCTTGAAGTTTTTATTTCTCTCTTACCTCTCCTTTTCTTTAAGCCAAGGCCCATCATGGGGCAATCTGGGGTGACCTCTCATGCGAGACTTGCCTCACCATCCCGACTAAGCACCGCCCTGGCCTTGTTTTCCCTCCTCGGTGATAAATAGTCTATTGTACGGTCCCTTCATTCTGGATCAGCCCCAGGCGTTGTCGACCTTGCCTCGCCCGCGCATCCGATTTAAGCCGCCCGCCTCTACGCCGAGCATCAGTTTTTTGTCGTCCTCCCTCTGGTCTCCATGGATTCGTTGGACGCTGGGTCGGAGAGCGGTTCCCCTTCTCCCCCGTGCTTCAATCTCCTAGAACTTCGGAATAGCGATGGTGACCTGCTATGGGCGCCCGAGGCTATTCTAGACGCGCCCCTTTTCTATACGGATCGTGGGCTGCGCGCCGAGTTCTCCAGCTGGGTCCGACGCCTTCAGCGCCAGTACCATCCCGACCGAGCCGGCGATCACGACCTCTCAGTGTAAGCGCCCCGCCGCCTCGCCCAAACCATGGACGGCGTTGTCTCACGGACGCGTCCATGGTATCCGAAACCCCGCCGGTTGTTTGCCCTGGTACTTCGCTTGTTAGCAAAACGCGCTTCGCGCGTTTCTTTCTTGTGTGGTGTGTTTTCCCACGCCCACTTTCGTTTGTTTCGACTCGCCTATTCCACCCGGTTCGATCCTCCGCGTCACGCTTCGTTATTGACTTACTCAGGCCCTCCGTTCTTGCAGGCTCGTCAATGTGGCCGCTCGAATCTTAATCGACCAACCCACCGCCTATCAGTCATGGGCCATCGAGTCGGGAACTCATGTCCTCGAGGTTGCAGGGGCGGTACTGGGCACACCCCTCCTTTCCAGTGCGAAAGCATGGATCGGTGGCGTGCCCACCTAATAGACCTGGCCCGGACGGCTCGAGAAGACCTGATAACGACCACTGAGAGATGTCAGCAGGCGACTCGCCAGTGTCGCTCATTGTACGCAACGCTGCGCGAACGAGAAGTGGAGATTAAAGACCTCCATTCTCGGGTCGCTGCTATGGCGGAAGCGTCAGCATCACGCCTCTCCGCGATGGAGGATTTATTGGCAGTCACGCGGCAGGAGCGAGATCTCATCCAACGCCTCCCAAGGCTGGAGAGATATTTATGGCGGCGAACCCAGCGTCCGACACGAACACCGGCAGGCGCACCGAATGGAGCTCCTAAACCGGCGGTGGAGCAGGTGGCCGGCCGTGGGCAATAAATCTCCCTCGGTGACGCCGACAATCAAGGCCGACCCTCCCAAGTGTTTTGGGCCAAGGTCGCCCCGTGTACCTGATTTGTTTCTCTTCTCTCTTCGGCATTCGCTCGACGGCGTGCATGCACACTGATCTGCCAAAAGAGTAATACATTTGCTGCGTTCTGGGCGCCGATTTTTCTTTCACCATTTAGACATTTACGCTCTGCTTCCCTTTTTGTACTACCGGGTAAGTCCCCCTTCCTCTATATTTCCTTCCCGTGCCGGGATATGCCCGAAAAGCGTGCACTGTTTTGACTCGCGAAGTATATACCACGGGTCGTGACAGAAAGTTGGATTCGGTTCAGAGCCACCCACGGGATCGGCCGGATCGCTATATCATTGACTCAATCATTGTATCAATGATAAGATCTCGGATGGATGGCGACCCTATACTCCTGTACCAGCAGGGGATGGAAAAGGGGAACATCGCCTGAAAGTCATCCCACCCACGTACCCAAACTGCGTAAATTCTGAATCGATTGTGTGATTCTGTCTTGTTCACAGGGTTCTGGAAAGTTGAGCTGCACTTTGGAGTTTGGCCAGAAAAAACTGCAGTCTGCACTGCATATAGCTCTTCAGACCAGCACATACTACCAAGCTACCCATGTTTGCAGCTTGCATCAGGAGGTGAACAATCTGTGTTTTGTTATGAGTTTTTGGTGCATTTTTCAATCATGTCGCGCCCCCATACATATAGTTAGTTTGTGCCTATAAGATTTTCCAACGAGGCAGCCCACAGACATATGTTGCACAGATGTTAAAACCTATCAGCATCAGCATTGATTTACGGCAGGATATATCCCCAAACTTGTGAGCCATGGAAATGGTCTGCCTGTCTCAAATTGTGAGACTCAATGGAGGTCTTCTCCTACCAGTGTAAACCTGCATATAATGATTTACTATGGTAGTGCTCTTCAGGATAGCCATAAAACCAATGCTTTGACTTGCTCTTCCTTTGCATGATCAAAGGATCAAAGTTTGTCCTTCCTCCCTCCCTTCACAGTAAAATCGGTGGCAGCACTGATTTGCATTGATTAGGAGCAAAACGCCTCTCCTATGGTTTTCAACATCCCAGATGTCCTTGAAGGAAGGCGCCTTTGTACTCGGTATTTTGCATTCTGTGTTCAAAACATCTTCACCCAGTGCCTATCCTGACATTTGTTGTAATGGAAATGGGAGATCCAAATACCAAGTAAAAGCAAATGATACAGTGTAGATAGATGTAAGGGTGGGATGTCTGAGGGGAATTGAAAATTATTATCGTGGGTGCTCCACGACAGATCCTTATTGCCTGGAATAGTGGTTTCATGTTAAGAACGGTGTCCTTTGACCAAGAGGAAGCCTTCACGCTGGAAAAAGCACTGCTGTGGTGGGTGGGACGCCTCTGTATTGAGAGAGAGACCCCGTAGTAAGAAAGTTGTCCCGGTGGCAAGGGGGACTGTATGTGAACCGGGTGAATCCCTAAAATAACTATGTCCTGGTGAAAGTTGGGTTGCCCCTAGCCCACGAAAAAGTTATTTTGTGCCAGAAAAGATGTCGCTGTCACAGAGAAGTCCAGCAGCATATTCTTGATGCGGGTGTTTCGGTTCTGGCGCGTGTCCGCCGCCCTGTCTGCGGCACTAACCAGCAGGTGGCCTGTGTTGCAGCGGCGTGGCGGCTGCACAGTCGGCCGGCTCAGTGCGCCACTTCAGCCTCTGCCGCGCCGCTCTGGCCAGACAAACCGTGCAGGATGGTAAGCACAGCTAAACGGACCCGCACGTCAAACAGACTACTGCCTGCGGCGCCTCATTCGGCCGCGCTGATTATAAATGTTCTGAGAGAAAAGTGAAACTTTGAAAGGCTGCAAAAGCAGACAAACAAAGAAACCGTATACGTAAATGGTGTATTAATGACTCCAATCTTACATATGCCTAAAAGCTGAATAAAAGACAAGCCCAGGAAATTGTGTGGACTCCCTAGGTATCTATGAAATTTGGATTGTTTTGTTTTGTATTTCGCTCTACCTTGCTGTTAGCTTCAATGTCTTCTATAGCTGTTAAGGAGCAAAACAACTCGATGTAACGCCAGTCTTGGTTCTGTTAGGGTATTCCAGCATAAGATGTCCAAAAAGAATTGATTCGTCTACATCCGACTGTTTTTTTATTTCCTTCAGAGTCAATTTTCAGGAGATTTCAAGGCCGCCGAATCGGTCATTAGTCTTAGAACTTATTTCAAAATGCCCTACGCCGCAGTGATCGCCCGGCTGGAATCGCTGACCGGTGCGCAGACCCAGTTCGCACCGCAGCAGACCACCGAACGTGCCAAACTGGAGGCGATTCTGCCGCGCAGCCAGAGCGAGCTGCCGCCTCGCCGCATGTCCGACAGGTCAGGTGATGCTGCGCCGCATGTCCGACAGGTCAGGTGATGCTGCGCCGCATGTCCGACAGGTCAGGCGTGCTGCGCCGCATGTCCGACAGGTCAGGTGATGCTGCGCCGCATGTCCGACAGGTCAGGTGATGCCGCGCCGCATGTCCGACAGGTCAGGCATGCTGCATGTCTGACAGATGTGATGATGACAAATGATTCACATGACGTACACCAAAAAACTCAAATTTTACAATGTTTTTTTAACGAAATATAGCCCGAATCTAGTGCTATGATTTCGGCATCTGTTTGCAGTGATACATTTGGAATGCAGTGAAGTTCACTGGTTACCTATGTTTGAGTGTTCCGGTCTCGGCTGAGACCAACAGCTGCAGGCGTGTGCTGTACATCCGGTGGAGAACGTTGAGCGTGACCTTGGCCGCGCGGCACTGACTGTGGCCACCGCCTCCGCCAGCTATGACGAGGCCTTCATCCCGCTGGGCCGCGACCTGGCCCTCCGCGACAAGTACATCAACTACATGGGAGGCGTGCGCACCGGTCGGCTCATGGAGGACATTGACGTCTTTGCCGGTCAGTTCTCCTGCACTTCACCGTTCCTGCGGCGACGGGATGATTGCACTCGTGAATTTCTTAGACGCTGAGTACTGCCCAAATCATATCTGATGAGTAATATCCAAACCGTATCCAGCTCATCTATCCAAATCATTTGTGGTCGATGTGGATAGATGGAAGCGTGTTTCAGTCGCACTTAGCCTCTCAAATCATTTTGCTGGCCTTAGTTTTGACATCAACATTGGCATCTCTCAGGTGTTTCCTCCTGAAAGGATTCCTTCCCCCATTTTTAACTGAGCATTCGATGGAATGACTGAGCATTCAATGGAGCACCTACTGGTCGCGGCGCCTTGTCTGACCCTGGGTACTGCCTTTCCAGTGTGGCTGTGCTACAAGTACCTGCTGAACCCCAAGCAGCAGCCGGACATGGCCAGTCCGTTTTGCATCGTGACGGCTCTGGTGGACCGCATGGACTTCAGCGCTCACCGGCTGAAGGCGAGTTCGGCCGCATTGTGTAGCACAGCGGGCACTGGATGGCCAACCCCCCACCCCTCAGGGTCCCCCTATGCCACCCGATGACGCCTTTCATGCGTTACGAGGGATGCCATCCCGACGCGTTTTTTTACGTTTTAAAGGGGTATGAAAAATGTTTTAAAAGTTATTACCGGCAAATAGCAGCGCGAATTTAGCCAGAGGGATGCTTCCCTTTGGAGAGAGGTGGCATAATAATCCAACAGAGATCTATAGTTCGCAATAGACGGGGGGCGAACAATGATAATTGCTGGACGAAATAGGACGCCTGTGCCAGGGTCGCACTCTAAAGTCAGTTTTATAGTGTTTATACCGTGCAGCTCTCGTATACTAAGGACCTTCAGGGGACTCGACGTCCGCAGGGCGGGAGAGGGTCGGCTGCACGTATTTAAGGGGGTGAATGTTACTTTTGCCCCTTCCTTCTCCCCTGGGATCCATCCCTGATGGCTAAAGGAGACCACTGGCATTGGTGATTCAGTTAAATGAATGTTACGCCTTTATATGCCATGATGCACTATTGTTGTGTTTCTGCTCAGCAAGCTTATAATCGATAAGCTCGGCATGGTAATGTACCCGAGCTTGCACATTTAGTGTGCAAACTTCCGAAAAAGCACGGCCGGTGTACAAGCGGCTGTGTCGAAAGGGGTCCTCTGGTGTTGTGTGCCCAGGCACACTGTGCTGGCCGTGTGCCTGCCACAGATGGACAAGGACATCGTCTGTCGTTGCTCGCTATTTCTGCCACGGATGTACAATGACATCCGGCTCTGGTCGTGTGTCGCTCTGCTGACCTTGTGCCTGCCACAGATGGACGAGGATATTCGGCTATCGGGGAAGGTGACTTACGCAGGCACCAGCTCCATGGAGACTGTGGTACAGCTGGACCAGCTACACCATGGACAGTGGGAGCAGGTGAGACACACGCCGGGAACATGGGACCGACCAGTGAGACTAATCATGGCTAGGGGGAACGCGAAGACCACTGGGAACAGGACAAGAGGGACCATTTGACACGAATAAGATGAAACAGTCCCGATAAGAGTGGGTTGACGCTGGGTGTGCTGTTACTGGCGGCGCTGGGTGTGCTGGGAGTCCCAGAGAGTGTGCGGTGTCTCTGGGTGTGCTGGGTGTCCCAGTGAGTGTGCGGTGATTCTGGGTGTCCGGTGGCTGGCAGGTTACGAAGGCCGAGATGGTGATGGTGGCGCGGGACCCGCTCAATAGGGGCTCGGCCGTCGTCAACCCGATGGAGGTGCAGGGCCCGGAGGAGCAGGAGCTCTTCCAGCAGGGCACCGGTAATCATAGCTCATTGCCTTGTGATAGGTTATGCGCTGTATGTGCTCCCTTTATTTGAAACTTGAGTCTTAATTGCATTTTTCACTTGAATTGTTAAACAGGGACTTACAGGGACTAAACAAGGTACCATTGACCTTGAATGATGACTGATCATTAGTTTACCTGAAAATCAGGGCTGTCGCTCATGGCAAAATCTCCTCTTGATCGGACCGGGCAATATTTAAGCCTGCCTTAGTCTTCTGTCTATGATCGATTTCTATGAAGCTGACACCCGCCGTGGTGACTCCACACAGTGAACAAGCTACGCAGGAAGCAGACGGCGGAGCAGTCGCTGTTCAAGCTGCCGCCGACGCAGACGGAAGTGGCGCTCATCCACCAGGTGTTCATGGACACTACAGACCACGGCACCTTCCGGCAGCGCCGGCCCCAGGACGCGCTCTTCATGTCGGACGCCAAGCTGAAGAACCTAATCATCTGCCACCCAGAGGTAGGTGCCTCCACAGCACCGCCCGCTGTTAGCGCTGATCGGGTGGGAGGCGAACGCCGTGGACAGGTGGAGATGCAGGTCACAATGTGATGCTGCGGTTCTTGGTTTGTGGTTGGCTGGATAATGCGTGACAAAGATGCAGAGGGGATGGTGGCTTGGTGCTCGTAGTCCTGGTTGGGGTTTCTGTCGGTTTTATGTCCACCCATCCATGTTTCGCAAGTGGTAAATGTTCACTAAATCTCGATATGGAGTGGGATAAGCTAAAACGGAAAGCTGTCCCCATTCGTCAGGCTGTTTGTTCATACGAAAATGGAAGTACCGCAGAATTGCATGGTTACATTAATTAGTGCCTCAAAGCTTTACGTGCAGTATATGCACACATGTTAATGCCAATGTATGGAGACTCTAGAAATCGTAGCACGGCTTGGTGATCAATGCTTCGAAAGCAACACAAACTGGTTAAATTTAGAAAACCTGCGCAAAGCTGTGTTTTAGTGTTGGATGGTGTTATGGCCGTCACTCCCTCCGCAGCGACAACTGCAGTGCCTGTATTTCGGTGTCGGGCGGAATCGCTGTGTTGTGACGGCCGCGACTCCTTGTTTCACTATTATTAGGAGGGCCTATCTGGCGTGCCACCTGTCTCTCTCTCTCTCTCTCTCTCTCTCTCTCTCTCTCTCTCTCTCTCTCTCTCTCTCTCTCTCTCTCTCTCTCTCTCTCTCTCTCTCTCTCTCTCTCTCTCTCTCTCTCTCTCTCTCTCTCTCTCTCTCTCTCTCTCTCTGTCTCTGTCTCTGTCTCTGTCTCTGTCTCTGTCTCTGTCTCTGTCTCTGTCTCTGTCTCTGTCTCTGTCTCTGTCTCTGTCTCTGTCTCTGTCTCTGTCTCTGTCTCTGTCTCTGTCTCTGTCTCTGTCTCTGTCTCTGTCTCTGTCTCTCTCTCTCTCTCTTCTCTTTCTCTCTCTCTCTCTCTCTCTCTCTCTCTCTCTCGTCGGGTAGGACCTGGTTGATGTGACCCGCTCCCTCTGCTGTGACGGCTGCGACGCCTGTGTTTCAGCACCGGAACCGTTTCGGCCGCATCTTTGGTGGTTTTCTCATGCGCCAAGCCATTGAGCTGGGCTGGGCTAACGCTATGGTGGCGAGGTTAGTAGCACCCCGCCCCCAGTTCGCGGGACGACACAGTGATGTGGAATTCATTGCAAATTCGGGGCTGTTCTCAACAGGAGTCATGTGCAAAACGCAGAATACTTATCTGGAGCTAACTGCACCGGGTTTGAGGGTATCCTTGTTTTGGGCGATTTTAACACGGTTTTAATTGGAGCTTTCCGATTTGATTTGACTTTATCGGTATTGGGTATTTCTGAGTTGGTATAGTTGCGGAGACGGACCTCTTTAGTGTGTCTCTTGCTCCGTTTCCGGGGTTTTACGACGTTCTTACTCCTCACATTGTTCTGTACATGGGATATTTTATTCATTACGACCTGGGAGGGACTGGTCCAGTACGTAAGTACGTTACGGTACGACCGCATCGGTACGTCGGAGAACGTCACGGTACAACCTCATCGGTACAAAGGTACGATGGAGTAAGAACTTTTGTACATTGCAATACGATCGCGCTAGTTCGACAGTACGGCAGAGATAGTACTTGGGTGCATTGCAATACCATTTCGCTATTTCGGTGGCATGACTGAGTTAGTACTTTGGTACTCATAATACGACCTCATGGGTGCGTCGAAGCTTTGAGCATCTTTCACCATAATTTTTGGGCCCCTTCTGACGCTCACAGACTAAGTAACTGAAGTCGGAAAAACCCAAGTTCGTGCAAGCTAGTCACGCAGAACTTCGTTGGAAAAGAATCTTCTGTTTCCTGAAACACCTTCCCACAGATCATAGTATGTTTTAAATTGGATCGACCACGAGCAACCATTGCTTTGTGTTGGAATTCGATGGGGGTTCGTTTCATGGACCCGGCGCTGATATTTTTCGCTCAAATTGTTATGCCTTAGCAAGTTTGTTGGACCAAATCTTCAAATATTTATAGGTTTTATCTAATGCCACTGAATTAGCAAACTGATAGTATTGCGACGTGAATCAGTGCTCGAAAGGGTCTGAAGGAAAAATGCCTTATAAGTCTGAGTCACCGAATGGTGTTTGAGGTTGACTGGGTAACAGTCTGCTATTGGATATGTATTAAGCAGGTGCGCTGGATCCAAACAAGATCGTAGCGTCTGATCCCACCCCTGAGCTAGATGTGCCGATGGTGCAGGAGGCCGGGGTGGGGGAGCGCGCGCTCCACACACCCCCGAGCCTGCTTAGAGAGATCAGCGATGTGCATATTTTTATTGAGGCACCGCACTCAAGGTACGAAGCGCGCTAGATACGTGTCGAAAATTGGCTCAGATTCTGATACTATGCTGGGGGCGTCTCCGGTACTGGTCAATTTCGGTGGCTCACTTCAAAAATATGCACGTAAGATTTTCGAAGATATGTAAAACGCTCAAATTTAGACTGCTAAGAGAGTGAGGTTGTCATGGGGTCAGGGTGTGTGGTTCCTAACCGTGAGACGGGTAACATTGTGGGGTAACATTGTGGCTGTCGGGGGTACGCGGTTGCTGGCGAGGGTCGCAACAAAACCGTCTTGTTTTGCTAATTTCTGGTCCGACAGACTACCGGTCCACAGACTTGCTCCAGTTGTCTGATACCATATTGTAAGGGAATGCTATCATCTCTTTCAGCTAGACAGCTGAGGAAGCCTCGTCAAAGTTAGGCTGTTAAACCAGCGCCATTTCCAAGAAATTTCTATTGATTGTTACAGCTCCATAGACGTTGCAGGAGACCCCGCAGTAGTTTTTGTTTGTCTAGATGGTTTTAAGGCCTATTCACACTTGGCAATCTGCCGACAGAATCTTCCAATATTTTTTTGTCGTCAGTCTCCTCACGTACTTTGGAAAAATCGACCGGGAGATTCTATCGAGTGTGAATGGGCCTTTGACTGTTTTAGATCCCACTGGAAATGTTGCTCATCCCAGTCGGCGCAGAAGCCACCCAAACGTGCCTTGTACCGCGTGTTTTGTGTTTGATTTGTTGTTTTTGCTAGTTTCGGCTTTTTTTTAGTTCTGTGACGCAGTTCCAGTTCTTTCTTATTGTTTGAATAGGTGCTTGTGCTTGTTTGTTCGAAGATATCGATGTGTTCATTTTTTTCTGTAAATTCGTATGATGCCTATTCTTAGCCTTTTTGGTGTCAGCATGGGTTAATATGATGGGTAAACGCCGTCTGCATTGTTTGGCTGTTTGTCTTTGCCCTTACTTTCCGTGGAACTTGTTGAAGCTCTTGGTTCATAATATTTTGTATTTAAATTTAAAATGCTTAAAATATGGCAAGGAAGTCCTGATTTTAGCGACAATGAACCACTTGGCGTTATCGTCTGAGTACTCTAATTTGAGGAGTAAAAGTTAAGCATTGGACAATCATTCATGTAAAATCGATAAGGACATTACCTTTACGAACCAGGGCTCCACAGGTAGCCACCTGCACCAAAGCAGCTTGCTCTGAATATCTTGTATGCATGGCTAAAACGTGATCGCATGCCTTTTTACTGACGTTCAGAAATGAATGAAACTGCCCACGCGGCTCTATGGCATGCGCTCCACCAGTAATTACCGCATGACTGCTTACCCCACCCTAGCCGTGCGCGGCCAGATATGGCGTCCGACTGCTCCTGCTATTTATTCGTCTCTGGAGCGAACACGTCGCCTCTGAGAAAACCACCAGAGGTGGCGGCTGAGACGGGGCCGAGCCGACTGTACCGTGTGAGACCTGACCTGACCTGTGTCCCGGCGCGGCGCAGCACCGGAATGTATACGGTAAAATGTTCGGCGGCTTCCTGATGCGGCAGGCGCTGGAACTCTGCTACGCCAACAGCCTGATCAGCTGCAGTAGGTCAGTCGCCTCTCTGAGCCTGCCGTAGCTCCAGCTGTAGGCCAGGTCCCCTGCCGAATTGTCTTTTTCAGTGGTGAAGCTGCGCGAGGCCAGCCGTCCTGCTTTGGCTTCAGTTGGTCAATGTCCCGCGGAAGCTGTGGCACGTCCTTGTCTTGCTGAGTGCGTAGGCCGGTCCGTCTGCTAAAGCTATGTCAGGCTGACACACAGGGGCGTGACCAGGTACTAATTGCGGGGAAGGGCGCCGGCACCACAGAACACGGCAGACCTCCAGTGGCACCCCGGCGGGGCCGTCGGGGTGCCATAGCGCCAGGGTACGGCAGGGCACCATCGGCTGTAGATGGCTCTCCACCTAGCGTCGGCAAAAGTCAACAGCGCCATCTGCGTGCATTGGTTTCGGCTCCCACACCATGCGTTGATACATTTGATAAGAATCCCGCTTTAAGGGTCCTCATTTGGGGGTAGGGGTCTTTCTAGTTTGTTTTGAGTTATTATTTGATGTTTTAGGCGTCCCATCGCCACAGCGGATCTGCCAAGGACGGTGAATCCGCAGTGTTGAACAAAGCTTCTTTGCAAATGGTGAGTTTTGGTACCAGCAAAATAAGACTACGTTTTTTCTTCATGTTGTCTAGGATGCAGAATCCGATTGAATTCAATAAGGTAGCGCTTTCTCTTTGAGTTGCGAAGTAATTGACCAGAATTTCGACTGGGCCGAGACTAGGAAAACACTGGGATCGTGCCCTTTAATATCATTCTAAAAGGTGGGTGGGGTAGATGGTAAGAGAATGGTAAGAGAAGCTTAACATGCGATTTCTTTCACTATCACACATTGCATGCCAGCTTTTTCCGTTTGGTAACTTTGGGTGCTGCTGTGACTATTTCGCTTTGCTTACTGGTTTGGTCCGTGCTTTACTATATTTTGCCTAACGTGGACGTTGTTGGCTTATTGTGCAGGGCGTGATGGTTCGCTTTGGGTCCAGGCTGACTGCTTTTACCCTACACCGAACCTGCTCTCCGATTATGCCTGCCGTTTCTTCTCTTTCTATCCTATTTAGCTTTTCTAAGACCCTGGATTTTGCCTCGCTCCGATTGCTGGTTATTCACATCCCAACGGTCCAGTAATCCTGTTTTCCTCATTCTTATTTATGTTTGCCCACGCACCTTTGTTCATTTCTTCGCTTTTATACCCGAATAGCTTTGAATTGGTTACGGATGTAGTTCAACTGGATACGGTAAAACACCTGATATTGAGTCGATTATACATTTGGTGATAATTCTGGCACGCAGGAGTCAATGACGCCGTAGCCGCTGGCGCAATCTTTCCTTGCTGGAGGAAACTCTCTCTGGATGTACCAATGACTCCGGCCCGGTTGTCCCCTCTGACGCGCCTCCGGACTCTCGACAGTGGCAATCGACCCCGCCTGATCCACGTCGACGACATTCTCTTCAGGAAGCCGGTGGAGGTGGGCTCTCTGCTCTACCTTCTCTCCAGGGTAAGCCCCACCCCCGTGACACGTCTCACAGCCAAACGAAACGGTGTCTTTTGAGCAGCGCTGGGAATTTTTCATGCTTTCACTAGGCAGTCAAAATAGAAGCTTGCTGACTAATAATTGCGTAGAAGCCATTCAAATGACTTTCTAACGCGGTTCACTCGTTGGAACTGCGCCAGGTTTGGTACACATGCACTTACACTTCATAATGCGGGACGATACTTCCTCCGCCGTTCGGCTGAAAGTAAACCAATCATTTGCACAGCTCTTCCAGCTCCGCCCGAATCAGTTTTTTCTCTATCTCATTTTGTAATAATGGCCGGGAATATATTTGTCAGCGTAACAGGAGGCATAACTATCTCTTTTCGGCGGATGGGGGGGGCTTAGTGGATAGCACCAGTCTCCTAAGCCACCGGTCCCGGGTCCAAGTCCCGGCGAAGCCTCTGAATAAGTGATCTGATACCCAAATCCCTGCCAACAGGGAGAGAGTTGGCGATGCCGTATAATCCTGGCAGTTGGTACGTCGTCAAGTCACAGCAATCAATATCTCTCCGGCGCCGGGAGAACTAGGTTCGCGCCCGGAGACACTCATTCCCTACCCTCTCTCTGTGCCCCCTTGTAAAAGGCCGTCCATAAATTGCGTAATGCAGAGGAGGGGGTATGGTGAGGTCGGCCAGTGTTATCGAACGTTACACATTTGAGGGAACGTACATGTTAAAAGGTGTTAAAAGGTGTTTCCGAGGGAGGGGAGGGGAAAGTAACCAAAAAAGTGTTACATAATTTATGGACTGGCTCCTATGTGCATTTATTTCATAATCAAAGTAAGTACAGTATCCGCCCCCTCCCCTTCTCGCTACTCTCTGGTGAAACATTTCCTTGGTGCTTAGCGACGCAGCAACGTCGAAATTATATGGCGTCAGAGTGGGAGAGCCCGAGGTTAGCTAGGCTTGAGATGGGGCAGGCACCAAATGCTTCCTCTGGGTGGGCTCGAACCCGCAACCCTCTGTAGGACGTAGTGCCACGGGCCGACCCCCTGGTGAGTCGGCCTCTCCGCACCAGGTGGTGTACACGGAGGATAACAAGATGCAGCTGTGCGTGTCGGCCGAGGTGGTCGACCCGCGGCTGGGCACGCGCGACCTCACCAACGTTTTCTACTTCACCTTCAGCACCAAGAACAAGGTCAAACAGGTCCTGCCGCAGTCGTACACCGGTGAGTCAGACTGCAACTAACTGCTGATTTTGTACCGATGGCGACAGAATGGGTTCTGTTCAGGACGTCAGTCTTTATATGCGCATGGTGACTTGTGCGTCGTTGGTATGATATAGCTGGCTGGATCACGGATATGCTAACACCTACTCGAGTTTCTACTGTAGTGATGACTTGGCTGCATCCTGTTCAGTATGCTGTCTGCCGAGTCAGTAGCAGTGACGATGTTGTCGGTGGTGCTGGAGAGGTGACGGTGCTGGGGGCCACGCGCGGAGACCACTCCGTGATGTGCACGCGATGCCGTTGCAGAGATGATGATGTACCTGGACGGCCGGCGCCACTACCAGGCGCTCATGGGCGAGAAGAAGTTCTACGGCCAGGCCGACTCGGTGGAGGACGCGCACAGCGGCATGTGACCGCCACATCCGGAACCGGGCCGAGACGACTGCTGAGCTGCTGGGATGGCCCGGCGGCGCTGAGACGGCTGCTGGGACTGGCCCAGCGGCGCTGAGACGGCTGCTGGGACAGGCCGCTGGGAGCCGCTGGGACTGACCCAGGGACGCTGGGACGGCTGCTGAGCCGCTGGGACTGACCCAGGGACACTGGGACGGCTGACGAGGGGGCGCCAAAGCTGGCGCCAGCATGAGGACGTGCTCATGCGTATTGATGCTACCTTGTGTGAACTAACGGCTCCCTCGCACATCGGCAGAACCTTGTGAAGAGGTTAGGAGGAACTCACGGTCGGTGAAAGGAACAAATGTCACGACTCATCGGACATGCCAAGGGCGTGGATCTGTGGGACTTACCAGAAGGACCTTTCCTAATAGAAGCGCTTGCTTCCGTGCGGCCGATTGCGACTACTCTGCTGTTGTGGCTTTGGGTCCACCTGTGGCGCTCTACACCGAGTTCGGATTCAAATTCCCTTAATGTAACCTCGCATATTACTAAGATCTGGAACGAAGCTTTTTCAGAAACCAAGTGAAGTGTCCGATGTTTCTGCAAACTTTGGTCCAAGCTACAAATAACATCCCAATCAATCCTAATAATCTCAGGACTTCATCCTCCTGTGAGTTCGACGAGACCTTAAACAGGTCAGCTGTGGAAGGCCCATGGGTGAATGTGCGTGTCTGTTGCGTTGCTGAGTTGTTCTAGTCCGCGTCGAATGCGATAGCGTGCGTCCTGTCAGAGGTGTTAGTTTGGTCTCGACTTCGCTTTCCTGCTGTCGTACTTTCCTCCCAAGTGGAAGGTACTGGAGTCTGAAATATTTTGCATTGCTGTAGGGACTTTTATGTTCAAGTGTTTTTTATATACAGTGTCCGAAGGTTTCGATTTGTGTTACAAGTCTTCGTCAGCATTTGGCAGTCAATTCGAGGCCAAAAATATCGACTACAGTTTAGAAATCATGACGTTGCTCTATTCTGGACATCCTTTTTACTTTTCCCGATGGGTTTTCAGATTTTTACCTTTCAGATATAAAGTCAAGGTTTTGATAGCTACAGTATGCCTTAGAGGGATTCGAATTTATCAGCATCTTATATTCAGTCTGTTTCCCGAACCGATCTATTAAGAGAATATATCTTCAATTTTTAAAAAAATATATGCGCCTCTGAAGTTAGCTCTGCAAAAGTTCCTTAAACGTTATGCCTTAGTTACTGCAGCCACATCACTGCCAAATTGTGACGTCCACTTGGCCAAGAGGCTTTTTTAATGGGCTAACCCTATGTAAAGTAATCTGAGTAGTTTACGTCCTTTTGGGCTCGAATAGACTGCACCAATGGCTGACGAAGGCTTGTAATACAAGTCGAAAACCTCCGAAACATTAAATATACCGCTGGTTGAAGTACGAAGTAATACGAAATTCATCCGTGGTGTTAGGGTTCCTTTCCCGATGCAATGGTACCATGCATCTCTTGTATAGCTCCTAATGCATTTAGTTGAGGCTTGTCCTCTTTGGCGGGTCTCCATATTACGGGTGTGGACTTGTTTTTCTCGTTTCCTACTTATCGTTACGGCATTTTTATTCATTTTAGTTTATTCATAACATCTTCATTGTTATTTATCTCTAGGTTTTATACCCGTCGGGTTCTAGTTCCTTAGCTTCCTTTACTTTCACCTAAGCCGAGCGAAGCTAGTGCTCTTTTTGGAGAAAAGATCTGGGATGCAGTTCATTACACACCGTGAATTTGGCATCCGGGGAAGCTAGATAATTTAGGGCAGAAGTGAGTGGGAATGTGAAGAACTCAATGTTGAGACACCGTGGGTGAGCGCAGGGGCGGATTCCCAGTTGGTTAAGGGGGGGGACAAACTCATGTCGGTGACAAAAAAACATGACAGGGCGGAGGGGCCGCTGCCAGAATTAAACTGCTACCTATAATTTTTTCACCTTCAAAGAAGTACCTTGAGAACGAAGAAACACGCTTATAATGTTATTTGCTGTCAGACGCATCCTTCCCCAAGCGGTCAATTCCGAAACACTTGCATACTTGGGGGGAGGGTTCGCCTCGTCATATTTCCCTTTGGGGCCTTGACCGGCATCCCCCTCTTTGGATCCGCCCCTGAATGAGGGTCGAGGGCGGTGGTTGGTGATTGGGTGGAAAAAGAGGGAAGTGAGGGAGTATAGGTAGGGACAAGGGTGTAGGGGAAGGGGGGGCGTGCAGTCGGGGAAACTGGTAGCCGAAGCGACAGCTTGTATTTTGCAAGCCTCTGAATACAAAATGAGATCCTCGAAAATCAGCGCTTGAATCTGCCGGATAGCCGTGGGCTGCGACCCTGACTAATGATCGCGACGCGATCACTTAATGATCGCGTTTTCCATGTCATGCAAGGTGTTCGCTGTGTTGCAGAGAAGCCTTAAGACTCAGGTTGACGTGATGTTTACAGAAAATGGAGTGCAAGGAATGCATCTGCAGCCTGTGATACCCAGATCGCAGTATGATTGTCTTAAGTAGCACATCTGCTTTTAGGGTTAAGGCAGGAATATGTGCTGCCGTTATCTTACCACTACGTCTCCTCGCACATAGCCATCGACTAATTTGACCATGCAAATGTAACCTGAGATATCACGACTCCGCTGGCATATGCGTGCTCGCACGACGATGTAGAATATACGCGACTGTGTTGACCGCTGGCCTTTCCAACAACAGTTTTCGGACTACCACCCATTTTCCCAAATCGGGTATCGGGGGACATTTCATCTTTACAGGTTTGCATGGACTTAGAAACCATGCATCCCACGACGTCAAAACCAGCAAGGCTTGATAGATGTGGGCGCCATCTTTAACATATCTGCTGTTGTACCACATTGCAACTATGGGTGGACCGTATGGTGAGGTGAAAGTTTGTCATCAAAAAGCTTTAGGGGGACATTTTATGTCGTTGAAATTAGGTTATGGTGGACTTAATTTTTTCTGATTGTAAGCGTTTCCGGGGACATTTCTACGCTGGAAAAACCTATTTATGGTGGACTCTAATTTTCTTACCAAGTACGTTTCCAGGGACATTTAAACGTTCTTAATATTAAGTTATGGTGGACCAAGTTAATATTCTAATCATTGCCAGGGTGGCATGAATGTTTACTGTAATCGGATGGTAGGAGCACCACACTGTTATAAAGGCTTACTTACCTGAAGGTAAGGTAGATAAGGACAAATGTGGCTCTTATCAATGATGTGAGCATGTGAACCAAATGCCGCGTTTCATATGACTGGTCATTTTGTACCTGGCAGACATCTATCAAGTAATTTCGAATGCACAAATCACCGATCTCATGGTAAATTTACAAGTGCATTGACGGGGAAGGGCAGGTATCCACCTTTCCTCGGTTTTTTCGGAGGTATAATAAAACGGCCGCGCGTAGCTCCAGCGTAATTTGTACACCTTCTCGCTGATCATTTTTACAACGTGAACTAGGTGTGCTATAGCACATCTAGTGCTGCGGTATAGTAAGGTGCAGTGAGTGCTGGTTCGGGTAGACACGTGCTTTTATTTTTTAACCCTCGCCCCACAGGGGGCCATCGATGTCGCCCCTAAGGTTTTTTTCGGAATAGCAGGAAAATGACGAAGTGCAGCACCTCGGTCGAAAGCTTTACCTCTCACCCCATCATTTTCCCACCATCCCTGAAATTTTTTACCCCGGGTCACCCAAGGTCAGGTCACTAGGCGAGGTCAACCAAGGTCACCTCACTTCAACTTCTGAGCTCTATAAGAGCTACAGTTCGAACTCGATACATTTGAAACTTCCTACACTTTGTGACCCCTTCAGGGTCTACAAGATGTATGTCCGGGATTTTTTTGATTTTGTGACCTGAGGCCAGGTCACGAGGTGACCTCTCCCATTGAAAAAACGTGGGGAAAAGCTATCTTATGATCTAAAAGTCACAAAAACGATTGAAAATATTCTGATTGCTCAGAAAAGCATTCTTGAACACCTTTTCACGGATCCCAGGGGCCATATTTGCCCTTTGACCTCTCTAAGGTCATCCAAGGTCACCAGGGTCAAAAACAGTATTTTGAAAATAACTTTTGACCTAATTAAGCTAGAGCGCTGAATCAAACACCATTGTGTATGTCACATCACTGGCTTTCATTTGATATACGGCAAGGTCACTTTTTAAGCTTTCGTGACCTTAGGTCATATTAGGTCATGAGGTGATCTCTGGTGGTCAAACCAGTGACGGGAGGCCATTACGTTTCACATAGCAGAAAAAGTTCTGGCATTTTTCTACCAAATATACTTTAGCAGATATCAATAGCTCTAATGGCATAAGAGTTATGCTCAGATTTCTTAAGCATTGCATATTTGAGTGAAAATAGCCTAATGTGACCTAACTTGACCTCTGGAGGTCAAACCATTGACCTGAGTGCTTAAAAATGCAAAAAATGAACTCTAGCTTTCCTTGACACAGAGATTGTTAGGAATGCCGAAGTTAAATTCAAAGTATATCGAAAGCCAACGAACAAGGAATGCTATGTATGTACATTATTACTCAGGTCACAGTGATAGGCCTTCCGTATTTGTACTGGTGAACAGTGGCGCAGCCAGGGGGGCACAGGGGGCACGTGCCCCCCATCGGTGCCGAGGTGCCCTTTTGATTGTCAGGTTGTGTGCCCTTTTTTGGCCGTGCCGCTCGAAATTTAGTGCCCTACGTCGTTGAGCCTAGATGGAACTAGACTACATTTAGCGATTTGAACTATTGTTTGACAATTAAGTGCCTTTTTGGTCAGTTAGGGCATTCTGTCGCCTTTCCAAGCACCCAGGAAGAGTATAGGCACGTAATCCGTTTCCAAATAATGCCTCATCGTCGCCAATAATCGTATGGGCAGAGCTAAACTGGTGCCCCTTGAGCTCATCTGGTGCCCCCCTGAGCGCTGGTCTTGAACCCTGGAACTGATCATGTGCCTTCTGAGCTGATCTGATGCCCTCGTAGTCAATCTGGTGCCCCCCCTGAGAAAATAATTGTGCCTTCTGAATCTATATAATGCTCTCTGAGTTAGTCTGATGCCTCCGAGCTTGCCTGGTGCCCTATTAGCTGTTTTAGTGCCCCTTGAGCTGATCCGGGCCCCCTGAACTTATCTAATGCCTCCCGTAGTTTATCTACTGTCCAGGGCCGCAGCCAGGGGTCACAGGGGGCACGTGCCCCCATCGGTGCCGGGTGCCCTTTTGATTGCCAGGTGGTGTACCCCCTTTGGGCCGTGCCGCTCGAAATTTAGTGCCCTACGCCGTTGAACCTAGATGGAACTAGGCCACATTTAGCGATTTCAACTATTGTTTAACAATTAAGTGCCTTTTTGGTCAGCTAAAGCATTCTGTCGCCTTTCCAAGCACCCGGGAAGAGTATAGGCACGTAATCCGTTTCCAGATAATGCCTCATCGTCGCCAATAATCGTACGGGTGGAGCTCATCTGGTGCCCCCTGGAGATGATCATGTGCCTTCTGAGCTGATCTGATGCCCTCGTAGTCAATCTGGTGCCCCCCCTCCCCTGAATAAATAATTGTGCCTTCTGAACCTGTAATGCTCTCTAAGTTAGTCTGATGCCTCCGAGCTTGCCTGCTGCCCGATTAGCTGTTTTATTGCCCCTTGAGCTGATCCGGGCCCCTGAACTTATTTAATGCCTCCCGGAGTTGATCTACTGTCCAGGGGTGCAGCCAGGAAGGCACAGGGGGCGCGTGCCCCCATCACTGCCAGGGTGCCCTTTGATTGCCAGGTGGTGTACCCAATTTGGGCCGTGCCGCTCGAAATTTAGAGCCCTAGCCGTTGAACCTAGATTTAACTGGACTGCATGTAGCGATTGAAACTATTTTTGGCCAACTTTATACCTTTCTCGGTCAGCTAGGGCATTTTGTCGCCTTTCCAAGCACCCGGGAAGAGTATGGGCACCTAGTATGTGTCTACCTATTGCATCATCGTCGCCAATAATCGTACGGGTGAAGCCAATCTGGTGCTCCTTGAGCTCATCTCGTGGCCCCTTGAGCTGATTACTTGCCCTCTAAGCTGATCTGGTGCCCCTGAGTCAATCGAGTGCCCCACTGAGCAAATAATTGTGCCTCCTGAACCTATATAATGCTCTCTGAGTTAGTCTAATGCTTCCGAGCTTGTTTGGTGCCCTGATAGCTGATTTAGTGCCCCTTGAGCTGATTCGGGCCCCCGAGCTGATATCATGCCTCCCCAAGTTTATTCTGTATCCTAAGTCAATATGGTGCCTCTTCAGCTGATTAGGTGCCCCCTCAACTGATTATTGATGTCTCCTTAGATGGTCTGGTCCCCCCCCTGAGCTGGTTTGGTGGGTCCTGAGTCCACCTTGTGTCCCCTGAGCTGTTATGTTGCTCCCTGAGCTGATTTAGGCTCCTGCCATAGTCTGGGGGGCTGGGAGCTGATCTGGACCCCGAGCGGATCGATCTGGTGCCACCTGAGCCGCACTAATGCCCCTTAGTCGATCTGGTGCCTCCTGAGCCCATATGATGCCCCCCTGAGAAATCTGGTGCCCTTTCAGCTGATCTGGGCCTCCTTACGTGATTTCATGAGCAGATCTAAAGCCCTGAGCTGAGCTGGGCCCACAGAGGCTGATGAGGGCCCCTGAGATGGTATGGGCTTATGAGCTGATTAAGTGCCTCCTGACTTGATCTGGTATTCCCAAGCTGGTCGGGGACCACTGATCTGATTGTTTGTCGCCGGAGCTGATCTGGTGCCCTATGGGCATCTGTTGTCCCCTGAGCAGCTCTGGGGCTTTTGAACTGATTGGGCCCGGAGCTGGTGAGGGATCCCTGAGCTGATTTAGTGCCCCTGACTTGAACATGCCCCCTGTGCTGATCGATCTGGTGCACCCTGAGCAGATATACTGCCTCCTGAACTTAACTAATGCCCCCTGAGTCTATCTGGAGCCTGCTGAGTCATCAGTGTGTCTCCTGGGCCCATCTTATTCCCTCTGAGCTAGTCTGGTGCCCCATGGATAATATTATGCCCTTTAAGCTGACCCGGGCCTCCTAGGTTAATTACGTGATTTCCTGAGCAGCTCCCAGGCCTTGAGCTGAGCTGGGCCCACAGGGGTTGGTGAGGGTCCCTGAGATGGTATGGGGCTCCTGAGCTGATTAAGTGCCTCCTGACTTGATCTGGTATTCCCGAACTGATCTGGGCCCCGAGCTGGTCGGGGACCACTGATTTGATTGTTTGTCCCCTAGGCTGATCTGGTGCCCTATGGGCCGATCTGGTGTCCCCTGAGCAGCTCTGGGGCTTTTGAACTGCTTGGGCCCCGAGCTGGTGAGGGATTCCTGAGCTGAATTAGTGCCCCTGACTTGATCTTGCCCCGTGACCTGACTTGAGGCCCCTGAACTGATCTGGGGCCCCAAGAGCTGATCTGGGGCCCAAGAGCGGATCTAGGTTTTGAGAGTACCCTGAGCTGGTCCGTGCGCTGAGCTTGTGAGAGCCCCTTAAGTTGGCTTGAGGCCCCCTGAAGTGATCTGGCGCCTTAAACTGTTCTGGGGCTTCTTGAACTGGTTTAAGGCCCCATGAGTCTATCTGTGGCCCATTGAGCTAGTCTGATGACCTCATCTCTGGGACCAATGAGCTAGTCTAGTCCCTGGGTGAAGCATGAGCTACTCTGTGGCCCTGATCTACATCAGGGACCCCTGAGATGATCTTGAATAGATAGATAATAAGAACACAAGGCCAACTCCCATCATCTTGGGGGCGGGGTCACTGAGCTAGTCTATTCCCTGGAGGCACATCTGGGGGGGATGGGGGAAGTTGCTCTGGAGGCCTCTGATCCACACTTTGGGGCCCCAGAGCTGGTCTTGAATAGATTGGGAATAAGAACCCAATGGAAACTCCCCTTGTAAAACGGAGCTAACGGGGAATGAGGAATCTCTAAAACAGCTTGTGATACCTAGGCACCCCTGGTTATATAAATTGCTTATTATACTGGTGGATTCTGGGAAGGGATGATAAAAAGGCATGTGCCCCTGAGCTCAGAGCACAGTCCCCTAAACCAGGATTTCTACTAATTAATTTAGATGAAGAAATAGTTTTCACAATTTTCAGCCCTGTCACACCATCCCCATCCAAACCACCGGCCTGTTCACCTTTTATTTACTCTTAACTGGGACCGAGCCTTGCGAATATGGAACTTAATAAACGCGTTCAAAATGATTCTCCCAAATTTTTCCGGCAGCAAAAATGTGTTCTTCCAAAGACACTATACTACTCCTCGTCCCACGGCGATTGTGGGAGGCAAGGAACTTAATCCGCATTCAGCTAGGGCTCACTCGTCACGACAAAACCAGTGGGCATAACAGAAAATTTTCGACTCCAATATGCCTTAACCTGCACATTGTAACAGATATCACATGCTCCGCTGATTTCTCTGATGTTAAGTACTTGCATGAGATGGCTGCCCTTAAATCTATCCAAAAAGTAGTGTTTTGGCTACTTCCATGACATTTTGGTGATATTTCGTTCCTTTTTTCGGTTTTAATCGAGTTTTCCTTCTCCGTCAATGATTTCTTTGCATTTTTATTGAACCAAAGATGCCCAAAAAATTATATAAACAAAGATATAGTAAGTTTTTTAGGTTACGTTAAAAAGTGCCCCTTTTTTCCCGGGTGCCCCTCAAAGTTGGTGTGCCCCCCCATACGAAAGCTCTGGCTGCGCCCCTGCTGGTGAATACCTGCAAGAAGAGATAGAACATATTATGACCTCATTCACGAAACGAAAATATCCAAGAGGATTTCTGATAAATATGAACAAGAAAGCTCTAGATATAAGAAAACGATCCGTGAAAGCCAACAAAAAGGAACAGATACGATGTGTTACGATACCTTACTCCAAACCAGCCGAAATTATTGCAAACAAACTTGAAGAAACGGGTTGCAAAGAAGCATTATGTTCCGGTAAAAAGCTTAGCAGCATCTTAGCTAAAAAATAAAGGTCTGATGACCCAGAGCCAAAAAGTGTAGTGTATCAGTTTTAAAATAACATAGAAGAGACCTTCAAACAAAACAGGAAGGGGTCTAAAAACAAGATTAAAATAACATAGAAGAGACCTTCGAAACAATCCAGAATTCAGTGTATTTGTCATACATTCCATGAAAACAAATCATCTACCAAACTGGGATAGAGCTAAAATTATAGCAGTTTGTAAAAACAAAGATAATAGGAGAGCTACTGAAGCAGCACATATAGCTAAAAATGATACTTTTAACCTTAGGCCAGGCTTCATGAAATGGGCAAAATCTGCGGCCGTATTAGGAGTTGGTTAAGCAAAGAGAGAGAAATAATAATAGTTTATATAATAATAACAAAAACAATAATGATGATAAAATAAAAATAGAACATTATTTAGAACAATGATAAGTCTAGAATGTCTCAAGCTTCCTCGTATACATTATAGAATAGTTCAAGAAGCGTTTTTAGAATATCCTCAAAAACGGTGCCTTTATAGTTCTGTCGCACGATAATTTTGCACAAAAATCTAAACGATGAAACTGCTGCATGTCTTGATGGCGGGTTCCTTATCCCTCCTACCATAGATGGTGAAGAATACATTTTTTGTCGAAACGCGTTCATCTGCCTGCTGTGTTGGTTTAAGTATTAATAGCTGTCAACCACTGTTATACACTGAAAAAAGTACGCCAGAAATTGGATTTTTCTACGGTGCCAAAATCCACTCTTCTTTCCGTGAATATGTTACACCCGATATTTTTAGATTGAGAAGCGTAAAATGCCATGAAACAAGAATAATACAACCCCAACCCGTGGGGTGTGAAAATATCAACTACCAAAAAGTACCCCACTTTTAGTATTATTTCTACGGTGCCAAAATCAACTCCTCTTTCCAGCATTATTCCGCAACCCATTTTACCCCGGTGTAATGCAAAAATGCATGTGTTTTGAGGGAATATTATTATACCACTGGAGTAAAAATATTGTCAGCTAAACCGGAAGTGTGTAAACTGGAAGTAAGGGGGTAAAAATAGATTAAAATGTGAAATTCCTGGCGTAGAAAAATATTTGCAAGGTGCAAAATGAGCCCGCGTTCAATATTACGTTGCTGCGGAAAAGAAACACCGATTAAAAAAACGACCCAGTTTATTCTCATGGAGCGTTTGAGGTCAGTTTAGTCTGATTAGGCTGATTAATATACACTCTGATAAACATACACAACGCAACGGAGAGTTTAAATCATTTGTTTTCATACCCACTTCCAATAATCTACATAAATACCTCTAATTTGCACTATAATCTGGAATAGTATTTAAATCGACCTTCAATCACTAAAATTATTTAGTTCCTCTTTGCACAAACATCACTAGGTATATGGTTTTTGTCTTAGGCTTCTGCTTTTTACACTGCCCAAATTTTCCTCTTTTATATCCGCTTATCACTACATCATTTTCGCTCATCACCGCAAATCACCCCTGAGGCGCTGCACAGCGTTCTTAACACGCGCACTGAAGGGGGGTCTCGGAGGCCAGCCCCACCTTTTTCCGAGGTGGCCGGAGAACCGTTCATGGCCAAAAACGATAACTTTACCTAGGTAATGGCCTCTGTGACCTGTTACTAAATCTGATTTAAACATAGGTCACCCACCATTGGTTAGCTTATACCCTGAGGAGCACCCAGTGAAAAATCGGAATATGAATCTTTTTAATTTTATATCTAAAGAGGAGTTCACAAGGTCACGAGGTCAAAACCTGACCTGAAGTCAAAGTTTTTTAGTTTTCTTATCTGAACCCTTGTATCTTCTATCCAGCAATATTCATAGAAATTAATTCAGATCAGCCACTTTTAAGATACAAAATTATTTCTGATTCAATGTTCGTGTTAGCCTTGGAAATTTCATGACCTCTATCTGGTGACCTCTTTCACCTTTGGTCCTGAAAATGGGCCCAACTTGTTATTCCGTATGGAGAGCCTTGGGTAAAAGTTTGGTGGAAATCCGAGAAGTGGGTCATGTTGGACTTTTTGGTGCCTACCTGGACGATTTTTCCTAGAATGACTCATCTATGTCCCGAGAGTGGCTAACAAAAGCATCACTATTGGGGAGGGGGGTTGAAACCACTATACTGTTCGGAAACGGATACATTCGATATCTTTGCTGGAATATTATTGGATATGCTAAATTCAAGTGAAAATATGGGTTATCACTAGCTCACCACTGTGGATCTGGGCCTCTTGTAGAAAATCCTTGACGACGTCCTGGATGCCAGACAAAGATATGTATATAAACGATTCATTCAGGCCCATTGAGGCAAATTCAACAGCTCTTTGCTATTTGCTGCACTTAGCTAGAATGATTTAGTCTTCGTTTCTTCTCCACGGCTAGACTAACCTCCACGCGTCAAGATCAACACTTTATGGGATGCAGAACTGCAATGCGGTGATTCAAGCTCAGAACTGAAGCGAAAACAAAATGGCAGCATTCCACCCACGTGTGAACTGTAGTAAAAAAATACCTTCTTATATCATAGAAACACACTCAAATGAAGATAAGAAGAATTAAAACATTCATTAAGCGTAGTTAAATCAGCAAATATCTCGCTTTTAATCTATTGGCAGAATTGTTTCACCACAGGAGAGTAAGACTATTCTTGAGGCAGTTTGCGAGTTCCATAGAAATACTATACAGAGTACATGTACGGATAAATTTACCCCTTTGCATTTTCAGCACGAATGGAACTGCCCTGTGCTAAAATAGCACAGATATTAAATTACCACACGCTTGTAATTTACACTTTTAATTCTAAAATTAAGCTAGTTGTCAGAATGAATTTACTAAGAATTCTAAACAAATGCTCGAAAATGGGATACGTTTAGGACTAGACAGATTGAAATTCTACGCTCCAGGTGTTGTTTTTTTCAGTGTACACTCCTCAATCTTACAGTCAGAGTTCGAAAAATCTTCCAACTTGCCAACAATGTTGGTGACACTAGTCGATCACGTCGGTGAACAAAATATAGGCAAGCTTGTGCACACATCAGCGTCAAAAGTTAACGCGTAGTCTGCCGATATGCTATTTAAGATTCAAAAGGACTCAGTGCTTCTGGAAAATAATTGCCCGTTGGTGCCAAGTCCCAATATTCCTGGTTAAACAAGTTTGGTTTGAAATTCCTATGGTAAGGCTGGAAAAATTCTGCTTGCAGTTCCCACCCAGACTTTTGCGGGTCTTTTGAACTGATTGATATGTTTTTAACTCCTAGGCTGCATAGGTCCCCGTTGTGTGCCGCCTGATAGGGTACGGGCCCCATCTGAAGTTGTGCGGGACCCTATATTTTTCATACGCCCAACTACAAGATGGAGAGTGGCGGGAGGTGTGTGAGGGCGGTTCACGTTGGAGTGGGGAGCCCCAGGACTGCAAAAGAGCGGCCAATAGTTGGGACGAACCATCATGCAGAAGAGGGCGGCCAAAAGTAGACGAGTGCGGTCCATGTTGTAGTGGGGCGTCGATGAGTGCTCACCTCTTCTCCATTATCAGCCGCCCTTTTCCATCCCTAACTCTCCCCACTTCGACGTGAGCGACCCTCACTCACCTCCAGTCGCCCTCGGTTTTGGGGTTGGGTGCCCCTATTTCATGTTTGGCCACCATTTTCAGGCCTTGGACACCCCACTGTAATATACACCGCCCTCGTGTACTTTTAGCCGCCCCTTTTATTATTTTTCGTCCCTTCTCTACCACTGGCCACTCTTTTGCAGCCCTTGGACTCCCCACTTCATGGTGGATGCCGTTACCCACCTCCGGTCGGTCTCTATTTTGTGGTTCAGAGCCTTCTATTTCAAGATTGACCACCCCTTTCAGCCCTTGGGCGGGCTACTGTTGTGTCTCTCCAGTGCATGACTGAGCCCTCCTTCTTCACCCTTCACCGCTATTTGACAGCCCTAGGCCGCCCCACTTCAACATGGACCGCGCTCACCTCTGTCTGTCCTCAACTTCGCAGTTGGGCGCCCGGTTTTGACAATTTTCCGACCCTTTTCAGCCCTAAGGTGCTCCATTGTACAAAAGATCGCACTCATCCACTCTAAGCCGCCCTCTTATGCATGATTTGGCGCACCTTTTCCAGCAGTTGTTGCTCTTTAGAACCATTTGTTACTTTTGAACACCTCTACTTGTTAACCCGCGCCCCACTGGGGGTCCGGCGCCACCTGCGCCCCATCGATCGGGGGCCATCGATGCCAACAATAACTTCGAAAATATGGTGGTTAGCGCAAATCTGCAAAGTGCATTAGAAGGCTCGCGCGAATTCAGTAAGAAATTACTTCACATGTTTAAGCGCTGAGGTCAATGGTTTGACCTCCAGAGGTCAAGTTAGGTCACGATAGGCTATTTTCACTCAAATATGCAATGCTTTAGAAAACTGGGCGTAACTCTTATGCCATTAGAGCTATTGAGATCTGGTTAACTACATTGGATAGCAAAATGCCAGACCTTTTCCTGCTTTTGGAACGTAATGACCTCCCGCCAGTGGTTTGACCTCCAGAGGTCACCGCGTGACCTCATATGACCCTAGGTCACTAAAAGTCAGAAAGTGACCTTGCCGTATATCAAATGGATGCTAAGGATGAGACATACACGGTGGTGTTTGATTCAGTGCTCTAGTTTAATCAGGTCAAAAGTTATTGCTAAAATACTGGTTGACCTTGGATGACCTCAGAGAGATCAAAGGGCAAATATGACCCCCGGGATCCGTGAAAGGGTGTCCAAGCTTTTCGGAGCAAGCCAAGCATTTGCAATCGCTTTTGTGGCTTTTAGATCATAAGACAGCTTTTTCCCATGTTTTTTCAATGGGAGAAGTCACCTCGTGACCTGATCTCAGGTCACGAAATCGAAAAAATCCCAGATATACACCTTGTAGACCCTGGCGTGGCCATGAAGTGTAGGAAGTTTCAAATCGATCGACTGAGAAACGTAGCTCCTGGTGACCTGACCGTGGGTGACCCGGGGTAAAAATATCAGGGATGGTGGGAAAATGATAGGGTAAGAGATTGAGACCTCAACCACGGTCCTGCGTCTCGTCGTTTTCCTGCTATCCTGAAAAAAACCTTAGGGGGCATCGATGGCCCCGGTGGGGCGAGGGTTAATACAATTTTTTTCAAGTCGTTTCAAGCTCGGTTCTTGGAGCCGGAATCTCCCTTAAATCATCAATGGACTTGTCACGGAGACCTCGACCCTAACATCATAACGAGCAACTCCCACAATGAATGATTAATTAGAAGCCAAATTTTGACGTTCCCAAAGCACAGGGACAGCTGCCCTGCTAAGGTCATCTTATCACCAGTTAGCTGCCAGCCGACCTGCGTCGGGTAAACATAGAGCGCCGGAGCGTCTGAGGGAAACCGATCCCAAACCTGCACATTTACTGTCTCTGCATGTTCCTGAGCAGTGGGGTGGAGAACAACACTACCAACTGAGCTATCGGTGTGGCACTTCGACGTGAACCGTCCTCATCCCCCTCCGGTCGCCCTCTGGTTTGTGGTTGGCGCCATTATTTCATAATCAATCGATCATTTTCAGCCTTCGAGCGGCCCACCGCAAAATGCATCCTTCTCATCCTCTCTGGACGGTCCTCCATGATTGCCCGCCCCCTTTCCACCATTGTTAGGAGATGCGTGGCTCGGTGGATAGCGTACTTGTACTGTGAGCCATGGATCCTGGGTTCAAGTCCCGGTGGGACCTCTGGATAAGTTTTTATAGTCCCTCAAATGGCTCGCAACAGGATAAGAGTTGGTGACGCGTATATCCCTGGTGGTTTTTGCATCGTTAAAACCGAACACTTGTTATCATTCCACCATTTTCTGCTCCTTAAGGCATTCACCTCCGGATGTCCTCTACTTTGTGGTTGGGTGCCCCTATTTCACCCTTTTAGCCTTAGATCGCTCCACTGCAACATAGACCGCCCTCAGCTTTCAGCGGTAAAAGTTCCTCGAGTTAATTTAGTGTATGCCTTGTATATCGATCGGTGTTATATTTTGCCAAGATCTTCAGATATCACTCAGGATCTCCCATGCCAAACCCATGCCCGCCACATATATGGTTGTGTGCCCGCCCAATATGTGGCTTTGGTATCTATTGGAACGACAACATGCTACGATGCAGTATAGCGAGCTGGTAATATCACGTTTCCTATGGAGCAGAGTTTGAGCACGATTACAAATATTCCTTATTTTTAAGAAATATTCCGAATCTATTGATAGCTCTGTATGATGTATTAAGCCTTGCATCATTTACTAGTCTTGCGGATGTTTTTTCGCTTTGCAACTAAAGAAATGTTGGGTCCAGAATAAAACTGAAAATTCCTACGTTATCTGTGAGAAAAATATTGAAAGCTCGGCAGGAAATTTCCCAACATGATTTTGCTTGCGTCCCCTACAAATGGATCATAAAGTCCAACAAATTCTCCCTCACATATAATATTGTAGATGTATCACTATTCAATCGGCGCAGATCGGCCGAATTGGGGAGAGAAAGTGGTCCTGAAAATAACCAGTGGCCGTCCTTTCGCGAGTTCAATTGCCAAAAGAAGTCCATAGAAGGACGCCCTGTATCATTAGGATTTGTTTTAACAGAAGCAACGTCAGAAACTCTACCCTTCCCTGGTTTTTTTGTCAGCGCTGTTTGAAATGACATCGGCAACAGGAAAATTAGTGTCACAAAAGCACCCTTTATAAAACTCCAAGGTCCACCCCTCAGCTGGTCAACTGGCCGCTCCCCGAGTCTTTGCCCCCCCATAGGCGGATCCACCGGGGCAAAGGGGGAAGGTGCTCCTCCCGATCAAGTCTTGGCACGCCTTAAAATAGTCACGGCGCTCCTTTGAAGGATCGATAGCGCCCTGAAATGTCGTTTTCCACCACCCCCCGAGGATGCTAAAATCGGCGCCCTGGGGTAGAATTTGGCGGACACCTGATAGAGTTTGCCGGTCGAAAATGGCACCCCATAGGACGGATACTTGGTCCTCCACAGCAATGTGCCACCCCTCCCCCCGATCGGTGACCCTGGATCCGCCTATGCCCCCTAGCAAAATCCTGGATCCGCCCCTGCTTCAGATGCCATACAACAACTGAAACAACATTTTCCCACATTCAAGAACGCTGCGCTCGTGCGGCGCGCGCGCACCGTCAGCTGATTTTTCGATTGCATCGCCACGTGGTGGCACCGATCGGTACTAAATTCCGTCAAAAAATTTTTGATGGAAATTCCGGCTGTTTCGGGGGACGTATTTTGATGTCCACCCTAACGCCATCTCTTGGTATATGAATAAGCATCCCCAGAAACGTGGATAGCTGCCTTTTGTTTAGGTGGACAAGAAATGTCCACCTAATCCCCGGTGTCCACCAATGTCCAAAAAGTTTCCTGAAATGTCCACCCAAACCCGAATTTGGAAACCGCCGTTTCCTGCATTGAGTTTCGAATCAGACTGGTAGACGCGCACGTGGAACCACCTGAGCACCAGCACACTGCCAACACATCTGCGACGATGGGGGGATGGTGTATTTGACTGATGTGTTTTGAACACTCGGCGCGCCGCCCGTGTACAGTATGCCCGAGTCCCGTCCCTTCAGGTGGACGGGCGCTTCACGGGCTGGAGAGAGTCGTTGTCAGAAACATGGCGCGCCTGAAACGGCGCGCGCGAGTCCACTGACTCAGGTACACCAGAAACGGTGCTCACGCCCGATAGTAACAACACCTACACCGTCCCTACACACACGACCAGCCATAACAATGCCCTCGATATAGCATACAAATCCACGCAGCTGCAACACGCCAGACGCACAAAATGGTACGGCTGGCGCCTCAGTCAACCAGTTCAGCCACGCAAAACACAACGCTTAGCGCCGGGGCGGCGAGTTCTTTGGAACACTGTGGATCGGCTGTGCTGCGGGCGGCATCACATCAGCGGCAGAAGTCCGGCACCTCTCAGCAGGGAGCGCAGCCGCCCGGCCGGCGCAGGTGCCGACCTCCTGCTGCGTCACCGGTCCTTCTTCAGGTGCGCCGCCACCGGCGGAAAGTGCACCACCCTCAGCTCCGAGCCGTAGTCGCAGACGATGGCGTCCCCGACAGGAGTCATCTGGCGGACGAACACCGAACTATCGCGGTCGCCGAGCCTCACAAGACGGACCGGCTCACCCAGCTCCAGGTCCCACACCATCAGCGAGCCCTGGCGGCCGCAGGCGGCGGCGGTGAGACCGAGCGCACACGAGCACTCATGGAGGTCGACGGTCAGGACCGCAGTGGGACCGGGCTGTCCAGTGGAGGGTTTGGGCACAACCGGGTGACTAGTTTGCGGAGCGAATTATATGTGTGTACAGGTCCAGCAGGTGAACAGGGACTCACCTGTCTAGACGTGACGAACAGGTTGTTGGTCAGCAGGATGACCTGGCTGCAGTAGGCGTGGCTTAGCTGGATGGTGCTGATCAGGTGGCCCTGGAAGCGCTCCCAGACGCAGAGCCGCTCGTCGCCGCCCGTGCTCAGGATGTAGGAGGCGTTGTAGTTGAGGGAGGTGACGGCGCCATCGTGTGCCGGCACCGAGTACTGGCACAGACCTGCCGGACACCACAGCGCGTGACTACCCAGTACTGGCACAGACCTGCCGGACACCCCACAGCGCGTGACACCGAGTACTGGCACAGACCTGCCGGACACCCCACAGCGCGTGACTACCCAGTACTGGCACAGACCTGCCGGAGACCCCACAGCGCGTGACACCGAGTACTGGCACATACCTGCCGGACACCCCACAGCGCGTGACTACCCAGTACTGGCACAGACCTGCCGGACACCCCACAGCGCGTGACACCGAGTACTGGCACAGACCTGCCGGACACGCCACAGCGCGTGACACAGAGTACTGGCACAGACCTGCCGGACACGCCACAGCGCGTGACTACCCAGTACTGGCACAGACCTGCCGGGCACGCCACAGCGCGTGACTACCCAGTACTGGCACAGACCTGCCGGGCACGCCACAGCGCGTGACTACCCAGTACTGGCACAGACCTGCCGGACACCCCACAGCGCGTGACTACCCAGTACTGGCACTGGTGGTGTGGCACCGAGTACTGGATGCTTGTGTTACCATTTCAGAAACATATTTAACAGTTTATTTTCTTCTTAAGAGAAACGTACGAATATTTTCAATTTAATTTGGGTCGCTATAATCTGTTGCAAAAGGACTGGGTTGTCGATTGAACCACAGCGACGGGCCCTGACGGGCCGGTCGCACTTCAGCGCCGGTGTGGCGGAGAGCGGCCACTGACCTGAGGTGAGGTCCCAGACAGAGAGGGTCCCCTCAGCACTGCCGCTGCCACCGGCCACCGGCTCCGTCCGACCCCGCTCCACAAACAGCGCCGTCACCGTGCCGTAGTGGCCGTGCAGGGTGTGCACGGGCGAGCCGTCAGACAGCCGCGTCACCTGACCGCAGACAAACCGTCAGACAACCACGTCACCTGTCCGCAGACAAACCGTCAGACAACCGCTTCACCTGTCCGCAGACAAACCGTCAGACAACCGCGCCACCTGTCCGCAGACACGCCAGTCAGCCGTCAGACAACCGCGTCTGCCAATCAGTGGTCTCACCCTGAGTGTGTGGTCCAGTCTGCCGGTGGTCTCACCCTGAGCGTGTGGTTCAGCCCGCCGGTGGTCTCACCCTGAGCGTGTGGTCCAGCCCGCCGGTGGTCTCACCCTGAGCGTGTGGTCCAGCCCGCCGGTGGTCTCACCCTGAGCGTGTGGTCCAGCCCGCCGGTGGTCTCACCCTGAGCGTGTGGTCCAGCCCGCCGGTGGTCTCACCCTGAGCGTGTGGTCCAGCCCGCCGGTGACGATGCGTCCGGCCGAACACTCCATCACTGTGATGAGCTGCTGGTGCGCGCGTGCCGTGCAGAGGCCGGCCCAGCGCAGCTGCGTGCCCGACTCCCAGCTGAGCTGTTCGGCCGAGCCGGCCGGCTGGCGCGGCCTGCCGGCGCAGTACTGGTGCCACTCCAGCGGCATGCCCTGCTGCACCGCCTCCATACGCAGAATGTGCACCGTGCCGTTAAAGCGCGCCACCACCACCTGGTTGGCGCGCAATTTGACGTGCGTGACCGGCAGAGCCACCTCTCGGTGGTGGAGCCGCAGAGCGCCGGTGACGGCGTCCCAGATCTCCACAGAGCCGTCGCTACAGCCCACAGCCAACAGGCCGTCCTCACAGTCCATACACCAGGCGGTGCTGGGCTGGGCGGCGCCGGTACGGTCCTCCTCACTGGCGGCGCCCGCCACCACACTGCCTACACTCCACACACGCCGGTGGGTGCGCCGCGGCGGCGCCGCAGCCGCAGCCGCCGCCGACACGAACACCGAAAAGTCGTAGGGCGCCCCGGGCGCGCTGGCCGTGTCGCGGGGTGTGAAACTCAGGTCCACGGCGGGGAGAGGTAGGTCGGCGGCCCGCGGCAGCGGCAGCGGAGACGACAACCGGTGTGCCAGCTGGTCCAGCGTCCGCTCCCCCTGCCGGGTGCGTGGTGTTACCATAGCAACGGGACATGGCTGCCGTTAGCTGTTAACCACGGCTCCCAATACACACTCTGGACCCACAGCCCACGACATTCCAGACAGGCCATCTATAAACGAGCTAAGCCCCAACTGCTGAACATATTGCCCAACAGCAAGCATTGAAAATAGTGCAATAATGACTAAAAGTGAACTATGTGGGAAATGAGATTCCAGCACTATTTTCTCACACGATTTACCGCTCATTCTAGGTACGCTGTTTCCTCTCAATTGGAAAGCCATGAATATGTGCATAATCATAATATAAAATGCGACCTAAGACCTTGGGCGTTTTTCTAACCTGACCCTACTGGGCGGGAAGTTAGAGCCCCTATCCCATTCTACCCAGCCTGGCCGGGAGCCGGAGCCCTCCCACCTTACCCTGTTGGGCGGGGAGCCGGAGCCCTCCCACCTTACCCTGCTGGGCGGGGAGCCGGAGCCCTCTCACCTTACCCTGCTGGGCGGGGAGCCGGAGCCCTCCCACCTTACCCTGCTGGGCGGGGAGCCGGAGCCCTCCCACCTTACCCTGCTGGGCGGGGAGCCGGAGCCCTCTCACCTTACCCTGCTGGGCGGGGAGCCGGAGCCCTCCCACCTTACCCTGCTGGGTGGGGAGCTGGAGCCGTAGTCGGAGCTGACGTCCTCCCTGCTGGCACGTGGACTTGCGCTGACGCCGCCCCGGTTAATGCACCTGCCGGCGGATGGCGGCACACCGCTGGAGTCGAACTGCCGAAACTCGGAGCAACGGACACGCCGAATCACTGCCGCCGCATACGTCACGACACAATTCACGTCAGTCCACGTCTCAGGCGTAAACAAAAGGCTTGGCTCATCTTGTGAGCAGGGAGCGGCCGCAACAAGCTACCCTACCCCAGCTAGGTCTCAGCTGACTGACACCACCACTGACCTGATGCAGTCGCCGGTGTTGGCGTCCCAGACCACCACTGACCTGACGACCTCAGCTGACTGACACCACCACTGACCTGACGACCTCAGCTGACTGACACCACCACTGACCTGACGACCTCAGCTGACTGACACCACCACTGACCTGACGACCTCAGCTGACTGACACCACCACTGACCTGATGCAGTCGCCGGTGTTGGCGTCCCAGACGCGCACCTGGCCGGCCAGGCAGCAGCTGACCACCAGCCGTCCATCCGTCTCCAGACACTCCACCTGCTGCCGGTGGCCGGCCAGACGCAGCGGCAGCGCCTCCAGCACCATCTGGTGGCGCTCCTCAGAGTCGGCGGTGCCGGCGCCGCCCCACGAGGAGCGCCACTCGGCGTAGTTGCGCGAGCACACGCAGCGGTACAGCACGACGGTGACGTACACCTGGGGCACAGGCCGCGGTCAGGGTGGAGCGGGGCAGGCCGCCGCCCGACTCACACAGCTTCTGGGGAGCTCCAGAACGTTGATTTACACAATGATGTACACAAGTTTAAGTAGTAATTGAAGGGAATTCGTGCATGAAGGGAAGCATATTTATTCCCGGCATCCGGTCGTTCTTTGACCTGACCTCACGGGATTATCAGCATAAAAGTTAAAAAGAGGAATCCACTTGGACCGCGCACTGGCCGGCTGGTAGTTGGTGGCGCCAACGCGGCCTGAGCAGGCGGTACTCACAATGAAGGCGACGGAGGGCAGCGCCAGCAGCAGTACCAGGAACAGCTCGAACGGAGAGCCCGGCACGTAGGCGTGGTCGGAGCCGCGGCTGGGGTACTGAGACGGCTGCGACTGCTCGTCCAGGTCTGCCGGACGGCGCAGACAGTCAGGTCTGCCGGACAGGGCAGGGGTCAGGTCTGCCGGACGGCACAGACAGTCAGGTCTGCCGGACAGGGCGGGGTCAGGTCTGCCGGACGGCACAGACGTCAGGTCTGCCGGACAGGGCAGGGGTCAGGTCTGCCGGACAGGGCAGGGGTCGGTCTGCCGGACGGCCAGGCAGCCAGACGGCACAGGTAGTCAGGTCCGCCGGACGGCCAGGCAGCCAGACGGACGGTAGTCAGGTCTGCCGGACGGCACGGAGCCGACGGCACGGTGTCAGGTCTGCCGGACGGCACAGACAGTCAGGTCTGTCGGAGGCACGGCAGTAGGTCTCTGGACTGGTCAGGTCTGCCAGATAGACAGCGTATAGGTCTGCCAGACAGGACGATGTACCAGCCTGCCAGACAAGATAGAGGGACAGGTCTACACGACAGATGGGGAAAAGACACCAGACCTGCCCTCAGACTGGCGACCAGACGGGTAGGAATAACTGTTGAGCATCAAAATGACTTCAATGAGCTGAAGGGGATTACTGAGCTCCTGGGTCCTCATTTACACGTTTTCAGTCTAGCACGGCGGTCGACTTATCGACTTTATGAAACTAAATATATTCTCCAACCATATGACAATACCGACTAGATCCGAAAATACAAAGACGGACGACACACATTCCAGCAAATATCAGGTACAGGACGAGGAGAGACGGCTCGACGTGACAGATATGTGACAATGCCTCAAGTCGGTGTCACACGTGGCCAACAGCACCAGTACCTGCAATATCCAGCTGTCCCAGAGTCTCGGCGATCCTGTCCACCACTCGGCTGGAGACGTCGGCGTCCCGCGGGTGCCGCGTCTCCAGCGCCTCCCGCGGCGGCACCGCCAAACTCAGACATATAGGCGGCAGCACCGTCACGTAGCTGGCGCGCGCCGACACGTTGTAGACGCGCAGCAGTGAGAGCCAGTGGAACGCGGAGAGCCGGTGTCTGCCCGTGGGCAGGTGTCGCAGCCGATTCAGATCATCCTCACCACCGACGGCGGCGGCGGCGGCGGGCGGGGGCGACGCCGCCAGCTCCGGCGGCGTCAGCAGAGAGGTCAGTTTACCGGCGGGCAGGGTGGCAGTGCCGTTGGCGTTGGGGCCGACGGAGACCACCGGCGAGAGGATCTGCTGCAGCAGGCCGCCGTTGTAGGCCAGCAGCAGGAACCAGGCGACCAGGCCGGCCGAGAACAGCCGCTGCACCACGCGAGCGCGCGCCCACAGGTAGAAGAGGGAGAGCCGGCGTGGCAGCTTGCCCAGCAGGCCGTCAGTGGCGTAGAAGGAGGTCACCACGCTGGCGGGACGGTGCGCCGGCTCGTGCAGCACTCCAGTCTGCGGCGCAGGGACAGGCCGGGTCACCACACAGAGAACAGCTCACCTCACAGCTCTAGTGCACATTCGCTTTAACGCCCGTTTTGGCAGCTTATAGTGTTTGATGGAGAACTACCAAGTGTTGAACGAGTTCAAGTTCGCAGTAACAAGAGTTGAAGACCACAGGGCAAGGAAATCACTCTGAGGGGGAGGGGGTTCAAAGCATGTGAAGTTTATCCATGAAAGCTGAGCTTCGACTGCTTTGATGCAGCCCTCATGAATTCAGGCAGATCCATTGATGTCACTCTTTCTTGAGTAGGCTTTCCAGTAAATAAGGAAATTTCGAACTTTCGAATGGAGACGGCGACGTGGGGGCAGAATTTATTGGGCTTATATGAGCAGTCGGGATGAATTCGTCCGCAACCGGGTGAATCCAGTTTTCGACCATGGGAAGTTGCAGAAAGTCGGCCGATGAACCATTTACACATCGGGCACATTTTCGGCGTACATCGCTAGCAACGAAAGCTAGCATATAGATGACGGCGAAGAATAACATTTCGTGCGCACTAAGTTTTTTTCCCGCGATTCTCGATACTTCAAAAGAGGTGTACAAGCGGCATAATGAGAGACAATAAGCACTTTTCACAATCAACATACTTTTTGAGGGGTGTTGTGATAGAATCCCTAATTTTAATCAGTGGTGATTATTTAAGACGGACTGGGAGCACTCACAGCTTTATGGTGTAAATGCCAAAACCAGAAATGAGACGCTCCATATTTAATTTCTCGGTTCCACATCCGATTGTGGCCACGACTCGCTCGCTCGCTCGCTCGCTCGCTCACTCACTCACTCACTCACTCACTCACTCACTCACTCACTCACTCACTCACTCACTCACTCACTCACTCACTCACTCACTCACTCACTCACTCACTCACTCACCCACCCACCCACCCACCCACCCACCCACCCACCCACCCACCCACCCTCTCTCTCTCTCTCTCTCTCTCTCTCTCTCTCTCTCTCTCTCCCGTACCTGGCTGTGACTGCGTCGAATGCTGACGCCGCCGGCGCCGATGGGGAACCGGAAGCGTAGGTCGGCGTAGCTGCCGTGCTGCTCAGTAGCAGCCGCCGCCGTCGGCTGCAGGCTCGCGTCCAGACTCAGCACCGACGCGAAGAAGCCCATCTGCAGGAAGAAGTCGCAGCACATGCCGACCACCGCCAGCATGCAGAACTCCTGGATCAGCGGGATGAACGTCAGTATCCCCGTCGTCAGGATGGTGATCTCCAGAAACAGGTTCTTGGTGATGTTCCAGCCCTGGCGGCTGAGGCCCTGCGCGATCCGGATGCGCGGGTTCAGGTCGCGCGCTGTGTTCGATACGGACTCAGTGATGACCATCACGTTCTCGAACCCGACCACCACCACCAGGTAGGGGAACAGCTCTCGGCTGCTGAGCGTCTGCTGCAGCCCGTGGTGGATCAGGATGCCCGAGGACATCATCAGCGTGGCGAAAACAGTCACCAGAGCCGACACCGACAGCGCCAGCTTGGAGCGCACCGACTCCATCTTGCGCACCGAGAAGTAGATGTAGATGAAGAGGATGATGTAGATGAGCGCCACAGGCATCAGTTCGTAGACGCCTGTGCGCGCCGGGAAGTAGAGGTGGCTGCGCTGGTCGGAGAGCTGTTGGTTCTCGGCAGCGTGAAGAGGGTACAGCTGCAGCAGGCGACGTCGCAGCCCGTCCAACAGCCTGCCGGTGACGGGAGAGGACAGCCCGAGGTCAACCACCCTGCCATAGCCGGCTGCTGGAGCGCAGCTCTAAATACAGTACATGTGACGGATTCTTGTCTGTTGATGGCCCGGCGGCGGTCTGTCGATGACCCGAACTGTCAGAGTAAAGCTGGCAGGGGTCTGCCGGTCAGTGCAAGTGCACCAGACCCGCTCTGCTCGAGCCCCATTGTGTGCGCTGTTTACGCCGCCGTTGGACAGTTGCCGAAGCAGCGCCGATGAATGCCCCGGGGCGGCGTCTGTCGAGTCAGCCGCTGTACTGACAGCCGCGAGTCGACAACTGGCCAAATGGCCCACGCAGTCCACAGGAGAGGGCGCGCGCACGCACAGCCGTGACGTCACACCAGCGACCACGCCTGCAGATCAAACCAATCACAGCGGCAATTCAACTCAATCGCAGAAAGCCTGGGAAGATAACAAACCTTGAAACAAAGTTGAACTGATTACAAGACATGGCCGTGTTAGCATGGTTTGTTCTTCGGAACTTGATATAGGTACTTCGTACAGGATCAGATCGCGCATGCGAATTATATTCCAGGCAGTTACATGTTTAGAATACCGTAATGCCGTTGAAAGGTGAAAAGCCCCAAAACCAAATTTTTCACAGAAACATAAAAAACTGAAACACGAAATAACTTGCGCTCATTTGGGCTGGAAGTATGGTTTTCACATCAATGTGATCGCGAAGAAGAGATACTTCTAATGGTACCAATAAAAGCTACCAATTCTTTTAGGACATTAGGAGGAAATTTCCTAAAAAATATGGATTTTTCCCCTTTTGGAGCAATTGCGAAATTTACATCCCGGATTCGAGGAGATGGCCAACAAATATCTTACTAATTATAACTATGTTCCTCGCTGCGGCGCCACAGAATCTATGAAATAACGCTTGTGTGACGAATGCCGTCCTCTGAATTCTAGGAACGACCTCCTCGGCTGCAGACAGAAAACTACATACTCCTTCAAAAGGCCATACCTATTGTCCAGCTCATTCACTGCAGTCGTTTTGCAAAAAGTCGTGACTCTTGATTCATCAATTCCAATTCGTAATCCGACCAGTTAGCATAAAATGTCATACGAGCCATACCTACAAATTGGAACGTTAATAACAGGAATTCACAAATCACACAGTGCGGATTGCGGATTTTTCACAGTGCGGATTTTCGAGTTTTCTCCTACCTCAAAACCTAAAATGCATAATTTTAGACTTACAACCTTTTGGCGTCCAACGGCAGCGTGGCAAAATAAGGAATATATACTTTTTTCTAAAAATTCTCAGCAGAACAACCAGTCACAGACGCAGCAGATTTAGCAGTGCGGCTGACTGATCTGTCTGGGCACCACCAAATATAAAATCCAATAAGCGGCTTGTTAGAGGGTGAACCATAACCAACTCGGATCGAAGGGTTTGGATTAGGATAGGGCACTTATCGTCATCAAGTCTTATTCACGACGCACTTTCTTTTCACCTCATAGGCGGATCCAGGGACGGCAAGGGCTTGCCCCCCACGAACAAACGACTCTCGGCGCCCCCTGAAAAATCTATGGCACCCGTCAGGGTGTCGCCCCTCCATGCGAGTGTCCACACCTCGCGACAGGATTTGGCGCCCATTTGATAGGTTCCATCGCCCAAAACTGGCGTTTCACGGTCCGGATGGCGCCCCTCGACCATGTGCCCCCGATCGGAAACCCTGGGTCCGCCAACGCTTTTTAAACGCTTGACTACGCACCAGAACCAATATCACACCACCATCATTTGTGACTTGTGACAAATTGGATGACATATATCCGCAAATCATTATCAGGATTATTTAACAAATTTCTTCACCCGTGTTTAGCATAGTGATTTTTTCCACATCACATCTAATTCTATGTAAATCGCAGACGCCGTCAGTTACGAAGCTGGCCCCGAGCGTTTGAAGCTGTGACATCACTCACTGAGGGTCGCTCCTGCGCAGAGCCACAGTCACTGCGTACGTCAGAAACCGCTGTCGCTTGTAGATTCGCTTAAACGCAGTCTCCTTAGCCGGCACTCCGAACACCAGGTTAGAGACCGTACTCTTGTAGAATACCTCTTTCTGTAACCGGACAAGAGCACTATCTTAAACCCAAACATTGTTTTATTTCATGGAGGAGCGTGGTCTGATTCCCACGGCACATTCAAAGTAGTCTGGGCACCAAATATCAAATCAAATAAACGGCTTGTTTGGGGGAGGGGGGTGAGTCATTACATGAGCGGATCGAAGGGTTTTGATTAGCATAGGGCACTTATCGTCAACAAATCTCATTCAGAACATATTTTCTTTTCACCTCAGGCGGATTCAGGGCCAGCAAGGTTAGGGCAGCGACAAAGGCTTTAGCACGCCTAGTTACCATGTCACGACGGGGATACGGATATCACAAAAGTCTGAATATCTAAAAATTCAGCTTTATTCTAGAGGAAACGTTCTATTTTCCGGTAGAAAAGATATCTAAGTAAGCCTTTCCAGATAATGTAGAATGAATGCGTGGCATAAGCACCCCGCTACAACAGGACAAAACACGGAAGTCGCTATTATTTTGAGATTCGCACAGATCCAGCCGGCTCTGTTGTGAGGAGGGATGTTGATAGAAAGCATACTCAATATAAGCTTCAGACATGACAACCTCAAAAGGCGAAACAAAAATAAACGTCCAGTATGATCAGCACAGTTTGCTTTGAACCCGCATGAGATAAGTGTTCCAGACATTGCTTTAGAGAGTTCAAGCCATCCTTTCTCGAACAGACAAATCCAATTAGCGGGCTACGCTCCCAACCCATAGTGTCGAGAGCTGACTCCCACGTTAACGTCAGAAACACCCATGGCGCGTGGCCGTTATCTCACCTGTTGTCTAACGACCGTTTCGATGATATTGCCATCAGCGATGAACTCGGCGCGACTGTTGCGCCAGAGCACGGCCGGAGAGAGCAGCAGACAGTTGTAGCGCGGAAAGTGAGAGGCCAGCAGCGCCGGGTTGGAGTACACCGGCTCCTCAACCTGCAGACAATCCCCGGCGACGGAGGCGTCCCTGCAACAGACGCACATGACAATAACTACAATCCCCGGAGACGGAGGCGTCCCTGCCGCAGACACACGTGACAATAACTACGATCCTCGGCGACGGAGGCATCCCTGCCGCAGACGCAAGTGACAATAACTACAATCTCCGGAGACGGAGGCGTCCCTGCAGCAGACGCACATGACAATAACTACAGTCCCCGGAGACGGAGGCGTCACTGCCACAGACGCACATGAAAATAACTACGATCCCCGGAGACGGAAGCGTCCCTGCCGCAACCGCCCGTGATAATAACTACAATCCCCGGAGACAGTGGCGTCCCTGCCCCAGGAACGCACGTGACAATAGCTACACCGGTTCCTGTACGGAGGCGTTCCGGCCGCAGACGCACGTGACAATCACTACACCCGGTTGACAATAGCTACAATGGGTTGGCAGTCCAGGGCCACCGGGCATACTAATGCAACTAGCTTCAACGCTTTACTATGCAGTAGATATCGTAGGCAAAGTAGGGAGATGGACGTGAGGACACCAAACGGACTTTCGAGCCGGAGAACAGCGTGCTTTTAATCCCGCCCTGCACCCGGTCTCAATAAAGGGCCTCAATTGGTATATTCTAAGCCCACTGTACAAAATGGAAACAGTTAGCTGAACGTTGGCGGAATATTTATGCAAACCGTATACAAGCCTTCACTCTGATCTGCAGCTCCCTCATACGCGATGACAAACGAAACAGAAGCCAGAGCATTCACTCTGGTACGTATTTGTGCGGGCAGGCTGACCCACCGAGACCACTACGAAATCGCACTAAACGTTCAGCATCAATTAATTACTTGTGAAACCAATCTACATTTAACACTATAGAAAAAAGAAGCTATCGAGAAGAACAGATATCTGGAGGAAAATGATTATATGAAAAATGATATAATCTTTCCATTATACATTCTCATATTTTACAAGCAGTATGATTCCTAGAGAACATCCGCCACCCAATCAAACGGGTAGTCAGGCGATCCCCCCTCCCCTCCCCCTCCGCGATCCTAACCACAACAGCATTACAGCATCCTTACGTTAACATCGAAACATAAAATATTCCAAGTCGCTGTGCGCCATGCTACGGAAAATAGAGGAACTAAAAACTCCAGCTCCTTACTGCAATCACTGGGTCTGGAGCAGCATCGAAAAGCTCGGATGCAGTCTGATCTGATTGATAATGTCTGGCAACGTATCTCTGTGTAACATTCAAATGCCGACACTTGATTAGTTGCACATGCTTTTCGGTAAACTTTTGTTATAAGCTTGGAGTGCCCCCTTAAAATTAGGATGTCTACATAGGGAATCACGCGGCGCACTTCGATGTCTTTGGTGACTTTTATGTTGAGCTATTTGCTGTTGAGGTGTGGCCTCCCCCGGAAGTTACTATTTATTACTACAACGTGACTATGCCAAACTTAATATTCTACCGTAACTCTTGGTAACCAGCCCACTAGATCCAACTCCACCGACTGACGAAGCTCCATAAATACAGATCGAAAGCTCCGACCCAAAATACATTTTGTGGAGCAGGTCGGAACTCCACAGCGTGTTTTTTTCTTCAGCAATAATATTTTTTCTAAGCTCGCGCTCATTCCCGCCACGAATATTCGGCTCTTGCAGCACTGCATATTATTCAGAGGGTGATGCACGACCATACACCCCTGGTATGTAGGGTAACAGCTTTGCTTGACGATTTAATACGTTGAATTGAAATTTTGCACGTAACAGACGGTGCCAGTTTCACCCCATTGTGATAGTTACTGGTTAGTCTGCTCAGTTACAGGGAGACTTTGCAAACGCTTTGTGTCTGCTCGGTAAAAATTCATTGTTGGGCTGGTGATGTAGACAGTACCCTGCACAAAATTGGCACACGCTGGCTTTGCCCTGCATATAACATCAGCTGTTTACCTAACCTTAAACAAGTGACAACAACTGCACCGATCGTGATAAATACCACAATCCACATCCCTACCCAACCGCGAGGCTATAACATTATGTTGTTTTCGTTTCTGAGGCCCCGGTCAAATTTCAGCCCGCAGTCTAAGGTAAACATTTTTTGTCAGGAGTTTGCCATTAACACACTTGTTGATGGCGCAAGACCCTGTGAGTCATCACAGCCCGACGCACAGCTAAGGAACTAACTGATACTGACTCAACTCCTTCATTTGATTTGATAAGTCCACTTCGGCTCAGCCAAAGTTCGAAAGTGAGTCGACTCAACTCTGTTCGAAGCAATAATTGGTTCGAAGTAGACTCTGGCTCAGACTTGAACACCAGGTCTGGACACAAAAGCACAGATCACCGTGAATATCGTGAAAATTGATAGAACAAAATAAATGATTTTTAAAATTAATTCATCATTTACCACGTAAGGGATATGGACGCGTTTTAATTTCTCAATCAGTACATACATCGAAGATAAATATGCCATAAAATGTACTTGCACGTAACGCTACAAACCACACCTTTATGCCAATATTGCCCGAGAAAATTCGAATGGAAATCAGTCACTTTTATCAGCGAGACCCTGCACATAACTGTGACGCACTGCATATGACTACGAGGTATCTATCTATTGAATTTGGAAAAATACCCGCCTCCTGGTGTTAAAACTTCTCTTCGACTCAAGTTTGGGCATTGCCATGTCCCTCTGAAAACCCAGTTTTGAAAGCAGCGAATGAGTCCGTAATTACAAGGCCCCAGGCAGCCAACCGTAAGCAGACACCCTCGGAAGCGAAGCCAGAGCAGGCCCGGCTACACCGCGGTGGGCGTGACTCCAGTCGGCTGCCACTGCTGATCGGCGTCGTCGGGCACCAGTCCCCCCCCAAACCGGTGTACAGGTGTCACCGGCGCCGCTTCCGGTCGAGACCAACGTCCGTGACGGCACCGGCATACATCTCGCCACAGATATACCCAGAACCGCCTCTCTTCTGGGACCCATGCCATAGCTCACCCGGACATGAATGTTTGGTCAAGGCGTGAGTCATCAATTGATGACGTGAATACCGTTGGCACCAATGTTTAATAACTGCCCTCTATGCATTGTTTGCAGTGGTCCACCGGTAGCAGCCGACGTCATATAACACTTTGGTTACAGACATCAGTTATTCGTCACAAACATGTCAGTATGTATCTGATTAGAACACAGCTGGACTGTATGCTAATGATGTAATGGCCGCATGCAGTATGAATGTAAGCAAGAATAAGCGGTGCCGGCCTTTGTAGAAAGGAACATGTGCTGAGTGGGCGGGTTCTGTGGCAGTAATACTCACCCCAGCTGGAAATTGGCCACCGTTTCAGAGATGGGAAACACGTGCTGTAGCGGCGCCCGGTAGGCATCGGTCAACAGCAGCTCCGACTGCCAGGGCGACACAGCCGCCCGCACCACCACCTGCCGGCGCACACGCACTCACTAACGACTCTGCCGGGACGCAGGCACTCACTCAGACACTGCCGGGACAGACGCACTCACTCAGAAACTGCCAGGACACACGCACCCACTCAGAAACTGCCAGGACACGCGCACCCACTCAGAAACTGCCAGGACACAGGCACTCACTCAGAAATTGCCAGGACACACGCACCCACTCAGAAACTGCCAGGACACAGGCACTCACTCAGACACTGCCGAGACACAGGCACTCAATCAGAAACTGCCAGGACACAGGCACTCACTCAGACACTGCCGAGACACAGGCACCCACTCAGAAACTGCCAGGACACAGGCACTCACTCAGAAACTGCCAGGACACAGGCACTCACTCAGACACTGCCGAGACACAGGCACCCACTCAGAAACTGCCAGGACACAGGCACTCACCCAAACACTGCCGGGACACAGGCACTCACTCAGACACTGCCGGGACAGACGCACTCACTCAGAAACTGCCAGGACACACGCACCCACTCAGAAACTGCCAGGACACACGCATCCACTCAGAAACTGCCAGGACACAGGCACTCACTCAGAAACTACCAGGACACACGCACCCACTCAGAAACTGCCAGGACACAGGCACTCACTCAGAAACTGCCAGGACACACGCACCCACTCAGAAACTGCCAGGACACAGGCACTCACTCAGACACTGCCGGGCCACACGCACTCACTCAGACACTGCCAGGACACAGGCACTCACTCATACACTGCCGGGACACACGCACTCATTCAGACACTGCCGGGACACACGCACTCGCTCACTGTGGCGCATCAGCCCGTTAGTTAATTTTTCTCGCGACCTGGAGAAAAATGAAAGGAAAGCGCTTTGGCGCTTTTGGACTTGTCCTAATGATGGATTCTGAATGAATTGGTTTGGAGCGAACATTCGATCTGGTCCACGAGCGGCTCCGGAGACATTTTTCCGACCAGCTGCGAGCGAGAGCTTCTGCTTCTAGTCAGGGCAGTTTAAATATTAATACACTAAATACAGGATATTTCAAATAATAGCTTCTAACATCATCCACTACCTCTAGTACTGAATCCACTGGATTTGAAGGGTGTATCCTGATTTATATTATAATATCAAAATGTTCGAAAAACAAGTTTCGGATTTATTTTCAAGGGTGGTTTGAGGAGGGGGGGGGTTATTTTCCCATCGCAAATAAGAAACTGACTTGCTATCTCCCTTATTTTTAGACGTTCTGAATCCACCCTTGTGGTCAATTTGATAAAAACAAAATATTCTTACCTCATTCACTGTTTGAGATAACCACGAAGCTATCAACGAGCGCATTGACGAGAGCCTGAGCCACCTTCGCTTTGACGGGGGAGCCGGGTACCCCCTAAGACCTCAAAACCACACAAGATAGCGAAAAACAGTGAGCGGCATTGGGTGCCCATCCACTTATCTATCAAAAATATTTGAACCATTTTTTCAGGTCACATTCGACGTCACTAGAGGTAAATAAATGCCTTTATAGGGATAACATGTAAATGAAGGTTTTCGGTCATTACATCTGAACAAGTAAGGATAGAGCAAAACAATTTGGACGCTTCGAATACTCGCAGCAAGCCGAATCGAATGATATTATAATCTACATTATGACAAATCAAATGGTTTGCGTACCACTAGAAATCGGCCAAAACTTTGGGAGATAGCAAGGGGCCCGATGGCAATGGTTAATTTCTTAAGATTGGTCAATTCTTTGAAACCTAACAGAGACAAACTTTCTTAGATTAATTCTGGACAGTGCCGACGTCTGGCATTCCCGGTTCAGAGAAGTCCTAACGATGAGTCACGTAGGTGGTGGGCGGGTACCTACCATATGTACGTACTGGACAGGTCCTTCCTTTCTGTATGTAGGTAGTGAGCAGCCCCTTACCTTTTGCTGTCTGCAAGGCATTGCCCATTGGCATAGCAAGGCCTTGCCCATTGCTGTGTGCAGGCAATGGGCGGACCCCCACCTGCCGTATGTAGGCAATGGGTAAGTCCTTACCAGCTGTATGCAGGTAGTGGGCGGGCCCTTACCTGCTATATGTAGGCGATGGGCGGACCCTTACGAGCTGTACGCAGGCAGTGGGATGACCCTTACTTGCTGTATGCAGGTAGTGGGCAGGCTCTTACCTGCTGCATGCAGGCAGTGGGCGGGGTCTTACCAGCTGTATGCAGGCAGTGGGCGGGGCCTACCTGTTGTTGCGTATTGGGGGGGCCACCGATGTAGGAGGCCCTTACCAGCTGTATGCAGCTAGTGGCGCGGACCTTCACCAGCTGTATGCAGGCAGTGGGCGGGGCGTTATCTGTTGTATGCAGGCAGTGGGCCGCCACTTACCAGCTGTATGCAGGTAGTGGGCGGGTCCTTACCTGCTGTCATCATCATCATAATTGGTGGTTTGGGGCGCGCCCAGTGACCCAAAATAGGTTTTGGCTAGGGTGTCGAGCGGAAAATTCAGCTGAATGTATGGCGAGTGAGTGGAAAATTCCCTCAAAATGTATGGCGGAGTAAAAATTTCCCAATTTGGGTACTCAGGTGGGAAACTCTCAAAGCCCTTTGTTTGAACTGAGGGATGGATATTTCCTTTAATTTTCTCAAAGTAAATATTTTTAATCATCGCAAAGCAGAATTGTTTGACCATTACCATGTGAAAAATTTGGGTTAAGCAGGTAAATATTTACCAACTGAAACCCCTTGATGCAGTTTCCAATTATTTTTAAGGAATTGGTGAACTGCCACAAATAAAAATTTTTTGGGGGCCTCTGAAACCAACCATTGGGGGAAAGAACCCTGGGAGCCACCAAGACTACCATTTGTGGGATGAAGATCAACTCTTGGGGGGCTTCCCTAGACCAACTCTTGTGCCCCTCCTCTCCTCTCCCACACGACCAGCCTCTAAAGGGCCCCAGAGACGAAATATCGGGGCCCCCTTAGACCAACTCTGCAGAGAGGGCCTCTGAGACCGGCAGGTAATGAAAATGAAAGGAGATTTTTCTGCAATACCTAGTGCCAAAATTAATTATCTAAGCATACACTGTATAGTTTTTTGTCCGGGACAACGCCCTCTTATACCTATACCTATAGTTATCGAATTTTGGAGGCTACTCCTGACCTCAATCACTGCACCTCGCATACACCTATGCTAGGGCCCAGTAGAGCCTTGGTTTACACTTAACTAACCAGACGAAACTACAAACTTTCTATCATGGCAATAAACTCTTCCAGACTCTTGCTAAAAGGTTCTTTTCTTTACCTGTCAATTCCCCTGCTCCTCTTCACTATATACTCACCTTCATATGAATATGCTGCTTTCTATGAATCTAATCAAAGCTACAGCCTTTTTCTTTCTGCTGCTGTTGTTGTTTCTTCCTTTCGTCTACAATCAGCCAGGCGCGGCGTGTTGCGACAGCGTCAGAGCGACTACTACTTTAAATTTCTGATCGGTTGCCGCTTGCCGGTCGCATGAGCTACATAATTTGCATTTCAAAATTGCTCTAAATTAATTTTCTAAATCCTTATAGACTAGAAAATTATACAACTAAAAGCACACAAAGAGGAATACTAACAATGTTTTGTCAATAACGAATATGAAACCTGCCTTTCAAAAGCCTAAAGATGCCGCTTTTATTTAGCAGATGTAAAGACGGCGTTTTGGTAAGTCCACGCCGTAGACCAGCCATACAAAGAAGTGCCGATGTTTGAAGGGTAACTGGATGCATTCTTGTTGCCCAAAAAATCATTTAATGAAAATGTAGAGTTTCAATGTATTCAAGTGCCGGACACTTTCAGTTCAACTTAAATATCAGAGTATTTATGTCTAGGGTGTCGTAGGGAGTCGTGAGTGAATTTGGGTGTCACACGGCGTGGACGCAGCAATGAAGGGCTGATATGGATAAAAATTATTTTCTTCCCAATAAATGGTCAATTTTCTACAATACAATGTCAAAAAATATGCTGCTTAAAATACAAATTTCAAGATAATTGCTTTTAACAACAAGATGACCAAAAATGGTTTTTCACTATTCTCGGTACCAGAAATACAAAAACAACGTTTCAAGGACGTAAGCCTAGAAATCATGTGCACAGATAAACTGCTTTCCAAAAATGTATCTTTCAAAGCGGTTAGCTCATTTTTTTGGCTACACATGGCTAGGGTGTCTAATTTTCCACTCACCAATTTTGTGAGTGGTGGAATTTAGTTTCGGTGTTCACCCATTGGAACTTTCTCCGGTGGGGCAGGGGGACTGAGCGTCTTGACCGCGCCAGAATTTCGATTCAGTTGTTCTACTGAAAGCGGTGGAGATAAGGATGCCAGGTATAATTGGCCAGAAAAATAGAAATCGCCGATTTTCTTTCAGAAAAGCGAAAGAAGTGCATAAGAGCCGAGTTAATTTGGCGATCTTCTATTTGATTCTCCTGCTCTCTTTTCCAGTGGACGTTGGTAGAGGAGGCAATGGAACTGGCCTTTGTAGTAAGTATTGTTGAGTAAAATTCAATTGTAGTAAGTATTGTTACTGTTGGAAGTGAGTGGAAAATTCAGCAAAAATAAATAAAAGTGAGTGGAAAATTTTGCTTGACTGGGTGTCGTTCTGCACCCGGCACCCCAGGTTTTGGGACGCTGGGCGCGCCGACAACAAATGTCATGTGGCACCGATATCCTTACCTGCTGTATGTAGGCGATGGGCGGGTCTCGTAGCCAGAGCGGGGTGCCGGGCCCGGCGGCTGGCAGGTCCTCAGATGCCGGTGTGCGAAACTCCTGAGGAGTGTTGCTTGGCAGGTGCATGTTCACCACGGGAATGCTGGAAAATAGAGAAGTTCACTCAATGTTTCAGGGGATCTGTACTGGAACAAACAACTAATGACAACATTACATACTGGAATATTCATGCACCCCAACCCGCCTTAACCCATTAACGCCCGCACCTACTTTCAGCTTTCAAATTGGCGAAACAAATGTTTTCCTATATCTAGAATATGCCCAATAAGATGTTCCTAAAGTTTTAAATCGATACCACTTTTAGATTCCAGATATGACACCGGACAAAAATGACCCGCTGGGCGTTTGGGACATCGGCTGGCACTGCGCGGCTGGCTCCCGGGCGGCGCAGTCACCGCCTCAGCGGCCCAATGCGCACCGCTTTTACTGCAGTTTTGTGAAGTTTTTCTATTTCCTCCTGTATACTGGCCATAGTAAAATGTTTAGACAGTTTTATGCTCTTAAGGTTTAATTAAATACAACACTAACTGCATATTTGCAAATAGTATACAATAGTGGTTAACCTAGACTGATGATTTGCGGGGGATAGACTAAAATTGTAAACATCATAGTATTTTAAGAATATTTGTGAATATCAAAGGTTTTGGGAAACCGTTTCTTTTGTCTCTACCCCCTTCCTCCTCCGCCTCCCAGACTTTGTGACTGATGCTCACTGAACTTTCAATGAGTAATCGTAATATTCAGCATACAGATGAAAAGTTTTATAAACTCAATCCGTTATCTCCCTCCACGCGGTGTACATTTGCTTGATTAATCTCCAAATCTCCAAACGGGTCCATTTCCATCTTTCCAACTTTTCTTTGGAGCAAGTAGCGCGCTCCATAGTTGCATCAATGTGAACCTCCACATTTCCAGGCACGCCACTGGTCATTGTAACGCTGGTCAGCTCATCATCTTTCTCATCCTCATGACTAATATCTTTGTGATGACATACTCATGATATGCACCTGATCCGCTCCGCTATCTTGCGCACTTAAAACAACTTATTTTGCTTCTTTTCCTGCAAAACATTTCATCGGTGGCATTGCTAACAACTATGCTTTCGACATATTTATGTCTCCATGGCTGGAGATTTCTTCCCGAGCTAGGAGGGGTTCTGGATGGTTTAACGCTGGCACTGCAATCCAAGCCCTAGGCAAAGTCTGTGGGAGACAAAAATACAGGCAGGTCTTGATCCCTCCTCCTACCCCCGGGATGTTCACTCATCGTAGTTTCACTTGACTAGAACCAAGCAAAAATAGTGCTAGTTGCGTTTTAGACAGAAGTTCTAGAACTTCCCAAGCTTTCACCCATTTTATATTGCTCCAGACGTTTGACACTGCACCATCTCGTCAAAACAAACCAGCGTGGCGGCCGCGATAATTTCCAACTCATTTTGTCAGCTGGTCATTGGCTTTCCTTTCAATCAGCAGTGGACACAAGGGGGCTAGGAAGGCTGAAGCCCCCCTCCCCTCCACCGAAATGTCAGTGTGCCTATAGTAAATGCATTACTGAGGGCTGTTCCGAGGCCATGGCGGGGGAGGCTCGAGACCCCTAACCCCCCCCCCACCACCCAATGAAATCCTCAATCCGCTACTGTTCCCTATCCTCTCTGTCCACTACACACAGTCCATCAAGGGGAAAAGACAAGGCTCTGCCAGCTTAACAGTGAAGTCAGTGCTAAAATTTCGATAAGTTTTCAAAACCCCTGAAAATTGTATTTAATAACTGCCTTTACAAAATGCTGGAACCATCTTGCCTGTTTCCGTTAAAAACATGTGATAATCATTCACAAAATAAGACAGGCCACGAAAACGTTAGGAAGCATTTCATGAACTTCAAAGTTTCCAAACGTATCTACATTGCACTAAAAATCTTCAGAGTTGATGAAAAATATATAAACTGGCAACCCTGCATTCGCAGGGCCCACAATGCCTCCCTTCTCTCTAAGTAGCATTATGGAACTAACGCACCAGACGGGGAGGACAGGACACATCTCTTTCCTCATTTTCAGCGGCCCGCAGATGTCCGCAACGCCCAGCGGGTCATTTTTGTCCGCTTCATATTTGACGATCTCTCATGGCAAAGCCGTTCAAGAAAATATTACTGCTTCTTCACCATCTGACTCCTAGTGGTCTAGTGGCAGGGCCCACAATGCCTCCCTTCCCTCTAAGTAGCATTATGGAACTAACGCACCAGACAGGAGGACAGGACACATCCCTTTCCTCATTTTCAGCGGCCCGCAGATGTCGGCAACGCCCAGCGGGTCATTTTTGTCCGCTTCATATTTGACGATCTCTCATGGCAAAGCCGTTCAAGAAAATCTTACTGCTTCTTCACCATTTGACTCCTAGTGGTCTTTGGAAAAAGGTTGAAAAAGGAGCCAGATGGTGAAGAAGCAGTAAGATTTTCTTGAACGGCTTTGCCATGAGAGATCGTCAAATATGAAGCGGACAAAATGACCCGCTGGGCGTTGCGGATATCTGCGGGCCGCTGAAAATGAGGAAAGGGATGTGTCCTGTCCTCCCGTCTGGTGCGTTAGTTCCATAATGCTACTTAGAGGGAAGGGAGGCATTGTGGGCCCTGCCACTAGACCACTAGGAGTCAGATGGTGAAGAAGCAGTAAGATTTTCTTGAACGGCTTTGCCATGAGAGATCGTCAAATATGAAGCGGACAAAAATGACCCGCTGGGCGTTGCGGACATCTGCGGGCCGCTGAAAATGAGGAAAGGGATGTGTCCTGTCCTCCCGTCTGGTGCGTTAGTTCCATAATGCTACTTATAGGGAAGGGAGGCATTGTGGGCCCTGCGAATGCAGGGTTGAAAAACCTTTTTCGGCTTTCCGTATGTTATTGCGAGAAACAAAATTTGCAGAGCTACCTCACGCTGACCAAAACCCCACCAAAATAAGTTCCACCAAAATCGTCCCATAAAAACCTAGAATTTTCAAATGCATTTTTCCAGCTTTTTCACGCTCTGAAACACACATCCATATCATAAACATTAAGATCACTTCATTGGTACCGATTCTGCAGCCTGTCAAAGTCAGAGGACAAAAATGACCTGCTGGGCGTTAATGGGTTAATAAGCAAAAGTAGGGGAGGAAGCACGGCCTACGTATGTTGATTTAAATCCAACATGGTGGCACTACCCTATATATTCCTGCCAAAAACAACCACATCGAAAGATCCGTGAACACAGTCGTCCGGCTCTCCTGCAATATTCTCGCCGAATTCCCAAACATGAACAATTTTATTCCAGCCACAGAGGAAAATATCTGTCTTCAAACTTCAAATGGGCTTTGAAACCGTTAACATATATTGTTCATCATAACAATACACTGCACATTATTAAAACGACCAGGGATAGGATTAGATGCGCAGGGGGCGCGCTCGCGAACACGGACCGACACTACGTGGGGAATAACGGCGTTATATTTTTGGCGGGGGAACGCGGGACGCAAAGTACAGCGCGGCTCCAACGCGACCCACTCCAGAGTCCACTGCGAAATTGACGGCGGCGGCGTCGGGGGGAGGGGACAGCGGCGGCGTGGGGGGAGGGGACAGCGGCGGCGTCGGGGGGGGCGACGGCGGCGGCGTCGGGAGGCGAGGGGATATTTATACGGGATATGCCACATTTATAATGGGACTTAAACATATGCAGCCAGGAGATAAAGCATAGCGGAAACTCTTTGATTATAATTCCATCCATCCTACATCTCACCATTTTTGGAAAAAAGGATGGGCTAAGAGCAGAGCCCGGCCCCACCAATCCCGCGGCAGCCCCAGCTGTCACTGAACAGCCAACAGTGGGCGTTTGGCCGGTAGGGAAATACAAAGTACACTCATGAAGCACTGGTGCTCCGTAAAATGTGAGTCCCGAAAGAAACGAAATATGAAACCAGGGGCCTTCGATATGTCATACACAACTGATATCTCAGTTTATATCGCAGGAATACTCAGAAATTAAAAAAAAACTTGTGCTCATATTACATAAATGAAACAATTCGAAATCCATTTGGCAACATGATAATGTCCCCGGATGAAATGTACTGACTTATGATTTTGAATCATTTCAGATAAAACGACAAGGCCATTTTATAAATAATCATTAATAAAACCCCAACTCCCCAAGCAATCGTTTCCCGTGAATGCGCCATATTTCTTCAGAGGTTGCCAGAAAGACAACATAATGACCACCGTTGCACCCATGCGACTGTCCCAGCAGCAGCCTACCTGCATATGATGGCGATGGTGAGCACTGTGCCGCTGATGAGCTTGGGATGAGACGAGGCGAACAGACCATACGCATAGTACATCTGCGCCACACGGCCAGGCAAGCCTTCGCCGGCGACGGCCACGTCTTCGCCAGGAGGCGGCATCGCCGCTGAAGCCACCGGTGACGGCGATCCTCACAGCTGATCAACCACCCTCTTCAGGTACATAGACTGCTGCAACAATAACACAACCCTTGGAAATCGCATCCAGTAAACATGATGTTTCGCAAAATTTTGATCCGAAGTGGCTGCTTCAAAGCTTTGTTGTGGAAATGAACTAAAGGTAACGAAGGGCACTGATCAGAAAAGTTTTTGCTTTTAGAAAAGGTAGTTTTAAGCAAGCGAAGGGTTTTAATTTCACTCACCACCCCCGATTCCACGCCCACTTGTTTTTAGAGACATCGACCTTACATCAATGACAACATGCCTGTTTACACCAACGCTGGTTGACTGATGAGGTTTACACTTCACCTGAATAAGCTCAATGAATACTCAATTTAACACATCTGGGCCTCTCAATGTATAAATAAGTTCAATGCATAGCAGCTTACCACATTCGGGCCTCTAAACGCGCGAGGTGATGGGGCCTCGATTTACAGGCACAGTGGATGGGAGTCAGGAGTGTGTGCTCCCCCATTATCTCAGAGTCTGCACATGCATTGGTTAAGTCTTCCTGGTGGAGGATGTATACAGACTAACTCCATTGGATTCAAATTTCACGTGAGTCACCTGTAATGATTCACTGATAGCAGAGATTGGCGGATACACGGTGTTTGACTGGCCATCGATGGTCTAACACTGATACCTTCAACTTTGGAGGGTGTTAAGTATTACAGATTATCTGGCACATTCTGGGACTAATCTGTTATCACAGGGACAGCAGATTCTCATAGGGATGGTGTGTACCATTTTCAGGGATGACACCAAATGAGGTGAACGGGCAGGCAGCAGAAAATAAGTTTTTAAATGCAGCTATGATTAAACAATATTTGGGCGCTGTTCATGTCCAGATAAGAGTCTTCATGGGAGCGAGCATGTGCCTTTCCCAGAGTTTGGCTTAGTGTGACACACACACATGGGTTAAACTGTTTCTTGCTGGATAGCTATTTTTACAAAAGTGTAGCTCTATTGATGAAATAGTACAATTATCTCACACTAAGATCTCCACCTCTGGAACAATTTGTACATCTCATTGGCTAACAAATCTAGCATCCAAGGAACAGAGATTAGTAACCTTGAGACAGTGCCCTCTTGTGTTGTGTCTTGGAGCAGCTATTCTAAGAATTCCATTAGTTTTCATGAGACCTGAAGCCATCTTGTAAATTGTGATCAATATCTCCTCTTCTCCTTCTCAATGCAAGATTAGGTAACTTCAACTCCTGCAACCTATTCTGGCAGGGGATATTTCTAATTGCTTTGACTAATTTTGAAGCTCTTCTTTGGACAGCCTCATCTTCTGGTCACCAATATGCAATGGACCCCAAACTACATCTCCATACTCAATCACAGGCCTGACTAAAGCTTTATACAACTTCTTGAAAATGTCCTTGTCTAGATAAGTGAATGTTCTCCTGATGATTGCCAGCATTCTATTTGCCATTTTTGCTACCTTGCCTCTACATGATCATGAAACTTGAGCTTTTCATCTACAATCATCCCTAGGTCCCTTTCACTATTTGTCTTCTCCTATTCCATAGTACCCAGCTTACAATTTTTCTTCAGGTTATTTCACTCAGGGTGAAGAACTGAGTGCTTACTGAAGTTTAGGGGAGTTGCCAAGTTTCAGTGTACTTCCTGATGCTTCTCAAATCCTCTTGAATGGACAAGTGCTGACATGAATTTGAGACTGGGCCCAACAGTTTGGCATAATCAGCAAACAAAACAATCTTGTTTTGAACATGTGATGGCAGGTCATTGAGGTAGATCATATAACACATGTGTCCCAGTATGGAGCCTTGTGAAATACCACTGGTCAATTGAATGCTTCCTGCTGATTCCAGTGAGATATTTTTACAATGTTTCATTCAAGTGAATGAGGTCCTTGTATTTAGCAAACAAATAGAGTAAACAGTCAATCATTAGAGCTCACTGGTTAGCTGCACTGGCACCCATGGCCATAGACCTGGGAGTGTGGGGGCAGTCTAGATGCTGCACCTTCTGCCAAACTCCTATCGGAAGTCCTCCCTTGCGCTCCTGGAACCAGAGGCCCAGGAGCACCAGGGGAAACCATCAAAGCCAGTACCAAGTATCTAACACTGAAGCTGCCCCTAATACAGACTACCCATATCATGCCATTAAACCCCAGATCAAGATGAGCTCAATTTGAATTGGAAAATTAATGCAAACAAGAGAAACTTGCTGCCTACCTACCGAATGAGATAGGTAGGTAGCAAGCCAGTTTCCAAATTGACATAGGTAAGCATTCAGGCGCTTACAAATTGGCGACCCGCAGAAAAGTAAGAAAGAAAGAAATAAATAAAAAGGTAACTGCGGCAGCCACATCCTCAACAACCCACACCAGCGACGAAGACATCACCTGCAGCCTCACCTCCTTCCAAAGCAATCCTCCCTCCCCTTCCTCTCTCTTTTTCGTCAACGGCTTTCCTGTCTTCTTCCTCCGTCGTACGTAATCGCTCGCTCCGTTCTTCGTCCATCCGCCTCCTCCCCTGCACAAGCCCGCACAGCCCTCAAAAATAGTTTGAAGGTATGAAAGAGCAGAGACCAACTTAGGTACATCCACGATTCCTATGGTACATCATTAGAAAATGATTATTTAGCATTATTATCACGTGCTAAACAGCTTTTGTCTCTAGTGCGCCATACGTCAAATGTAGAGCCTTGTTAATCTGCCGGCAACGTGCGTACTGGTGTGTTATGCGCATGCGTAGTTGGCTATTTTTCCTAAAGATGCTTACTGCGCATGCGTAAATTACACTATCATGCATGCTGCCGACAGGCTAACACGGCCCAAATAAACAACAAGAAGGCCTCATCAGCTCAAGGCCGGCCGGCTTTATAAGTGAGTGCAAAAACGCCTTATATAAAAAGTCTTAACTCCGTCAGTCTATTAGCAGACCCGCGGCATCACGTCATTACATCATGCTTGTGGGTGTTTCTAATAACCTAAAATTATTATTTTTTAATGGAGGAACTCGAGTAACGTAAACAAAACGGACATTCGATAACAGGGAACAAAATTAAAACTTATCTTTGCTGTGACAAGCTTATTCCCTTAAGCTTTTAAATCGTACATGTGCCCCAGGCTCTGCATCTCTGCTGTAGCAATCCCCTTCCTTCGCAAGTGTTGCTACACTTTGCGACCCATTCCTTGAAATAAGCGTTGCCCCTTTGTTCTGTGATATTAAAGTTAAACCTCCCTCCCGCAAAATTCTCCCACATACTTAAGAGGCAGGCAAAGATGCCTCACACAGAATGCCTTATAAAAAGTCCTTAACTAACTAACAGCCTCTTATATATTGTATGTGGTGGTGGTGGTGGTACTAGTATGGTGGGACCAGGTGGGACGGGAGCCCCTTTTCAAGTAATCTTAGATTTGTCAACTTGTATCAAAGTAAAGAGAGCAGCAAATAGTAGTCTCAGCACATGTACCATCACATGTAGTCTCTGGAAAAAACAACCAATACCTTCAAAATGAGGCTGGACAGACATCTTATGTCCTTGTCCTGAAACCACTACCTATCACAACGTGGATGCTAAATAGCATTGCTAACTCTAGTCTACAATACTATACCTATAGCATACCTAATACAAATACCATACATAAAACAATACCATACTTTATTTTACCTTATTTTATGTCTATAGGTGTCTAAAAATGGACAATTGTGTGCTGTTTTTCTGGAAGATCACAGATGCTGGCCTCAGGAAATTTATTTGTAATAAAGACCATCAGCGTTGCCACCAGAAGAAAGTAAGGGCCAGCCAAACTTCAACCTGATGCTGACAAGAATCTTTCCATCTTAGAACCAAAAACTATTCTCTTCTTTAGAACCAAAAGCTCCTTGTTGCCCTCTGCACCAGCTTGTTATAAAAATGTCCAATTTCCTCCCATTTTGACTGAGGTCAGCAATTTTTTGGCCAAAAAGTGAGGGGCCTGGCCCCCTTTCCTACACTCCAGAGTGCAAAGTATGGCATTTTTGATGAGATCTCGTCTGTGTGAGTGCCCTTGGAGACAGGAGCGAGTGGTGTGAATTTTATCAGCCTGGTGCGAATTTGAGAGACTGGTGCGAGGAAGCAGACACTTAAACCAAACAAATAATGGCTGAATGGTTATTAAGACACAGGAGGGGCCTTATAAAAAGGTCCTTAACTAACTAACTAATAACAGAGGTAGTATTGCATTGTGTGGGTAGGAATGGGTGCATTTTTCTCCCTGGTATGTGGCAGATTGGTGTGAATTTTTGGAGGCTGGTGGTGTGAGAATTTTAGATGGCTGTTGCTACTCGTCTGGCCTGCTGCCATACTTTGCCGACTGGCCTACACTTATGATAAAGACACAGAACATACATTCACACTTTGTTTCAGTCTGAGACAATAAAGTATAGAGAGAATATGTGAGGCATTGGGTTTAGATACTGTGTGTTGTCTGTGTTGAGGTGTTTCAGTGGATTTTTTATTGATAACTGGAGGTAAGGTAAAGAGAAAAGTACCTATTGATTAGCTCATTTTTGGTCACTGAAATCTGAAAGTATTGGGTGCCTTTTCTATGTCATTTGCCGTCCTCAGAATTGAAACAGGCGATCCAATTATCAATCTTGGATCGCTTGTTCAGCCTTCCCCACCCCCTCATGGTCCTGACTGGCTCCCCATTTGACTGGCCTTGCCCACCCCACATCAGCCTGTACCCCAGTCTGCAAAGTATGGCAGCAGGCCAGATGAGTCACACCAGCTATCTAAATTTCTCTCTCCACCAGCCTCCAAGAATTCAAACCAATCTGCCACATACCAGGGAGAAAAACACACCCATTCCTACCCACACAATGCAATGCTATCTCTCTTATTAGTTAGTTAAATACTTCTTATAAGGCCCCTGCTGTGTCTTAATAACCATTCAGCCATTATTTTTTTTGGGTTAAGTGTCACCTTCCTTGCACCAGTCTTGCAAATTTGCACCAGATTGATAAGATTTGCACCACTCACTCCTGTCTCCAAGGGCACTCACACTGACGAGATCTTGTCAAAAATGCCAGACTTTGCACACTGGCCTGTACCTTGCCAGTCGCTAATTTGTCTCAGGCATCTCCGATAGCCATGTTGCTGCAGTAGCGCCGGAGGTCTAAATATCTCTGCTGTAACAACAGTTCAACGTAAGTGTTCAAAAATATTAGTACGAAACTCGAGCACAGAGAGCAGTGGAGGCCGTCACTGAGCCCCTCTCCTGGTCCTGTCTGGCATCTCTATTATGTATATATTTTTTTTTAAAATACACTTGCTTTGCCCATATTCTGTCCTGATTCATGAACATGTTATTTCTTCTTTATTTTGTGCTCCTTATCCTATGCTATCCACCCCACTAGCACACATTTTTAGAAATGGATTGGTGAAGCTGTTATCCCTTAGGAGTGGAAACTGCACTCAATTACTTCTATGTGCATTGTGGTTGCAAAGAAAGAGTCAGGAAATTACAGTTTTGTATTTATCTGACCACCATTGCCTTAAAATTATTCAAGTTAACAATAGGAATTGTTTTTTTGTTATCTGAACATATGCTATCTGATGCTGCCTATCTAAGCACCAGCATGGTTTCTGTCCCAAAATTTCCTGTGATTTAGAGCCATAACATATTTTCATGCATTCATACACAAAGAGAAATATACGCCACAACAAAAGGAGAGAATTGAGATGTAGAGGAGCATGGCACCGGGGTTAAGTAGTGATGAGTGCAGAGGGGGGAGGGCACTAACGGACGAGCACGGACGCGGACGCACGCGGTGTTACGAGTTCGATATAAAGTCAACGAAGTGGACCGGCGTTGGTGTTGTGACGGAGGGTATTAAATACGGGCGGTACCACTACTATCAGGGGTCACACGCGCCCGTGACGGTCGAATTCGAGCGCTGACGGGAACGATTTATGCTAAGTGCAGCGGGCGACGAACAGCGACGGAGGTCGGGGTGGGACAGAGCGAGCCAGATACCGGACGGCTCGCTCGACGCAGCGACGATGTGTTTGCAAGTGGAATTAAAGGTAGTGTCCCACTTCTGTGGTGGGTTTTGAACTGAGGTAGCCGTTTTGTAGAGTATGTCGTGCAACCACTATTGGCGTATTCAATTTCAATCAAACTGCTGTCCCACAGAAGAAAAGTGTAGATCACATTTTTTATTTCGTGATTTTCGTTTCATTCGATGCAGAAAGACAACCTGCCTCTACTTATTAAATTATTTGACAGAATTCACCTAAAATTGTTAGTTGTATCACCTTTTCAAATTAGTTCCAGGGCTCTGCTCACGTTAAGCAAAACGAAAAAGGTGCTCTCCTGTAAAATACTCGAAATGTGACACACTCTTTGCTTCCATAGGACGGAAGCAAGGCTCTCTGTATTAAATTTGTGCACCTTAAATTTCAAAATAAAGGGGATATTAAACTATTTCAAACCATGAAGGAATCCCTTTCCATCTGGCAGATCATTGCATATGCAATGTTACATGCCACAAACAGCCATATTCATAATAACACGTGATTCTTGGGTCCAACCAGGGTAATAAGACAAGAGACCTTAAATCGCTCAATACGAAGACATTGCTTCCTTACTACCCTGGGTTGAGCCATGCATCAAATTTTATTACAAAGCGTGTCTGTGCTGAATCTTGGCCCGGTCCTCCCAGGCCAAACTGCCGTGGTTGGCATTGACTGCCTGATCAGGAGGGCAGACATCTTGCACCATCCTCTCCATCAGCCTCATGATCTTGGTGATGTGCAGGATGGCCTCGGGCTGATTGAGCTATTCTGTGAAGGAAGTTTTTGGATTGTTACTGCGTTTAATCCTCAACCTCTACCATCCACCTCTTGGCAGACTTTCACTACTCTGGTTGCTCTGTATGGTTTCTGGCCCATGGCAGCCCTGTCCAAGCGATGCTAGCCAGTGCAGCGTGTTCAAGAGAGACCTCGCGGACGCTTTGCTTCTACTCGGCAATAAGCCACAATACCACCACACTCTGAAGAAATTGAGACAAGGGGCCCAGTACCTCAGCCACTGCTTGATTCACGTCGGCATCATATGCACATTCTGCGAGAACGCACAGAACCGCTGCCCTACGGACGCGACAGAGTGCCGACACAGCCCCACACCGCCGCACAGATACTGTCCTCGTGTGAAGCCGGCGGGAGGGTGAGCGCACACGCCCCGGAGATCCCGACAGCAGGCAACAGGTCACTGGAAGGCGCCCGGCCCCACCATGGTGCCCGCCCGACTTTAGCCCTTCTGGAGACAAATAGATGGGAGAGGGATGGGCCTATTCTATTTTATAGATTAGATTGCGCCACATAAGATATAAGTGAATAAGGTGAGAGTCGGGTACAGCGCAGCTCAGAAAGAAGAGCCAGAGACAGGCCTGTGTTGATACCTTACGTCCACCCGAGTAGGGAGTCTGCGCGATCAGTTTAAAGGAGAGTTTGCCCTGCTCAGGAAAATGACGCATGTAAAAACCTGAAGAACCGCCTACAGTCAGTTAATCAGATATTGATAGTCCAGTGTCAGGCTCAGGAGTGATTTATGAATGGTTTCTTGATGAAGTTTTGAAAGAAAGACTTAGGTCGTGGAACATCGGCCAAAAGTATTTAATTTCAAGGCAACAACTTTATTTCAGATTCTGAGGGTCACAACGAATTATGGAAACTTACAGTATCCAGTGGGAGCAAATGCAACTATGAAATAGATAATGAATGTATTGTTTCCCAGAATTGGATCCTGATCCCTCCAATTTTACTAGCGAATTAAGCTGGGTGGGGCTCAAACAAGATGGTTTTGCAGCAGGCTGTGTACTTTGGAGGACAATTGTTCGGAGGAGGCTGCTCCTTTGATTTTCGTATGGTATTAGCCTACAGAAACCTGAGGATAGCTTTCGTTTCCATGAACTTTTAAAACCCATCAGGCTGGAGCTAAATATGTTTTGCCTATTTTCGTGTCATTTTTTATTTTATGCATTTTGTCCAAGTTGTTCCCAGTACGGCTGTTGAAGTCGGAGTCTCACTGAAGTCCTCAAGGGACTTGTCACGGAGACCCCGGCCCCACCATCCGAACGAGCAACTCCCACAATGAAGGGTTAATTTAGAAGCCAAAGCCTAACCTCTCACAAAGCACAGGGACGGCCGCCCCGCCCAGGTCACCCTCTCACCAGTCAGTTGCCAGCCGACCTACGGCGGGTAAACTATTGGGCGCCGAAGTGTCTCAGGTGAACCGATCTCTAGCCTGGATATACGTTGCCACTGCATATTTCTGAGCGGCGGGCCGGAGCCCAACGCTCTACCAACTGAGCTACCGGGGATATCTCGTTAAATGGACAACACAAGCACACCTGGTGGCGGGCACATAAGCTGACGACATGTCTCTCAATTTTCATCCACAATCCTCTTATTTTTGCTTAATACATGTTGAAGCGTACATACGATTGGAGGCTTCTTTTGAGGCCAAATTTTACTGTTTTTGCATAGTAAAGAGGCAACGAGGGGGAGAGGGCTGAGTGATGTTGGATATTCCTGAATGCCAGGTGGATATTTTGCTGTACTGCATTTGGTAAAATTGTATTAACACATTTAAAGACGACCAAGGCAGTGCCAAAACAGCGGGGGGATGGGCAGCGTAGAGAAACGTCAATTCTAATAGAAAATGTCAGAGAGTAAGCTCAGATAGTTTCATATTGTTCTCGACTTTTTTGTGCGGTAACTCGTCTTTTATGTGGTGGATAGTTACAGTGGTGCTTCCAATTTAAGGTTGACTCATGCTATGCCTGTGTTCTACAGAAGTATTGAAGAGAATGCTGATGCTTTGCCCTTGAATAAAGCAAAATGACGTCGGCTACGCCTGCCGTGTGGAAGGAGAGGGTGGCTGGCCTGGTCAGCGGTTTTCTGGTATGTTCATGGTGAAAAAATTATAAATGAAAATAATAGCACTTGAGTACATATCTGTTTTTAGAGCCACCTTCATTTCGTGTCCCATCTGCTTCGCTGAAGCTTTAAGCAATGACTTTTCTTCTCTTTTTAGCTGCCCCATTCGTAGAGTAATTCTGGTACCAAGTATCTGACACCTGATGAAGTGAAACCTGATCGAACCGCGCGTTGTTCATGTTGCAGAAATACGAACTGTATATGACTATTTCCCCTGCATTTACTGATCTGTAACTCATATTTGATCTGGCCATTATGTGCACATGATTTCCATCTGTTTTTTGTGTCTGACCTATTCAGCAGCTACCCTGGGTCTATCCAGTGCTGGCTGAGCACCCATGCTAACCCTGCGCCGTGCCGAGCAGTGTGTGGAGGCGGTGGAAGAGGCCCTCAACAGCTACCTGGTACACCACGATGAGAACGAGAGCGCCAAGCTGGCCTCGTTTGAGCAGGAGATGACTCGGCTGCTGGTGGGCGTGCCGTTCGAGGAGGCCAAACTGATCCTGGTGGCGTTCATAGGTCAGTGCGGCCACACTGTGGTAAACAGAAACTAGCAGAGAACTACTGGACCCCCCCCCGGCAAGTGTTCTACATAAGTCTTTTCCATTCCCACGGTACTCTTCTAACAGAGTGATGATTGGTGACACAGTATGGCCTCAGCTGTCGGTGTGTCATGTATTGTCAAAGTTGCTCAGACCTACTGGCTGTAGACGGTGGTGCAGCTAACGAAATGTCTGGCTCCGACAAAATTAGCCTCTTGGTGTCTGCCCTGTCTGTGCCCAATGTCGTGCTGCACCACGAGTCTGACTTGGCGCGTGCGGGGCGGCAGGCCAGGCCTCTGAGCAGTCCAACAAGAGGATGCGGAAGCTGCTGGCGGTGCTGGAGCGCTGTGTACTGGCCGGTGTCCTCCCTGCCAAGTGAGCTGCGTCCTCCTTCCCTCACCCGACTTTGATGCCGTTTGTTGACATCTGGGTCCGGGATCTAGTCGAACGCTGGGGATCTTTTGCTACAGCTGTCTGCTGGCAGTTTGACTTCTATGTTAATACAGGCTGACCCCTGTGTGACCTCAGTTGAACCTCTGTATGATGGCAGTTCGACTTCTATGGGACTGAAATTTGAAGTTTTGTGTGACTGCAGTTTAATCTCCACGTGACCGCAGTTTGACCTATGTGACCACAGTTTGAAAAGTTTGACCTCAGTGACCACAGTTTGACCTGTCACCATAGTTTGACCTCTGTGACCACAGTTTAAGCTATGTGACCGTGGTTTGACTCCTGTGACCTCCGACTGACAGGCTGGTGTGTGACTCGCTGCTGGACAACGAGCAGCTGTCAGTGGCGAGGCGCGACCTCTGGACTGAGACCTTCCTGCTGCTCAGACGCGTCATCCACAAAGTCGACTACAAGGGCGTCCGCGAGATCATGAAGGTGGGTGGTATGTAATAGAGTGCGTTCAATCAGAAGCCATGCACCTACTACTGTTTAGAAATTGTCGCGGCGACTGTTCCTAGCGCAGTCAAGGGGCTTGACTCCTTTGGCTTGGTGGCTGTGCGAGAGATTTTCGGAGGCTTCAGTTTGCATGCATGGCATACTCTCCCATAGTCATTGCTGCTCCTCTCCAATGCACTCAGCCCATGATACCAGGTTACAGCACTGTTCACTGCTGTGCTGTTCACCTCTTTCTTGCTGTACGCCGCTGTACTGTTCACCTCTGTCTACCTGTGGGTTTCTTTCCCTTGTTTTGGTGTTGTTTTCTGTCTGTGTGTTTCATCTTGTGTCGCTGTGCTGTTCACCTCTGTCTCGCTGTGCACTGCCGCGCTGTTCACTAGTCTCTGGCTGTGCACTGCCGCGCTGTTGACCGCTGTGCGCTGTGTCGGCAGCTGTGTCTGGAGCTGGCGCGTCGGATCCCGGCTGACATCAGCGAGAGCGTGGTGGAACAGTTCCGAGCCATTCAGGCCGTCATCCAGCACATCTTCGACCGTGAGGCGGCGCTGCTGCCGGCCTACTTCATCGTCAACGAGATCGTGCGCTCCTACCCCGACTGCCCGGGCTTCCCGCACTGGGTAAGTGAGGTCCTCGCGACCCGCGGGGCTGCGCGGTCCTCACGGTTACTGATTACTAAACCCATACTGGGAGAGTTGGTGAAAAGAGAACAAAGTCCAAGGTAATGGAAGTGCTAGTATAATTGTAATAAAGGCTTCCATGTCGGCCCCTTAACTCAAAATGCCTGTAAAAATCAAGGACAAAGTGATTGAGTCCGTTAGAGTTTTTGCTAACCAAGTGCTGGATTTTGTTCGCTAATTATTGAATTGCGTATTAAACGCGCATTGACGGGGTCGAGCCACCTTCGCATTGACGGGGCGGGTACCCCCTAAAATCTCGAGAACCACGGTAGGTAGCGGTTTGAACGGTAAACAGCGTTGGGCTGCCCATCCACTTCTCCATCGAAACATTTGAACCATTTTTGTCAGGTCGCGTTTAAGGTCACGAGAGGTCAAAACATGCCCGTCATAGGGATAACATGTAAAATTCAGTTTTTCGGCATTTCATCTGAACAAGTAAAGATAGAGCAAAACGACTTGAACTATATGAATCCTCTTAGCAAGCCGAATCGAATGATATATAATTTGACCTTGCTAGGTCAAATCAAGATTTGACCTGACCTGAGGTCAGGTCAGGTCAAATTATATAAAATACATATCATTAGAACCGCAAAGCCCAGGCGAGTCTAATGCAGCTAAAATAAATGCTCTATCACCATCTGTTACTGAGTTATTCCGTAAAAACCATTTTTCCATGTATTTCCAATGGAGAGGTCATGCCTCGTACCTGACCTTAGGTCATCGATATCAAAAATACCGGAACATATGTTAGAGAACTCGGTGGGGCCATTATGTGATATGGTCTCAATCGGATAAGTTCACCCTGCTCCGACTTATGCTATCTTAAACTTTTTTGAGGTCGGGTCACTTGACCTGTACTGGTGACCTGACCTGAGATGACCTAACCTAAAAATTTTCCAGAAGTTGTAAAATGATGAGGGAAAAGGTATACCAGTACGGCGCTACGCGCCCTTTTCACTATCCGAAAAACCCGGGGCTCCCCCTCATGCGTGTTAAGTTAGAGCAGGTATTTCCAAAACCACCGAAATGCGAAGTTTTAGACTAATATGTTTTTACTACGATAAAAGTTCATTCAAAAACATACTGTTCAATTATTTTACTAGTTCCCTGTTCCATCCTGTGAAGTGAGTTCACTTCATACTCATCGCGACAACACTTTAAAAGCTACCTCATTAGTGTGGAAGTGTGACTAATACAGGATACATGAGTCCAATGAACAGTTTGTTACAGTGCGGCATGGCTTATATTTAATTCACGCACTACAACCTACCTCGGTACTTCAGAAAGCCCGTAGAGTGACTCGCAGCTTCCCTGGCCAGCTGCCCCGTTAGTTGTAGGTCGGGTGTGTCTGACGGCCGTGCCCGGCTCTCGGCAGAAGCTGGCCGGCCTTCTGGAGAACTTCATCGCCTCCTTCCGCTACACGGCGCAGATGGTGACCATGGTGGGCCGCCAGCACATGGTGCCTATCGTGGAGCACGCAGGTGAGGCTCGAGAACAGCGCGGCACGCCTGAGCTGCCCCGCTCTGATGCCCAGTATCAGCCCTAGTTTTGTGTGCTTACTAAGTGAAGGCATACAGACACAATGGTATGTCTGAGAAATCGCTAGCTTCTTTTTTTGTTCCGAGATTTTGTACAGTTCTTTTGATTGATCATTTTGACTTGAGGATGCGTTAACTCTGCAGTTGTTTAGCTCCCGCTTCCTCTATTTGTATCTGTTTGTTATTGTAAACTTGAACGAACGATAACGTGTGAGTTGTTTTTCTCCCTCGTCCCCGTAGGGCAGATAATATATTATGGTCCCACTGTTATCAAGGTAAATCAGATTAATCAGGTTAATATCGGATAATCTCAAATGATAGCTGCCCCCTCCCCCAAATATATTACGTTTTCGTCCATGTTAACCCCAGCTTTGCCGTTGATTTGACGCTACGTCACACACTGTGTGGAACGACGCCGGCGCCTGCCGGCCGTCACGTCTGCGCCCTGCCTGTGTTACAGCGCAGCCCAGCAGCTCGTGGAAGCTGGACCCGCTGACGCTGCGGTTCCAGGTGAAGGGCAACCTGCCGTACGAGCGGGCGGTGCTGCAGCCGCAGCGCGCGCTGCTCACCTACATGCTGCGGCAGCCGTACAGCAGGGAGATGGTCTGCTCCGTCCTGGGTCTGCAGAAACAGGTACACGGAGCTGTGTCGCAGCCGTCCTCAGGTGCAGCGACTGGTGGCCGGTGGAAATGTGCCGCAGCGGATTAGTTGGGGGAGGTGATCCTTTCCTGACGTTCGAATGTTCGTGTGTTGTATAGACAGAGACCCCAGACTGCATTACAGGAGTTAGGCTGACCTGTTGTAGTTATGAACTCCTTGATATTATTTACAACAGCTGTTCTAGTTCGATCGGATAATCTGTCGAACTTTCACTGTCGCCGTGTAGTATCACCAGATGAGCCGAAAAGGCCCAGGTGCTGTCCCGTCGCATAACGGTGAGATCGAGCTGCGTGTGCTCTGCGTCGACAGCAAAAGCAGCGATGCCTGGCTTTGGAGGACACCCTGGTGGACCTCATCTTGACGTCTATGGAGCAAATGGAAAACAACAGTTCGGACGAGTTCCGTGAGCGGGCTGCCCAGCTGTGGCAACACATCTCGGCCCAGCTGATTTACTTCGTTGTGTTCTGCTTTGCCGACTTTGCTCAACTGATCATCAAACTCCGCAAGAAGGTACCTCTCCGTACTGAAGGTACCGCGCTCTGTACACGGTAACCGATAGGTCCAGTGCTGATAGGTATACTTCCATGTGCTCCGAAAAGATAGAGTAAATGTGATCTTCACATATTTTGACCTGAAGGCGTTCATCATTCACGTCAAGTTTTCGATGTTTTTGTTAGCATGCTGTGAATTTCCATTGACCGTGGTCTGCAAGGTTTATGGGATCGGTGTGGGACTTATACGGCTGGAGGCTGCTTCTGACACGTGAGAGGGCAATGCTGATGTAGTGCACTGCCGCTGACGTGGGGCGGCGATGTCGGCTCGGAGCGGCGCTGCGGCACATGCTCTGACCCGGTGCACGTGTCTGTGGACAGCTGAAGGGCCGGCGTTGGGACCAGAGCCGGGACCACCTGATGTGGATTCTTCTCCACTACATCTCCGGCAGCATCACCAAAAATGTGGTACGTACCGCCCGCTGAACTGTGGCTACTGCCGGAAAAGGCAGCCCGTGGTTATGTCATTGACGGAGGGGAGATATGCGTCTCGACCATAGCAGCTTATGAACAAACTTTGGTATCATTCATTGGCGCCAGGCGGCCCCACCACCTCTATCCATCAACTAGTTATGTCCCCTCTGCCCTCTAGCTGACGCCTCCTCCATTGACCGTCGCTCCACCCCCTACCTGCCGATCTCCCTGTCCTTCAGCTGACGATCCCTCTGCCCTCCATCTGACGCTCCCCCTGTCCTCCAGCTGACCTCACCTCTGTCGGCAGCTGTCCGGCTTCCTGCCGCTGCTGGGCCTGTTGCGTGACCTGTACGACGCCGACACGGCGCCCATCGCCGTCCCGGACTGCTCCCGGCCCGACGCTGCCATTCAGATGGCGGCCGTCAGCATCTGGACCCATCTCCAGAAGAAGGCGCAGTCGGACCACTTCGAGTTGCCGGTGAGGCTGCTGGCTCGCCGGCTCCAGGGCTGACACCGTCCTGCGCCTGGTCTATAGCCTGGGCCATGATGCACCCAGACATGTGCACCGGATGTTGAACAGTGCTGAAACTGTGCAGATTACGCGAAGGGATGTGTAACTTACCTGCATCAGTTAAAGATTGCATTGCTGGCTGGTATGTCTGGAACTCAGTTTAGTTCATAGCAAACTGTGTGATGCAAATTGTTGTAATGCTGGGTGCCATATAACCTAATCTGGTGGTGCGCCCTAAAGCTCAAAATATGACGGTGGTGTTGTAACGCCTTGCATGACTCTCGAGTCCTTTGATGACCACGGTCTCAGAAACTGTCCGATTTCTGGACCAGACCCTGTGCCACATGTTCACTGGCGTCCTATCGCTGTGATGTAGTCGTTACCACTGAGTTGGCCAGACGCCGCCGGGTGTGTCCACGCCGCAGCGCTGTGTGACGCCGCTGTTGGCCGCAGGTGCGACTGCCGGCGTCGCTGCAGGCGCGCCACGAGCTGCTGCTGCAGCTGGTGCAGCTGCAGCGGCCGCCGGCACTGGACGCCGGCTTCAGGCTGGCGCTCATCTGCAACGGCTTTAGCACGCACGGCGAACAGATGTCCCGCCACCTCAACGTGCTGATCGAGGCCATCACGGTGGGTGATACCGGAGTTGGTGCTGTGGGGTGGGTTTTAGAGGTGGTACATAGTAAGTCGGCTTGAAAATAGTCCAGGTTAGCTAATTGTGGTGGCGCGACACCGAAATAATGCAGTCACTGGCTGACAGCGTTTAGAAGTAATGGGGGAAGTGCTGACTTGGGACTATATGACAGCGGACTGCCGCCCCAGTTCGGCGGTGGTTAGTCTAGGACCGTATGGCGTCACCGGCGCCGGCGCTGTGCTGACATCTACCGGCCGTACCTGCTGCAGGGCGGCCAGCAGCGCAGCCCCGTCAGCATGCCCGGCACCAACTGCACGGCCAGCGGACCCACCCAGCCGCTGAGCATGCCGCTGCTCGACTCTCTCACCATCCACGCCAAGATGTCCCTCATCCACGCCATCAGCGTACACATCTCGAAGGTGGTGCAGGGTGCCGGGCCGCAGCACAAGCTGTCCCAGGCCGGCGCCGCGGCGCTGCCGCCCACCGCGCTGCCGCCGGCGCTGGTGGAGACCTACTCCCGACTGCTCGTCTACGCGGAGATTGACACCCTGGGCATCAAGAACCTGACTAGTGAGACAAGGGGGAGGGGAGAAGGGAATAGAGAGTAAAAGGGGGTGTTTCAAATGGAGATCGCCCGTTTGTTGCAACTCAGTTGGTTTTTAGGTAGGGTAGTTCTTTAAAGCGCTGGGACTGGTGTCAAAACGTAATGGCGGATGGATTTTTCTGCCGCATGGTCTTACTTTATAACAATGTATGTGTATTGTGTAACAACTAGTCCTACATACCCAGGCCTAAATTGTGCCTAGTGCTCCAATAACACGGAGCAAGCCTACCTGTGTCATGTTAAACAGGTACTCTTTTCCTGAATAACTTCACTTCATTTGTCAGAATCACCAACGGGCATGATGCCCTGTTTCGAATAAAATCTGCTTGAAGAAGGAATAATCCATTGCTGGAACAATTTTGGGAAAGATTGAGCTTCAGAATCACCAGATTTAGACTGAACGAGTGTCTCAGGAAAGCACAAAGCTCTGAGATGTCCAACAATATTTTAACTTGATTTTGATCATTCCTAAGGTTGATCATTCCTAAGGTTGTTTACATCAGTCAGAATATGTGAGTACAGTTGTGTTCCCAATGCTCTGAGTACATACCGCAGTACATTGAAAACTTGCCTTTTCGTGTCTGTTCTTCCATAATTTTTTCCCGAGTTATCACTATTACGGCTGCCTTCACTGTCAGAATTAGTTTTCGCCAGCAAATGAGCAGTGTTCCACATGCCAGCTGCCGCCATATTGAACACCCAGCCAATATATGCGCAGCCTCTCCCTGGATTTTCTGGAGGCAATTCTGACACTGGGTCAGATATCTGTGGCTTAGGGCGGGCTCCAAGCGTATATTCTTGGACCCAGCGCTCAGACCCAACTATCAGCCGTGACGCCGCCGTCTCCGACCTCTCAGGCAACCTGTTGCCCATGGTGTTCAAGAACCACGCGATGGGCATGCTACACACCCTGCTGGAGATGTTCAGCTTCCGTCTGCGGCACGTACAGCACAACTACCGACTCACACTGCTGGGCACCCTCCACTCGCTGGCCAACACGCCGCAGACCAACCAGACGCAGATGTACCTCTGGTGAGAGACGCAAGTGTACCTCTGTACCTCTGTTGAGAGGCGCAGCCGTACCTCTGGTGCACTTTTGATGGGAGATAGCTCTGGTGAGAGGTGAAGATTTGTAAGGCAATATTTTGAACTCACGTCAACACTTACCAGTCACATGTTACTCATGGTAAATGTCAGTATAGTTTGGCTACAATGGCAGACACCACTTCATGCCTGCCTTGCAGTGCGTATTGTGAGGAGGCAGGAAGGTCAATAGGCTCTAAGGATAATGCACTCGTATCTCAGCACTTTTACTCTGGTTGAGTATTTGTTTATCTGCATTGACTGCCGGGTTGAGTAAATGTGCCCTGGTTCTAGTGGCGTGGGTCCTACGGCGCCACGGTCGATCACTACTTTGATTGCAGTACGTCTGAGTCCTGTCCCTGCCATGTTACCGCGGTGTCAGTACCCTGGGTGCTGTGTGTCCGCGTGGTACCGCCGTGCTCTGAGTGCTGTGTGGCCGCCCCTGCAGTTTGGAAAGCACCGCCTTGCGCATCATCAGTGGACTCGGCAACTCAGAGATCCAGACACAGATGGCCCGCTTCATATCCGAGGCCAAGTCGATCGTCTCGTCCGACTCGGAGGAGCTGAACCGCGCCCTCGTGCTCAACATTGTGCGCGCGCTGCACATCACGGGTGAGTGACACGCGTCACGGCTTCATTACGTTTCTACACATCACAGGTGGGTATTACACTTCGCGGCTTAATCGTATTGCTTTACATCACGGGTGAGTGGTGCACGTCACGGCTTAATCCCGTGCAAACGCCTTTGTCGGCAAACATCCCAGACGTGAACAACTTGACGATTCGAGACTGTAAGTGAGAAGTATAACATTTCTCCTTCAAGAGAGCAACTTCTTTGGGTTAAACGGCATCGGCTGGATTTTGGATCCGAATAGGATCGTTGAGTCATGTGTTTACTTTGGCTCCTTCGAATGCCAGATCAATTTAGACCCCTCAGAAAATATGTTAAGTTGGTCGGCAAATCGTTATAGTTTGTTTCATCTTATGAATGATATCATGGCGACAACTATGTGTCATTTTTTGTTTGAAGATTCATTGAGAAGAAACTTTTGAAGAGCTCAGAACTGGGCAGCAACCTATTTGGCAGTTGGAGAAGGGACAGGCTGAAATATGGTACCACACTACATGCATGCCTGGTATGCATTGTGCATGGAATCAACTTTTCATCAGCTGCTTCGTTTTGAGTAGATACGAAGAGGAGACTCTTCTTACAAGCCGGCGGAGCTTAATAATTTTCACTTGGCCCTTAGTTGCCTGGGTATGGTTCGGACTCTGAATAGTCCGTTGTTGCTTGGGTGTGTTTCGGGCTCTGGATGACCCGTAGTTGCCTGGGTATGCTTTGGCCCCTGGGTGGCCTGCAGTTGCCTGGAATGGTTTGGACTCTGGATGACATGTAGTTGCCTGGGTATGCTTTGGCCCCTGGGTGGCCTGCAGTTGCCTGGTATGGTTCAGCCCTGGATGGCCTGTAGTTGCCGGGGTATGGTTCGACCTTTGATGACCCGTAGTTGCATGGGTATGGTTTGGCCCTGGGTGACCTGCAGTTGCCTGGTATGGTTTGGACTCTGGATGACATGTAGTTGCCTGGGTATGCTTTGGCCCCTGGGTGGCCTGCAGTTGCCTGGTATGGTTCAGCCCCTGGATGGCCTGTAGTTGCCGGGGTATGGTTCGACCTTTGATGACCCGTAGTTGCATGGGTATGGTTTGGCCCCTGGGTGACCTGCAGTTGCCTGGTATGGTTTGGACTCTGGATGACATGTAGTTGCCTGGGTTGCTTTGGCCCTGGGTGGCCTGCAGTTGCCTGGTATGGTTCAGCCCCTGGATGGCCTGTAGTTGCCGGGGTATGGTTCGACCTTTGATGACACGTAGTTGCATGGGTATGGTTTGGCCCCTGGGTGACCTGCAGTTGCCTGGTATGGTTTGCACTCTGGATGACATGTAGTTGCCTGGGTATGCTTTGGCCCCTGGGTGGCCTGCAGTTGCCTGGTATGGTTCAGCCCCTGGATGGCCTGTAGTTGCCGGGGTATGGTTCGACCTGTTGATGACCCGTAGTTGCATGGGTATGGTTTGGCCCCTGGGTGACCTGCAGTTGCCTGGTATGGTTTGGACTCTGGATGACATGTAGTTGCCGGGGTATGTTTCGGCCTCTAAGTGGCCTAAAGTTGCTGTTGTATGTGATAATAGCTGAAAGGGTATATCAAATTCAAGTTTTGCTCCCAGTACGAGCTTCCTACTGAAGGCTCTCGAAGCCTCTCGGGGAAGTTGTCGCAGGCCCAGTCCTGAGCCATGTTCGAAGTGTCGAGATCATTTCACTCCCTCTGGAAATGCTCTGGAAGTGCTCTCATTCCACGAGAGCATTTCCAGGACACGGCCGAGGAAAAGGGGCCTCGTTTTCAGCAGTTTTAATGCGACTGTCCTCACACATCGGTTGTCTCGGATTTATGTGCTTAATTGACTCCTGACGTTGCTTCATGAAGAGCTGTGACAGGTCGTGGTCCACCTGAATCGAACGAAGGATTGAAGTCGAGTTTTGATCGTTCTGACTGTTTGACAGAAGTCCGGGCTTCTCCTACGATGTAAAGCCAGGGAATGTGTGTTTCGTTGTCAGGAATGGTGCTGAAGAATTTTAACGATAGATTGGGAAGATATAAACCTCAAAATGGACTCGAAACCTCAATGCAAGAGCAGTAACAACAGCAGTAACGTATCATTGCTATGTTAAGTTAAACACTTTTAAAGTGGAAATGCTTGCCATTTGATTCGGCGGTAAAAGGTCCACATTTAGTTTTGATCCTTTGTGTTTTGGTCCTCCGTCTCCTTAAAGAGTGAATACTTTCCTCGGAGGTAAAAGCGTAGATACTTCAATGGGACTCACGTGGAATCCTTTGTCGTGTAGAACAGGTTTCGTGAGCGCACAAATGGTCATATTCTAAAGTTGCTACATGGTTTATAGCTTGATGCTTTTGTGCAATCACTAGGTTTAGCCTCCACAACTGGGATTTCCAATCAGCGCTTTTTAAGTCTATCACAGTGGGGAGGGCGTCGGGCCCTTAGGGGCTCAGCGAAAGCTAATATGGCACACCTACTTCAGGGGCGAATGAGAACGCGGTGTCAACTTGCAAACTTGCACAAGCCAACATTTCAAAATAAACACTAAATTCATTTTGTCTGTTCTATACCCGCTTGTGTTGCCGTTTTCAGTGCTGTGATAGACTGGAGGTCACTTAATGGCAACACTTACCAGGCTTGCCGACTCGCTGTCCCGCTCCGTACTGAATTCCCGACCCTTCGTCCCCATCTGCCTGTCCGAATCCAGGTCGTCTCATCGTGCCGGTATCAAGCAGATGTCGCTGCCGGCGCCTGGTCAAGCGCTTCCTCTGATAGCCCCACCAGCAGCCGGCTTGTGTGCGTTTTGCCTGGGTGCCGTTAAGGGTGTGTGCTGGCTGTGGCTGCCGGTGGAGAGCGCTAACGCTGGGGTATGGTGGTGCGTGCCGGCTGACGCTTGGCGAGGGGCTCTGACGCTGGCCACCGTTTGTCGGCAGGCTGTGACACCCGACCAGGTAGGTGATGAACCGCACGCTGGCATGTCATTTACCCACGTATACTCTCTCTCTCTCTCTCTCTCTCTCTCTCTCTCTCTCTCTCTCTCTCTCTCTCTCTCTCTCTCTCTCTCTCTCTCGTGGAATTGTTGTAGATGGTCAGTGCTATGTCCTGCTGCATGTTTGCCTGCATCATCGTTTCTGTGTCGTTGAGACTGCGCGCCGGTCTTGCTTGGAACTCTCCCAGAGTTACCTGAGACTGCCCCCTTCATCGTGCTCCTGTCGGCGACTGAGGTGTGCTGGAATGGCTGTAGACTAGATGTTTCCGCCTCCTGATTGTCTGTCTTTGGTTCCTTAGTGGTGTTCCACAATTTTCTCAATGTTCTTATTCTGATAGCTGCATGGTAAACTGCCATGCTTGTTTGTTGAAGTTTAACATTTTTTGTTCTTTTTGAAAGAGTTTGACTCCTTTCATTTTAGCGCTGTTCTAGTGCCGGGCCTCGTAAAGGCACGAATAGGAACACTGGATATTTTTTCGATGATGTACATATGGAGAAATTTAAGCACGTTAGATTTCCGGGATGAATCAACAGTAAACCATGCAATACTAAAGTGCTAGGTGACGATTACCGCTCAGTTCAGTGTTATTTCACCGTCAATTCAGAAATGAGTGTCATTAAGCAGTTAAAACTGAGCACTTGTTCAGAAAATTCACCCCCCCACTCTCCCTACTGATTTAAGGCTGACAAGATTCGTGGTATCACACTGTCAACGTATTTCCCTAGACCTAAAGATATTTTGAATCGTTTTGAATCACTGTCTCGCAGGCGATACTTCGGCTCCAGAACGTAGCGCCTGGGAATACATTTTGGGAGGCGCCTGTTGACGCTTCCGCATGATTTAGAGTGATTTTGAATCTCCTTGAACCATACCCTTAACAAGCTAAATCCATACCTGACATGTATTCGTGTGAAGGTAACATTTACCTTACCTACCTTACCTTATATGACTGGGGACTAGATAAGGCGCCGAGGCTCGCATTTAAGTCCTCCCTCAACGAGCTCTTACTAATCCAAAATTAAGATGCCCCCATGGACGGCTAATGTAAATAGACGCCGGCCAGTGACGATGCAGGTTATTTTTCTAAGTGTTGCTGACTGGCGAGGTGACTGCCCAGCCTGGGAGCGAGTTTCAGTAGTTGACTGCTATGGTAGTAAGGTGGTTCCGCCTCTCTCCCCGATGGGGGTCTCTGGCTTCCTGATCTTCAGGGAGTGACCCCAGGTATAAGAGTTGGTTGCTGGGTGAAAAGGAGATCCTCTCTCTCTTCATTACGCAGTCAGGATATTGTAGACTCAGATCATGTCTCTACTGCGTCGGCGGTAAATGAGGGAGGGAAGGTCGAATACCCTGATCCTGTCCTGTGGAGACCTTCTGCTGTCTTCCACATACAAAGTCTCTATCCAGTTTAGGAGGTTGCCAGCTACTCTGGTGCGGGACGGAATCAAACGCTTTGCTGAAATATAAGTACTCAACATCTATGGGCATATTGTCTTTGATGGCCTTTGTCCAATTCTCCATTGTGCGTAGAAGCTGTGACATACGTGATCTGTTGGGGAGAACACCATGCTGTACTTTGCTGGGTTATTCGGGCTCGGTTAGAAACTTTACTAGTGTGTCACGGATCAGTCATTCCAGGACCTTTGGTACTACCGGGGTCAGGCTAATTGGTGGGTAGTTAGAGGAGTCCTGTCTGCACCCTTCCTTGAATATGACAGTTACTACATCTTCTTTTCCCTGTTTGGTTACAGAGGCTGGCTCTAGGGACCTGCTAAAGAGAGTGTGCAATGGTACACTCAGTGGCCAGGCTAGTTCCTACAGAACTCTGGCGTGAAGCCCATTACGTCCAGGCGAGGAGGTTCCTAGGTCATATGGTGCATAGAGGCCCAATTAGTAGTTGCAGCAAATTGCTTCATTGTTGTCGCCGCGGTTTCCACCGGGGTATATTTACACACACACAGCTTCAAGTGCACACTTAAAATACAATCGACAATTGGGCACATGCCCCCCATCCACCATCCCTTGCCCACAGTCCAATATATATCCCTTCGCTACCCCCTCCTTTCCCCACTCCCATCCCCTTTTCCAGTACAAACTACCGCACATGCTCTCAATCATCACACTGCACACAGAGCATCCACACTTCAAAACTCAGACACAGTCCCCAACCAACCAACCACGACCGTCCAACCGGAGCAAGTGCACGGCTAGCCACCACGAAGTTTGTGAGAGCCCTCTATATGATGGCACTTTACATTCACTTGAACATAATATCGGAAAGTACCATCCATCACATCCACATGCACATACACATGCACCCGTCATACAGTAATTCTTTCATAATTACACTTGTCGCGAACAGCAATATTCTACGTGCTAAGAAAACATTTGCGACCCAGTTTTCTATAAATCGTTATGTATTTTTAAGTGTTAAGTCATGCCGTTTTACGTGTGTTGAAAACGGGTCATCATGCCGTGAAGGCTGGGAATCTTTGCTTAAAACTGTGGTTTATGATTGATTAGTTCGCACTGGATGTTAGTCAAAGAAGGTAGGAGCAACCGCATAACTCTAAGATAAAATATATACCTCAAATCCCGTTCGCTACAAGCAACCCTTCACTTGCCACTTCAGACATTTCTGTGCCTGCCTAAATCGGGGATGAGATGGAACCTGTCCAGTTATAGGTTTTTGTCTAACATTAAAACATCCGACTCGGCCAATACAGCGAAAGAGAAACACCAGTAAACCTTACCCGCCGGGGAGGCGGCGGTGTCCGGGTACTGCGGTGGAGGGATACGCGGTCAGAGTCGGTCTCTGTGGCCGGCCAGCGGTCAATAGCGAGCGCGTGTCTATCCACCGCACTGCGGTGTACTGCTCATCCGGCCTCAGCCGCCCATGTCACCGCCCAGCCGCATCTTAGCGGCGCCCAGCCCGCTAGTGGGGTCGATATCCAGGGCCAATGCCAACCATTGGTCTAGAACGGACAGCAGACTAAAACAATCAATATGTGGACGTCGGTGCCAACATTAGTGTAATGATGTTACCACGCGCAGTACGATGGGGGTACCCACCCTCCACTGAGGTTTGGACGGATTGCCCAAAAACGGAGACCACAGCGCCGCCATACAGGGTATACCTGTTATCTACCCTTTTCGGCATGTAGTAGGTAACGGGAGTTGTATATCGAAAACCTGAGGTTCAAATAGGGGCCGCTATGAAGTCTCCATCGGAAATGCATGTAAATATCCCCTTATGCAGGTTTATAACTCCGCAGAGTATGGGGATAGAGCGTTTATTTTAACGTCATTTTATTTGGATTACAACTGCGGCTCGAGCGATGTGCATTGTACCCTTTGTTGATCTGACCTTAGGTCAGGCTTATTTGAGGCTTTGGCTTGGCCATACGATGCATCATTGGATTGCGCTGGACAGAATGACTCCACTGTTGCCTCCAAATGTTCGATAGTTCCTCCCTGCCAGTCTTTACGACGCAAAACTTAGGTTTGTGTTGCATCCACATGGAGCATCATTCTATCTCAAGTGACCTCAAAAGTGACCTGACAAAAATATATTCCGGAAATTTTCGGTAGAAATCAAAACGCGCTATCTAACGCCGGTTTCCGTTTTTCGCTACCTGGCGTGGTTTCTCAAATATTATGGGGATGGGTACCTGCCCCCCGTAATGGTAAAATAAATTAGATTGGTGCAATTATAGAAAAAACCAAGCGTTGAGACAGGTCGGCCATTCACCGCACAGCCTTTCTTTAACTAGTTTTGAAGCCACGAGAGAGAAAATGATCCAAACAATGTTAATTACCCTCAAAATAATTTTGCCAAAAGTATTCGTTAATGAATATTTGGCTATAAGATGAGTCGGGTACAGTTTTGAATGTTAAAAATGTTGCGATGGGTGATAGAGGGGTTTCTTCTAAAGAAAAGAATATCGGTATGGATTTGTAATCGTACCTTTTCAGATAGACGGATGATAAATTAAAAGCATAAAAATAATAATAAGTAGCACGAAAGGCATAAAAGTATAAGCATAAAAATGTTAGTAGCAGTGATATGACGGGACACTGCTGTGACAGGTAACTACGGTGTAATAGGACCTTGATGTGTATTAGTTCATGACGATGTGATAGGGCACTGGTGTTTGATGGGTAATTTCGATATGATGGGGCACTGCTGTGTGACAGGTAGCGACAGTGACAGGTAGTTGTTGTGCGATGGGGTACTGCAGGTAGCGATAGAGACATGTAACTGCAGTGTAACGGGACACTGATGTGTATTAGCTTATGACGATGGGGTGGGCAATGCTGTATAACAGGTAGGGACGATTTGACGAGTCACTGATGAGTGACGGCTGGTTCCAGGATAAATGTTCGTAAACGCAGATGTTCGTGTGCCTTATTCTGAACATAAGATGTGCGTATGGCTAATGTTCGAACAACAGTAGTTGTGAACACTGGTGCATGCGAACATATGTTAACGAATAAATGTGGTGTAAACATTTCCGCTTACGACAATTTGTCCAGATACCGTGACAGGTGACGAAAGACGGATGTGTGACAGGTAACGACAGTGTGACGGGGCACTGGTGTGTGACAGGCAACGACGGTGTGACGGGGCAAGAATGTGTGGCAGGTAACGACGGTGTGACGGGAGATGGATGTGTGACAGGCAACAGCGGTGTGACGGGGCACGGATGTGTGACAGGTTACGACGGTGTGACGGGACACGGATGTGTGACAGGCAACGGCGGTGTGACTGGACACGGATGTGTGACAGGCAACGGTGGTGTGACGGGACACGGATGTGTAATATGTAATGACAGTGTGACGGGACACGGATGTGTGACAGGCAACGGCGGTGTGACTGGACACGGATGTGTGACAGGCAACGGTGGTGTGACGGGACACGGATGTGTAACATGTAATGACAGTGTGACGGAACACGGAGGTATAACATGTAATGACAGTGTGACGGAAGACAGATGTGTGACAGGCAACGACGGTGTGACGGGGCACGGATGTGTGACAGGCAACGACGGTGTGACGGGGCGCAGAAGTGTGACAGGTAACGACGGTGTGACTGGACACGGATGTGTGACAGGCAACGGCGGTGTGACTGGACACGGATGTGTGACAGGAAACGGTGGTGTGACTGGACACGGATGTGTGACAGGCAACGACGGTGTGACTGGACACGGATGTGTGACAGGCAACGGCGGTGTGACTGGACCCGGATGTGTGACAGGCAACGACGGTGTGACTGGACACGGATGTGTGACAGGCAACGACGGTGTGACGGGATACGGATGTGTGACAGGCAACGACGGTGTGACGGGGCATGGATGTGTGATAGGCAACGACGGTGTGACTGGACACGGATGTGTGACAGGCAACGACGGTGTGACGGGACACGGATGTGTGACAGGTAACGACGGTGTGACGGAACACGGATGTGTGACTGGTAACGACGGTGTGACGGGACACGGATGTGTGACAGGTAACGACGGTGTGACGGGACACTGGTGTGTGACAGGTAACGACGGTGTGACGGGGCACGGATGTGTGACAGGTAACGACGGTGTGACGGGACACGGATATGTGACAGGCAACGGCGGTGTGACGGGACACTGGTGTGTGACAGGTAACGACGGTGTGACGGAACACGGATGTGTGACAAGTAACGACGGTGTGACGGGACACTGGTGTGTGACAGGTAACGACGGTGTGACGGAACACGGATGTGTGACAGGTAACGACGGTGGGACGGGACACTGGTGTGTGACAGGCAACGACGGTGTGACGGGACACTGGTGTGTGACAGGTAACGACGGTGTGACGGGGCACGGATGTGTGACAGGCAACGACGGTGTGACGGGGCACGGATGTGTGACAGGCAACGACGGTGTGACGGGACACTGGTGTGTGACAAGTAACGACGGTGTGACGGGACACTGGTGTGTGACAGGTAACGACGGTGTGACGGAACACGGATGTGTGACAGGTAACGACGGTGTGACGGGACACTGGTGTGTGACAGGCAACGACGGTGTGACGGGACACTGGTGTGTGACAGGTAACGACGGTGTGACGGGGCACGGATGTGTGACAGGCAACGACGGTGTGACGGGGGCACGGATGTGTGACAGGCAACGACGGTGTGACGGGACACGGATGTGTGACAGGCAACGGCGGTGTGACGGGACACTGGTGTGTGACAGGCAACGACGGTGTGACGGGACACTGGTGTGTGACAGGTAACGACGGTGTGACGGAACACGGATGTGTGACAGGTAACGACGGTGTGACGGGACGCTGGTGTGTGACAGGTAACGACGGGTTGACGGAACACGGATGTGTGACAGGTAACGACGGTGTGACGGGACAGGGATGTGTGACAGGCAACGACGGTGTGACGGGGCATGGATGTGTGACAGGCAACGACGGTGTGACTGGACACGGATGTGTGACAGGCAACGACGGTGTGACGGGACACGGATGTGTGACAGGTAACGACGGTGTGACGGAACACGGATGTGTGACAGGTAACGACGGTGTGACGGGACACGGATGTGTGACAGGTAACGACGGTGTGACGGGACACTGGTGTGTGACAGGTAACGACGGTGTGACGGGGCACGGATGTGTGACAGGTAACGACGGTGTGACGGGACACGGATGTGTGACAGGCAACGGCGGTGTGACGGGACACTGGTGTGTGACAGGCAACGACGGTGTGACGGGACACGGATGTGTGACAGGTAACGACGGTGGGACGGGACACTGGTGTGTGACAGGCAACGACGGTGTAACGGGACACTGGTGTGTGACAGGTAACGACGGTGTGATGGAACACGGATGTGTGACAGGTAACGACGGTGTGACGGGACACTGGTGTGTGACAGGCAACGACGGTGTGACGGGACACTGGTGTGTGACAGGTAACGACGGTGTGACGGGACACTGGTGTGTGACAGGCAACGACGGTGTGACGGGACACTGGTGTGTGACAGGTAACGACGGTGTGACGGGGCACGGATGTGTGACAGGCAACGACGGTGTGACGGGGCACGGATGTGTGACAGGCAACGACGGTGTGACGGGACACGGATGTGTGACAGGCAACGGCGGTGTGACGGGACACTGGTGTGTGACAGGCAACGACGGTGTGACGGGACACTAGTGTGTGACAGGTAACGACGGTGTGACGGAACACGGATGTGTGACAGGTAACGATGGTGTGACGGGACACTGGTGTGTGACAGGTAACGACGGTGTGACGGAACACGGATGTGTGACAGGTAACGACGGTGTGACGGGACACGGATGTGTGACAGGTAACGACGGTGTGACGGGACACTGGTGTGTGACAGGTAACGACGGTGTGACGGAACACGGATGTGTGACAGGTAACGACGGTGTGACGGGACATGGATGTGTGACAGGTAACGACGGTGTGACGGGACACTGGTGTGTGACAGGCAACGGCGGTGTGACGGGACACTGGTGTGTGACAGGTAACGACGGTGTGACGGAACACGGATGTGTGACAGGTAACGACGGTGTGACGGGACACTGGTGTGTGACAGGCAACGACGGTGTGACGGGACACTGGTGTGTGACAGGTAACGACGGTGTGACGGGGCACGGATGTGTGACAGGCAACGACGGTGTGACTGGGACACGGATGTGTGACAGGCAACGGCGGTGTGACGGGACACTGGTGTGTGACAGGCAACGACGGTGTGATGGGACACGGATGTGTGACAGGCAACGGCGGTGTGACGGGACACTGGTGTGTGACAGGCAACGACGGTGTGACGGGACACTGGTGTGTGACAGGTAACGACGGTGTGACGGAACACGGATGTGTGACAGGTAACGACGGTGTGACGGGACACTGGTGTGTGACAGGTAACGACGGTGTGACGGAAAACGGATGTGTGACAGGTAACGACGGTGTGACGGGACACGGATGTGTGACAGGTAACGACGGTGTGACGGGACACTGGTGTGTGACAGGTAACGACGGTGTGACGGAACACGGATGTGTGACAGGTAACGACGGTGTGACGGGACACGGATGTGTGACAGGTAACGACGGTGTGGCGGGACACTGGTGTGTGACAGGTAACGACGGTGTGACTGGACACGGATGTGTGACAGGTAACGACGGTGTGACGGGACACGGATGTGTGACAGGCAACGACGGTGTGACGGGACACGGATGTGTGACAGGTAACGACGGTGTGACGGGACACGGATGTGTGACAGGCAACGACGGTGTGACGGGACACGGATGTGCGACAGGTAACGACGGTGTGACGGGACACGGATGTGCGACAGGTAACGACGGTGTGACGGGACACTGGTGTGTGACAGGTAACGACGGTGTGACTGGACACGGATGTGTGACAGGTAACGACGGTGTGACGGGACACGGATGTGCGACAGGTAACGACGGTGTGACGGGACACTGGTGTCGCGAGATCCTGGTGGCGGTGATGCAGGCCACGCCGCACGTCTGGCCGCGTCACACTCTGGACCTGTTCCCGGCGCCGGTCCGCGACTTCTTCGGCCAGTATCCCAGCCAGCGGGATGACAAACAACAGCTGCGGGTTAGTGTCGCACGTGGCGGAGTGGGTCTTCAGCTGCGGGTTAGTGTCGCACGTGGCGGACTGGGTCTTCAGCTGAGGGTTAGTGTCGCACGTGGCCGAGTGGGTCTGGTCGACTCTCAGCTGTGGGTTAGTGTCGCACGTGGCGGACTGGGTGTGGTCAGCTCTCAGCTGAGGGTTAGTGGCGGAGTGGGTCTGGTCAGCTCTTAGCTGAGGGTTAGTGTCGCACGTGGCGGAGTGGGTGTGGTCAGCTCTTAGCTGAGGGTTAGTGTCGCACGGGGCCGAGTGGGTCTGGTCGACTCTCAGCTGAGGGTTAGTGGCGGATGGGTCTGGTCAGCTCTCAGCTGAGGGTTAGTGGCGGAGTGGGTCTGGTCGACTCTTAGCTGAGGGTTAGTGTCGCACGGGGCGGACTGGGTGTGGTCAGCTCTCAGCTGAGGGTTAGTGGCGGAGTGGGTCTGGTCAGCTCTTAGCTGAGGGTTAGTGTCGCACGTGGCGGAGTGGGTCTGGTCAGCTCTTAGCTGAGGGTTAGTGTCGCACGGGGCCGAGTGGGTCTGGTCGACTCTCAGCTGAGGGTTATGTGGCGGAGTGGGTCTGGTCAGCTCTCAGTGTGTTCCCATGGACTCCAGTCGTTGTCTAACCTTGTTTTTAACACACGTGGATGTGCCTGCGTCAGAACCACGTGATCAACGTAATGGATTGCAGCGAATAGAGTGCTCAGAGGTTCTAATTGTCTGTTTTGTTCGCGTTTTCTTTACTGTGTTCTTCTCTCGGGTGAGCTGGGCCACGCGGCGTACTGTGTCGTGGTTTTGGGCAGCCGCTCACCCTGGTTGCGTTTCAGAACATGGTGGACGAGGAGTATCGCAAGTATATGTCGATGAACAACGAGAACGACATCATCGCGCACTTCACCATCCAGGGGCCGCACCCATTCTTCATCTGTCTGCTGTGGAAGATGTTGGTGGAGACCAACCGGATCACGCCCATCGCCTACAAGTGGGTGTTCCCGGCAGCGCTCGTAGACCTGGGCACCAGCGTCATATTTCAGTCAAACAGCGCAATGCACTTAGCTAAAATATTAAATTATGAAGAAACATATGTGGGTTAATGTTGATCCCTTATTAATTGTGTATGTAAAATTTGGCTACACCAGAGACATGCTAGCCACGCGGCACTGTCTGACACCCAAATTGAAAATTGCCGGTGCCGTTCAGCTTCTGAGGGGAACACTGCAGTTGAGAGATGTCTGCAGTTGTGGTGTCATTTCTAGAACGAGATTCTGGTACGACTATTTGACTGCAAACATCACACCCACATTACTAGCCGCTGCTCTTGGTGTTGACTTGAAAGGACTTGAGCGAATACCAGCGACTGGACTGACAGCTGGACTGCGCTCATAAACCTAGTTTCTACTCCGTGAGCTGAAATTCAGCGTTTATTTGCGTGCAGCAATTCGCAATCCCTGGGGGATGCCTGCAGCTGCACGGAAAGCTCTACTCATGCATCATTCATGCCGTATCGCTCATGGAAAAGGTTCCCTTGACAACATTGAACCGTATGAATTTTTCTGTAATTGAGACAAAAAAACGAGAGAAAAAATAAAACCATGAATCATGGCTGAGTGGCATCGTGGCTTCGTTACTAGACTCGAGGTTTGGAGAGCATGGATTAACGCGGGTTCAACCTGCAGGGCGGGAAATTGGCTCCCATGTCCGATTCGAGCATTTGAAGAGGTACCTTAAAGACTGAAGCCAACGCTCCCATTTCTGCTGCGTTGTGCCTGTTAAAAGTGACCCTAATTAAATTAAATGGAATGAAAGATGTGTGTTCCGCCACGGGGCCACGATCGATTGCTCTCCCCTCTCCTAGTGCGAGCTGATCGATTGCCCCCCTCCCCTAGTGTGAGACGACCGATTGCGCCTTCCCCTAGAGCGAGTCGATTGATTGGCCGTCGCCCCCACTGTGACCCCGGCGTGGCCGTGTGGTTGAAGACGGGGCGGAGCGCGCTGGTTAGGGCGGTATTTGTACCTGCACCAGGGTGCTGGAGCGGGGCGGGCCGAAGGCGCTGACGGTGCACCTGCGCACCTTCTGCGACTACCTGATCCACGTGTTCAGCAACTCGCCGGACGGCGGCTACTTCAAAAAGTGTGTGGACGGCGTCAACAAACTGATATGGACCTACAACATCATCACCATCGACCGACTCATACTCTGTCTGGTGAGAGAGGGAGAGAGAGGGGTGATGATAATCTTATTAGTCATGATTTATTCTCTAGTTATAAAGTTTCCTGTGTGCTTGCTGGACTCTGAAAACTGTAAATTATTTGGTTTTCTGTTGGGGTGCAAGCTTAATGTCCTGCACGTCACGTTCCGGCAGACCTGAGCAGTGGTCGTACTCGGGTTACTCACGATGGTGGCACCGCTGCATTTTCCACAGGTTCTGCGTCCCAACGAGGCCAACGAGCTCCGCGTGTGCTTCTTCCTGATCCAGATGCTGGTGCTGACGCCGCCCTCGGAGTTCATCCAGCGAATCAAACGTTTCGTGGCGGAGAACGACCCGCGTCACTGGCGCCAGGATAACTGGTGAGAGGCGGCGCCCCAGTCTGCCACAGCCAATGGTGGAGTGACGGCTCCCAGTGGTGCGGGCGGCTGGCGAGTGCGCTGAGTACATCACGGCCACAGGATAGTTCAGATCTAATCCGGGACACTTCAAAGCCCTCTTTAACAATCCTGGCTGATCCGTTTAATTACGGCGGTGTTTAATCCGAATACAACCCAACGAAAAACACCACCAGTCGGGAAGGAGGGAGGCGGGGGTCCGGGCGGTGCATTCGGCCAGCCCGCTCGCTCGGCCCGATCTCTGACATTCTGTATGTTGGGGAAAATGTTGCGGGCTCGTTCCACCCAGAGGCAGGACTTGGCGCCCTATTCTAGCTCAAACCTAACTTACACCCCTGCCATCTCCGACGCTATGTGACCGCAGCAGTTGTTTCTTCGTCACCGTAACCTCTCCCCCAATGACCAGTGCGCGATCGTGAGAATAAAAATACATCAGGATCCAAAATTACTCAATTTTGCTGTTCAGTATGTCAAGGGATTGGGAATTCATCAGGAGTATTGGATCTGTGACGCACCCGTGCGTGCACTCCACGAGAATCCATACCTGCCGCAGACCGTGGACTCATATTCACCCAGAGCCTGACTCGGGTCTATCCTGGGCGTGCCTGGGCCAAGTTTGTAGGTGCCTCTACATACGGTAAAACATGTAGCCGGAACATCAACTAAAAACGTCAACGACAAAAAGAATAGGGTCGCCCGGTCTCACCCGTGTGTCTCCGCGTTAAATCTGCCGCACAGACACAAGGGCCGTGTTTACGGCATCTGTGTATTTGGTGGAGGTTAACATCTCTCAGGCTATGTAGGCTCCACCCATCTTCGTCGTGGCCTTGGGTCCTTTGTTCGTTCTGTGAAAACAACGAACACAGAACACTTGTCTGAAATTCAAGGCTCTATAGGTGGCACGGGAGTAAATGTCACAGGTGCCCCATTTTTTTGGAAATATTGTTTCTGTTTGTTGTGCATGCTCCCCAGATATGCTCATTGTACAGTGTATACAAAGGTATGACGTTATACTCATCTTGCCGCCAAGCTTGGCCACGCCCTCATCTCCAAATCATGTTCGACACTAGAACGCTTTACATGGTGTCCACATATGTATGCACACGCATGAACACGTCTAAAATAGATCGTGATGTCGGCGATTGTCCTAATCCTCCTGTTCACAGGCACGAGAAGCACCTGGCCTTCCACCAGGCCTACCCTGAGCCTTTCGCGCCGGAGGACGTGCTGGCCGAACAGCAGGGCAAGCCGGCGCAGGCCTACCAGAGCCTGCCCGTCTACTTCAGCAACGTCTGCCTGCGCTTCCTGCCCGTGTTCGACATCCTGATCCAGCGCATCCTGGAGTGTCCTCAGGGCGACGCCATCGGCCTCATCCTCGACCAGATGGGAAGCCTGTACAAGTTCCACGACAGGCCGGTGACCTTCCTGTACAACACGCTGCACTACTGCGAGCGGCCGCTCTCGGAGTGGCCCAAGATCAAGCGCAAGCTGGTCTCCGTGATCGTGGGTTCGCAGGCCGAGGTCAAGCCCAAGGGCTGGTGTCTGACGGACGAGATGAGTGAGTACCTGTCGGCGGCGTCGGCGGCGGCGCCCGGGGACGACCAGGACCAGTGGCGACCTCAGCTCGACTACTACCACCGGCTCATGCAGAGACTGCTGGACGCTCTCGCCGACAAGCCCGCCTTCCCCAGCCTCGAGTGGCGCTTCAACGAGTTCCCGAACGCCAGCGCGCACGCGCTGTACTGCAGCTGCCTGGAGCTGATGGCGCTGCCGGTGCCGCCGTCGGATGTGGTCACGGCCCTGCTGCAGCTGCTGCTCACCGGCTACGTGGCGCTGCCCAAGGACCAGCTGATGGCGTGGTTTAACGCGCTGGGCCTGCTGCTGACTTGGCTGCCGGAGCCGTACTGGCGCGCGCTGACCGACCGGCTGCTGGCCGCGCTGGCCGCCCTGCCGGCCGACTCCAGCGGCATCTTTGACCAGCTGCAGCTGGACTGGCGGCTGGCTGTGTGTCAGTGCAGCGAGCCGCTGCTGCTGCTGGCCGCCTCGCACGCCTTCTGGAACCACGCCACGCAGGGTCAGATGGCGGCGCTGCTGACACTGCTGCGCGGCCGCCTCCGCGAGCTGGTCCGCTCCGAGGCACAGTTCATCTACGTGTGCCACCTGGTGGCGCCGTTCCTGGACCGGCTCAACACCAGCTCCGTGTTCGAGCTGACCAAGACGCTGTACGACACCCTGGAGGAGGTGGACCGCGTGGGTGGCGAGCTGCGCCACATGGACCACGTCAGCGACCTGCTGTACCACGTCAAGTACATGCACACGGGCGACTCGACCAAGGCTGAGGCGGAGCGGGTCATCAGGGCGCTGCGGCCGGCGCTGCAGCTGCGGCTGAGGTTTATCACGCACCTGAACCTGGAGGAGATCCCAGGTCTGGACGACCCGGCCACGCCGGCGCAGCAGCAGCAGCCGCCCACCCCTGCCGCCCAGCAGCACGGGTCGGCCTGATGCTGCCGCTCCGCTGCTCGGCGTGGGCGGATCTTGCCGGCTGAGGATCTCCATCCGGTGTTAACACGTGGGCGGATCTCGATGGCTGGGGATCTCCATCCTCCGGTGCCGGTGCGCGCGTAGATCTCCGTCCGGCGCTGGCGCGCGGGCAGACCTGGTTGACTCAGGCTCTCCTTCCTATGCTGGTGCGTTGGTGGATCTCGCCGTTTGAGGGCGAGTGTGCAGAAACCATACAAGGCAGCGGTGGGGCGAGCTTTTGTATAGTGCAAAGACTAGGTTTTGACGGCAATCCTTGTGAGTTGTAATGTGTTTCGTATTATGTCGTGATGCGGGAGCAAAACAGAGTGTGTCGCGTGTCTGCTGCAATGTTTTTTTCTGTCAGGGTGTTCTGCAGTCATGTGTCTCGGCTTGTTCTGTCGTGACAGCTTCAGATTGCCGACACCGTGAGTGCTCCTGTCCGAAAATGGTGCGCTTGTGTCGCTGTTACGTACAAGTAGGGCCGGATCCTTCGGCCATTGTCGGTTGGAATTAATGATGCATCGTTTGTGCTGTATTGCTCATCCGCGTATGCCTTCATGCAACCATTTTTGCAGCGCGTTTAACGTATTGGAATATCATCTGCAGTATTGTTTTACGGTGTCATGTGATGCCCGCCGATTATTTGGGGGGGGTGACTTTGTATAATAAACTGATAGCGACGTGAGAATCAGGCCGAATTTGCAATCGTGAAAGGCATCTCGAGCTTGGCATCAACAGGCAAAGGTGTACTATCCTGTTGGTAGTATTTAACCCGGCGAAGAGTGTTGCTAATTCACACACGCATTAGCAACCAGGCGAGTGATGACAGTCCTTGCATGCTATGAGGCCACAGGAAGGCAATTAGTTGCGGAGTGGGCTGTCATGTCGACCAGCCACTGTTGCACGCCTCGGCAGCAAGGGAAACATTAGCTAATGGAAATGGTAACACCAGTTAGGAAGAGGTCCTCATAACACCAGCGCTGGTTCCACTCATCCAGACGTATCCTGACATAATCTGTCATCACCCGCACTCCAAACAGTGCCTCCAGGTGTTTTGAATTAACACCTCAATGTTACGGAGAGCAGCCCGTACAAGGGAGAAAGGTGAGTTAACGGGATTTCTATAAAAGGCACACAGTTTGGTTGGTTCACATCCGAACCACATTACAAGGCTTTGAAAATGCATTCAGGCGGGAGATACAAGCATCACGGTAATCGGATTATAGACATGATAGGCCAATGTAGAAAGCACTAACGAGCCTGGCTCCTTGTCTTGCCACTTGCCTTGCCAGCGACAGCTTTGCTGCAATCACCACGAGCCAGTCTTATTGACAGCATGTGAAGATTCCGCGTGCACTCGAAGATATCACTGGCCCTGAAACTGACTAGCTAGTGTTCAAGGTTAATAAGAATGCATGCAGCTGCGGATCTTATCACTTCGTTGGGCCTGGTTTTTCTGGCCGCGCGGCCCGCTGCGGTGACACTTGGGGCTCACACAGGCGCTCAGGCAACTCCGGTACTATGAGCGTTTCTGGCCACCAGGCACGTGAACCCGGGGCCGGCAGCAGCACGGCACCCTCTGCTGCCACTGCTGCGTCAGCGCCGGTCACTAGTAGTCCCTGCAGAGGCCGCTGCCCTGTTCTCTGCTGGCCTAAGTGGTAGTCTTCGCCGGCTTCGTGACCGTGACGTTCACGCTGCTACCTCCCGCCGGCGGTGACGCCGCCTGAGCCGTGTACTGCTGCTGAAGCCGCGGACAGGGCCAGCATGTACCCGATTCACCATGTACTCCAGCAGGTACAGCCGGTACCAGGGCACACCGCCGAACGTCACCAGGTAGGGGCTGCAGCACGCGCTGTTCTGTCGAGGGCGGCACGTCGTCAGAGCGACACTGCACCATACGCTCTCCTGTCGGGGAGGCACGTCGTCAGAACGACACTGCACCATACGCTCTCCTGTGGGGGAGGCACGTCGTCAGAGCGACAGTGCATCATATGCTCTCCTGTGGGGAAGGCACGTCGTCAGAGCGACACTGCACCATACGCTCTCCTGTGGGGAGTGGGAGGCACGTCGTCAAAGCGGCACTGCATCATACGCGGGGAGGCACGTCATCAGAGCGGTATTGCATCAAACGCTCTCCTGTCAGGAGAGGCACGTTATCAGAGCGATGCTGTATCATACGCTCTCCAGTCACGGGAGGCACGTCGTCAGAGCGATCCTGCATCATACGCTGTCATGTCGGGGAGGCACGTCGTCAGAGCGACACTGCATCATACGCTCTCCTCTAGGGGAGTCACGTCGTCAGAGCGGCACTGCATCAGACGCTTTCCTGTCGGGGAGATACGTTATCAGAGCGGCACTACATCATAGGCTCTCCTCTCGGGAGCGGCACTGCATCATACGCTTTCCTGTCGGGTGACGAATACTTACAACTGCATTGGAAATTCCCAACTCCACTGGAAATCAGCCATTTTTAGAATGCCTACCTGGCCGGTGTGGCTGTTGTGCAGCTGACTGGGCGGCTGCGCCAGGAAGCGCGGCCTGGCTGCTGCGTCCCGCGTGTCGGTGGGCTGCACCTGCAGCAGAGCCAGCGTCTCCCCTGCCGACGCCGATCGCCGGTCAATCACGGCCCGCCCAGCTGCGCCTCCCGCGTCAACAGCGCAGACATCGTGCATATGCCGGCAGCATGTTCATTTAGCATATCGTGCTGCCAGAGCTAGCAGTAGCCTGGACGATTAAAACAGGTATATCACCGGATTTTGTGTATTTAAGCACCTGAGCCAGCGGTCGAAAAGCCTGCCAACTCGCCAACAATGCTAGTGACAAAAGTAGATCGAGTCAGTGATAAAATAGGCGACATTGTGCACACCTCAGCGTGACAAGTTGACGCTCAGTCTGTCGATATGATATCTAAGATTTAAATAGACTCAGAGGGTCTGGAAAATCCCCTTTTGCTCCAAAGCTCGATCCTTACAGCTTCTATGTTTGGGTTTACAATTCCGTTGGCGACACTTTTTCGACCTCTGGCTGCAACTGTAATTGAGTATTTTCATTCAAACCAAGATGAGACTCGATCCGTCTCTCTGTCGCAAACTGGTTACCTACCAAGTGCCTGGTTCTCGGAGAGGCCCCCTCGATGGTCCGCCAGAGGTCGGTCAGCACCAGCTGTTGTACGGCGGCGGCGCTGAGCACAACTCCGGCGGCGGTGGCGGCCTTCTGTCCCGGCGGAGGGCCCAGGTACCGCGGCTCCGAGGCGTTCAGTGGCGCCACCAGCCGGCGGAGGTTCTCCAGGATCACGTAGTTGGCGGTGTCAGCCAGCACCAGCCAGCTGTGGCCACCTCCTTGCATGATGCGCCACAAGCGCCGCAGCAGCAGCTGCAGCCGCGCCGGCCCCGCCACCGCCCTGCCCGTCACAGAGCGCGCCGCGCTCTGGCCGTACTCAACATGGCCGGAGCAGCGCGGCAGCCAACTGCGGCGGACCGCCAGCGCCGCCTGGGAGGTACCGTCAGCTCGCAGCGCGCACAGCACCGAGACCTGCGCCGCCAGCACCGCCGCCTCTGACGGGGTGGCGACAGTAGCGCCCCTGGCGGCCGTCGCCAGCAGCCGCTGCCGGCGGAGCCAGGCTGGGTACAGCGCGGCGAGATCCGCTGCCGGCGGAGGCGGCGGCAGAGAGGGAGGAAATAACCAGGCTTGCCAGAACAGGCCGAACAGGAACCCGGCCAGGCACGAGGCAGCCAGTGTACGTAGTATGTCCCGCTGTTGCGTCATCCACGCGCTAGTGTACCCCACCACATATCACCCACGTGTCAGCAAGTTTATCACTGTTTCACTGAATCGTTTGGCAACCTCGCAAAGGAACCATTACCACTGTCAAGTGTATTGCAGGTGTGCCATTCACGCGTCAGCTCGCTTCATCGCTGTCTTTCACACGTCAGCATTTCCCGGCGCTGTGTCATCGACACGGCAGCATTTCTCACCGCTGCGTCATCCACGCTTTGACCTGCTTCTTCTGCTGCTGCGACACAGGCCAGAATGTTTCATTTACACTAGCTTCGACTTGTTTTGTCATGTCACATGTTTGCTTGCTCCGCCCACAGCGTCCCCTGTTGATCAGCATCAGTGTTAATTTTCATCGGCACGACTCCGTCATTCATCACAACAAATCGACCAGAATTTGTTTTTGACAAGCAGAATACATATCTGTCTTCTCTTCGGAATCGAAGAGAAGACATAGCATCGTACATACATCGCAGATTCTGATGAAACTTTAGCCGCTGGAACGCTATGTTACGCCGTGTTGTGTTTCGTCTGTTCAGCAGTTTTTTCCGTTCATTCCGTTCATTTTTTATTGTTTCCGTTTTTTTAAGAAGGCATTTGCAAGACAGATATGAAGACAAGAGTCAAGCGTAGACAAGAGAATGACAAGAAAAACAGAGTACAGAAAGAAAGTGCCCAACTGCACCCCCACCACGAGCATCGAGAAAATCAGCCATCATGCGCGAAAAAAACAAGACAGAGCGGGTCAATACAGTCAATTTTGATACAGTTTTGACACAGTTGGCCACATCGACCTCCAGCCATCGTCACCACGCGCATTCGCACCAGTGTCCAATGCCCCAGCATACCCACGTGAGGGAGCGGGCCCAGACCATTGGGCAGATCGCCAGCGCCACAAGGACTAAAGCCGAGACGTCGAGCGGTTTAAGTTAAGGTAGCAAGCCACAGGATTAAGTTAAGGCAGCGGGTTAAAATAGAACAGCGGGTTAAAACAACAGAATATATATTTTTATGAAAGTCTCCACAAACGTTCAAATAACGAGCGCGATACAGGTTTATGCTCCTCTAAAATTCCGGCATCAGAGCGAAAGCCCACGCCAAAGTGTACATAAATTGTGGAAATCGCCATAAGAAGAAAGTGGATTGGAATTTCAAGTATAAATTCTTACGTTTTGGGTCTAGACCTAGGGCCATGCCACATAATTCGCTGCGAGGACAATTAGAATCATTTCTTTCTTTTTTTAGAATTGTTAGGTCCGATGTGGTGTATTGTTCTTCCGGAACACAACTGGCGGGCCGGTCCACAGCATGGCCGACCCAGACAGGTCACGTGACCCGTCCAGAGCTCTGCACGGACAGAGCCCTGAGCGGGCACCCAGCAAGAATCAAACGCATTTTGTTGGCATCGTGACATTTAACGATAGTGTTTCCATCAAATATTCTATTCCTGCTCTCAGACTGATCCAAAAACGGCAAACTAGGACATGATTATACCTTAGCGTGCCTTGTCGCGTGATAATTGGTCGAGCCCGGTTCAGAGCCTTTAATTCACCAGGCAGGAGCGTCGCCACGGAATCTTTTCTGGAGGGAGAGGACCCCCGGACTGGGGAGATGACCCAGGGCTGGGGGTGGGAGGGGAACTTTTAATATATTTCCTCTCTTTGAAAAATCTGAACAAGATGCACTATGTAAACGCATTAACGTAGGTCCACGCCGATGATAAGGAAAAAACAGGTCGAGTCTCAACATTTCTTTAGGAAGCTTACACCCTGATTTGCAAGTTGAAGGATGCGTCACCCTTACCCCACTCGTTTTTAACGCCCACATCACCAAGTGTGCTTGGGGTCACTTACCCAGGGTCAAAAAGTGTTCAGCCTGTCACCATTGTAAATGTCAAACCGTAAATGTGTCACCAGCCTAGGCTCTAAATGTGACACATTTTGCGTTAGCAGAATACCAATGGATACTACTGGACCATTCTAGCTGTTTGAAAACATGGCGAGTTCAAATTACAGGTGCCAGTATCGGCTATTTGTTCGGTTGTAGTTCTGAGGAAACATGCAAATAATTTTGTCACCTTGCCTACTTTTTTCACCATTTATAATGCCAACATAGTAGGTTTTTCGACCCTTACTTACCTTTTTAACTTAAAATAAAATTATGCTATTTTACGCTGTTTTCATAGCTGCTGATGCATGAAGTAGCAGGTATTCTCAGACTCAGCTAATCTACGCAAAAATATACATTTACCTAAACGGCTGGGCATTCAGATGACGGTGAACATTGACGGTGAAGCACTGACAGGTAATACTGCACCCGGTCTTCGTTGGAAACGTGCTGAGCTTTGAACTCCCAAACGTTATCTTTGCCTCTCAACCTAATGGAAAAACCAAGGCAGGATACTGATGCCAGACTAGGTATAGAAGTGTGCACTAGCGTCGCTTAAAGCCAGCCTCTACTCCTACTCGCGCGGCGTGTGTTCCCATCGGAGTAAAATGACCGTCAACTTGCCGACCAAGGCCGTTGTTTTACTCTGCAGCTTAACGGCACACTGACTTTGAGCATTTGAGCAATGATGCCCCAACGCCTCACTCAACTGAGAGCATTACCACTTAACACCTGCTACTTATTTAGCACACTATAGTAGCGCTGTTGACCGCTGTTACCGTGACGCACGCCAGTCACGTGATTCACCCTAGGCAGTATCCGCCATGTGACCGGCCACAGCACTCGGACCGCCTAGCACGGGGTTTTGCTAGCAGTTGAGCTGTGAGTTTTGCCAAATATAAATCGGTATCGGGACTTGCTTTATTCTGTTTTATTGGCATGGCTAAAATGGGTGGAATTTTGGTGGGAGCTCTACGATTTCGTCTGGAGAAGCTTTGCATCACTTCTTATTGTCGCAACCTATCCGAAGTCTGCGAGATAGGAAATATAATTTTATTTCTACGTCGCTGCAACATTTCTTTGAAGGTGGCTTAGAACAACTCAAATAGCAAAGCCGTCACCACGGATTTTTTTTACGGGGAATACAAGCCCCGACCTGAAAACAACCCTGAGGTGGGGGAGGTCTGGTTAGAGGTGGCGAAAAAAACAATATATGTCTGGAAGACGCTACCGAAAGCCCATGCTTAACACATCTGGAAAAATATCCGTGTTTGAGCCGACTTCGATACATCGCGGAAAATGCTACAACAACCGGACGAGTGTCACACTTTTGGGTAACGTCCACCTTAGTTCACCAGATCGAGCGAACCCATGTCACCACCCCCCTCACCTTCGAAGTAAATTCCAAATTTCCGTGCTCCCGCAATCTCCTGTACCTCGTACCAGGTGGCCTAGTCGCTTATTCAGTAACGGCAGAACATCCAAATGTGAGGGGGGACCATGGGGTTTTCAACTCATTAATTTTCCGTCAACACCGCAGAGTTGATGTTAAAATTTCTTATATAACACGCGCCCCGCTGGGGGGGATTTGTCCCCTCCTGGTTTTCCCCAGATAACGCAAAAGCGAAGAGACGCAGAACATCGAAACTTACAGCACCTTATCCCTAATCAATTTTACACATCTGACCAAATTTTAAGGTAAGGTCATGTAAGGTCAAGGAGCTATTCAAGGTCAAGTGACCCGATCTCAAAACTTAAAATTACGAATTTGAAGCGGCGCCCAGGGAACATCAGCGAACCAATCAGTTTGAAACTTTTATAATATGATAAAGCTCATTAGGGTCTACAAATATGCTATCTCAGAATTTCGATATTGTTGACCTAAGGTGGGGTCAATTTCTTGGTCACCCCATTATAAGTCTATGGTGAAAAATCGAATGGGCTCGTTTTCAGTAAATACCGGATAGATAAAGCTGAAAATCCTCAAACCGTCTATTCTTACCACGATCTTGACCATAAAGTTAAGTTTTTGAGCATGTGACCTCTTAAAGGTCATTTCAGGTCACAGAAGCATAAATGGATTGTTTTGCTAATAACTCCTCACTGAATTGAGATCAACCCCCCATTTTGCTTGCATAGTGCTTATATTGTCACGGGGAGTCAATTAATATGCAACATGACCATACCAGGTCACTCTGTGACCCTGACCTAGCTCGAGGTCAGGTCATTTTCACTATTTCACTATTTGACCGAGCAAAGTCATAATATACATCATTCGATTCGCCGCGATGAGGAAATCCAATGATGCACAAATTTGTGCTCTAGCTCCTCTAAGGACAGATCTAGAAAGAGAAACGTACACTGCTCTGTTGTAAGCCTATGACACTTTGTTTGACCTACGCTGACCTCAATATTGACCTGACATAAAGATATTCGTATAAAATATCTTCGTCTTGTCAAGAGCATTCGAACACCGCCCGTAATTTTTCGTCAGCTTTCGTGGGAAATGAGATACGGAGTGAGGGGGGCCAAAAACACCCCCCAGCGGGGCGCGTCATGCCAGAGACCCCAGCGGGGCGTGTGTTAAGGGGAGCGCCGTGCCCTGATACCCCCCGCCCCTTTCCCCTAGTTCCGCCGCCAGTGGGGTTATTGTTTGCCATCAGATTGGTGCAGAATATATTAGCATGATATCCATCTTCACGACGGAAGGCCACCGTTCGCGTTACCTCTGGCCCGGTGGAGAGGCTCATTCAGCACCCACACCAATACCCCCTGTAACTGAGCAAGTGTGCCTGTTGACAGTGACTCTCATAACAGCAAAATTTCCCTCTCGACGTCCTAAGCAGTCACAGGTGCAGTATAACTCCAAGGGAAGTTTGGCGGTGCAGTATAGCTCCCAGAGTGTTCGGCGGTGCAGTATAACTTCAAGGGAAGTTTGGCGCTGCAATATAGCTTCCGGAGTGTTTGGCGGTACAGTATAACTTCAAGGGAAGTTCGGCGGCGCAGTATAATTTCAAAGGAGGTATTGCGGTACAGCATGTGGTGGTCGTAACCGAGTCCGCCACACCAAGATGAATGCTGCAGATCCAGTGCATTTTTAAAACTTTCTTTAACAGAAGACTGAAGAAGGGAAAGGGCACAAACATGGCTCAAGGGGGTGCAATTCATCAATCGCAATGCCACTCGATTTTTCTTTCCTGGGGACCTTCACTTCCTGCATTGCACAAAAACCTAGGTATGGGTCCATAAGAGTCTGCAGCAAAGAGTGTAAATGTTTTTTTCTGATACAGACCTTCATGCATTCAGAACTAGAAGGGCACTGGTCCCTCGTCGAGGAAAATCCAAATAATTGGGGACCAAAAATGATCCCAGTACGTATGTGTAAAAAATTCCAGTGCGGATCTATTCATTTTTCATTCACACAAATTCGTGACTTTTAGAAAAAGATTGACTACAGCTGACCACCCTTAATATAGACCGTTATTCTGGCAGTGCTCTTGGCAGGAACTCGCCCCGTGGAGGTCCTGGTTTCGACGAGGTATGGTACACCAAGAGCCACCTGTCGAACAATGTACATCCTTACAGGATTAACATCCCCACATGGTACATCTGAAGGGGAAATTGGAGGGTCCTCTGAAATGTATTTTACTGCGGATGACTCTGGTGTATGATAACTCAGCATAACTACATACACACACCACTTTCTGTTTCCATGACATTTTTACCCTTGGCATAGGAGTGTACAGAACATGGAGGGGAGGTGCAGTGTGTATCTTAAACTCATTTCCTTCCAGCCAATGCCATAGGGCAAAGTCCCCCTGAAAATTGAGCAAAATGCAGAGTTTGGGCGGTGCTGCGCATGGTTTGCCGTCCTCGCTGGATCTGCCAGTGATAAAATGCAATATGTTCTTTTGGTTTTTCAATATCAGACTAAATATTGATATCTTACAACAAACCATTAATATTAACCTATGTACCTCAAAAATATTCCCGAAAACACACGCTTGAGTGCAGCGGGCTGACCTCTCGCCCCCCCCACAATTACTCTTCCTCGTGGTGACGTCCCTGCAAAAACAACAGAACTGAACCAAACTGACGGAACAACGGCCTACATTAAACACGGTCAGTTGTTGTCAATATTTGTGTAAGAAGAATACATTTGTGTGATACAAATGCACTGCATCTGCAGCATTCATCTTAGCGTTGGTGGACTTACTTATAGGGAGTGTGGCACCTTGGTCGAATCCTGGAATTTAGTGTAATTAGGGGTACTTTTAGCCGAAAATAATGAAACCACTCATAATTTCTCTGAAAAATGTTCAATGAGCTCAATATTTCGATTTTAACCCGCGCCCCACCGGGGTCCGGCGCCACCTTCGCCCCACCGGGGGCCATCGATGGCCCCCTCTAACTCCGAAAATATGGGCGTTAGCGCAAATCTGCAAGTGCAATAGAAAGCTCGCGTGAATTCAGTAAGAAATTACTTCGCATGTTTTAGTGCTCAGGTCAATGGTTTGACCTCCAGAGGTCAAATTAGGTCAAGATCGGCTATTTTCACTCAAATATGCAATGATTAAGCAAACTGGGCATAACTCTTGTGCCATTAGAGCTATTGAGGTCTGGTAAAGTACATTTGATAGGAAATTGCCAGTACTTTTTCCGCTATGTGAAACGTAAAGAACTCCCGCCAGTGGTTTGACCTCCAGAGGTCACCTCGTGACCTAATATGACCTGAGGTTACGAAAGGTCAGAAAGTGACCTTGCCGTATATCAAATGAAAGCCAGTGACAAGACAAACACGATGGTGTTAGTTTCAGCGCTCTAGCTTAATTAGGTCAAAATTTATTCTCAAAATACTGTTTTTGACCCCTGGTGACCTTGGATGAACTTGGATAGGTCAAAGGGCAAATGTGGCCCCTGGAATCCGTGAAAGGGTGTCCAAGAACGCTTTTCTGATCAAGCTGAGCATTTTAATCGTTTTTGTGACTTTTAGATCATAAGACAGCTTTTCCCCATGCTTTTCAATGGGAGAGGTCTCCTCGTGACCTGACCTCAGAGCACGAAATCGAAAAATCCCGGATACACACCTTGTAGACCCTGCAGGGTTCATGGAGTGTAGGAAGTTTCAAATCGATCGACCTCGAAATGTAGCTGTTACAGAGCTCTAAAGTTGAAGTGAGGTGACCTTGGTTGACTTCGTCTGGTGACCTGAACTTGAGTGACCCGGAGTAAAAATTTCAGGGATGGTGGGAAAATGATGCAGTGAGGGGTAGAGCCCTCAACCGCGGCGCTGCGCCTTATCTTTTTCTGCTATCCCGGAAAAACCTTAGGAGGTGCCATCGATGGTCCCCGGTGGGGCGAGGGTTAAAGCTGCTCTATGTTCGGGTTTTGGAGTTGGGACCTCACTAAAGTCATCGAAGGACTTGCCATGGAGACCTCGACCCCACCATTCGAAAGAGCAAGCTCCGCAATGAAAAGTTAATTTAGAAGTCAAAGTTGAGAGTCCCACAAAGCACAGGGACGGTCGCCCTACTCAGGTCACCTCACCTGCAAGCCGACCAAAATACTATATGGCCTTGACAGGCTGGTGCGCCCCTAAGCCCAAATACCTCTGGTAAATATTGAGTGCCGAAAAAGTCCCAGGAATGCCCATGGAACAGTTTCGATAATAGTGAGAATGAAAAATTTAGCTCCAGCAGCTTAATTTTTGATAGGATGGTCCACTTATCACCATGGGTGTATTGTTCTCAGCTCCACCTCCGGGACAAAGTCTGGATTTTATTTTCACTTACACATCGTCATTGGGCTGGCTGAGACAGTATCCAAGTTCGCTGTGAAAGAGGAGACCGTTGTGTGAAGGTCAGCTGTCGATTATTGCGTTAGGTCAGTCGATCACTTAGTCAAGATTATGGGTCCCCAGCTCCTTGAAAATATGATTAAGGGGAATGTGGCACCTTTATAACGTGATTTTAACTGAGATAGCCAAGTTGTTCTGGATTCGACCAAGGTGCCACATTCCTTTTAAAATGCTCCTCTAGGGTGAAAAATAAACCTTTGCCTGTGGATGACGCCATGATCTGGCAACTACTACCATATTCAATAGGCTTCAATGGGTTCAATTGGCTTATTACTCACCGTGACGTCAGCGCTGTCGTCACACCAACAGCTGACAACTGTGACCGCCAGGCTGGGGTACATTTGGGGTATATTTCAGGTAGGTTTTTAGCTTTTCTCCACGGAAATTTTGAGTTTCAAGGCAAATGACCTACATTGAGTATCGGGTTTTCCGGAATGCCTTACAACTTGACTATCTCAGTTAAAATCACGTTATAAAGGTGCCACATTTCCTTTAAGCTCACCGCATGCTGTACCGCAATACGTCTCTTGGAGTAGGGAAAGGGCCCATATGACGCACAGTGCCAAACTACGCACGAACTTAAGAAAAATGCCAACAGATAGAGGCACAGTCTTCCGTCAGTCAGCTGAATGCGCTTATGTCGTGCGACGGCCTTTCTTGTCGCGGCGTGGAGCGCGTAGGTCGCGCCTGGAGAGGGAGGCCCATTTGACATGCGTTTTCCTGTACCCAGTTTTCTATTGATAGCAAAAAATAGCGTGACGTTATTTGTATATCCCGGGTTTATTTTTCTTTGAAAGCTTAATTGCGATCTTGGTTAAATTTGGATGCGTAATTCGAAAGCTGGAAATTTTGGTTTCTAAAGTGTGGAGTCTTTCAAATTGATGTTAACGTACCGAATTGGAACTATCTAAATGTTTCAGTGCGCGCCTTTGGCCATTTGGAAGAGATGTGTCTTACTCTGCAGACAGCAAAGTCTCCTAATTCCGCAACACCTCATTTCAATGCATTTTCGGGCCCAACAGTCATTCTACGGGGCTTAAAGGATGGTCAAACTAAATTTCAGCCCTATTCCTTTCACAATTTTATATCTCTTTCTCCAAAGATGGATATAAACCACACGTAGGGGCAGTAACGAATCTAGGATTTCAGTAAAGGGGAGGTGAAGCCCCCAACGGCGCTACTTTTCGCCCGAAGGGTGCCCAGTATCACTTCTTGGCAGGGGCGCCGCCACGGAATTTTTACAGGGGGGACGGACCCGGGCTGGTGCTGACCGGGGGAGGCGAACTTTGAGCATATTCAGTACCTGAAAGCATTAATGACGATGGGCCCAAAATTATTGGGGAGACGTCCCCCCTGGCCGGCCAACAGGGGGACACGTCCCCTCCGTCCCCCCGGTTTTCGACGCCCATGGGGGAGGGGGAGTGGAGGTGGGAGCGGCAAATTGTATTGCCTCGCAGACCTAGTCGACACAGATTTTTGGGGCGCCTATTTATCCAAGAGCGCCTAGTTTGCATCCGGGGGGAGGGGTGGAAGCAGAAAATGTTTTGCCTCGCAGCCCTAGTGTAAACGGTGTAAACTATGTTTTTGGGATGTCTTTTTCAGGTAGGCTCAGAAGGGCATCTCTTGGACTTAAAAGGGGTCGGGCGCCCACTTCGCCCCCCTTGGATCCTTCCCCGCCTAGGAGGGAGGGGGGGTGAAACTTTTCAGGAAACCATCAGGCCATTACGGTACAGCCAAGGGCGTCACCACGAAATTTTCGCTGGGGAGACGGACCTCAGACTGGCCGCTGACCGGGATGGGGGGTGGGGGTGGGACACGAATGATTTGCATGAAAGTGTGGTTGAAAGTACATTTCGGGAGGCTTAATGAGGCCCGAGCCCCAGGCCCTCCCTGGTATCTGCCACCGGTGGATATTAACAGTCTACGGAGAAATAGGTCCTGGGTTGAAGTCCCGGACGAGCCTCTGAAATCCCCGGACTGGTCCCCAAAAATCCCTCCAGATAGGGTGAGAGTTAGCAACGCTGTATGGTTCTGGAAATTAGTGCGTTGTCAAACCCCAGTAATAATTAAATCCTGACGCTCCTCCATTCCTGCTTTCCATTTTTCTTCCTAACCCTAAACATGGTTCGATTTTGAAACAGGACCTGAAAAACAATTACAGCCTCTCAAAACGGAGAAGGGAGCAGAGGGGAAATCGCGGTGATACATCCGATTTTATCCTGAAAGCTTATTTCATCCAAGTTTAATGAGTTCAAAGCTTCAATGACGGAAAAGATGTGACAAAAATTTAGGTCCAATTTTTTTCTTCTTCTTTGAGGAGAAATGTTTATTTTGATAGCGGAGACTTACGTTCACGACACTTGGAAAAATGGTCGCTAGCCCTGCTTTGGACCCACTAATTTTCAAATAATATTTCCCCAATTACGCTTAGACCCGATTCTGGGACAGGATAAAATTTATACAACAAAATCACGAAAAGGTATCGAGTGCAAATCGTGCGTACTTAGGTACGCCGACTGTACATTGACAGGCACGGGGCTTCAAATTACGCACAAATGCAAGCTTCTAGGAATCACTGTATAGACGGAAGGTGCGCCATTTGTTCGAATTTTCCTTTGCTATGTCGATGGGGAATTTAACAGAGCGTTAACATGAAAATCTTTAGGTACGATTGTACGCTGCTTTGACGGGAATTCTCACTTTTTCTTCGGGTGTGAGCAATATGGACCCTTTCCCCTAATACTGCACCACCGAACTGCCTTTGGAGTTATACTACAATGGTGAGTGCGTAATGGCTAACTTAAACGTCCAAAAGGGAATTTCACTATTATAAGGACCACTCCCAACAGGTGCACTTACCCACTTACAGGGAGCGTTAGGGTGGGTGTTTAGTGGGGCTCTCCACCGGGCAAAATGGGGCACGAACAGAGAGCTCCCACCATGGGGATAGAACCAACACTTATCCATGCCATCCCAATCTTGAGACAGGTGATGGAGTCACAAAGCCACCCGAAATCAGGGAGAGGGGATAGCAGAAGCACGGGTGTATGTCCATTTGGCATGTGTGTCAAAAGTGAAGCGCAAGAGAAATATTCCTCTCAAAATGGGAAACCAAGAGGGACGTCCCCCGAAGGTGATGAACTCTACCGGATATTTAAGCCTTTTCTCCGGTATGTTGATAAGATGTTCACTGGCCTGTCCCCTCGAATCCGGATGTAAAAAAGCACAGAAGGTTGTATATTCGGGCACAGCCTTCATCAGAATCATGTAGTAAGTATCACAAATTCTCAGTCATAGTGTAGCCAGACCTCGAATTCGAGGGATTCCAGGGAACAGGCCAGTGAACACATTATCAACTCATCATCATGCTACTCGCCGCAGCACTCCAAAACCTATCAAGGTTTTTCCGGTATCTAAAACAGGGCTTACGGAAAATCTTCTAAACCTTTTATTCATGAGCTTTAAAAAACATCTTCCAGATGACCATTTGATTTTCTTCCCTACCTTCATCCCGACCTTCCCCCACCTCAGAGTTGTCACCTGGTCGGGATCTGTGTCCCCCGTAAAAGAATCCGTGGTGACGCCTCTGCTATCTGGAATGTGCCTAAGAACCCCACTCCAATTGTTGCAGTAACGTAGGCATCTCATCTCAGAGTACTCTGTTTCTACACCTATGCTTGTTGTGGCTGAATAATGGACTCGATGAATACCAAAATTTGTACTAGGCAGGTTGTGCTCTACCGGATTACCTGCCCAATAGCCGACCATACGCGCGCTAATAATAGAACTCGCCAGATATACACCACCATCGGGCACCGATGATGATCTCATTATTGATGATCTCACTGCAGCATAACTGAAGAAGGCCATACCAAGCCCTTTTCTTACAAAATGGAAGTGGCAGTGTAACTCAAAGGAAACGTAATCTGAATGTTCGAAAGATGCTAAAACCCTGTACAGACCAGTTGATCTCGGAAAACCAACGTTCCTGGGATAACGCACTGGTGATACTGAATACTGCGTATTCAGTAAGAACATTTAGCAGCAGTACATTTAGCAGCAGTACCTAGCAGCAAGTGATATTTAGCAAGCGACTTAGCGCAATAATAATTAAGGACGGGCCTGGCTCGTGAAACTCACGATCATATACCATAGTTTGGCAGACGTAGATGCAATATTGAATGCCTGTTTCAGATTTTTTATTTCGTGCAATGAACTTTCAAACTGAATGTAAAAGAACTGTCTGTGAAATATACTGTTTTCTTCGTGTGCTTTGGCAACATGCTGCCATAGGAGACTTTTACGTCAAATGTTATAAGCCATGTGATGCTACTTATCCCATCCCAAAAAGATTTGAAAAAAATTAACACAATTTCTTGAAGAGTCATAAAGTGTGATCTAAAGAGGACATTTAAGCACCAGAGCCTCGGGGATTTAGCAATTTTTATGCAATTTGGACTGGTCTATGGGAAGCAGTGGCGACCGACCATAGCCCACATGGCTCATGACGGTTTCCTATATACACTATTGCAATGTTAGTTCAAGGGCTTCCGAAAACATCACCATAAGCACTTAAGACTGTGAGTACGTCGAAAATATAGCCCTAGGAGCAATTGTCTCTACCATATTGTAGAATCGTGGTGGTCCCTAAAATACCTATATTCACTAAACCGGGAAACACATTTTTCTCCCATGAGGTATACTTGAACTCCTGGTTGTGGCTCAAATAGTACCATCGAAATTATTTAAACCGAGAAGGGAAAAAGGTACTCAAGCAGCCTGACTTTGTGCTCCAATTATTAAACGACTTATAATATAGCCAAAATATGCAAAAATCCAAGTGGCACCACCTAGGGCAGAGTAGCGGAAGCTTCCCTAAGTGTTATACTTTTTCCCGCGCTCCACCGGCATCAAAAGAAGAGCCCATTTATCTACAAATGAACTGAGTCTAAAGCCAGGTACAAGGCGCCCTGCTCTCCTTTAACTACTGCACCTGTCATGTGCCAGCAATTTCACGCACTCCCAGTACGACTGATGAGAGAATGATGATCCTGAGCGATCGCTTAAGGCTTCCAACCTAACAATTAGCTTGGCGGGTATGCAGAGAGCGAAGATGCGCAATGCCGGCCGGTACCATCGGGTCTTCTTTTGCAGAAGCTCTCTAACCAAGCACAGGCGGCGACAGACTCTTCAGGCCACGGCCGATCGATTGGACGGTGGGGCTGTCCTAGGGGGGGACACCGCACTGGCCGCAGCGGTCTTAACACGTCACGCACTGTACACACACACACAGGCAGCGGTACACACCTCTGCACGTGCGGATCCGTATAGGCTCTAAGGGTACAATGTAAACTGTGAACTAGTTCGCGCGAAAAATACATAGAACATCTATGGCAGTTCCGAAGTTACACTGAGCTGTTTGTAAAAGACGAAAAGAGCCGGGGCGCGGCTCCGCGCACACCCGCCTCGTCTCCGCCCAAGGCACCGACTGAGGCGGCAAATCAAACGGCGGCTCTGCGGCTTCGCCGCTGGTTGCCATGGAAACGACCTGTCATCGATGAACGTGTCCGCTATTGAGTCGACATCGATTTTGGGCTGAAACAGCGTCAGTATTGAGTAATGAGTCCCACCTGTTGACTATTGGGAGTGTGAGACTTTAATCGGTTGGCTGTGGTTTGCAGTCATGTCGATTACTACTTAGGCCAGAGTTGGTCATTTGTGTGTATTGTCCAAAATCAGGTAAGCTATCCAATGTTGACACGCACATACACTGGACGGGGCCTCGGAGACCCCCAACCTATTTTTCTTAGGTGGCTGGAGAAGCATTCGCAGCCAGGAAACGTTACTTTTCTGCATTTGAAAGAATTGAAGAACACGTCGATTGGTTAAAAGATTTAGAAAATCGGTCGCAATTTTGTTCTACTTATATGTTTTTAAAGCCAGACTTGTATCTTCAGATAACCACAATCACGCGGCTGCACCAGTCCGCCTGCATCGAAGACCGACTGGTGACGTCAAAGTGTCATATAAACGAGATGATATGTCAAGGTCACTTCACATGAAGGTCAAGGCTAAGCTTAAAGGCAACAGTTGGAAAATATAAGGGTCTTAGTTAAATATTGCGCCAGTTCTTTTTAAAGGCCATTGGCCCCAGTGCTTCCAGTCAAGTAACGTGCCCAGTATGACGCATGTTATGCTATGAAGCCATAGTTAAGACAACCCAATGTAAAAGTTAAGGATGCAGCTCAAGACCAAAAGGTGGGTCAAGGTTCGATCCTCATTTTTTGCCCAACGGTTGCTACAGTGCTAGCCGAAGTATATGTAACTTATGTGAAATATTTCATAAATTGTGACGTCATAGGTCAGTAACGTTGACCCAAGAATTTCGAGAAACCTTTCTCGGGGCCTTTCCTCTATGACCTTGGTCTGTATTTAGTGCACTTCCGACATTTTTTTAACTTAATCACGACATTTTCCGATAGGCCTCTTGCATGGCCAAGGTTTGATGTTCATAACCTCGTTTGACCTTGAACACGCTGACCTAGGTTGATAACATTTGGCTATAGTGTAGACCATTATTCGCCTCCATAGACCCTCATTCACCTCCAAACGAGCGTTTTTTTGAAGTGTTTTAGTTTTTTAGATCTCATGGAGGGCCTACTAGGCCCCCCCTCCAGTGCACGTTAGTGCTAGAACCCCTCTCCAGTGCGAGGGTTAACGCCAGGTCCTTTCTGGAGCACAGAGAAAGGGCCTAGGCTGGTCCAAACAAAACCCTTATCGAACGGGCCCATCGGATTCAGCACAAACTTATTCTGTGGTGGAATTGTCACTCATTCCAACCCTACGGCTCTTTGCATTTCAATGAGATTGTACGACGTATGGTTGTCAATTCTCTCTCCGCATCAATGATGGTGGTGGGCGGCATTTAGTTCACGACCCCGAGAAGTGCTCGATTTTTCTCCGATTTTTTAATTTTCTTCAAACCGCGATATTTTTCACGATTGCGGCCCTCTGGTCTTCCAAAAATTTAGTGTCTGAGACCAGTGATGCCCCGCGTGAAGAGGTCAACGTAGCCTCTTTCTGAAGCAGTGACTCCCAGCATTCTCGATATGATAACATGTGATACATGGTACAATATGATGCTGCAATGTCGATATTTAATAAATGGTGCCAATTGCTAACTAATGTGTAGGCGTCACTTTTCTTTATACATTTTGTCCAAGTTATTGCATGGTTGGTTTTCTGGGCTCGAAGTCTCACTAAAGTAATCAGGGGACTTGTCACGAAAGCTCCAACCCCACCACCCGAACAAACGATTTCCCGTAACGACGGGTTAATTTGAAAGTCAAAGTTTAACTTCCCACAAAGCACAGGGACGGTGGCTCCGCTCATGTTACACCCTCTCAACGGCCAATCGCCAGACAACCCACGTTAGGTAAATATCGGGCGCCAGAGCTTCTCAGGGGAACCGATCCGAAGCCAGGATACGCACTGCCACTGCATGTTCCTGAGCACTTGAGCAGCGGGCCGGATCCCAACGCTCTACCAACTGAGCTACCGAAGCGACACCGATGAACTTCTTCACACTTTTTTTGGTGCATTGCTATTTCGCAACAGAAATAAAACGAGAAGGCGAAACTGAATTTGTTCTCACACTCTTCAACAGTTATATGTAGATTTTGTTGCAGCTAAAGCACTGCGAGTTCGTTTGGTGCTCAGCCTGATACTGCCAGTATCCACTCCACCAGCCGTTCTGGTAAGCACCGCGCTCGAAATACTAGCTTCGGACGTATGCGTCGTCGGGAATGACAACAGTTCTTCAGGGCACGACTTTAGGGGATTAAGGGTCATTTTCTAGAATTCTAACAAGTTTTCCTTTTCCAAAAATAGAGTGTTGCATTCTCTTGCTAGCTTATGAACTCTGATTTTGTGACAACTTCATTATTCGAAATGCCACCACGGGTCTCGGGAAGTATATTGAAGGCCAAGTTCCACAGGTTCATGAACTATAATCAATGGCTTCTGTTCCAAATTCGGCTTATTGAAGAGTTCATTATTCAACTTCACAGGCTTTCGTTACCCATGGAAATGGGTTCCGGGCCCCAAATGGGGCAATGATCACCGCTTTGGAATCACTGCTTCTAAAGCCTATATGTTGTTTCAAAATCTGCTCTGAAACGTTATCTAACCCTTGCCCCGGTGGCGGGTACGAGCCACCTTCGCCCTGGTGGGGGCTAAAAGACCCCCACGATCTCAAAACTAAGAGAGCTAGAAAAAGCGCAAAACGGCAATCGAAAGCTCTTCGAAAATGATATTGAAAATACTTGGTCCTTTTTCTTGTCAGGTCAATATCAAGGTCACCAGAGGTCAAAATAGGTCAAATCGCTAATATGAGGTGTACTAAGAAAACCTCTATATCTCAGAAACTATGATAGCTAGAAACATTTTTCTAACACCATTCGAAAGCTCTTGAGATGCGCTTTCATTGCAGTGACATTCATTTTGTGTCAGGTAAAGCCTAGGGAGCTACAGGTCACTAAATATTGGGATATTCTTAGGAATGTCCATAGCCACCCATGATAAGGGGTTTACTTTTTCGCTAATAGCTTCCAAACCAAACAAGATACAGCCATAGTTTATGACCATTGCAATCCTCTCGTCAATACGAATCGAATGATATATGATATATTGTATGTCAGGTCAAATTTAATAATTTGACCTGACCCGGTCAACGGTCTGACCCAACTTGACCTGGTATAGTCATGATGTATATCATTTGACTTCCAGTGACTATACAAACACTTTGGTGACAAAATAAAAGCTCTATCTTAGTTTATTCAAATTTTATAGAGGAAAACACCACAAAATGCTTATTTGACCTAAGGTGACCTTTTAAAGGTCACAGTAAAATGTTGGCATCAGCTTCAGAAATGGGCTAAAAGCAAGTCGCAACCGATGTTTGAAGTTGATTACATCCATACTTACTGAGAAAAGCTCATTTCGTGATTTTCCCATGTATTGACAATGGGGAGGTCATGCTCTGCACATGACCTTAGGTACCAATATCAAAATCCCGGAACAAATGTTGTAGCTCCTGATGGGCCCAATATGTGGTATGAGTTTCAACTTGATCGATTAACCCTTCTTTTAGTTATGCGGTCCTAAGTATTTTTGAGGTGAGGTCACTTACCTGGCCTGGTGACCTGACCTGATATGACCTTGAGCCAAAATTTTCAGGAATGATGTAAAAATGATGAAGAAACAGCTGACGTTTGGGCTGCGCCGCCGTTTTTGGTCACTTTGAAACCCGAGGGGGTCTAAGACCCCCACCGGGGTTAATTGTTTCGGCTTACAAGCTCTATTCCAATCGACGCAGAACCTGCACCCTCTTTCCAAGCGTTGATGATGTGTTGACGGCTTTTCAGATGCCAAACGCCACGAACCACACAGAAGTTTTTAGAGGCGGAGGAGGTCAATGTGAACAAAAAACCCGTACCTTCCTAGAACTTGCCAGTTAGATTCTTCCCTTTTTAGGTCCTCAATTAAACACCGCCAGAGCTCCATCTATTCATTTTGTGCGAAAAAAATAATTCGTTTGCTTCAAAATTTGGCATCCAACATTTCGCCTCACGTGCCATCACAAATCACGTCTACCGGATTCGGGGGGGGTACGTTGTTACGTTTAACTTTTGATCATATTTCTGGTTGCTTTGCCACGGTCCGCTCACCTACACCATATAAATCATTTGCGCGAGGAGACTCCGGGGATTCTAAGCCTGCGTCGTGCATCTAGCTACATAGCTCTTCACACGACGCATACTTTCAAGATCAGCTGAAAAGTTTTATCAAATCTCTCCTCTCTCCCGTTTGTCTTTCATTCCCTTATCCCTTGCGCCTAGCTCCCATGTCTTTTCTCATTTCTTCTTGCGGTGACTGAATTTGACAAATCGTCTAAAAAAGTACATTTTTCGTGTAATTAGCCGGGTTCTCTTTCTTCTAAAACTGTTGTGGCCGATCGAGGGAGAAAGCAATGTTACAGGAGGTGCCGGGTTCAGATATACTACATTTGAGGCTCCACTATCATTGCCTTTGCACGAACACGATGTAATACCGAAGGTGTGCTGTCTGTGGGCAAATATTTAAAAGGATGCCTGCACTGATCTCCCACTGTTTTTTACTTAAACATAATGTAGACAGACAGCGTAAGAATTACTTTTACCTGGAAATAATATGGATTTAAGCGTGCTTTTCCGACTTTAGTTGCATTCATGGAAAGCAAGTCAACAAAGAAGCCAGCAAAGCTTTGCTTTCACCAGCCAACGATAGAGAGTACGTAAAAACATAGTCGACGATTTACGAATTTGATTTTCCCTTAATGTCTGACGAGCTCAAATTGTTTCTGAAATTTTATTTTCCACTGCTTTACAATTTGAAATAGCGAACGCTTAACCAGGGAATACGTTTCATTTTGTTTCGCTATTTGTTTAGCTCAGAATTCTGTCCTTTTTTAGTAACAGCCCCGGAAGGTCCTCTGGACTCACCCCCCCCGCGCTGTCCCACCCACCACAAGCCCGTAAGACGGCCGGACCGGCGCCGCAATGACGAAGGCAGGGCCAGTAGCGGCGGCGGCGGCGGCGGCACTGGAGGAGCGTTATCGACCGGGGAGGCGCGCACCGCCAGGGCGCCGACCGCGCCGCGGCCGCCATATGGATGCGCGGCCGACACAGCGGTGAGACCGCCCTCTCCTCTGGTGCCAGCGCGGCGCAACAGGTCACACTGGCTCAGCTCATCCCACCTGACTGCGACCCCGCGGGTCATGACCTACCTGCTGGCCATGGCGGAGGCACTGACCGACGAGCCCGACTACAACATATTCGAGAACAAGACCGGCCTGGCGGAGGACCTCAAGTTTTTGGCGAGCATGCCGGAGCTGTGTGACGTCACCTTCCTAGTGGGCGATACCCGGGAGCCGGTGTGCGCAGTGAAGGCGGTGCTCGCTTCCCGCAGCAGGTCAGTAGCGCTGGGTCAGGTCAGGTCAGGCCTGACTAGGTCACCTCAGAACAGCTTTAGCCGTGTTTGTGACGTTTCCGGATGGTAATGTTTAGGCGTGGGCAGGGTGTGTTTTCAGACCCCCTACTGCAGTTACCGATCCACCACGCTAATGGTGTAAAGAAACGAGGGGGCAGGGCCCGAAATTGTTTGTTGAAGACATTTGTGTATGGTTAAAAAATACTACCACCTAGTCGAAGGGAGTTTCTGATAGGATATGAGAAGAAGTCATCTTTGAAAACATCTTTGACAGACGACAAACCCTTGAGCGGCAATAGCGGAAGAGTTGTCATTTTAGAGATGTTTCAAATTCGTTGAAACACTCAGACGTGATCGCTGCTCTCAAATAAAGCCCTTGTCCCTGCAATAAAAATTATGCTTACGTTGGATCCAATTGCCAAGCCCTTCTCATTATAAAAGAGAGGAACTGATCACAAGGTTCCAAAGTCCGGCACCAGTTAGCTCCAAAACTCGAGGACTAATTTGGCTAAACAACATATGTGTATCCTAATTACCGACAATGAATTTAACTGTATGATTGTAATGGTCAGATTCGTCTAATGCATAAGCTTGCGTGCATCATCGCTCTTTCACTTCCGCAGCCTTTCATATTTTTTATTTAAAGTTCCACTATTTAAAGTTCAGCTTTCGCAGTGCTGAGCCGAGGAGCGCGATTAGAAGTTATCGATTGGCATGTCTCCTCGAATCCTGGATGCAAAATTAAGCAAATTCACTGCTGTTATATATTCGGGCACAGTCCTTCATCATAAACTTTCTTAGGCAATAGCTGAATACAAAAATTCCCTGTCATAGTGGAGTTGCGATCTCGTGTGATCTTAATAATAACGAAACATGACTTTGACTTCGAGGTCGCAACTCATGCTATCACTGATAATTATTTGTTTTTTATAGTTTTTTCTTCTGAGCGCATCTCGCTCAGATAAATTGTGTAAGAAAGATTCTGATGAAGGGCTGCGCCCAAATATATAATCACAGTGAATTTAATCAGGTTTACATCCAGGATTCAAGGAGACCGGCCAGTTAGCACCTTATCAACTAATGAATTTTAACATGGATTCACCATGATGAAGAGGCATGTTTAGTGGAGCCAATTTTGGCACCATGCATATATTCCGAACGGTATAAAATGGATATTCTTGTCTTTAAAGGGTATTTCACAAGATTTTCTACTCGACCTCATCACCTCAGCGCAAAAAGGATCAGCCGCAAAAGGAGAATAAGCTGAGACTCTTCTTGAAAAGAAGCAGCGAACCCTTGCTCAACTTGCAAAATACAACCGAGAAGGTAGGCTGCGCATCGCTTGCGTCACTAGTAGTTACGCAAAATGTGAAAAGCGACACCATTTGCTCACTCTTGGGCCGATTTTATACCTATTGATCTGTACTGTATGTATCTTCAGCATCGCTCTTTGAAGTCAGCTTTCTGATGTCACGTCTTCTTCTCTGTCTCTATCGTTGCTCTCGGCTTTTCGGTCTGTGCGGCTGCGGCTTCACGCGGTTCACAGCAGTTCAGCAATGCTGCCGCGCGAGGCTGAGGTTCACAAACTTGTTTCAGCGCCACGGTTACTCGCAGCAGCTGCCAACTATTCCGGAGGTAAATTTGAAAAGCACCGCACTCCATATAGCAAGCACATTGCACAAACCTCTCCTTGGGCGACAAAAGCACACCAGCCAGCTGTGTAAAACCCTCTCCAGTTCAATCTGTACACACTAGGCTCGGCGGTTTTCGGTGAATTAGTCATGGTTAGAAAAACAGCACGTGTGTTTTTGCCCTTAGCTTTATATTCTTGACACAAAACTAGTTGCAAGCTTAATGTTTTGTAAAGGATTTTCAGGGAACCATTTCTATGGATCCCTCGTAACAATTAAGGTTTTTCCATGATTTCTAAAATATGCGGATGCGAAGCGTTCAAATGAGCACAATCGATAGCTAGGAGCAAAACGCACATGTAGCAAGTTGAATCACGGCTCGGGGAGGAATGATTCCCTGGCAATAGAACTAAAGCCGCCCAGCCTAGTGCGTACAAACCCAGTTGCAGACGGCCGTGCACTCAGCTTCACAAAATCAACTGCCTGCTCATTTCGGAATGGTTGTGCATTGATACTGGAACCCGTCTTCCAGTCGTGATGCAGTTGTGTATTTGTTTTCGATGCCATACCAGAGTGAAAGACTTCCCTCGTCTCTTGGTTCCATATCAAGGCTTTCCCTGTATTAGAGTCCCTAGATTTAGAATCCATGTGCTGATGATGTCCCAATCTATGCACAAGGGGCAGCGAATCGGCTTAGCGCCGGGGGGGGGGGGGGGCAAATCTCCTCAGCCCAAGATATCATTGATACGGGGGAAAAGAGCGGGGCAGACCCTCCCCTATTGTCCAAAGTACCACACCTCAGCTAGCTTCGGTGCCCTTCAGAAGGCCGGGTTTTCTTGGCAGGCTGCTTTTCACCCCTTCTGCAGCCCCGGATGCACGAGAAAAGGTGCCTCCGGGACGGGAATCATTGTGCAAATTTTCGGTTATTAGTTTTCATTTCTCGATTCTATACACGAAAAATCACTATGAAAGTGGTTAAATGGAAGCTTTTGAATTTTACAAACATTTAATAAACGAATTATCATGGCATAAAAAGATTTTCGGAGAAGTTTCCCTAAAAATATGGCGCGGTTTTCGATTTCTTCTTACCCTGGAATTTTAGGGGAGCAAAACCAGACATTTGACCCCGTTCCAAATCTTAGGGGGCAGCTCAACCCCCCCTCGTAGCGTTGCCACTGGTATGCACCCTCACTCAATGACCAAGTTGCGATTAGAGTGCTTAGATTTAGAATCCACGCGTGCTGATAAATGTCCCAATGTATGCACAATCACTGATCACGTTGCAGTCTTCTATGATCGATAAATGTTTCTGACGTTAATTTGTATGCACACACCAATCATTAAATGCCACTAAGCAGCCTCAGTAAACATCAAGCAGTGATACTTAAGTCTTTGAGTTCCTTATTTCCTAGTGTGTTTGTAACAATTTTGAGCTGAAGGCGCATTTACCAGTAAGTGTCATTTAACCCCCAGTGGGTGCCTGTAACAGCCAGCCAGTAATGGCGCTGATGCAAGCATACTGTGGAACCTTCACAGGCGTCTCTCATTAGAGGCGGTTTTCCGCTGTCGGAACTTTTTTGACTCCACGTGATCTGACAATAATAACTGTTTAGCACCCCCATGTGACGTCTGTAGTCCGCGATATACGATGTACCTTCTAGTTGTACGGCATGTAATCATTGCACTCGTGTATCCAACGCGCATTTTACAAGATGATGTATCCTTTTGATTTATGTTTACAGAAAACAAGGCTAAAAGGTTCCTATAAAACGGGTTATGACGCGGTGAGTCGTGACGTCATCGGTCTAAAAGTGAGGGGATCAGTAAATCCACAGCCTCTCGCTGACTGCGAACTACCCGTTCTGTAACCAGTAAGACGAAATTTTGGGCAATAACTGAGAGGGCATTTCTGTTTCAAAATGAGAAATGAAAGTTGGCTGAAATTGTCTTAGAAGGTTCATGGTTTTTGCCTAGCATTAATATGACGATATCGCAAAGAAGTTCAGCTGCCATGAATTCATCCCTTACTTGCACCCAATTAGCATGAAACAAGGTTGAAAAATGACGGAAAATAAATCCAGCAAAATGTATTTAAGTAATTTATTATGAAATTCATTTTATCAGACTTCATATCTTTGGCTTGAACTTTCTGAATCAACTAATTATTCAAATTTATCGTTCGCGACTTTATAGAGAGAAAAAACTGTTCAGGAATATAGGCTTCTTTATCTAAGCTCACGCGCAAATTAACAAATTGACAAGAAATGACGCGCAAAACGCCTGCAAAAATGTTGTTTTTCAAACATTAAAGCCCTCTAAAATCACTGTTCCGAGGGAGTTACAAGGTCTCGCGGAAACGCCCACCCCTGGTATGTATTTAATGGTCTAGCTTGAAATTTGGAAATGTTAAATTGAATTGATGCAGCTACCTGATGGCGTCAATTTCATTTACCTACGCTGATTACTCGCAGAGTAATAAGCTCGCCAAAATCGTTAGCACAGCCGGGCCGGGCTAGGTCATATGTAAATTTGTCTACTGAGTTTGAGGTAGCCTTCGCTCACGCTTTTCGCCCGCTCGGAAACAGACTCTTGGGATTCGGGCCCAGTGTCACCTTAGACTGATGCTGCTTTGTATAATTTCGCTCTTTCCCATTTTTGCTCAAATAGGAAAACCCTCAGATGGGAATGGTCCCCATCTACATCTACAGCATATATGGGAGCAAGGGGCTGGACATGCATGCCCTCGCATGCAGCGCACTAATCAGGTCTATCACACATCACCAGATTCAACGATGACCAAGGCCCGGATGAAGCAGCCATACTCCGTCGCTGCCCCTTAGCCTTGAGTGCAATATCTTGATCTGTGTCCTGCCTAACCCGTTCTAAATCCGTGGGACTTACGGCTCCCCACGTCTTATTCCATACATGCTGGTGCAGGATAACTGAGACCTGAAAGCTTGTTGTGAAATCTATTGACCATTCGCTGGGAATTTTTTTCATGCTTTTCTCTTTGTTCCAAAAGATCGAAGAGCTTGAAAAGGTTCATGTTCATCCTCAAAACACCAACAGTGTGCACCGACCAAATTCTATGCTGTTCCTCCTAATGATTCCGAGCTATGTCAAATTCCCATCAGACTTCCAACTGATGCCAACGTGTGCTCCAGGATACCTGATGTTTTGCCACTGGCCCAGTGTTACCAAAGCCACACACTGACTCGGCCTTCCGCGCGCAGCCGACGCAGAGTCAGCACCAGACGCTCATCATTGAGGAGTTTGAGCCGGACGTATTCCGGCAACTGATCGAATACGTCCACACTGGCTGCGTCACACTGCAGCCTCGCACTCTGCTCGGTGAGTGGGACACTGCAGTACCGCACCCTGCTGGGTGATTGGGACACTGTAGTACCGCACCCTGCTGGGTGAGTGGGGCGCTGTTGTAACGCACCCTGCTGGGTGAGTGGGGCGCTGTTGTAACGCACCCTGCTGGGTGAGTGGGGCGCTGTAGTACCGCACCCTAACGCTAGGGGCGTAGCCAAGGGGGCGGCAGGGACAGCCGCCCCCCCTGAGGACACGGGCCGAGCGAAGCGAAGCTCGCTTGCACTATGCTCTGTGGCCAAATTTGAAATTTCATACCAGACAGGGCCCTCTTAAATCCTCTACAGCACTATACTCTGTAACAAACAGGGCCCTTTTTACCCATCAGGGCCCTTTTGGCGCTGCTGCAGGGGCCCTTTTCGGGGGCCGCCCCTCCCTGAGCGAAATCCTGGCTACACCCCTGAGTAACGCACCCTGCTGGGTGAGTGGGACACTGCAGTACCGCACCCTGCTGGGTGAGTGGGGCACTGCAGTACCGCACCCTGCTGGGTGATTGGGACACTGCAGTACCGCACCCTGCTGGGTGAGTGGGACACTGTAGTACCGCACCCTGCTGGGTGATTGGGACACTGTAGTACCGCACCCTGCTGGGTGATTGGGACACTGCAGTAACGCACCCTGCTGGGTGATTGGGACACTGTAGTACCGCACCCTGCTGGGTGATTGGGACACTGTAGTAGCGCACGCTGCTGGGTGATTGGGACACTGTAGTACCGCACCCTGCTGGGTGATTGGGACACTGCAGTACCGCACCCTGCTGGGTGATTGGGACACTGTAGTACCGCACCCTGCTGGGTGAGTGGGACACTGTAGTAACGCACCCTGCTGGGTGAGTGGGACACTGTAGTAACGCACGCTGCTGGGTGAGTGGGACACTGTAGTACCGCACGCTGCTGGGTGATTGGGACACTGTAGTAACGCACGCTGCTGGGTGAGTGGGACACTGTAGTACCGCACCCTGCTGGGTGATTGGGACACTGCAGTACCGCACCCTGCTGGGTGATTGGGACACTGCAGTACCGCACCCTGCTGGGTGATTGGGACACTGTAGTAACGCACCCTGCTGGGTGATTGGGACACTGTAGTACCGCACCCTGCTGGGTGATTGGGACACTGCAGTACCGCACCCTGCTGGGTGATTGGGACACTGCAGTACCGCACCCTGCTGGGTGATTGGGACACTGTAGTAACGCACGCTGCTGGGTGAGTGGGACACTGCAGTAACGCACGCTGCTGGGTGATTGGGACACTGCAGTACCGCACCCTGCTGGGTGATTGGGACACTGTAGTAACGCACGCTGCTGGGTGAGTGGGACACTGTAGTACCGCACCCTGCTGGGTGATTGGGACACTGCAGTACCGCACCCTGCTGGGTGATTGGGACACTGCAGTACCGCACCCTGCTGGGTGATTGGGACACTGTAGTAACGCACCCTGCTGGGTGATTGGGACACTGCAGTACCGCACCCTGCTGGGTGATTGGGACACTGTAGTAACGCACCCTGCTGGGTGAGTGGGACACTGTAGTACCGCACCCTGCTGGGTGATTGGGACACTGCAGTACCGCACCCTGCTGGGTGATTGGGACACTGCAGTACCGCACCCTGCTGGGTGAGTGGGACACTGTAGTAACGCACGCTGCTGGGTGAGTGGGGCACTGTAGTACCGCACCCTGCTGGGTGATTGGGACACTGCAGTACCGCACCCTGCTGGGTGAGTGGGACACTGTAGTACCGCACCCTGCTGGGTGATTGGAAAGCTGCGTGAAAAGAATGCTGAGGAACGCTGAAGACCCATGTCTAAATTGAAACGCCGCGAGGCGCTAGGAGCAGCTGGGTGAATGAAAAGGTGCTCTTTGACTCGAACATTTTCATTTCTTTAGCTTTCAAATCAAGTCTCTGAGCTGTGAAAGAAGTGGGTGAAGCCAAAAATATGCAACAACCTCACGCAATCAAAGTCATTATTATTGAATATTTATGCCCTAGTGACATGGGTGAAGATCCTGGGGTTCCGGGAACCAGACCCCCTGGATATTGGGTCTGCCACGGGTTTGTATAACCTTGTCAGCATTAACGCATCCAGGCCCTTCCCCTTGGATCGAGACAAAATTCCCAGTCTTTCATGGTGACCTAATGAAGACTGGTCCTGACGAGACGACTCCACTATGACATGACAGGTCTGATGAACGCAGCCGACTACTACGGACTGGATGAACTGCGCCGCGCCTGCGCCGGCTTCGTCCAGTGCTGCATCAACGTGGACACCGTGTGCGCCCTACTGGCCTCAGCAGAGCGCTACATACAGTACAAATGCACCAAATCAATGGTCCAAAAGGTGGGCACATGAGCGTTATCTAAGAAGCTCCTTGTAACGTTGCAACATAAACATGAGAGAAAGTTATAAAATGTTTGGTTCATGCCTGGAAATTTTAGTCATTTTGCATTTATGAGCATTCAATAAGAGGTTGATTTTGACCTCTTTTGGGATTTAGATCTCACTATCCACTTTGCATGAAAACAATTTCAGGACCATGAATATTCCTGACCGTTGATTGTCGTCAAGTGATGGGGTTGGTACCAGCAGTCCAAACCAGTGACTGTCGTCAAGTGCTGGGGTTGGTACCAGCAATCCTGACCAGTGACTGTCGCCAGGTGCTGGGGTTAGTACCAGCAGTCCTGACTAGTGACTGTCGCGAGGTGCTGGGTTAGTACCAGCAGTACTGACCAGTGACTGTCGAGGTGCTGGAGTTAGTACCAGCAGCCCTGACCAGTGACTGTCGCCAGGTGCTGGGGTTAGTACCAGCAGTACTGACTAGTGACTGTCGCAGGTGCTGGGTTAGTACCAGCAGTACTGACCAGTGACTGTCGCGAGGTGCTGGAGTTAGTACCAGCAGCCCTGACCAGTGACTGTCGCCAGGTGCTGGGGTTAGTACCAGCAGTCCTGACCAGTGACTGTCGCCAGGTGCTGGAGTTGGTACCAGCAGTCCTGACCAGTGACTGTCGCGAGGTGCTGGAGTTAGTACCAGCAGCCCTGACCAGTGACTGTCGCCAGGTGCTGGGGTTAGTACCAGCAGTACTGACCAGTGACTGTCGTCAGGTGCTGGAGTTAGTACCAGCAGTCCTGACCAGGGACTGTCGTCAGGTGCTGGGGTTGGTACCAGAAGTCCTGACCAGTGACTGTCGCCAGGTGCTGGAGTTAGTACCAGCAATACTGACCAGTGACTGTCGCCAGGTGCTGGAGTTAGTACCAGCAGTCCTGACCAGTGACTGTCGTCAGGTGCTGGGGTTAGTACCAGCAGTCCTGACCAGTGACTGTCGCCAGGTGCTGGAGTTAGTACCAGCAGTCCTGACCAGTGACTGTCGTCAGGTGCTGGGGTTGGTACCAGCAGTCCTGACCGTTCACTGTCGTCAGGTGTTGGGGTTGGTACCAGAAGTCCTGACCAGTGACTGTCGCCAGGTGCTGGAGTTAGTACCAGCAGCCCTGACGCCACTTCGTCAGGTGCTGGGGTTGGTCCATGCCTTGACCGTCCTGCCGCCAGGTGCTGGAGTTAGTACCAGCAGTACTGACTAGTGACTGTCGCCAGGTGCTGGAGTTCGTGGACATGCACGGTAACGAGGTTCTGAACCTGGGCTCCTTCACACTGCTGCCCCAGCACGTGGTCCGCCTGATTCTGGCCAGAGAGCTCAAGGCAGACGAAGTCACCAAATTTCAGGTCAGGTTTAGGCCGGCATGTTTACCAATGCCGGGTCAATTCATCAGCGAACAAGGCTATCCTGTGTCAAAGTCATGGCATAAGTGCCCATTCAAGAGCTTTGTAAGGGCCTGTCTAAAATAGAAAAAATGGCAAATGGTATCAGCACTACTCTCGAAAATAAACCACGGCTTGCTAGTCAACCTGGTCCTTTGATACCGACAGTCTACCCTTCCCTTCCCGACCACCGAATTTTTACGGTACCTCCTTCCAACGGAAATCCGGGCTTTTCCGCACACAAATCAAGGGTTATTTTGGTTCCAGGACCGCTCTCACAAGGCACCTGCACTTACATTTTCGGTTGCCATTTTACTGATAAAGAACTGCACACCTGCTCATCGTCGGATGGGTAATACCGCACCTTTTCTGAAGTTTTTAACCCTCGCACCACCGGGGGGCCCATCGATGGCCCCTAAGGTTTTTCCGGGATAGCAGAAAAACGACGAGGCACAGCACCGCGGTTGAGGGCTCTACCTCTCACTGCATCATTTTCCATCATCCCGAAATGTTTTACCCGGGTCACCCAAGGTCAGGTCACCAGACGAGGTCAACCAAGGTCACCTCACTTCAACTTTGGGGCTCTGTAAGAGCTACATTTCGAAGTCGATCGATTTGAAACTTCCTACACTTCATGACCCTCCAGGGTCTACAAGGTGTATATCTGGGATTTTCGATTTCGTGCCCTGAGGTCAGGTCACGAGGCGACCTCTCCTTTGGAAAAGCATGGGGAAAACCTGTTTCATGATATAAAAGGCACAAAAATGATTGCAAATACTCAGACTGCTCAGAACAGCGCTTTTGGACACCCTTTACGGATCCCAGGGGTCATATTTACCTTTGACTTTTCCAAGGTCATCCAAGGTCACCAGAGGTCAAAACAGTATTTTGACAATAACTTTTGACCTAATTAAGCTAGGCTGTGAAACAAACACCATCGTGTTTGTTTGTCACTGGCTTTCATTTGAGATACGACAAGGTCACTTTGGACCTTTCGTGACCTCAGGTCATATTAGGTCACGAGGTGACCTCTGGAGGTCAAACCACTGGCGGGAGGTCTTTACGTTCCACATAGCGGAAAAGTACTGGCAATCTCCTATCAAATGAATTTTCCAGGCCTCAATAGCTCTAATGACATAAGAGTTTGACCAGTTTGCTTAATCATTGCATATTTGGTGAAATAGCCGATCTTGACCTAATTTGACCTCTGGGGTCAACCATTGACCTGAGCACTAAAACATGTGAAGTAATTTTTACTGAATTCACGCGAGCTTTCATTGCACTTTGCACATTTTCGCTAACGCCCATATTTACTGATTAAAGAACTGCACACCGATGCTCATCGTCGGACGAGGTAATACCGCACCCCCGGTGGGGGTGTTTTAATAGTGTCCAATTCTGGCATTTCAGAACCGACTAACGCTTCGATTTTCGTCTTTATCGCATCTATAAGTCCGGAGCAGTCTGATCAGATCAAACATCCAGTACGTTACGAGCATCTCATATCTATCAAAACAAATAATGGATGGCCAACAAGCCCCAAGTATTTACCACTGCTCGAGTCTGTCGCCGTCATTTCGGACCAGCCTGACTTGGCAGCACAGTGACTTCTTGCTCAACATTAAGTTGCTGTCAGCACCTGCTATCTTACGTGCGCTGGAATTTGGCATGCAATTGCAGGCGAAAAGCACAGACTTTATGTCGGGTACAGGAATGATATCGTATGTTGCGGTAGATCGTATTGAATGATAACATACATAAGATCGACTCCATAGTCACTAGCTACACGAGGCCGCATCACTTGACTGTAGTGTTATCGACCCCGTTATTTCTCACCCCTTGACCCTGGCCGAATCCCAGCTCTCATACCCTGTTACATCACTGTCCCTCTCGCTCACTCACGCACTCTGCTCTCCACCACCTGATCAGGCAGCTCTGATGTGGTCCAAGAAGTACTGCGACAACTCTAGCCTGGACCTGCGCGACGTCATCTCCACCTTCCTCGAGTTCATCCAGTTCCACAAGGTGCCGGCCACCATCCTGATGAAGGACATCCACCCGTTAGGCATCGTGCCCGACCACATCATCATGAACGCGCTGGCGTTCCAGGTGAGAAGCTGCCGCTCGGCAAACCACTTCGCTTGCTGGTGCAGCTATCATAGCCCCCAGGGAACTAAATCGGTGGGTCAGGCAGTACTAATCCTTTGCAGCGCATATCATTATCGTTACAATTACGCTTTGCGGATGGTTGCTAGGTGTAGTGGCAGCCGCTGCTCTCCCAGTGGTGGCGACCTGACCCTGTGGTGGTGCGTCACGCCAGGCGGACCCGAGCAGTGTGGAACCGACCAAGATGTCGCCCAAGCGGGTCAGCAGGAGGCGCGAGCTGTCGGTGCAGAGCTCGCTGGACCCGTACGGCAGCACCACCACCCTGTCGTCCAGCACGTCCAGCGACATCAACAGCGACCGCCACAGCTCCGACGGGAAGCACAGCTCCGAGGGCGGCTACACAGGGTCGCCGCTCGGCCGGCTACCCTGATAGCGAGCTGTCCACAGCATCCGCTCACTCAGCGGGGGAGCGTTCTCAGCGTGCGAGCTCCAGCCCTCTGATCGGGGATGGTAATATCCGAGGTGTAAGACAATTCATCGGAGTAAAACTTAGCTAGGAGAACAGGTTTGTTGCTGCCGGCCGAGATCTATCGTTTTCGGCAAAACTGTGGGATATATGAAGGTATCAATGTTTTTACCATTCGTATTGCGTTAGCAAAAAGTGCTACTTCCGTACCTGTTCCAAAATAGGGTTTCTTCATCGCAAGATGAATACTTTTAGTACTTTGATGTTTTAAAAGTTTATCAAATAAAACAAAAATACAAAATAATGAATCCAAGTGGGTAATTCTATTCTAGAACTATTTTACAGAACATCGGTAGGCACATTCGGCACATTCCCTCTGGTACTGCTATTTTCATAGCTCAGAAAGGATCAATTCCCCGCAAGCTTGCTAAGTTAGCCAGCAAGTCCATTTCAGAAACCTTAGTTCACGGGGAAGTTTTTCGGAGGTAAAACACCATGCTACAGCTAGATGAAAAGAGTAGCAGGAGGCTCTGAAAAAAACAAGAGTTAGAAATGCAAAGAAGAAGAGAAATATAAAAAATTCTTAGGAGTAAATAAACAAAGCCAACCAGCACAAAAAAGCAGGACTAAAACCTGGAGTGTTAGTCGCCCCAAACCAAAAAAACAAAAGCCATCTCTTTAACGCCTAAAACTTAAAGTTGAAGAACATGTCCCCAAAAACAGTCTGGCTGCTCATGAATCATTTGGGATTCTTATTTCGGCGAACTCTCCAGTTCTTTTACTTTGGCTGTGTTTTCACCGGGCAATGTTTTAAGTGCGTCAGTGTATGGGTACCGTTTAATTCACCTCATAGTGTTTAAGTTTTGGACAAGTTTTAACACTCGAAGCTTTAGTTGTCACTTTTGTGATGATTGGGATATTTTTATGAATCCACATTATATTCTAGGCTATTTTCTTTATTCCTAGCCTTTTCTGGATCTTCTATCTTTCTAGGGTCTACGCTCACTCCTTGTACTAACTTCATTTAGAAATGATAGACATTCTGGCAGCATGTCGCGTTCGGTGCCAACCCCTCCGAACCGTGATCAGTGGGACAAAACGCAGTATGCTGGACCCGGGATGGCCGTCCAGGAGAGTCGTCCGCTCTCTCCAGACTCGGAACACTTCATCCGTTCGGCGGTCTGTGTCTGTGTACGTACTGCCGGGTGAGAATTTCCGCCGGGCTGCGGAGATGTTTCGGTGACATCCGCGGAACCAGTGTTAAGTGTTCAATGTTCCGCTCCGTAACCACGGGCCATGCCTCTATTATGCTTGGAGCTTTGGAAGCCGTCAGTTTCATAATTGGTGTATGATGTAAAGAGGTGTGACTATGAAAACATATGTACAGCTCATGGAGAGGGAGGGGGCTACAATGCAGGGAGTTTCCTTAGCATGTAAACAACAATTCCATCGCGATTCCTATTAGAGCTCCGGTGCGAGGCGATCCTATTCATTCCAACAAAACACTTCCAAGGACAAAATATAAGTCAACTTGAAGACGATAAATGAAACTACTGATAGAAAGTTTCGAAAACATCAAAGAGAGAAACGTCATGGGACCGACTGAGAGCGGCTGATTTCACTTTAATCATCCAGATAACGATGCTTTGTGGGAGTTAGAATCTCGAGCTGTTTTCACTGATTATCCTCACCCTTATCCTTGCGCTATCTTGAAACAATGATCGAGCGACTGCGCGCCGCAAAGCAGGAACAAGTCCGATTAATGTCAGAAATTTATTTACCCTCACCCGATCATTTACCCCTTTTATTTTCGTAGTTTCATGTCCAGAAAATGCCGATCAAAATTAAACGTGATGAGCAGACAAGCAAATCGTCAACAACCAAGCCAGCCCGAATCGTCACTTAACAGCAGTCCCGATGACCAGTATACAATATAAAAACAAGCAAATTTGAAAGTTGCATTCTCAATTACAACGTCGACAGTTCAAACCTTCATGAAGATCCAACTCCACTATAGGTCGGTGAGACGAGGCGGTCGTCTCAAAACCACTTCTCTGTATCAGTGTCTCAAGCCAACTGAAAGAGTCCGAACCGCGCAGCGTAGGGATAACGCGTCACACATACACGCAGAAAGCCACCGACTGGAGCGCAGGAATCGCTGCCTGAGACCAGTGGTTTTCCTTTGGCGGACTGAAGTTGCGAGCGTTTGTTCCAGTTGATATGCTGTTCTGACGGCATGCGCGACTCCCTGACGAGGTCAGCTTACCGGTCCGGAAACGGTCTCGCACCCGATGTTAAATGGCTCAAAACTGTTTAGAGGGAGTTTATCAACGTTTAAATGCTATTTTGATAGGTATATACTCGTTATTCAGTGTAAGCCAGTGGATTTAGATGTGCAGTCTAGACCTTATACCGCGCGTTGTGTACTCGTTGACGTAAAAACTGAGGCAACGCCACTAATACACAGCGAATGCTGGCATTGACGAACTGTATTTATCAGAAGGCAGACGATGGGATGGGGAGGGGCACTCCAAATGAGATTCGCCCACACACCGCCATGAAAAAACCGAGCCACAGAGTCGAGCTCAAAACAAGCCCTGGGTCAGAGCCATCCCTTGCCCTGAACACGCTGGCGTCAGAAGCCGCCTTTCAATTCACTCAGGAGGCAAAGTTGTCGTCCCCGCACTGGGTGAAAACTACACGAGCTGAAATTGCCCATTTGCATCATGTTTGACGTAAATATTCCTGCTTTTGTTTGTTTGTCTGAAGGCAATGGTCTGGGTGACTGTTGATACAGAACAGAAATCGGCGGATCGGAGACATAATCGTTACTGGAGTTTAGGAATGAAGAGTACGCACTACAGACTGATTCGTACTCCTCACATCAGCTTTATGATTTATTGAAACTCTGGTGCCAAGTACCGATGCTTCACTGTTGCCCAAAGTATATCAGACTTAACTAGCCGTTTTCGTTCGGGAAATAAGCTACCCGTACCGTTCGAATCGTCTCGACGAGCTAAACGCTGTGAGTATTTATGTAACACGTTTTGGGCTTTATAAGTTGAAATAAAAAGTGATATAAGTTTCCGAATCAAGACGCGTATCCCGAAAAGAGCAATTTCTAATGACAAATAAACGCGGAAACTGACACGCATGTCTCGGAAACTCACACGTTTCACTGATTTTCAAAAACGAGCATTTGCGCACATACGCAATCACTACCACAGCAATTCGGTTCAAAGTCATGTCTCCCAAGGGCGAAAACACCGTGAAAAACATGCGAAACAGACGAAAAATTGTGCAGGCGCATGTTTTGTCTTGACAGATGTTGGTAACGCACGTAGCATAGGCATTTCCATCATTTTATAATTTCTGTTTTTCTTTCAGCGCGCGCAAATTTCTGCACATACGCATATACTTACTGTCCACATCAACCAATGCTCTCCTGTTTTACGTAGGAAGAAACTACCTCCATGGCAAAAATAATACAACTTACACAAATCTTCATCCTCCAGCAATACATGTTCAGAGATGGACTAGCGGACTTTACCAATCTTTCCAATAACATACAATGTCAGCAGCATCTTAGATTGAATAAGAGGTACCATTCAAACAATACCATACCCGTTGCGTCTGGAATACGAGTTTTTGCCGAATCTTTGTTGTAAATAATGGAAGAGGTAACGACTGTTTCGCCTAATGTAGATACGCGTTTTTGTATGGTCGGAAGTACGCTGTGAAAGACATTTGACACAACGAGAAAAAACAGGTATGGTGTCAGATATACTTTTTGGACACATACGCTTTATTGAAGTGGTCACTCCCGGTTATCTACACTTTCACTCCCTTGTTAAAAACGTCAATTATTAATAACAGTATGACGATTTTCTTAATGAAAAAATTTTAGTACAGTGGGATGGGAAATTAATTCATCTTTCGATCGATATGGGATTTATAGCCCCACAAGCTTTAAGCGAGCCGAAGCTTTCCAATAACAGAAAAACAATTCCCCTAGAAATCACAAAAAGTTAGTTACATATTTTTACTTTTGACAGAGGGTTAGCTCCGGTAACACAATTCAAAAGAGCATTAAACTGCAGATTAATCTACCGCCACGGGCGATTAAAACATAAACAATAACCTCCCACCAAAATTTATCAACTAAACTAAGCTCGATGTGATATGGCCAGCTGCAACATGGGACTTTCTCTGCAGCAAGTTCGACATGCTCAGAAATATTGCGCGCACAGACTGGCTGGGGAAAACGAGCAAAGAACGTACTGCTTGGCCCCACAGCCGTTATTTGAGCTAATGGCCCAATGTAAATTAAAGAACCACTTTCAAACGTACAAAATACGAATTTTAAACACTGAATCTCTGTGTAATTTTGCGTGGAAGTCTGCCGGTAAAATGATTATCACATACAGCAGAGTATATTTACGATCCCTTTTCAACACATTATGCAGTAAAGTATTTGAACACCACAAGGGAAGTGTATAATCACGCGCGGGCGTATGTATCACGCCCAAAAAAAAATCAACAACCGACACACACCACCCACAAGGGCAGGCACGCGCCCCATTCACCCCGGAGCGCGTCAGACTGCGCCGTCACTGCACCTCCTCCCAGAGGAGCGGCACCTGGGAGAATCTCACTTCTGACCGAACCGACCAGCTATACCTCAGCACAATCTCACCCAGCGCGTCAGTGTGGATCAGGATTGAAACACAGGCCCGACTGTGGCTCAGGACTGGTACACAGGATCCACTGTGTGGCTCAGTACAGGTACACAGGCTCGAATGCGTGGCTCAGTACTGGTACACAGGCTCGACTGCGTGGTTCAGGACTGGTACACAGGCTCGACTGTGGCTCAGTACTGGTACACAGGTTCGACTGTGGCTCAGGACTGGTACACAGGCTCGACTGTGTGGCTCAGTACAGGTACCAGGCTCGAATGTGTGGCTCAGTACTGGTACACAGGCTCGACTGCGTGGTTCAGGACTGGTACGCAGTTCGACTGTGACTCAGGGCTGGTACACAGGCTCGACTGTGTGACTCAGGACTGGTACACAGGCTCGAATGCGTGGCTCAGTACTGGTACACAGGCTCGACTGCGTGGTTCAGGACTGGTACACAGGCTCGACTGTGGCTCAGTACTGGTACGCAGGTTCGACTGTGGCTCAGGACTGGTACACAGGCTCGACTGTGTGACTCAGGGCTGGTACACAGGCTCGAATGCGTGGCTCAGGACTGGTACACAGGCTCGACTGTGTGGCTCAGTACTGGTACACAGGCTCGACTGCGTGGCTCAGGACTGGTACACAGACTCGACTGCGTGACTCAGGACTGGTACACAGGCTCGACTGTGTGTATCAGGACTGGTACACAGGCTTGACTGTGACTCAGAGCTGGTACACAGGCTCGACTGCGTGGCTCAGGACTGGTACACAGGCTCGACTGTGTGTATCAGGACTGGTACACAGGCTTGACTGTGACTCAGAGCTGGTACACAGGCTCGGCAGGTATGCACGTCGCCCCTGAGCAGCGGCGCCAACTCCAGCCGGCTCACAGAGCCTTCACCTTCATCTGACGCATCTGCTGACGCCGCTTGGCCTCCTTTTTCTCGTTCTTCTCCTCCAGGCGGCGCTGCTTCTCAGGGTCTTCCTCCTGCAGAGAACACCTGGTTAGCTCACAGCATCTCCAACACACAGCACCTCCACTCACCATCTCGGCGTCCTCAAGTCCAATGCATAAAAAACACACGATGGCGCCCTGAAAACGTGACGTGCATGAGCATTGCGTGTGGCGTATTGGTATTCAAAATATGTCGATAGTTCCGCACTGCTCTGAACGATGTTGTTCAGTGAGCGTATCGTAAATTAGATGGCTGAAAATCCAAGTTTGGGCTATACAGAGCTGACTCTTGCAGCACAAAGCACTAGCTTCAAGTGGCAGCTGAGGCATCAGTCTTGCTGGCAGGAGTCCCGCCTACCAACCATTTACCTCGAGAATGCGCTCCTTTTCGAGGCGGCGTTTCTCCTCACGCTTGGCCTGTGCCTTCTCGGCGCGCGATTGGTGCGTCTGCTTAAGGAACACCTCCTGCACACGAAGCCGGTTCTTCTCCGCCTTCAGACGCGCCTGAGGACACGGAGCACGGGCAACAGGTCAGGGGTTACCTTCAGACGCGCCTGAGGACACGGAGCACGGGCAACAGGTCAGGGGTCAGTTTCAGACGCGACTGAGGGAACTCCACAATAGATTACAGGTCAGGGGTCACCTTCCGACGAGGTTGAGGCACAACACATGGATTACAGGCCAGGGATCAGGCTTGGGCGGGAGGTCGGTGTTAACCAAAAGCCATGCAATACAGTCTGCATTGAGGTAGTGAATTGAACGGTATAGTCTATATCTCGGTAAGGGCTGGTAGTGCAGTCTTTGTGATGACAGAGGGCTGGTGGAAAAGTACATACACCGGCAGAAGACAAGCCGGGTACAGACTATACTTCCGTAAACTGCACACTCTCGCCGGCTCACCTCCTTGCCCAGCCGACAGCGTTTCAGGCGGTCCACCATGTACAGCACCAGCTGCAGCAGCGGCCGCACCCTCTCCACGTCGCCTGCCGTCAGCCGGCCGCGGCCCGGCAGGTTGAAGCAGAAGGCCAGCGTCGGCTTCACCTTGGGCAGCTCCATCGGGGCCGTGTCGTCGATCTGAGGCAGGCGTGACGTCAGCGGACCTGGATCTGGTTCACACCGCAGCCGTAGATGCGGGACAAGGGACTTGCCAAGTTTCGGTAAAGTGAAAGTGATGAAAAGGTATGGCACAGTAAGAAAAGCTATTACGTACACTGGCCCATAACAGAATACTCAAGAAACCGATGGTTTAGCGTGGGAATATAAACACAAAGCACATTTATTGCGGCACCTCACGAGTAACGTTGTTCTTTATCAATATTCAGTGTGGCGAACACAGGTAAGTCTTTGCACAATTGTGAATGGAATACGACTTATCAGAAAAACTGTAAGTTCTCCGTTTTATCTTTATAGATTTTACATTCTACTAGCCTGGCTTTACTTTCAAGGAAGATGGGTTTTCACATTTTTGACACCTGTATACTTGTTTCGTCCAGCGAAATTTCGCCCTCCTTTCCTCCTTGAATTTCGACCTCCCACTCCGTGCAAAAACAATTGCAAGATAATGAGGCTCAAACATTGGTTTGGATGGTCAGGGGAAAGGGTTGCAGTGCCAGGAGACCCGTGGATTGTGAGTCTTTCATAGAATTTGTGTTCACACATTATCTACCAAACCAGCACCGCCTGGATGAAGATCTCCAGCCATAACCACAAGCATACCAACACAGCTAACGTCAATCCAATTATTTTTGCCACCAGCCCAACGCAGGTACTCTCATACGTCACAGGACATGAGCCGATCGGCTGCCAGGCACCGGGGCGCGGCGGCGTACCTGTTTGGGTCCCGAGTACTGGTCGGAGACGTGGATGAACTCCACCAGGTCGGGGTACTTGTTGACGGCCGCCTGCACCCTGGCGTCCAGCACGGCCGCCGTCGCCTCGTGGATCTCCGACATCAGCGTGAACTGTGGCGGCATTCCGTAGCGCTCGGCCGACCGCCGCTCCGGACAGTAGGTGCTCTGCAAACGGTACAAGGATCAGTCTGAGCGTCACCGGTAGTCGCAGCCGGTCACTGGTCAATCCGCAGCCGGTCAACAGTCAGCCCACAGCCAGTCACCGGTCAGTACACACAGGGTCACCAGTCAGTCCAGACCCAAGTTTAAACCAAAGTTTGACAACAATGAACATAACAACGCAAACGAGGCCCGAGCGGGCCCAAGCCGGAGACTGGGCCCGGACGATTACCCTGGAGCGGCAAGCTGTGTCAAGGTGGCGATCATACACAGGGATGCACGCAGTCCAATTTCTCTACCCAGCACTGAATATCGCTAAACGAGAGCTTTTGGTTCCTGCAAAAATAATTTCATTTCATATGAAATCTTCGAAGACACAAAATTGAGGCCAACCAAACGTTTGTGCTAATAATAGCAGCACAGCCGTGTTGTGGAGGGAACACATAACACACATGATAACTATCGGAGCTTATTTACGCCTCCAACGATAGTTTTGACTGCAAAACAATGAGCAGTCTGTAGTGTTGCCAACTCACCAAGTCCGTCATTTCCTTGGCTAGCCGTGCGCCCGACTTTTTGCTGGCCAGACAGAACACAAACGAGTCCATCTCGTCAGCATTCATGGTGACCTTGACTTCGACCTGATCTGACGCAGTCTTCATCATGGTCGATATCACGGACACCAGGTCTTGCCGCTGAAACGGCACACCCAGCGGTTCAAATCGCTGCCGCTGACCTCTGTTTACAGCTCAACTGCGACAAAGACTGTACCGGCTACTGGAATGAGTCCGAATATATTTCCCGCTACGCAACAAAAAGACAACATTTGCAGAGACTTTATCCGATGAGCATGGACTCGCATTGACAAGAAACAGACGGATCGTTCTAACCCTCTGAACAGCTCAAGATTCCTGCTGGTTTAGTTCTGGCTTATTGAAGGAGTCCTGGGCCAAAATCGCTATATGGTCATTATGCAAATGTATGAGGTTCTGAGCGAAGGTGATGCTGTTCAGACAAAAAACATTTCTCAAAGACTTCTTGCACCGAAAAACTACAATGCTTCTTAAGGGACTGATGACTGCATGACCACAAAAACACTATAACCTCATTACCACAACCAAAGCAATAAAATAAACTGCAGTGGGTTACAAGCACCATTTCTTCCCAACCCGTACAGTACATGCTGTGTTACCTTAAGGAACTTGAGCTGGACCAGCATGCCCTCGCAGCAGACCCGGCCGCTGCACCACAGCGTGTAGAGGTTCTCCGACTCCTTCAGCAGCCCGCCCGCGCCGGGCTCCGCCTTACCGTCGTCACCTGAAACAGACCGGCGCCAATCAATGCCAAGCGATTCACTGGCCCAGTACACTGTCAGAAACAGACCGGCGCCACTCAGTGCCCAGCACTTCACTCGCCCCGCACACTGTCTGAAACGGACGAGCACCAATCAGTGCCCAGCACTTCACTCGCCCCACAAACTGTCTGAAACAGACCGGCGCCACTCAGTGCCCAGCACTTCACTCGCCCAGCAAACTGTCTGAAACAGACCGGCGCCACTCAGTGCCCGGAACTTTACTCGCCCCGCAAACTGTCTGAAACAGACCGGCGCCACTCAGTGCCCAGCACTTCACTCGCCCCGCAAACTGTCTGAAACAGACGAGCGCCAATCAGTGCCCAGCACTTCACTCGCCCCGCAAACTGTCTGAAACAGACCGGCGCCACTCAGTGCCCAGCACTTCACTCGCCCCGCAAACTGTCTGAAACGGACGAGCGCCAATCAGTGCCCAGCACTTCACTCGCCCCGCAAACTGTCTGAAACAGACCGGCGCCACTCAGTGCTCAGCACTTCACTCGCCCCGCAAACTGTCTGAAACAGACCGGCGTCACTCAGTACCTGGAGCTTCACTCGCCCCGCAAACTGTCTGACACGGACGAGCGTCAATCAGTGCCGGCGCTCCATACACTGCCTGAGACAGACCAGCGTCAATCAGTGCCGAGCTCCGCTCGCCCCGCACAGTGTCGGAGCCAGACCAGCGTCAATCAGTGCCGAGCTCCGCTCGACCACCGCACAGTGTCGGAGCCAGACCAGCGTCAATCAGTGCCGAGCTCCGCTCGACCCCGCACAGTGTCGGAGCCAGACCAGCGTCAATCAGTGCCGAGCTCCGCTCGACCCCGCACAGTGTCGGAGCCAGACCAGCGTCAATCAGTGCCGAGCTCCGCTCGCCCCGTACAGTGCCTGAGACAGACCAGCGTCAATCAGTGCCGAGCTCCGCTCGCCCCGACAGTGTCGGAGCCAGACCAGCGTCAATCAGTGCCGGCGCTCCATACAATGTCTGAGACAGACCAGCGTCCTTCAGTGCCGGCGCTCCGCTTGCCCTGCACAGTGTCCTGAACATTATAGGACTATACTATAGAACATGAGAACTGGGTTCGATTATATTTGCGATTTCATTTCCACCAACTTCCCCTCCCCTTCAATTTGAGCATTACACTCGCTGAAAGAGCAATTTCAGGACTCCGACGGCGCAGCTAGCGAAGGGGTGCGTTTACGACAGACTGGCACCAACTTACGGCAGTTCTGTTCTAGCACGCTGTGCTGCATTGCTTGCCGTTTGTTTCATCCGTCATTTCTTTGTCAGCCAACAGAAATAAAGGCGGCCTCATTTCACTACTGCCCAGATACAATATAATACTCTGTCACGCCTGCGCCCTTTGTCACGGCAATGGTTCTGCGCAGCAGCCATTTTAAATTGAACATCAGAACTGCCCTTTGTTTTTACTTTGCCGATATCATATAAACAGCGCCGTCACCCTGCAGACCACACGCAGTTCGCACCAAATACATGTATCTGGGAGAGCCGGTCACCTAGGAATTGCTGGTACGGCTGTTCCCTGCGTGACGTACCGACCAGCGAGAAGTTGCTCTCCAGCAGCGGCCGGTGCGCCGCCAGCCAGGAGTTGGCCAGCTTCTGGTTTCGCGTCTTGCCCGACACAAAGTTAATGAAGTAGACCACAATGCCAGCTATCATCAGCATCTCCACATAGAACTTATCCCAGTTGGTGGAGCGATGGACCGGCACCTGCCGGGACGGGGTTCCGCAGTCAGGGTCTGTAGCAGTCATCCACCACAGGAGGGGGCGGGGGACTGCGACACTAAGGACACTGGGGCACAAGGTTTAAGGCACTCACATGCGCTCACACAACTCATGTGAGCTGCCGCTGCCGCCCAAATGCGTGTGATGGATACTGTCCTAGCGGTGTACGGTAACCAAGGGCGATGGCAAGGAAGCGAGCACAATCACACGGGCGAGAGACTCAGGCTCTCATCGTTCACACTGCAGGCACACAAAGAGTTTGACTCTGAAACATCTTCAAGCAGTGGGCTTACATGACCGAATTTCTCTGTATACTTTACCACATGTTCGAACACATTTATCAGATTGCGGAAAATTCAAACGGACTTACATTGGCGATCGTTATCTTTGGCTGCTCTTTGCTCCTCTGACTAGATGATGAAGGCTCGAAACCTTCAAATTCCTCCTCATCTTGGAAGTGTTCAAACTCATCCTCCGTCTGGAACACAAAGCATACACGTTCGTTTCATTGTACATGGCACATACAAATGAAGAGAAAACGTCTCCTACGGCATTTCACGGACCGAAAATGTTAGAAGTGTAAAGCATTTCCCATTAATAAATATTGGCACCTACTTCCGTAAGAAGTGTAAAATACAGTGTTTATTGTTTTATTCTGCTACACTTCCCCGCAAACGTAGGCTGCACTCACAAATATGTTAACGGGGGAATTATTGACGGTGAGAGCCAGCAAGGAAACGATCACCACCACACGGGCGAGACTCAGGCTCCCTGTTGTAGCTAATGGTTGCTTGCTGGTTTGCTTGCTTGGGTATCACATAGACAAATAAGGATTTCTTCTAACCTATTAAGCCAATTGTGCCAAAAAGCATATACACAAACTCCTTTTCGGCGTCATCGCTTAGGCACAACATAACACCCATCAGCACCTCCGACAGTAGGGTCCGCACATGAAAACGTAGTTATTTTACCTCGCCATAGGAAAGTATGTAGGCACATATAAACGGGAATTATTTTGCGCGAAACACATTCTCAACAAAGCGGATAGCTTCGTATCTGCGAATGACATCAATGATCAGAAGTGAAATCCAGCTAAAGAAAAGATAGGGATATGTGCATGTACCCCACGCGGCAAATGCTTGATCGAACAAAGCGAACAGACGTGACCAGTGTATTTCTTTGCACTAACTACATAAATGTCACACCTTTCATCTGGTACGAGAATATTTGGGCCCAGCTTAAATCCAGAACAATGGTGAGCATGACCAACCATACCCAAAATTTAATCTCCTTAACCCAAATGAGACATACATTCTACTTAAGGTAAACGAAGAAAAAAATTCCTTCCACCATCCAGTAGCTTGACCTGATTATTTGAGAGAACATGCAGAATGGCGCTTATTGTCCTGCTCCCTCCGTTTGGTCAGGCCATACATGCTTTAAAAGCACACCAACACACGGTCAACCGCGCCATATAAATTGCTCATAAATTGAACTCTTCGGACATTCAACGTTAAAAATAATATAAATTACTATAAGCATAAGCCTGCAAGCCATGGAAAGAATTAAACGAGGCTGGGCGACATTGGACAGCTGCACATCTCGCGGCACGTGAGAGCGGTGGACCACCCACCTCCACCAGGCCATCCTGGTCATCGTCCGGAGGAGGCGACTGGGACGGCTGCTGCTGCGGCGGCGGCGCCCCCTCCTGCCCACCGTCAGCTGACTCCGGCTCCTCTCCCGCCGGGTAAGACCGGTCAAACTCCTCGTCGTCAAACTCTTCAAAGTCGGCGAAGTCGTTGTCTTCAATCTCAGCCTGGTACTTGGCAGCACGCACGTAAAGCGAGAGAACTAGCAGGACTAGAATTGTTTTCAGTCGCACGTCCGCCATTTGGATAATATGTGCTTAACTGAATGAACAACTGGACCTGAAACAAGAGGTAACTATTAACAAAAATATTACGACCAAACACTGGTAGGTGACATCAGTGGCGGATCTAGCCGGTTGGTTTGGGAGGGGCAAACCAAAGTAAAAAACGTCGCGCAGTGAAAATTGCGCTACAATATGCCTCTTCGGTAGGATTTTGGGAACTGGAGAAGAAAAGCAAAAAACGTAACGGGGTGAAAATATGGGCTCAAGATACATTTTTTCCTATCCAAGCCCTAATATTTACACTGAATTTTCTAATTCTGTTTGAAGTTGAGAGTTGAAGCACCAAAATTTTGCTTACAAGCTAAAAAGGAGTCGGGGAAAAAGGAGGTCGATCGCTTTGAGGGGGGCAAAACATAGTTTTGCCCTGAGCTTTTCCGTTTGGGGGCAATTGCCTTTTTCGCCCCCTGGATCCGCCACTGAGTGACATAACCATACTGACGATGACTGTTCGCTTGTTATACCGTTCAGAACAGGGCTATTCATGCTACATCAAACAAACAATTTGAGTACAGATGTCTTACAGAGCGTTTCCGGGACATGGTGATTCTGTTCCATGTGTGAAAACATTTTCTATTGTCCCAATTCCATGATCCATATTCATGATAATGTGGCAGAGGATATTCTAGCACGTAAAAGTATCAACATTTTACGGAGAATCGTCAAAAATACCACTTTTGCAGGTTATGCCTCAACATTTCTATTGGAATTTTTAGCTAGAAACCAACGTTAGTCTACCTCAAATGCTACCCAAATTACGTGACTCTGTCCGTAACATATCTTAGATCCATACCTATATTTGCGACGATATACACCACCAACAGATGGTACACGACGAAGGCAACACTCAAATGATCACAAGTTATGCTGGTATACACTAAAGCTTACATGGATAAGAATCAGGGCGAGATTCCACGAACAGCATGTTAAAACTATTTCAGATGTCAGCACTCCACAAACCAGGCCCGCCCACGCAGCCACATGGTGGCGCCACCACTCCATGGGGGAGGCGCCACCCGGCGTTAAAGGGAATGTGGCACCTTCACAACGTGATTTTAACTGAGATAGCCAGGTTGTAAAGCAAGTCGGAAAACCTGGTACTCCATATTTCATTTGTCTTGGAACTCGATATTTCCGTAGAAAAAGCTAAAACCTACCTGCCACTAGCCCCCATCGGCCCGTCGCCGGGCGGCCATTGTGAGCTGCTGGTGTGATGACATATGCTGACGTCACGATGAGCATCAGCCAATCGAACCCTTGCAGCATTTCAAGTATGTTAGTGGTTGCCAGGTCGTGACATCATCCACAGGCTGATATTTATTTCTTTTCTAGAGGAGTATTTTTAAGAACAAATATTGAGCATAGTGTCATTTTCAGAGAAATCATGAGTGGTTTCATTATTCTTGGCTAAAAGTACGCCTAATTTCACTAAATTCAGGATTCACCCAAGGTGCCACATTCCTTTAATGCAAGATGTGCCCCACACAGCCACACAGTGGTGCCACCACTCCACCGGGGAGGCGCCACCAGTATGTAAATACAAGATCCGCTCCCCGGTCAGCTGTGCCCGGGGGAGCAAGCAACCGCCCAGCAGGTGGCTGAGTCGAGAGGTCCCGGGAACTAAGGAACTAATCACCAATGCCATCACCGCGGCCGAGGTTCGAGACAGGCGCAAGGGCACGGATCCTATGCATATAACCGTCCTCATATGACGGAAATCTATGCATCGTCTTCACATATTTCCACTTGCCTACAATACAACAAGTCATGTGAGTGAGAAACAGACGAATAGCAAACAGAGAATAGTGAATGAAAAACATGAATTGAAGCATCTGTGATCTGGCTGTTTCTTAACAACTGAGGGTGAGACTTCTGCTAGTACACATGCTTGCATCAATATCAATACACAAAAAGGGTCCCATGGGAGAGCAAGAGACAAAAGAAGTGGTAGCAGATAGAGAGCCAGGTGCTGAAAATACCTGAAAATATCTATATATTTTTTTGGAAATATCCTAGAATGTAATTTGACTGTTCTATAATGAAGCAATATCAAGTACCTACTCAATGATCATGTCGGAAAACAAGTTTAAAAATGCCCTGGTTCTGCCATGGAGCTACTGAAAATACAAAAAATGACTAGGAACCACTTTGATTTTTTGGGGGAAATATATAAGTATATCAGTTGACTTATACAATTTTAAAATGAAGCAACTATGATGAGCAGTCAATTACCTATTATATTTGGGGAATATAGGTACCCAGTTTCCTTACACAATGGGCCAATACATATAGAGCTGAGGATCAAGATACAGCAGCAGCAGTTACCATGACATGTTGGCTTGGACACAGATAAAGCTCTAATGGATAGAAGAGTGTTCAATCTGAGTTTGTCTCCATCCCTAGCACACCATTCATGTCTCCTTTCACTCCCTTCACCCAAAGATACAGTTTAATCTAAAGAGTAATAGTCTGGTTTAATAAACATTGTTGAATTAAGTTTCGCTTTTAAGTTCAATACAATTTTGTTTTGTTTAATATTGCTTTACAAAGAAAGCTTTATCCCTCTGCAGACTACTCTCCTTTACCTCTGCAGTGTAAGGAAAATATTTACCATTGCACTGCCATATCCTGCCAGACCTGGCTGGATATGGATTGAAGAAAAGATAGTAAATAGAGAAGCTGATTGAAACACGGTTTCCATTGCCAAAAACCCTATCCATTTAGTAAATTCACCCGGAAGCACCCATCTGTGAAGCTCTGGATTTATTGCGGATGTCCCAAAGCTTGTAAAATTTCAGAGAAGGTGGATAAAGTGCTGTTGTCTGGGTGTGTATACTTTATGGATTTCTTACTGTGGAAATATGTGCATGGATGTGTATCCATCCCACTATCCTGACTGGCATTGTGCATGGAGACCGAGTCATATTGATATAGTCCCAAAATTGGTATGTTGGGTATACCATGCAAGTGCTAGTCCATGCTTGAAAGTTGGTAATCCCAAACCTATTGCTGTATACCCTTGTATAAATAGTGGACATCCCTTCATTAGAACAAATATTTTATATGATGTGACCCAGCCTGCAGTCCTTGTAGGTAGTTACCTGTTCCCCTGCTCATCCAGTGTGCAAGGTATGGCACTTTCCACGAGATCTTGTTGGTGTGACTGCCCTTGGAGACAGGATTGAGTGGTGAGAATTTTATGGCCTGGTGCAAATTTGAGACTGTTGTGAGAGAGGTGACACTGAAAACCAAACAAATAATGAATGCATAGTTTTAAAGACACACAAGAGGGCCAGTGTGCAAAGTATGGCATTTTTGAAGAGATCTCGTCAGTGCGAGTGTCCTTGGAGACAGGAGCGAATAGTGTGAATTTTATCAACCTGGTGAAAATTTGCGAGACTGGTGCGAGGATGGTGACACTCAAACAAAAAAATAATGACTGAGTACTTACTGAGACACAGGACGGGCCTTATAAAAAGTCCTAACTAACTAATAAAGAGAGGTAGCATTGCATGGTGTGGGTAGGAATGGGTGTGGTTTTTTCTCCCTGGTATATGGCAGATTGGTGCAAATTTTTGAAGGCTGGTGGTGCGATAATTTTCAATGACTGGTGCGACTTGTCTGGCCTGCTGCCATACTTTTCAGACTGGCAAAAGGGGAGCCTTATAAAGCTAACTAATAAGAGAGGTAGCATTGCATTAAGTACATAGGGATGGGTGCATTTTTCTCCCTGGTATATTGCAGATTGATGCGAATTTTAGCTGGCTAATGGTGCAAATTTGTATGGGTTTTAGAGGGCTGCTGCAACTTGTCTAGCCTCCTACCATACTTTGCAGACTGGCTGCTCATAGACTGCATAAAATACACGGAGCGAGAGCATAAAAATTACTGACAATATTGTTGCATGCACTATAAAAAGAGTAGAAGCAGAAGAGCTCAATTACCAAGCTACGAACCCTGGGGCTGCTGTTGATAATGCTGACAACGCTGGTACTACAACGCGATCATGAAGCCCCGATCGTTGGTGAAGAATGAATGAAGACGAATGAAGAATTGGAATGAAAATGAAGTTGTTGCCGGGCAGCCCTCAACAGGCAGAGCAGATACCAGATGTGACGTCAGACATCGTAACATATAACATGGGAAAATTAAATGCTTAAACATCCAATTTTTCGCAAAAACGGCCTAGAACCGAAAACAAAATACTTATTTATTGCATTTTGTATAAACTCTATCATCGTGTGTTCTCACAAATTGATAAACAGGAAGTGCCATCAGGAGCACTTTGAGGCACGGCCCACTGGTGAAGGAATTCTCTACGCCCGAGTGACGTCACCAAGCGTGGAGGAATTCCTCTTGAACGTACCTTTAAGTAAAGGTATCTTGGTTGCCGGGGTGGTTTGTTGCGGGCCGGTGTTGCTGCACATCATGGCGCGCAGCTTTTGCCTCGCCGCAGCTAATAGATAGTGTTGGATGATTGCGGTCTTAGGGGCGGAATGTTTTGATTTATGCTTCACACAAGACTTTCATAAATAGAGATAAAATATTGATAGGCAAATTCATTGAAAGATAAAGAGGAAATGGTCTGACTAGCTTCATACACGGAGATAGGCATGGCCTTGCACAAATTAAAGGCCTAATTAATCTCCGTTTCTCCCATCTCTATAAAATGTAAACAAAACAAAAAATGTCTGGAGACGTGGCGGAAACCGTGACTGAGACTAAGTCATCTGTAGACCTTTTACAAAATTGGGACAGTACTGATCAGCCCCTTGCTTCACTTGAGAGTAGCCAGCGAAATGTTGTCATCGAATTGTCTGCTTTTTCCAATGAACGCCCATTTCCGAAGGAGGTATGACACTCCTGGAGGGCCGCTACGTTTGCCGCAGTCGTAGTTTTGCCGGTGTTTTTTTTGTTTTGGTGTTTGTATTTCATGTTTGCACGGATTAAATGTCATATGATCAAATACGAGTAGTTAAAGACTATGCATCACATCTTGCAAGGGTCCCATTTGGGCATGTTTTTGGTATTCCTGAGTGCCTAGATATATGCAGGTTGAAACGACACATTACCTACATTTACAAAACATGTCTTAAACAAAACACTTTGACAGAATTAAAGAGAAATTGTGGTGAATTCTGATTTAAAGCCACTGTAAGACATATTTGGTGACAAGACAGGAGACTGCAACATGAGAAAAGCTTCCTTATATGTTTTATATCCTGTATTACGCATACTCTGCACTCATTCTAATTCAGAAACAAGTCATAGTAGTAGCCCAAATTTTTAATAGTTCAAGATATGGTTTTAAGATACTTATAATTGTTCTATTTTGTCATGCCAGCTATTGCAGAGAATAGCTTGCTGCCTGCCTAGGCTTGGGTGTGGATTGCTTGTCAAATTCATAGATTCTCTCAAGCTGGAAATTTATTTTGTAATGTTTTATACAACCTGAAAGTGTTCTTATGATGTGACTGTTTACCATATAAATTGATGTGGCTTGAAATGAGTAGAAATAAAATGTTATAAGTATTATTTTTCTTCAGGTATGACACAGTGAAAATGAATAGGAAATCTGGAAGAAAATGAAGTGAATAAGGTAGAGCATAGCACAGGCTGAGGATGGTAACCAACATGTATTATTCTCTACAGGCTTTTGAAGAGGGAAAGGACCCCAGGAGCCCCACATTATCTGTTTCTGAGTCAGATACAGTCTCAGAACATGCTCCAATTGAGTCAACCCAGCAGGTGTGTTAACTGCCTGTTTTTTATATATTCTAATGATTAATAAAGCTGTTTCAGTTGATATAATTGAGAGAAACATATGTTGGCAATATACCCAGTGTTAAACAGTTGTTTCCCTTTTTAGCTTATGACAATGATAAAGCTTGAGATTAAAGTTAATAACATTTTGAAAAGGCAATCAATTCAAGTTTGAACCCTAACTCACCAAACTGATATAAAGCCCATTTTGATTCACCACTAAGTACTTGTTTGGAATTGTTATGCAGGACCAGGATTTGGGGTTGAATAAGTTAAATTTTGTACAGTTACATATTCTGACCAATTTTCCATAGTTGCTTACTCTGGGAAATATATAACATCATAAACTTTTATTTTTGTGTATCTTTATTGGGATGCCCAAAATTACCCTGATCATGATAAGATCTCACTTGTAATGAGTGTTGTGTTACTAGCTTTTTCTCACTTTGTTAGTATTTTGATAACCTTACAAGGTGAATTGGACCTGTTGAAGTTTTTGGATCATTCTCTTTTTCAGTTTTTCCACTGGTTCTCTGAGCTGGAACAAGACATGATCACAGAGGAGGACTTTCATCTACCAGTCTTACATCCAGCAGCTACATGCCTACCAAAAACAGTGTGCTGATCTGCTCCTGCAGGTATGGTTCCTAACTGATCAGGGTTGTGGTCACACTGGAAAAGGTGGGCATGTAAGTGCATTGCTAAACATTGTTTTTGCTTGAATGATGAAAAATTAGTCAAGGTCCTCAGCCATTATTGAAATCAGGTCACACCAAGTATTTCCAATTTATTCTTTATTGGACTTCTGCTCATCTTTTTCACTACTGCTAGCATGGCAACTGATGGAATTGGCCAGCAATAAAGGATTCAGGATTTTTTGGGAAGGTTCTGTGTGTTCACCGATTCTGTACTGTATCATCACAGTCTGGGTGACCAGAGAGTGGGGCTTGGTTCATGCTCCCCAAGGACTAAATATACCTTTTGTGCTGACCCAGGAACATCGTTGCCTCCAAAAAACTTTTTGTTGCCTGATTCCAGTAGACAAGCCTGGAGCAGGGAGCTAGGTATGTTAAGGGTAGCAGTATCAGAATGGTTTATGGTGTGAGTTCAAACAAGTGCTACATTGAGCTGGCTGCTGACTCCTGTGTGATGACCACCAGGTGGAAACCTCGCTGGACCAGATGAACCTGCTGAGTGGGGACTATACCACAGTCAGTACCAAAACCAACTCCCTGCACGATGCCTGCGAGACGCTGCTCGCCCATCAGGTCTGTTCAGGAGCTGTTGTTCTTGCAGTTTTGTTCAGTTGTTGTTCTTGATTGGCGCTGGCGGACGCTCTGCATGTCGAGTCGCGCATTATGCCATCATTTAGAATTGAAGCGTAAGTTCGTAATATTTTGCGCGACGTTTTCCAACAAGTGCTAGCTTATCAGGATAGGGATACATTGGTGAATGGTTAGACATGATCTGAGCCGAGAGACATAGCAGATGTTGCCCATGAACCCTCAGTTATTATTTGCAGTATTGACAATTACCATGAAATGGGAGTGCATCAAACTTATAATCTCTGAAGCATCTTATCGCTATATTTAAGCGATAGGGTTAAAAGTTAGCAGTGTATCATGCAGATGGTAAATGTTCAAATACAAATATTATTGGCGTGAATTGATGTGTGATCAGAGCCGCCCCGGTAGCTCAGTTGGTGGAGCGTTGGGCTCCGGCCCGCTGCTGAAGCATGCGGTGGCAGTGCTGTCAGGCTTGGGATCGGTTCCCCTGGACGCTCCGGCGCTCATGTTTACCGACGTACAGGTCGGCTGGCAACTGACTGTGGGGTGACCTGAGCGGGGCGGCCGTCCCTGTGCTTTGTGGGACGTTAAACTTTGGCTTCTAAATTGCCCTCCATTGAGGGTTGCTCGTTCGGGTGGTGGGGTCGGGGTCTCCGTGACGTCCCTTGTGCTTTAGTGGACTCCGACTCCGGGCGTCTACACTGACCAAATTTATAAAAAATGGAAGAGAATCGATTTAAACACTAAGTCACTATCAGGCTGGCTTCAACTTCTCTTGTTTTTCGTTCAATTCGAAAGCTGTCCGCAGATAGGTATCAGAATTATCCTGTTTCTCTTTTCATTTTTGGGTCTTTCGTTAGCTGCGTGCGGGGACCTGGCCAAAAACGATATTCTACATTTGGAGGTGGCTGTTTTTAGCTACTTTCGAACATGGAATCGGAAGGCACTTTGCCTCCTTCGGAACAACATTTTGTATGGACGTTTTGTCATAAAAATAATGAGAGAAATGAAAATGATAAATTCTCTCTCTCTCTCTGTCTCTGTCTCTGCCTCTGTCTCTGTCTCTGTCTCTGGATCGGAGGCACTTTTGCTCTTCGGAACAACATTTCGTATGGACGTTTTGTCATAAAATAATGGGAAATGAAATGTAACTCTTTTTTTTTTTTTTTTTTTTTTTTTTTTTTTTTTTTTTTTTTTTTTTTTTTTTTTTTTTTTTTTTTTTTTTTTTTTTTTTTTTTTTTTTTTTTTTTTTTTTTTTTTTTTTTTTTTTCTTCTCTCTCTCTCTCTCTCTCTCTCTCTCTCTCTCTCTCTCTCTCTCTCTCTCTCTCTCTCTCTCTCTCTCTCTCTCTCTCTCTCTCTCTCTCTCTCTCTCTCTCTCTCTCTCTCTCTCTCTCTCTCTCTCTCTCTCTCTCTCTCTCTCTCTCTCTCTCTCTCTCTCTCTCTCTCTCTCTCTCTCTCTCTCTCTCTCTCTCTCTCTCTCTCTCTCTCTCTCTCTCTCTCTCTCTCTCTCTCTCTCTCTCTCTCTCTCTCTCTCTCTCTCTCTCTCTCTCTCTCTCTCTCTCTCTCTCTCTCTCTCTCTCTCTCTCTCTCTCTCTCTCTCTCTCTCTCTCTCTCTCTCTCTCTCTCTCTCTCTCTCTCTCTCTCTCTCTCTCTCTCTCTCTCTCTCTCTCTCTCTCTGCTATTGGAGGACCACAGCTCTCCAAGAGCAGCTTCGGTCTCCGTAGAACTGTAATATGGGTACCTGAACTGTCCATACCATTTAGCTGGGCCGAAATTAAGAGATTGAGTGAGATTTAGGGGCCGTTGGGTCACTACGGGCCTTTGATAAATGTTTCCTTGCATGTGCTGAGCTCTTAAGTGGAGTTACTAACGTCAGTTTGGAATTGTGGTATAAAGTGACTTCAATGGGAGAGCACTACGTCGTAGAACTCATCCAATACAGAATTCTCAAACACAAATGTTGTTCATGACTTGCTTTGAGTAGTTGTCCACCACTGAAAGCTGATTAAATTTTGCTCTGTTAGTCGCCGATCGTTGACCCACCAGCGTGGTGATCGGTCACCGCTGCCGTGTGACCGTTAACCTCTGTGGCTGACCGGTCGCCTCTGTGACTAACCGTTGGCCTCTGTGGCTGATCGGTCACTAAGCGTTAACTCACCAGCCTGGTGAGAGGTGAGTGGTCACCGCTGCCGTGTGACCGTTAACTTCCGTGGCTGACCTGTGGCCTCTGTGGCTGATCGGTCGCTAAGCGTTGACCCACCAGCCTGGTGAGCGGTTACGGCCGCCGTGTGACCGTTGGCCTCCGTCGCCGTCCTCGCTCGGCAGACCCGACTGAGTCAGCAGGCAGAGCTGATCGAGACCAAGGTTTCCTACTTCCTCCAGCTGGACAAAATCCAGCAGCGGCTCGACTCGCCCGCCTTCTCCGTCACAAACGAGGCGTTCATCCCACTGCTGGCCAAACTGGACGAGTGCATACAGTACATGGTGTCCAATGTAAGTCGCTGATGTCGTCCAGACCAGGTGTGTGCAACGCACAGTGGCTGCATTATAACAACGGTTAAGACAGGTCGTGAGAGGGAGACTCCCATCTCTTCTGTAGCAGTTTGACAAACACGGAATAGTGATTTGGTTCTGGGTTGACGTAGTGACTGATTCACATGATAAAAGGTAGCAGCTCTCGCACCCTCAGGGCTACGCCTGCCCTGTGAGTGTGTTAGTTCACTTACTGGGTTGGGAACTGAAATAGGCTTAGAGGCTTGTTTGGGATTTCTCCCACGGCGTGCTCTGATCATGTGCTTACAGACCTAGACCTAAAACGGCGTCTCATACATGTGCGCCGCCTAGAACTTCTCGATGCTGCTCTTGAATATGTTGACGTTTGCTGATGAGACCCGAACCATTTCGAAATAGTGTTCTACTGTTTGACGATGCGGACGCTGAAGCTCTTGTGACGTTCCCGAGACCGGGCTTCAGACTTAGTCAGCCTCAGACCGTGACCCCTGACTGATAAAATGGGCGCGAAATCAAACAGGTCTTCCCTCCCTCTCCATGTTCTTCCAGTGAGTATGTTATACATGACGTCCGTGCCGCGCCGCAGCCCAGCTACCGGGAAGCTGCCGCGTATCTGGCGCGCTATCGACACTGCCAGTGGCGCGCGCTGGGCATGGTGCGCTCGTACGTGACGGTCAGTCTGGAGCAGGCGGCGGCGGCTGCGCAGAGCGGCGGCCCGCCGCCGGCGACGGCCGCCGACCCGGGGCTGGCGCTGGTGTACGGACGGTTCCGGACCAACGCCGCGCGCGTCAAACACCTGACTGAAGAGATCGAGGACAGAGTCGACGCCCAGCCCGAGTGAGTGGGGGGCGGCGGCAGGGAGGGCACGGCTGGTTATACAGTGCTGGACTGGGCGGGTTGTGTATTTACTGTGTTCACTGTAGCTGTTGACTGGATTGTGTATGTTGATGAGGTTTGACGTTGATTTGTGTTGCAGTGTGCCGCACTATTTGCGGTAACATTCAGCAGTGTAACCGGACCAGTAGTGTTGTCACGTGGCGGTGTGTTGGCGGGTAACCCCAGCTGCAGCGGCAGCAGTGTTGCCACGTGGCGGTGTGTTGGCGGACAGTGTTGTCACGTGGCGGTGTGTTGGCGGACAGTGTTGCCACGTGGCGGTGTATTGGCGGACAGTGTTGCCACGTGGCGGTGTGTTGGCGGACAGTGCTGTCACGTGGTGGTGTGTTGGCGGACAGTGTTGCCACGTGGCGGTGTGTTGGCGGACAGTGCTGTCACGTGGCGGTGTGTTGGCGGACAGTGTTGCCACGTGGCGGTGTGTTGGCGGTTACCACCAGCTTTGGAGGTAGCGGTATTGCCACGTGGCGTTGTGTTGGCAGGTACCACCAGCTGTTGGGCGACTGTCATCAGAGCTACTTCCAGCAGCGGCGCACACTGGTGACACCGGCCGTACAAGCGGCCATCAAGGAGCTGGCCGCCAAACACCAGCGCGACCACTGCGCACTGGTTAGCCGCCCCCCTGCGATCACTGTTACCAATCACTGTAGGCTGCTGATGTATTTGGGTGCAAGTTGAGTGAAGTGTTATGCGATGAGCACGAGGACTTAGCGGCTAGTGTCGGGGTGAGGGGGAAACTAAAACATCGGCGGTAAGAAAGGCTCCATGTTTGTAATGTATTTGTATGAATACTTTGGAAACACGTTGGTTTTCAACATAGCTCAACTAAACAATGTACCCATTGGTGGTTTCGAACTGACAACCTTGCGAAGACGCCTGATTCAGCCGTGAAGATTCCAACCAGTACTGTTATCCATTCCGAGAGGCAATATTTTCGTTGTATGAAGTTCAGTGATGTGCGTTATGAGTTTTGAAGCTCGGTGTGTGCTTTATTTCTGTCAGTTGGACGAGGAGCTGGCTTGTGCGCCGTTGCTGCTGCTCGCGTTCAGCCGAGGCCTGATGTAGAGCCGGTCCGCAGGTACGCAGCGGCTGTGCTTTTCTGGTCCACCTTTGTGAAGACGAGTACCAACTTTTCTTCCAGTTCTTCACCAAGCCCAGCTCGGAATTCAAGTGAGTGATTAAGCGGGTTTCTGGGGTCTAAACATTATACCGGCATGTAATATTCATGTTCAAAGGGTAAGTAAGGAAGCAAGGCCTGTTACCCGTGCCGACCGGGTAACTATTGACGGGGCCATACACTGGTGCATCGAATCCTCCCCATCACCCTCCCCAGCAGGAACTGTACTGCTGTGCTCCAATGCTTCCTTTGTTGAATCCTCCCCATCACCCTCTCCAGCAGGAACTGTACTGCTGTGCTCCAATGCTTCCTTTGGCATGCACCAAATGGTTATTCTAACGTATATCTTGTGCACGAGAGATCTGTGCTTCCGAAGTCGCTGTGTGATGTCATTGCACATGACTTTTAACAGAAAAACGTGATGAAATAACAGTGCCCCTGCGAATAATACTGATCACTCAATTACGAGTTTCGTGTTGTAAGAATCAGAGCTGAGGTGACAATATATCAGAGAGCAGGCGATAGCTGAGAACCCAATACTTAAACCTCGTCCCCTTTGCTTGTCGCCGTTGGTGCAGGTGATTGTGACTGATTGAATGTTTGACGTGGTTACGTCCTCTGACAGTGAGTTCCTGGAGGGACTGTGTTGGAACCTGTACGACGTGCTGCGGCCGCTCATCATCCACATCAACCACTTGGAGACGCTGTCAGAGCTCTGCACTATCCTCAGCGTCGAGATGATAGAGGAGCACGTCAACAACAACGGTAGGGCCACCCCGCCACTGCCCTGACTACCAGGGCATCACACGCGGTACATTGCATCAAACTATATAATAATGACAATGAAAATGTTTGTTTCACACTCGAGGTGTCTTTAAATAACATGCATATATTTGCCTGAAATTGCACACCGTTGCGTGTACTTTGACTATACACGCCTCTTTCAGACGTTCGTGATGTAACGTTTAATTCGCGTATGCTGCGGGCCCACATTCTTCTTCATGTAACGCTAGGTTAGGTTCTTCGAAAGTTGGTGCCTATTTAAAGGTTATCTTCCCGGCATCAACTCGCGGCAAATCAGGTGCTGAGCCTTGGGCTTATTGATGCGGCAGCTGATGTGTGTTCTGACGTCATGGTGCAGCAGCCGGCGGCGTTCGGAGCGCTGGTGTGGCAACTGATGTGTGTTCTGACGTCACAGGTGTGACAGCTGATGTGTGTTCTGACACCACAGGTGTGACAGCTTATGTGTGCTCTGACGTCACAGGTGTGACAGCTGATGTGTGCTGTGATGTCACAGGTGTGACAGCGGATGTGTGCTCTGACGTCACAGGTGTGACAGCTTATGTGTGTTCTGACGTCACAGATGGGACAGCTGATGTGTGTTCTGACGTCACAGCGCAGCAGCTGGCGGCGTTCGGCGCGCTGGTGGGGCAGCTGCTGCAGGACGTGCAGGAGAGGCTGGTGTACCGCAGTCACGTCTACATCCGCTCCGACATCCTGCAGTTCAGACCGGCGCCCGGCGACCTCGCCTACCCCGACAAACTGGCCATGATGCAGGTGGGCTGATGTGGTGGCGGTGGTGACCTGGCCTGCCCAGGTACTCAGCTCAGGTCCCAGATACTCTTCAGTCCGGGATGGGTGGGGCGGTGACCTCACTTGTCCAGGTACTCAGCTCAGGTCGCAGATACTCTCCAGTCCGTGATGGGGCGGGGCGGTGACCTCACTTGTCCAGATACTCGTTAGTCTGTAAACACCATGCGCAGAGCGGCGCCTCCTGACGTTGGTAGTCGTTGTTCAGGGCCTGGCCCTGTTCTTGTTTGACGACTTCTTATGGGTGCGCCCAATGCGTGGATAGTGAAGAGCACATTAAAATGTTCTATTTATTGGTACAAGTATAATACCAATCCACCACCTCCACCCTTCCCCCTTTCTGCTGTTGGTGTGAGTGGGGAGCAACCCTTACCCTCCCCCTGCTGTTAGTGCAAATGTGGGGTGACCCTGGTGCTATTTATGAGTGTGGAGGTGACTTTGGTGACGTTTATATGGGTGTTGAGCTGATCCCGGTGACGTTTATATGGGTGTGTATCTGACCCCAGTGCCATTTATATTAGTGTGAAGCTGACCCCGGTGCTGTTCATATGAGTGGGGAGGTGATCCCGGTGTCGTATATATGGATGTGGAGCTGGCCCCGGTATCGTTTGTATAAGTGTGGAGCTGACCCCGATGCCGTTTATATGGGTGAGGAGGGTGACCCCGGTGCCGTTTGTTTGAGTGTGGAGTTGACCCCGGTGCCTTTTATATGAGTGTGAAGCTGACCTTGGCGCCGTTTGTTTTGGTGCGGACCTGACGCCGCTGCCGTATATATGAGTGTGGAGTTGACCCCGTGCCGTAAATATATTGACCCCGCTGCCGTATATGAGGGTGGGGTTGACCCCGGTGCCGTTGCAGCGGATCGCGGTGTCGCTGGAGCGACAGGACAGCTCCGGCTCGGCGTGCTCGCGACAGAACGGCACCCCACACCGCTCCCGCACCGGCAGTGAGTCCTGTAGACCCGCCTCTTCTCAGGCCGACCGGATGTGTGCCGACGAAACTGGAGTGGCATTTCAGTTCACTGTTCTCAGGCCTGCTTTCCTTCAGAGGGAATGTTAGAGGAAATTAGGTGCCTTTGTAATTGGATGTGTATTGAGATGGCCATCACACAGAGGCTTCCGGGATACCCTAATTTTCTACTTTTATTTGTGATAAAAATCACCTTTTTTCAGAAACGGCGTCTTTTTAGAGCGGGTATTGACCACATTGAACCCAAAATCCCCCGCTCAGAAATTTGCTAATCTACTGCTAGCCGGTAGGCCGAAGAAAAGGCGGGCGGAGAAAAAGATAGCCGTGTACTAAAAAAATAGTACATGTCTGAGAAGCTGTGTTTCGCAGAAGGTGAGTTCTGAGAGAAATGAACTATAACTTCTTGATAACGTTCGTTGTGCTGTACGTGACTGCCAGTTGAGTTCAAATTTCTGTTCCCTTTGTGGGAGTCTTCTCGTTGTTTGAATGGTAAGGAAAGGCAGATGTACCGACGCTTGTCTAGTTTAAAAGGGCATTGCCCAATATTGTATACCTACTTGGACTGAGAATATGATTGACTTTTAGATCAGAGCAAATTATTAATGTTTTTCTTGGACTTTTTAGATCAGAGCAAATTATTAATGTTTTTCTTGGATTCATTCCACCTACAAAGATTCTGTTCCGATCTTTTAATTTTTCATTTAGTTCTGCACTTTGTTCCCCGGTTGTTGCTATACTTTAACTGATGACACTGGGGAGTGATATTGCAGGTCAGAGTCTGGCACAACTCTTACCGCTGTCGTCGCTATCTACCATATATCTTGCATTTGGAGCAAATATCTGACATGGAAAGTGATACAGTTATTCTGATATTGTGATTCGATCGGCTTTGAAGAGGTTGGTGCACTAATTATACATCGGATCAAATTTTACCATCTTATATTATCTATTCACCAAAATCATTTCCGATTGGATTATCCACAACGTAACCCCAAATTCGAATTTACACATTGCCTGCTCGTTGGAACACTCTTCCTCGCATATGACATCCGGTGTCTATGCCAGAAGATGCGTTGCTCAGCATCCGCCTGAACAAACGAATCCATTCACTTTAAGTCATGTCGCCAGAACTGTTTTCTAGCCGGCGATAGCTGCGTCAACTCCGGTGCTCTCGGGAGTGCTGAGTCCGTTCTCAGTCCCTGCCAGTGTCCGTGGTGCCGTCCGGTTCAGTCTGGTCCGGCCGCCGGGTGGCGCCGCTGCTCTAGTTGCCGCCGTCTCCGCTGCCGTCAATACAGGCCATCATGGTGCAGGCCTCGATGCCCTGGTCTGTGCACCAGCAGGTGTTGCACTCCTTCATGTAGGACGGCCCGCCGGGCGTGCACTCCTGCTGCTGCTGCTGCTGCCGCTGCCGCGATCCGTCCAAGTAGGGCGTCATCGCCGCGTCGTCCATGGCGCCAGCCGGCGGGTTGCCGCCCTCGCCGCAGCCGCGGAACTCACAGAACCAGAGTCCGTCGGTGACGCACTGGCACTGGCTGCAGTGCTGGGTCCACTGCTCGCCGGCCCGGCAGTCGGCGTGCTCCTGCTGGACGGTGTCGGCGCGCTGCTGGTACTGCCGCTGGGTCAGCCGCGTGTCGCAGTCGGCCCGGCCGTCCGGACCGCACTTACACACGGTGATCTCGTCAGGCCGCCAGACGGCCCCGGGGCGACACGCCGGAGAGGCGGCGGCGGCGGCGACGCACAGCAGCGTCAGGGAGAGCACAGACTGCATGGTGGTGGTGGAGGAGTGAACTATCCTCGGCTACCACGGCTGGTAATGACCGATCTGCCGGCGGCACGTGCCTTTATACAGCGCTCTTCTGCCGTGTGTGGTCGGGATGGCGCGCGGTACGGCCTTTGGCGGGTTTTCCGGCACGGGTGCGGCCTGGTACCACCACACACACACACTCCCGCGGCAGCGGCCGCGCCATTGAGGCGGCGTGAATAGCCGCGGCTGTGCGACGTCACGCTGCAGTGACTGTGACGCTCAACACGCTCCCCTAACCGGAACTTGCGCCTAATTGTTGCGCCTGCTGATGGTTCCGCCAGCAGCAATGGGGACGGTGTCATTTGGATGGAATAATGATTGTTCTTCCAGTCAGGGGCGTAGCCAGGATTTCGCTCAGGGAGAGGCGGCGCGCCGAAAAGGGCCCCTGCGACAGCGTCAAATGGGCCCTGATGGGCAAAAGGGCCCTGCTTGTTACAGAATAGAGTGTTGAAGAGGGCTTAAGAGGGCCCTGTCTGGTATACAATGCCAAATTTGGCCACAGAGCATAGTGCGGGCGAGCCGCGCTTCGCGCGGCTCTTCACCTCAGGGGGGCCCTTTGGGCCCTCAGGGAGGGGCGGCTGTCCCTACCGCCCCCCTTGGCTACGCCCCTGCTTCCAGTCTTTACTTTTTGGATCTGCAGCGTTCATTTGGTAGCCGTTTGTGCGTGAACTGCTCTTGTATTTGTATTTTTCGTGCATCAAAGTTTATAGTACTGTCCTATAATAATTATCTAGTTGTAGTATCTTGTCCTGATTATCGAACTCCGGCCAAAGCAAAGCTTCATCATGCTACATGATACATTGTTAGTACACTTGAGTATACAAAGACAACGAGCAGGACAGCAAGTTTACATGCGTGCTATGAGACCCGGTGAGGCCGAGTCTGACATGTGGCTGCTACAAACAAACCGGCATCACTTCAACCCTCCCATATCTCAATACTACTCCTACACAATTACATGACACTGAAGGTACCAAAGAACTAGCAATAACCATAAACACCGATGACTTACAAAATCCTCTGAAAACCCTCTGTAACAATATAGCCAATACACTACACTAGTATAAAAGGAAAACAAATATTTATGGGATTATTTACTGATATCATAGTCAAACGTTCCATATTAGTCAGCATGCGGTTTGGAAAAACTTGTCTAACCACATTATTTGAACGTTTTCAATGTCGGGCTCGTATTTCCACCCCCACCCGACTGGTCCTGGCTGTGCCGGTGATCCATGGGCCACTTTACGTGCGTGGCGCTATTGCACGTGGCCGGTGGGGGCCGAGTGGACTCGTCTCAGGTATGCGGACTATGGGCGGACCAGTTTCACGTTTCCTCCGGCTGGTTTTGCTGCTGCTCTATTCCGGGCTAGTTATGACTGATGAGGCTGCTGTCTGACACAGTTTGAAGCCGAGTGGGCGTGACTCAGAACGCAGCTCTAAAACAGCCGCGTAGCTAACGTTGAGTAATTGCTGTATATTGCTCATGATCTGCCATACCATGTGAGTCGGGATCTCCGAATATGACACCTTGAAAACATGAGGGAACTGGCGTGTCTGCCGTCCTGTTCTTGTGTCGACGGAAAATGAGCGTTGGACACAATCAAAACGGCTGTAGATTTGGAATCGGCAGTGGTCTGGGTACTAGGAGTGCACTTTTGAGCTCAACTCGTGATGCCACCCACACTCTGTTACCGGCCTTTGTTAAACACATGGGACACTGAAACAGAAATTACGCTCTCTCTTTTCTTTCCTGTCTCCCCTCTCCTCTCCCTCTCTTGATTTTCACTCTTTCCGTCTGACCTGACCCCTGCTGACCCCGGCGGCTGTCCGCCGTCTGACCTGACCCCGGCGGCTCTCCCCCGTCTGACCTGACCCCGGCGGCTGTCCCCGTCTGCCTGACCCCGGCAGCTCTCCCCCGTCTGACCTGACCCCGGCGGCTGTCCCTCCCTCTGACCTGACCCCTGCTGACCCCGGCGGCTGTCCCCGTCTGACCTGACCCCGGCGGCTCCCCCGTCTGACCTGACCCCGGCGGCAGACTCGCCGGCGGACTTGCACGGGATGTGGTACCCGACGGTGCGGCGGACGCTGGTCTGCCTGAGTAAGCTGTACCGGTGTCTGGAGCGAGGCGTGTTCCAGGGTCTGGCGCAGGAGGCGCTGGCCGTCTGCGTGCAGAGCCTGCAGGCGGCGGCCGCCCAGATCACTCAGAACAAGGTCAGTCACTGCCGCCCAGATCACCCAGAACAAGGTCAATCCCCCGCTGGTGCCTGAGATCGCGGTCACCAGCGAAGTAGGCCGCTCCCGCCCAACTCTACCTTCTGCTGTCTTAGCGATAGGAAAGCCCTGAGGAGAAATATGATGTCTGGTTTTCCTGGTTTTTATATAGTCATTGTTACCTATATCAACTGCATGTCTTTACGTCATGTGGGGCTGTGTGTTATTTTTTATTTGTTTTTTTTTCTCTCAGACTGAGCGGGACGCCCAGCTGTTTGAAATTAAGCACCTGCTAATCCTGCGGGAGCAGATTGCCCCCTTCCAAGTGGACTTTGCCGTGCGTGAGGTCAGCCTGGATCTCAGCAAAATCAAGACTGCCGGTATGGGCTCCTTTTTAGTTTTGTTTTATAATAGTAGTAAATATGGTGTGCTAGGCTAATTCGGAAGGACGGATGCATGTGTAGCAGGTCTTCTCTGCTTTTCTGCTTGTGTTGTCATATTTTCGGTAGATATACTCGCTTACTTGGATGCATAAAGCCCTGTCATGGTTGCATATTCCCGTCATTGTTTTCTTAATTACCTCAGCAAACAAATGGAGTGTGCCTTCTTGTGCGTTGATCTCCGGCTGCCTGTTTGACCTCGGGCTCGTCGCTCTCTGGCGGCTGACCTCTCTGCGGCGCCGCCAGGCTGGGGCTGGTGCAGCGGCGTGCGCAGGTGTTCGCGCTGAGCTCCTCTAACGCGCTGCTGGAGTTTCCTGCTGGAGGGTACGCCGGCCGTGCAGGAGCTGACGCTGGACAGCCGCCGCGAGGTGGACCTCCGACTGAAGGCCGTCTGTGAGGCCTTCATTCGCAGCTGCCAGCAGCGTCTCCTGCAGCCGCTCACCAGCCTCGTGCTGCGGGTACGTCCCGCGGGTCGGGTGGCCGAGGTAGGCGAAGGTGGTGCACTGTATACGTGAGTGTGACGTCTGGGCAGGTGGAGGTGGTGCACTGCTAGTCTGTCTGTATGGATGTAACGTCTGAGCAGGCGGAGCCGGTGCACTGTTAGCTTGTCTGTATGGATGTGGCGTTGTCTGAGCAGGCGGAGGTGGTACTCTGTCTGTATGGATGTGACGTCTGAGCAGACGGAGGCGGTGCACTGTTTCTCTCTGTATGGATGTGAGTGTGTCTGGGCAGGCGGAGGCGGTGCTGGAGGCGGCGCCGGAGCAGCCGCTGCCGCCGGCTGAGAGCGCCGCCGCCGCCGTGGCCGACACCCAGCGGCTGCTGAAGACGGAGCTGCCCGAACTGCAGCAGAGCCTGCAGCTCTACCTGGCCAACCCCGAGACTGAGTTTGTCCTCTTCAAACCCATCAAGGTGAGGAGAGCGTCCCGCCCAGATATGCTACTGCGGAAACGTGCATAGATTGCTTGTGGATGGTAACCACGCTACCGGCTGGATAGGTGTGGCACTGACCGAATCTTTGCACAAGTGTTCTGAACTAGGACCATATCTGGAATGTAACTCTGGTAACTCAGGTGATGGGTGATCGAATTTGACAAAGTGTGTGAAGAAGTGCAACATTGTAGGCATTACTGAGATCACTGGCGTGTCCGGGGCTTGTGTTTGAGGGGAACTGGGCTGAGATGGGCCAACGGAGTGGGGAGGGTGCAGCGCCACGTGACGTGCCTGTACGGAAAATATCTACCCGAGGAGGGGGAGTATGTGTAAACTCCAGAACTAGGTAATACGAAGGAGTGCTCTTGTCTAAATTCTGCGTTGTTCCGCTTGTGCTAGAGTTTGTGGAACAATTGTCAGGTAGACATTTCTAGTCTGCTTTTTTTAGCTTATATTCGATTTAAGGGTGGGGACCCATGTTCAGCTTTTGGGGGCCATGACCTCCGCGGCTCCCAAAAGCTGGACAGTGATGTAAACCAGACAGTGGGGTATAATTTCAGTGTGTTTAGTGCCCTATTGTTTGGTCCTCCACAACTCGCAGCGTCACGTGCGGTGGAGCCCCGCCTGCGTTACTAGCGCAGCGCGCCGTGTGGCCGCCCTGTTGGGAGGCAGGTGGATGAGCGGCCGCCGCCGCCGGCAGGTCTGCCTCCTGCAGCGGTTCCAGAGACTGCACGACCTGCTGCTGCAGCACTACACCGACGACGACCGGCTGATCGTCATGTGTCCGACCCAGGAGCAGCTCTCGCTGCTCGTCGCCGCCTGTATGCAGCCGCGGCCGGCCGACGGCCCCGACGGCCCCGAGGCCCCGAGGCCCCGACGGCGTGGCTCCGGCGACCTCCAACGGCGCCGGTCAGGTCGCGCCGCCGCCGCCTCCTGCCGCAGCACAGACCGTGTAACCACCGCATGCAGACCGTACACTGACAGTCCCGCTCATTCCAGCCGCCTGCGGGTTGGCTGCCTTCTCGCTGGCGTTGGTGTTGGGGCATCGCTGAGGACCTGCCTCGGCACAGTGCGAGCAGTGGTCGCTGGCTGGTGGTTCGCGGTACAGTTAGCCACCGGGCCAGCGCGGCGGTGCCGTTTCGGCCTGTTTCAGCCCGGTGTCACGTGCCGTTTCGGCGTGTTTCGGCCCGGGGTCACGTGCCGTTTCGGCGTGTTTGGGCCCGGGCCCCGTCCGACGGTCACGTGCCGGTCGGCTGTACCGGATGTGCTTTTACGCGGCCGGATGTGTGCCGTCGGCGCGGCCGGCTTTCGTTTGGGGCGGTGGGTTGTGGAAGTGGTGGGCTGCTGGTTTTTGTTCAGCGCTGCTGACCGCCGTCGCCGGGAGGCGGAACTGCGCGCGGTAACTGCGCTGCCTGACGCCTCGCCACCTATCTGCCCCGGCGCTGCAACCTCCGTGCATTGTTGCGGTCAGATGGTTGCATAACTGACCAATCTGCCGATGAACTGATTGGGTACTGTTTTTGCTGTCCTTAAGCAAAGCATTCGTCGTCTTGGATCTGGAGATTCTATCTAAGGCGGTTCTTTCACGCTCCCAAATTAGCCATTGTTTTCTAAGACATGGGTGCCCTGGCTGTGCCTGGTTGGCTGCCCGTGCTTTTTTGGTTAGGTGACCAGGGTTGGCATTGAGGAATCATGCAGGCTGGCTCGGCGTGCCAGGAGGCGCGGGGACTGCTTACTCTGATTTCCTTCCGGCTGGCGTGCCTTGGCGTTGAGGGCTATAATTCCACACCTTACTGTAAGCTTGCGGCGATGGTACGTTGTTACGTTTTCTGCACGATTGTGCGATATACATCTGCATTAATAAATAATACGTAAAGAAAAGGCTGCAGTGTATGTGTCGAGTTCCGGATGCTTCTAGCTCCCTTGGTTTGAACAGAATATCGGAGAGCAAGAGTGAAAAGGGCGAATAGTGAGATCACGTCTCCTCCGATGCAGTAGTTGACGTGGCTCGAAGGAGTGTAATACTCGCGACCCGGCCATGACTGGAGTATGGTGGTCGCCTGAGCATCAGCAAAGCCGGAGGCTGCTTTGTGGCGCCGTTACTGAGCTGCTCATGACGCCAAAGCTAAACACGTACCTCTCACTGTTACTACGATGACAGTGCTAAGCAGAGGCCTTACCCCCTCCCCACAAATCTCGGTGGCCCTGTTCACTTATGGCATTGGGTCTAAGCAATGTACACTGCAGAGAATTAGTACTGTGAAGACTGCCGTTATTTCTTTTGTTGTTTGAATCTGAATTGACCTGCAGTTTTGTTTTAAACGTTCTGCGAAGTCATTTGTATCTTTCTATACCAAGCGTACCATCTTTGCCGAGTTTTGTTTCTATCATTAGTTGTCACATATTATTTGCGAATTAGAATGCGCATCTGCCTGCCTTACCATGCAGGCAGGTGCGCCAAAATCCGCTCCAGTGTGGTGGGTGCCAAGTCTCCCATCTCGGGTCACGTACTAGACCGACTCCTCAAGCTTCCTCTGTGGTGACCTTTTTTATATGACAGCGCACCTCAAAGCAGAATGTGAGCCGTGACAGGGCGGGCCGCCTCGCCATGGCACGAGCTCGCCCATGGCTGTTTTCACTCGGGTTCACGATGTGGCCCGCTTATAAATTCCATTCACTGGCACGTGAGTGGGTAAGTGCCTTTAATTACGCACGTTCCCAAACATGCGCTCTCGGTAGCTCAGTTGCTAGTGATTCGGGCCGCTGCTCGTCGCTCAATAGCAATATAGTGGTAGTGGATGTTGAATGCTGGGGATTGATTCCCCGAAATGTTCTGGCGCTCAATATTTGGCCGACGTATGTCGGCTGGAAACTGGCATGGATGGGCCGCCCGTCCCTGTTCTTTGTGGGACGTTAAACACTGGGCTTCAAATCCCCCCCCCCCCACCCCACCACTGCGGGAATCTCTCGTTCATGATAGTGTGGTTGGGGCGTCTGAGACAAGTCCCCTGAGAACTTAACAGAGTCTTCTAAACCAAAAGCCGAGCTTGTATTAACTTAGACGCAATTGATATAATATGATCCTTTGAACAATCCATGTTGTCTGCCTCATAACACAGCATACAACCTCATAACACAGCATACCAATTTCACCTGCATTTGAAGCACGCGGCACCTATAAATATCCTGGCGAGTGTGGAGGGCGCATTCAGAATGCATGCACCGTGTCCCACTTAGCTAATTAGCTCATATCGCTCCGTGGGTCACTGCACCGATGGCCGATGGCCGCGTTTCTGAACGACGCGCGGGTCGCCCGTGCTCGCCGACTGACTAGCCAGTTTTTGGGCGGAGCGGCGACACCTGTCGTTCTGGGTCAATTTGAAAGAGGTGCAAAACTGGTTATTACACGCAAGGCACGTGCGGCGGGATGCGACGCGCACGGAACAAACTGATTCGCCTTTAGGCCAATGATGCCTCTGGAATTAGAGGCTGGCGGTTAGTGGCGTTTTACGTCGTCGCAGTTGAAGGGAGGGTCGACCGTGCCATCAGTAGATTGGAGAGGGTTCCGAAAAACTGTGGGACATGTTGTAACGGTTCCTGCACTGCTGGGTGCCATCCGTTGGAAAGTGTCATCCGCCGCGACAGCACCATCATATTTCCTATTGCCCTGTTTTAGCTCTGGTGCTGCCACTTCAAGGCTGCGGCCTGTGAAAATACGCTTGATAGACTCGATTAAAACCAGCGACTTTAAATAGTATACATAAATAGTCGAAAGCTGATAGTTCGAGAGTGTACCTAAGTGTAATCTTATGATCTTCATTCACGTATATTCGATAAATGTAGACGGGTCTCTCGCATTTAGTTTCTGAAATGCTGCCACGTTTTTACGCCGGTGTTTTCCATTTCTCGACTCCGGAAAACTAGAGTTTTAAGAAAGCAGGCTTTCACTTCAGCGCAAACCATCCATGCCATGTTTAATAAGCCCGCCGTTCATAATGACACAAAGTGTGACTATTGACAATTAATAAAAATAGAATGATATAAATTCCCGGACGAGCGCACCGTCGGAGAAGCGTATCAGAAGACCCTGGGGCATCCAGCTACTAAAAAGTAAGCGGCTGATGAGGAGCAGGAGACGGGCTCTTCAGAGCTTGGAAGGGGGCTGGGAGTCTGCCACGATTAGGATAGTTTATGGTCAAGAAAATTAAGATCTAACACGGTTCACATACGACGTTTACCCGACAAATCCAGGCCAATTAATTTGCATACCGTGATTATAAATCCAAAACCCATCCATGTCCGAACAATGCGAGTAAATCAACAAATACTTGAGTAAAAATGAGAGGTGTACAAGAAATGGGAAATGAGACGGGGTGGGGCGAAATTTTTGCAGTTCCTTTCTTAGATGGACGGGATGTTTTCTTCTGAAAGCGTCAGAAAAAATGGTTTGCGACGGGGCGATTTTTTGTACAAATTTTCTGGGGCGGAATGGAACAGAACGTAATGGATGCTAAGACATTCCCTTCTGACCTCTCGTCCAGATTCAAAACTATCCGAACTTTTAGACTAATCCGACACAAGCCGACCCATAAATCGGCTGTCGATCCAGATATCCAATCAATGGAATACTCTGGTTTAGACCAAGACGATTTTCAACAGCGTATTACAACCCCATGTGTCCCTGTTGGATTGGGATTTCGCTTTCACCACTGATTCCAAAACGTTCCAAGAAATAGAAATCGTGTGCATCATTTTTCACTCAATAGGACATTGGACTAACGCTGACCCCAAGAACGCTGGACAGCAAAATGTATTCATGAAATAAGTTGATGTTTGGATATCACAGGGGACACCGTAACCAAATTATAATAAATTTCAAGGAAAAATGCTGATTATCTGTAAATTACATCCGAAGTTTTTTTTGTAAGCTGTGTTTAGGAAATCGCACCACAAAAACATTAACTTAAATATCGGCTATCGATTCGGGTGGAGTAAAACATTTCTCTCAATATCCGTCTTCTGTTTTATGGGAGTGGGAAGTGGTTTGTTGTCGTTTTGGAAGAGCTCCTGACATTCTGCGGTGATGGTGTTCGTCACCACTGGGATGGGAACCGCCGCCGCGGCGCGTTAGGTGGAAGTGACGCCTGCCGCCAAATCTGTGCTTCACTCTGTTCAGGTGCCTCGGGCAGGGCTCTGGCAGCTCAAAATAAACGAGTCAGCAGCGTGACTTAGTTGAGGAGCTTGACGATCTGAGTGGTTCAGTGCAATGTTTTCTCTTCGTGTCACTGGAATTCTACATGAAAACGTAGATCATGGTGCTGCCAAGGAAGTGTTGCCGTAACCATAGGCGGGTCCAGGGGACCGGGAGAACCTTCCTCCGATGAACCTTCAGCACCCTCAGAAATCGTCTCAGCCCCCCCTGAAAGTGCGATGGTTCCCCGGAAATGTTGCTTCTTATCCTCCTTCTCCCCAGGAGGTGAGTATCGGCAACCCCACGATAAGATTCGGCACCCACCTGATAGGTTTCGCCCTCCAAAAGTGGTGCCCCATAGTCCTGATGGCACCCCTAAACATTTTCCCTTCCCTCGATCACCAATCTTGAATTCGTCTTTGGCCACAATGCCATTTGCTCGGTTTTACCAGAAAACAGATTCATTTGATGTTGATACAAGCACCTACACACGTCAAACTATCTAAGAGGTAAATTGAAAACCAGTTTCAAGTTAACTAAAAACAAACTAAGAGGTACTTGCTGTATTTCTGCTTTTTTCTCTCCGTACAGAGTTCGGAAGCCAAATTCGAAGGTTGGTAAATATGTGACGACTGTTCAGATGCCGGTTTGGTACTAGTCCAATGGCTGACGAATACGAAATGACACGTGTTATAAGACCCAGTTGCATTGTCGGATCCAGTATTTCTGATCGAGGAGGGGAAGCGGTGCTATATGGACCGGGAGAGCGCCACTTTTTGTTGGAAAAACCTATCAGGCGGGCGCCGATAGTCGTATCCTGCGGGAGGAATGACATTTCGGGAGGGGGCACCATCGACCTTTCGGGGGGTACCTTGGCCATTTCAGGGGCGCTGAGGATCGATCAGGGGGAAGTGCCCCCTGGATTCGCCTATGCCCAGCTGGACTCCTTGTGCCGGCTCTGCTGGCTTGAAAACTCTTATTTCATATGGGAAAGAAAAGGCCGGGATTTCAGCCCAGTGGGAGCAATGGGTTGGACAGACTGGGCCTACAATCACCACTCAAACCTAGAAATATTATTATTCCAAATAGGCCCAGCCATAGGCGGACCCAGGAGGGGGAGGCAAGTGGGGGTACTTGCCTGCCCCCCCCACCGATCAACCCTCGGCACCCTCTGAAATGCTCACGGCGTCCCACTGAAATGTTGATGCCGCTCCCTGATCTGTCACTTTCCACCCCTCTTCCCCCGGATGCGGGTATCGCCGACCCCAAGATAGGATTTGACGCCGGCCTGATAGGTTTTCCGCCAAAAATTGGTAGCCTCTGATCCGTATGGCGCCCCCGACTGTGTGCTCCCCCTCCCCCTACGATCGAAAGTCAGGGATCCGCTTGTGGGCCCAGCTATGCAGGTTTCGGATCTAGTCTTTTTACACGACTTTGGAACTATTTCATATCAATCACGACGAAACTTGAAAGGCTCCGTGACGGCTGTGGAAGTCCGTGCGAGGTATGTACGTACAAAAAGGCTACTCTGTAGCAGCGGCGCTGTGCGATACAGATAACCCACGTCAGCTTAGGTTGCGCATTGAGGCGGCCGGCAGTGGTGTTTTTGCGGCGCTGTTACGCAGGCTACAGTGACCGGGGACGGGTTCCTGGGGCGAAGGTGATGACCGGGTTGGCCGGTCAGTGCCCACCAGAGTACCGCCACCGACGCCAGCGTCAACATGCTGCCGCTGCTGCTGCTCATCAGCCTGAACACACGGCCCACCGCCAGCCAGGTGTTCTTCAAAGGCTCGTGCCCCGACCCTCCCACCGTGGTCTACTTCAAACCGCACCTGGTGAGTGGGCGCTCTGTGGGCGGATGACTTCCGAGGCTGGTAGAGCGATCATCTACTTCAAAACTTTTGCCAGAGGTGTTAGAGCGGGCTTCACGTGCAGGCAGCGGTAGCTCAAAGTGGACAGCTATTTGCCGAAATTGATTCCAAATCCGGCCTTCGACTTTGTGTTACTCAAGTTTTCCGTATGTTGCAAGGCTACTGAGTGATATATTATATCCGTTTTTTCTGCAAATGTTAGATAACTGTCTCTGATGAGTCGAATAAGAAAACATATCCATTGAAAAATGGCTTTAACTTTATAGGATGCAATGTCAATTACCAGCAAGCAAATATGTTGTGAGCATAATTAAAAAGAAACAAATCTTATTTACCAAGCAGGTCTATTACATTGTTCACATGGTTTCCTAGCGTTACATTTGAATATTTGTTAAAATCGGCAGAAATTCCGCACCTCTGGTCTTGTTCTATGGAATCATTAGACATAGATGTCCAATGGTTCCTGAGTTATGATAAATTTATATATTGGCCTAAATTTGACGCATTTTTTCCATGTGACGTCACGGTTCATCGGATATGACTCAAAATTGGCTCAAGTGTAGAAGACAGTAGGGCGCTTACGCCGTTCCGATTTGTTGCGAGGTTTGCTGTTGTTTCCAAAGATCGCAGCTTATATGTCGTAAAACCCCAAAAATAACGTTGAAATAAATCAGTTGCCTTAAAAAAGCAATAAGAGTCCATTATATGCACTATTTTGCACTATGGATAAGCAACGTACTGTCACGTCACCGCAGTGAGATCGAATTGCCGTCTTAACAATATTTGGGATTTGTTTCTACCTGTTATACTTTGGCATAAAAAATTAATTATATATCACGATAACGTTCATTAAAGACAAACAAATGCTGCCAATTTTGACGTAGGTGTCGTTCAACGTCAAATGACACGCAAATGGGCACTTTCGGGACCGACCCCTTTATATTGTCTGGCAATTTGGTATACGAATGTTGCCTATAAAGTCATGCACATTTTTCATTTTAGTCCCGGGTGACCTTTGGGTCTATTTCAGAGGGCAAGAAGAGTCGACTAATTTTCTGAACACTGCAGAGGTTAACCGTCTTAAGATTTAAGTAGTCGAGAGAAAATAATGAAATTAGGTTTATAAGATGCATAGATATCTAGCCCATCTGGATTAGGCCACTATATACAAAATTCTAACTTTATCAGATGAAGCTTTCCCCGGAATGATGTTTTCTTCAGAATGGCCCGAGGGCACATAACCTAATGTCACTTTGCCTTGCTTTTTTAATAAATCTCAACAAGTTAGAAATAATCCATCCAGATTTTTCCTTAGCTTTTGACCCAGATGAAGCCACACTTCCTATGCGAGTTGCACAAAAATTCAAGGTACTCAACACCGTCATATTCCATACTTTTTATGTGTCCTCGCAGAGTCAAAAGCCAGACTCAGTTCACCGGATCGAAGTGGCCCAACACAGATAGGCTAGATATTTGTGCATCTTGCCAAACTAACTTAATATTGTTCGTCCTTTTACTTAAGTATAAAAGATACTTCACTCTCGTCATGTTCGAAAAATGTGTCGACTGTAACCTCTAAAATTGACACCAAAGGCCACCCTGAGTTAAGAATCGGAAAATGTGCAGAACTTCATTGTTATTGTCCGTCTACCAAATTCAAAACAATCGAAAGGGGCGACGGCAACAACCAACCAAATGTCTTTAAATTTGAGACATATCGGTAAAGTATGGAACCAGACAAATGATTTTTATGTTTAAAAACGCCAAAACGGCCTAGTCAAGTTAGTCCTGTACTAGAGCTCAGCCTCACGCACCGTAAAATGTATTTGTATCGTCGAAAGATACTACCAAATGCCGGGTCAAAATCTCTCGAGGAAGTGCTGGCGTAAATATTGCATGTATGAATGCGGCTATCTTCAATAAGCATGGACAGAACAGAGAATGTCTGGGCCAAACTCCTTACCAGCATTCCCTAACGTTTGCATCGAGACGGACTATTTGTGCCTCGATCAACTACAGGGTCTCATAAACCTGTGGTGAGCATGCAAAAAGAAATGACGGGTTGCGCAGTTAAATACGCATATATATATATATATATATATATATATATATATATATATATATATATATATATATATATATATATATATATATATATATCTAGAATTAAGAAAAATTCACTTTACATTTGAGACGTTTATAGTAAACTAATAATGCTTGCGCAATAATTATAGTGCAGAGAACTTGTAGCAGAGATCCAGAGTTACACATGAGTAGGCTGCGCCGCAGTGCTGCACATCGGAGTTCGACTGCGCCGCAGTACATTCGCGCCGGGTGTTGTGCGGCATCCGACTCTCTCAGGCCGTGAATTGTGCAGAGTGGTATGAAGCCCGCCCCGGCCCTGGCGGCAGTCTAGCATGAGAGTAACAGGGTCAATGCTCTTCACTGCCACGGCGGTGCCGAGGAGTGGGACTCAGGGGGTCCCCTGGGGAGGTAAGGCTTTTGGGACAATGTCTTCTCCAAAATGACAGATTTTTTTCTTCAAATTAGCATCCAAACACCGCATTTATTTTCAAGATTTTGGTGATTTTCCACTCACCACCTTACCACCATCCCTCTCCCCCAGATCGTAATTGGCAATGTCTTTGGCCAGGCCCCTGGAGAATGAGGGGTAAAGTAGGCACCCACCCATCTCTAAACCAGCTGGTTCTATGACGAAAACAGGTTTTCTCCAATTTGGCCATTTTGCTGCCCCTCCCCATCTGGGTAATCTGGATCCATGGCTGCCTTACTACCTGCATTTGACATAAACCGGTAAAAGGAGGATGGAGACGATGAACAGAGCGTCAGCAGAACCACCATGGCTCGCTGTCTGCTTCTCTCTGTGGCTGCCCAGTTTTAGATCAACACCGTTGGCTGCTCATCTACTAGACCTTTGCAATCGCTTGGCGAGTGGAAACCGCGTTACCGGTGATTATATTTTGAGCTGACTTTCCTCTCGCACAGTTTGAAGGGACGTGGTACGAGACACAACGATGGTACTCCATCAAAGACAAGGGTAACTGCAAGCGGCACACCTTCACCGACATCGGCTACGGAAAGCTGGACGTGCTCACCGAGATGCACCTGAAAAAGTAAGCCACTCAAGTATCATTAGTGATTAACTGGGTCATATCATCTTATTCGAGAAACCATATGAAGATTCATATCTTACAATTAAGCACCAATACTAAATATGATGCCTCAATGTTTTGGTCGCTCTTTACATTAGAAACTACTTTTAACTAGTGAAGCATCCTGTCCATCAGATAAGATCCGGTTTAATCGTCATCTATAAATGTGGAAGGCACCTGTTAAAGGGAGATACGCGAAAAATTATTATTGTGGTTTCTTGCTTTTTGAAAAATCTTGATTACGAAACTATCAATTATTTTTGTATCTTCGGCAATATTTTGGGAGGCCACTCACTTACTATCGATATAGGTTAACAGTTCCGATAAAATGCTGAAACCTTCACCCATGACTTACTTTTCGAAAACTATTTAAAATTGGAAAGCAATGTTTTTTTGGAATACAAAATGTCTGTTCTCCTGTATTTGTATTTGAATTAATTTTAAAAAGCTTTTAAAAACTACAAAATGAATTAGTCTGCCCTAGAAACGGAAAAAAACAGAATTACATAAGACTTCAGCGGTTTCGTACCTCGGGTCTTGAGTCATTTTCTGCTTCAGCCCCAGGATGACAAAACTTTTGCGTCAGATAGGTCACGTGACCCCGGTTTGAGAATTCTTAGGCTTCTGATTGGTTACTTGTGATTTCTTTTAAGGCCCTATATTTCTGTTTCAAAGGAGTTTTGGAATGTTGTTTTTCTAAAGTAATTTTTTCTGTAGTAGTCCAAAGTTCTACATCACTATTTAGGATAGATGTGACCTAATTCTTAGAGAAATTGATAGCCTTAGCCGTTTGTACATACGTCGTATACACCGATATGAGGTGTACCGGTAAAGTCGTCTAGAAATGTTGACTTTGAGAGCAATTTTAAGGCATTTGCAGGCCGAATTCGCAAAAATGAGAATAGGACTTCTGAAACAACTTTTTGCCTTGTCTAGCAATAAAATTTTTCGCGTACCTTTAAGTCAACTGTTTGTAAAGAGAACGTAAACAATTCCGCCAGGGATTCTTTTGTATGCTCTACTCGCCTAAAAGCTCAGTTCAACGTCCACGAAGATGTCATATTCACTTCAAGGACGCTGGATTGTGTTGACTAACTTAAGTAAGTAGGATATAACCAGACTGAGTAAGTAGGGAACTGTTCATAATGTCTATGAACAAACGCCATTCATGTGTCGAATCATTTTTTCTAGCTGGTTTCTCTACCTACGCTGTTTTCTTCCACACGCATACACAACAGAATTAAAGGACACATCAGCATCTGCGAGAAATAAAATAATTGAGTCACATCAAAATTTTGTCACCGTTAAAAATAAAGGATCCCGAAGGGCTTGGAGATGAACAAAGGCCAACATAATTTCCAAGAAAACCTGGATTACTTAATCACCCTTCTATTAATTTCAAGATGGCGAGATGTCTATTGTTTTTATTCCCGGACTGTGATTTATACAATGCGTTCATTGTTGTAGTGCTTTTAACCATCTGCTCCCATAACTAAGCACATGCTGCTTATTTCTAGATGGAAGGTGAGAAATGAGGAGTTGATGAAAACTTTCATATGCAATTACCATGTCATGCAAAATTAGCGTTACATTAACACCAATTTAGCTCTATGGTGTCCAGAAGCGTAGGCGTTGCGTGAAGGCAGGGCCCATGCCTCTGAGAGCCAATCCCCAGGAGTTGGACACTTCGTTTGCCAATTCTTGGGAAGGTAGAATATTGCCAGTGTTATCATGGTGACACTTTCAAGTTATATTAGATAGACAAAGAGACTCCAAGTTGTGCGATACACACCAATGATATTTTGCTCAAATTTGTTTGGCTCTAAGGGCAAAAAGAAATAAAAGGGAACTATGAGAACTCAAAGAGACACATTTTAGTAGTATAAAGGGCACTCTTGTTTCCTCTAGCAGGAGCTTCTGTTTCATTCATTGTACAACAAACCTAGTTAGAGTGTGATATCGACTTCAAAAAAGGTTCAACACTCATTGAAAAACGGGGAATCCTTTTGGAACAGGATTTTAATTATTTATGACTGAAAGGGCACTGGCTCACGGAGCAGGAAATCCAAAAGGCTGGGGACAATTGGGACTATTATGAGGGATCGGGGTTCATTAACGCCATTAGGAGGGAATAGGGACCATTATGAGAGGCTGGGTACTATTGGGACGGGTCAGGCAATATTAGGGGCTGCAGACCATCAAGTGAGGCTGGGCACGATTAGTAGATGCTTGGCACCATTAAAAGAAGTACAGAACACGTGTCCAAATGCATGTAATGTACCACTGGTGTAAAAATGAACCATCATCGTGATACCGTATGTGCTGTTTGCTTTTGCCAGAAAATACGAATACCGGCGAGGCATTGCCTACCTACAGACATCAAAGGTGAAGACAGTGGGATACGGCAAGAAGAAAAAGAAATACTCGTACGGACAAACCAAGTTTAAAATCAAGTATGATGATAGTAAGTGTTTGGCTCCGCCTTTCCCTGCCTTTGTCTACCATGTTCTGAGACTGGTCCTCCATGTGCTTAATGGCATGTGTCGTGCATAGCCCAAACTATAAGACTGTAATAATAATTCCTGTTGTGGTGGATAGGCTTTTTCGTTTTCTGTATTCTAAATGACCGATAAATCACCTGAATTTTTATGGGGCAAGGATAAAATGTGATCGAAGTACTGCGATTCGATAAAGTTCACTTGATGGGGTTCTCAATAACAGGAGCGGCGCCTTTTACCGACAGAGCAGGGATATAAGGATGATTCAGAAACATTCTTCGTATTGGACACCGACTACTGGACATATGCCATACTTTGGTCTTGCAGCAACATGAAAATATTCAACATGCGTGAGTATTTCCACTGCACCAACTGGGAACTTTATGAAACACCCTGTAGTTTGGAATCCGATGGAGCCTCTCAGGTCAGTATGTTTTACTTACAGGGTGTCTCTGGTCAGACCAGCCCGCGACCGGTCTGGGCACCCCTCGGTCGGACTGGGCATAGACCGATCAGAGCCGACGACCCTTTCGCTGTGATTAAGTTCGGCCCAAGTTCAGTCCCACTTTTCCCCCTGAATCTGCCCTTGCTCGTCGCAGTCCGTTACCCTGATCCCCTTGGTCATGACTGGCTGGTTATGTGTACTGCAGAGTACCTGAGGATCTTCACCCGTTCACCGTACCCTCACTCGCACACCCTGGTGAAGGTGTACAGGGAACTGGAGTACATGGGCCTGGACCAGGAACACCTGGTGCTGGCAGATGACAAAAAGACCTGCGATTATCAGGTGAGGATTACCGAACCTGTTCCCATGGCCTTATGCAAGATATAGAAGATCTGGTTGATGCTTGTATCCTTTGGGATACCATTTCTTTAGCCATTACGGCTTCTCAGACAGGTCACTAAAAATTGCATATCAATTATAGGTTTTGCTTGAGAACCAGGCGTCCCGGTAGCGGGACTTGACGCTGGTCCCGGCCGGGATTATACCGGGACCAACCGGGTCTGTGGTGGGACTTTGCAGGGACACAGGATATCGGATGATTGAAGTTAGTCCTGAAGCCTACCCACAGTAGCTATCGTTACCACTTTGCAGAGTGTTACGAAGTTCAGATCTAAGAAGCAAATCTAGAAAGAATAAAATCACCTACTTTCTTTAGTGGTCATGTTGTTTTCCTACACTGAAAAATTAATATATTTTAAAGGGCCATAGCAGTCTTCAATGAAGGGGCATCAAAGCCTTTTACGATCGGGGAATAAAGTACAGTGGGGATGGGTGGCCTTAGTGCATAAGGTTTCTGTCCCTTAATCTACCGGTCCCGGGCTTAAGTCCCGGCGGAGTCTTGAATAAGTCGATCTGATCCCCAAATATCCATCCCGACAGGGTGAGAGTTGGCAGCGCCCTATAATCTTGGCAGTTGGTGCGTCATTAAACCCGAACAACGGATCTGCAGTTGCTGGTACTAGAAGTGCACTGACCCCCAGTGAAGGAAAATCGGAAGGTCTGGGGGCCAATTGAAGGGACTGGGGACCAAAGGTGGTCCACAATCTCTATGTTCACTGTTCATGATGAGAATACTTTTTTGGTGTAACGTTCCGGTCCACGCCTCCCATATTCGCTACATTGATTGGTACTCCAGACCTACCGTAAAGCCACTAATGTGGCTGCAGTGCCTTTAAAATTGTCTTTCGCGTCGGGATCAAGTCACACGGGTTACTGGAACCTTCCCAGGACTATGGCACGCCTGCCGGTGCCGAGGACCTCTTATATCAATCTTAACCTCTTATATATCATCTAGAACCTCTTATAGCAATCATACAAAAATCAATGCGAAAAATGTTCTTTTTCAGGTTGCTGAAACGCATTACAAATCCTACTACCCGAAGCGATATCAATACAACTACGCAGGTTACGGAAAGAGCCGTGGAGGAGGAAAAGGCTACGGAAGCAGCTATGGCGGCGGGGGAGGCTACGGTTCTTCAGGCTACTCAGGTTCCGGGTCTTCCGGAGGTAGCACCTACACTGGACCAAGCTCATCGTCTGGATCTGGCTCTGGATACTCAACAAGCGGAGGATACTCAGGAAGCGGAGTAGGATACTCGGGAAGCGGGGGAAGCGGAGGGGGGTACTCAGGAGGCGGGGGAAGTGGAGGAGGATACTCGGGAAGCGGGGGAAGCGGAGGGGGATACTCGGGAAGCGGGGGAAGTGGAGGGGGATACTCGGGAAGTGGGGGAAGCGGAGGGGGTACTCTGGAGGCGGGGGGAGGCGGACAGGGGTACTCTGGAAGCGGGGGAAGCGGAGGTGGATACTCGGGAAGCGGGGGAAGTGGAGGGGGATACTCAGGAGGTGGGGGAGGCGGACAGGGTTACTCTGGAAGCGGGGGAAGCGGAGGTGGATACTCGGGAAGTCGGGGGAAGTGGAGCGGGATACTCGGGAAGCGGGGGAAGTGGAGCAGGATACTCGGGGAGCGGGGGAAGTGGAGGGGGATACTCAGGAAGCGGGGGTAGCGGAGGAAACAGGGGCTTCAGTCCAGCCAGTGGAGGGTCAGGTAGCTCATCTTACTCCAGCCCCGGATCTGGTGGCTCTGGCACCAGTAGTTACGTGAGCTATGTACAGCCTGGAAAAGGAAAGTACACCTAGATAACCATGGTGTGGGGCTTACAGAAAGGTTCATCTAATGATGTTATTAGTTTGAGACTTCAAATCTCAAAAGAATGTTCTCTCGTTTTGGAGAAGCTTTTGTCAAGTTGTATTTGTTGTATGCCAGTTCATGCCTACCATTATTCGTGACATTTATTGTTGTGATCTTCGTCAACGATGTGTTTCTCATTTGTTTTCTTGTGAGTTTTTGTATGTTCAGATTAGCTGATAAGCCAAAGGCAGTTTGATCTCCAGGCTGTCAGCCGATCCTTGCAATCCCATTTGTGCAAGTTTGCACTCCATACAAAAATTTAATGTCCTCCATAAGGGGCTGTTCATTAATCACGTCAGAAATATTTTTAACTGTGTTCGGACCCACTCCCCTTCATCAGCAACCGACAGAAAATGGCTGATCGCCTCCCGCTTCGTCAGAAATCGTCATAAATTGGCCGACACCCCTCAGCAAAACTGTTGTCCATCTCTAAAACACCAGTGAAAGGCGCAGGGGTGTAATTTATGTCTCTGGGGGGTGTCCAGGCACCCAATGAAATGTTGAAGTTTTACTGAAATACTGATTAAATTTGCCAGTTTTTCATTTGAAATATTTGAAATTCGTTGTATCAGGTAAAACAGATCTGTGAGAAGGTTAAACATGCCATTTTCTACTTTCCTTTTTAATAGGGTGGCTGTTGACATTCTTTCAAATTTGTGCACCCGCAATCATTTACCAACATACATGACCACAGATGCCAAAGATGCAGCAAGTGAAAGGTAAAACAAAACAAACAACACTAAGATTTTCAGACCTTTATCACAGCTATATTGTATATCCAGGCGCTGCAGGAAACACCTGCGCTAAAATCCGTGTCGGCGACCGCTAAAAACGGCACCGCCATTAATCAGGTGCGACACTCTCTCACGGCGACCACGAGTTTTGGCACGAAACCAGAGCGAACTGGATAGCTGGAAAACTAGTCTACAAGGCATGGTATACAACTCAACACCAGCCCCACATTCGCCCCTGTGGTGAGGGGGGGAGAAATCTCCCTGCTCTATATCGACCCCTATGCGGGATAGCAAAAAAGGAAGGAAGAAATAACACCAACGGCGGTAAATGGGCCCATAATGAATTATTAGGAAGTCAATTCAGTACCATTTTGGCTCAAGTCGATATCGGGGTAACGAATGATTAAGGAATGCGACAGTTTGGCGAATGTCTTCTTGGCTTTAGCGTATGACTGGGGTGAGCTAAAGTAGTTTTTAGGCTTTACTCGCCTCCTCTCGTAACGGCGAACCGACATGACCATACTACGACATTGACATGACCATACTACGACACTGACACGATCATACTACGACATTGACATGACCATACTACGACACTGACACGATCATACTACGACACTGACACGATCATACTACGACATTGACATGACCATACTACGACACTGACACGATCATACTACGACACTGACATGACCATACTACGACTTGATTGACATGACCATACCACGTCGAAATGTGAAAGTCAGAAAAATGTCACAACACCTGGTTCACCATAGTCAGTATGGATTCGAAATAATAATCCGAACGAAATGTATCAAGTTAAAATCTTAATCGTAATTTCCTGCACTAATATTGACCTATGTCCGAAAACCTGCTTTGGCAGTTTGAAATCACCTTCCAGAGGTCACAGGTCTAAAACTACAGATGCCGCTAAAGGAAGTTATGATCAGGCGTCTCTACAGAAATATAATTTTTTTCGGCCAATTCCTATTCTCCACGTGTAAGTGTTTTCAATGGAGAGGTATCTGTACCTGAGCTTAGGTTATCGATGTTGAAAATCCCGTTATCACAACTTGGGTGTGTCTTTTATGTGATATGAATACATAAGATCAGTAGAATTTCAACCTGTTTTTACCGGTGTCATTTCAAGTTTTGGAAGCGAGGTCACTTACACTTAGCTGGTTACCTGAATTGGGACAGCATAAAACTTAAATTTTGGAAAACAAATTGACTATTATTCAAGAATAAAGTGTGCCAATACGGCCACGCTTGGGAATGCAGTTTTCTGGTGCCATCGAAAAAACCGAAGCAATGTTCAAAGAACCACCCCTCCCCCGACTAGGGTTGTTAGAATGGTAAAGTCCCTTACCACGCTGGGTAAAGGAATCTCAAATCCGACTAGAAATGAGACATACATTTTGCTGATGGCTGGCTTTCTGAGTTCAGGAAGAGTTGTTCCTCCAAACAAGATTTATTTCCAAAAGCGCATGTTGAAAAAGTCACAACAGAATTACCTACCTTTTGTTATCATAAAAATGGCCTAGTTTCCTATTTCAATTCCACCTTTTGTTCCAATGTCCGCTGCCATTTCTAGCTGCCCTTGCTCTTAATGGTAAATAAACTTCTCCAAGTCGGACCATTTACTAAAAGCTTTCCCCAGAAAAATATCGTTGGAACTTGCCCTATTTCAACTTTGCAGACTGGTGAGAGACGGCTAGGGCCTCCGCAAATAATAATTACTTATCTACAGCTCAAAACATGGACGCCCAGTTTTAACGCATGGAATAACCGGAAAAAGTATTTGAGAAGTATCTTCACTACAAAAAAAAAGAACAATATGGAAAATAATTCTTGAAACGACATGGTGCGTAGTTCGGATGTTCGGATATGGTCGTTCGGACTTTCTCCACAAAGTGTTTAGGGGCCGGAGCTTTCGTCCTGTATTTACAGAGCTTCGTCAGTGAAAGTATCGGATGAATTGGGATCCTACTTCATCCGAAACTTTCGCTGACGAAGCTCTGTAAATACAGAACGAAAACTCCGACCCCATGAACACTTTGCGGAGTAAGTCCGAACGACCATATGGAAAATAATAGCAGCAAATGGCATAAGTGCTGCCATGAAAATAACCATTCCGCAAATGAAAAAACTGCAACGATGGCGTCCAGTTCCTTGTTATGTTGTTTGAGGAAATAACATAGTCACCAGCTGCAGCCGTTTGCTGTTTAACATAAGCGTCGCCACCGGCAAAAAGTGTGGGGGAGGGGGCAGCCAAACTTCAAACTGACGCTGACAAAAATTTTCCACGCTAGGACCAAATACTGTTCTAATCTGGGCTCCTTGTTGCCTCTGCAGCGGCTGGTTATAAGAATGTCCGGTTTTTCCCATTTTGACTGAGATCAAGAAATTTTTGACCAAACAGTGGGGGGGCGCCCCTGCCGGTGGCGGCCCTTGCTGTTTAACATTGTATGGAAGTACGTGGCTGGCACAATTTCCAGAATATTAATAGTATATCAAGATAAAAATGGCAACATACTATAATTAAATTATGTTTGGCTACGAAACCTTTAAGTACTCGCTCTTCAAATGCCCTTGGCCTGCGCAGTTCTCACCCAATAACGAAAATTCCACGACAGCCCATGATTTCCCACCGTTCCCCGTCAGAAATCGTCAGAATAAGTCAGAATAAGCCCTCCTCCCTCGTCGGAAAAGTCAGAAAATGCCAGACCCCTCCCCCTTCGGTCGCTGACGTCACATATCAACAGCCCCTAATTATGCATTGGGTTGCTTGCTCTCTCTTGCTCCTCTTTTCAACTTTTCTTTTGCCAAAAATTCCTTCTTTTTCACCCTTCTTGATTTGTATAATTTTTGTTCAGTTTTTTTCCAAATTAAAGATAACGAACTTCTTATAATCGCTGGGTTGGATCTCGTTTGCCTTAAAGGACGAGCTCATGCTCATAATGCAAAATGCTGCTTCATTCATTACATATGCTGGATAGCAAGGGGTCATATTCCCTATGTTCTCATTCTGATTAAAATAGAAGAAGATGGTCTAAAAGTACCATTTTCCCTACATCTTGGAAATTTCCACCCCATGATATATCCTCTCGAACTTTGGCGAGAGAGGGTGATCCTTTTGAATCTTATCCTTCCAGTCCAATGCGCATACACTTTCCTTGTTCTTGCCCTTAGGTTCTTTTTAAATGTAATCTCCATTCATAACTTTGTATTTATACTTCTGTGGTCCCATTTTAATATTTTATTGTGTTTCATATTGTATCCATATCACGTTTTGGCACAGAGTGCGGTTGGAGGCTGTACTCCAGCACCATGCTGAACCAGCGTCGACCACAAGAACTGCTTTGGAACATTCCAATTGTGCTCCTTCATCTCATGCGAGGGATAACAAAGGCGTTCGAATGCAGGCAATTTATCTGTATAAGTGGAACTGGACCTTAAAATAAGGACATTTTCAAAGATACAACGCTTATATTATTTCCCGAACAGAGAGAAACCTCAGCATCATTGAATCCAAAGGTTCCAAAAGTCTTCGCTGCAGAAAGCATACCATCATATATTGTCTGCACGGATTATTAATGGTCAGAGGTGTCTAAGGCGGGCTGCATTTTATACCATATATACCGGGTTATGTATTGCTGTTTGAGCTTTGGGATTCCCAAGCTGGGAAGAATCAGAGTTTGAGGCAATTTTCCGATTGAAAACGGTTGGTGAGAGTAGCCCAGGAGAACTGTTAGCTGTGTTGGTGCTAGAGTGAGACGTCAGCCACCCGAAGCACGACACCTCGCATGCGGTGCTATTTGTCTATAAACAGGACAAGCATGTATCGACTAAGGGAACCCAAAAAGTGGAATCAGCCCAGAAATGGGATAAAAACTGAGTGATGTTATGTGCTTTTATATGATTATTTTGTGGCATATACCGTTATGTTCGACAGTGTCTCATTCCAGAGCATGGGTGTGGATTTGTATTTCTTTTGGTTTGCCCGCGCTCACTTAATGATGCGTCAAAAAGCTGTTTAAATTGTCTTTGGATATTAAAATTCTTCATTTTATGAACTTCGGAATGGTTTTACTTAGCTCAATAGGCCTGTGGCAAGACTGAACATACTTTATATTACACTTTTGAAATGATGGCTATCGATATTGTTCCAAATTTGTGCACTACCGATAATCTTTAAAAAATTCACGCCCCTGCTCCAAAGGATTTCTATAGCTTAGACATCTTAGAAGCAGGTGATTGCAATGTCTTGAGCTGTTCGTAACCTCTCACGTGAACTAATACAGATCCAGAATACATTCTTTGTATGGTAGTATCCTGCATACTCCATGATTCAGAGGACTAAACTAAACGATGAACAGGAGGAGAGAGCATAACCAGTTCTTGTAATGCTTGCTAGGGTAGGCTGCAGTCAAGCAGTCTCGTGGGAAGGACCTAAGGCCATAGAAGAAACCATAGAGGCAAAAAAACATAAAACAGGCAACACCCAACTCAAAAACTTACACTTCAAACAGAAAATATAACAATTCCATTGAAACCTACATCGAAACTACTGCTTAGAAAAATAACATAAAACATATTCAATAGTCTAAAAGATACCACAAATATAAAGACTAAAGATAAAAAATTCTGGATATATCCTGAAACCGAGAACCAAAACCGGTAGCTCAGTTGGTAGAGCGTTGGGCTCCGGCCCGCTGCTCAGAAACATGCGGTGGCAGTGCATGTCCGTGCTTGGGATCGGTTCCCCTGAGACGCTCCGGCGCTCAATAGTTAACCCGACGTACAGGTCGGCTGGCAACTGACTGGTGAGAGGGTGACCTGAGCGGGGCGGCCGTCCCTGTGCTTTTGGGACGTTAAACTTTGGCTTCTAAATCAACCCTTCATTGTGGGAGTTTCTCGTTCGGGTGGTGGGGTCGGGGTCTCCGTGACAAGTCCCTTGATGACTTTAGTGAGACTCCGACTCTAACAGTCGAACTGAGAAAAAACTTGGACAAAATTTATAAAAAAACCTTTAACAAACCGATAGGAAAAATATACGACAAAAAATTAAAGAAATGAAATGTGATAGTAAAAATCCCTTTTTAGTTTTAAAATGAAAGTTAATTCCCTTTAATTCCCAACACACTCTATCTCTTTTAACACTAGCCATGGGATACTAGGGCATAAAAGCCTTGCTTATCCCGCTTTAGATCCTATACATATTGTGTGATGTTTTTCTTGTTGGTACCTCTTTAACTTCTGTGGATATTTGTGCGTGTTTTAGCCTTACCAGCAGTTTCAGCACACGTTTTAATCGATCTTAGATGGTAGGTTTGCGTAAATTAGAATTCTCTTACTATTATTGGCTTTTAATTTTCCCCACCCTTCATGGGTTTCTGGTCATTCTGGAAAGTCAGGACTAGGGAATGAAAGCAAAATCCTATATGGTAGCCGAGGGCTTAATTTCGCGTCAAATAAAGCTAGACATGGCAACATAATCAACGATTGGGAGTGAAGAAGGAAGCCCGTAAAGCAATTGGTAGCGGCTATATTAGGACAAGTTCAGATGAAAAGAATGCCTCAAACGTTTTTTGGCATAAAAACAATATGAATATCAAATGAATCAAACCAGCAGAAGTGCCACCAAAACATCTGAAAATTGTTTTAGGGCCAACACACATGAATTATACCATCATAGATCTAACATAATTGATACCTGAACACAAAAATTAGGACTCATAAAGCAGGAAAAAGAATTTGAATTAAAAACAGAATGGTTAGCAAAGAATGAAACATTAGAAATGCATAATTAATTTCGATTCCACTACAATGACGTTAACACTTCTGGCTTGACAAGATATGGGTCAATATTAAAAGAAGCAAAAATCACGCATGGTATTTCAACCAATCGGCTCTCTTTAAGCCAAGTCAATGCAAAGCCAGGTCACGTGTTCCACATTGTGATGGTTTCGTGTTCAATAAATTCACATGCGTCGGGCCAGCGTCTTTGATGGGGCATGTCAGATGGCACAGTACAGCCAGGCGTGAAGATTCATATGCTCTTGGAGGTGCGCGAGCACCCCGAAAATTCTTAAAAACACCCCTTGACGTCGAAAAGCACCCAAGGTTTTCAGCGACACCTGAGTCCAGCTCACTAGCACGGTTTACAGTGAAAAACAATGCACGTGAAAAACAATGCAAATCCATGCGATTGTAAAGCGGGGAAGCGGAAGGCATTTCCGAACTGGTCTTCTAGGTGGACGTCCACTAAAAAAATTATGACACTCAACTAATTACTTTCATCTTTCCGTACACTTACCAAATTAGGTTCACGCAAACGTTCCCAAAGTTCCTCTTAGGGTGGTCTCGGCAGCGCTCGACCGGACTACACTATCGAGCATTGGCTTCGCCTCCCAACTCTCCCGATCGTTGCCAGGTCGGAACCTGCCCCCTTCCTCCGGTGAGAGTTAGTTATGCGGGACACCTCTGTCCACCAAACACATCTTTTACTGACATTATGGAGCAATTCAGGGAGTCAGGGGCGTGAATTATTGAAAAAGATTCGTGGTGCCCAAGTTTGAACCGATGCCGATAACTGCCAAACTAGACATCTGTATTGTGATACACCGTGCGTTTCAGCCCTGCCATAGGGCTGTTAAACTGCAAAAAAGCGATGTGAAGTTCTTAAAATAAATGTATCCTACTTTTAAAGGATATTTTCACACTATACTGACGTTTCATTGGGTGTGTACAGTAGGCCATTTTATTTTTCAAATCTTTTTATTTTTTGTCAGGTTTCGCGACTTTTCCCGTTCTATGGTCCAAGTGGAGTTGATCGGTGCCATTTTTATTGAAATCGGACAATATTTAGGTCTGCCTCATGGGACCTGAAGATATCGAGTTTTCGTCAAAAATGGCTATAATAGGGCCCAATACGGCTGACGCTGTAATGATAATGATAATTCCAAACATATTTTTTAAAGCCTGCTATTGCAAAATGTTCATACAGTCATGCTGGAGGCCATAGAATGTCGTAAACCAAGGGGACAAGGTCTATGTAAGCTATGGTATAAAGGGCAATTCTCGTTTATGAGGCCTCGACCAGAGGATTTCTTAGCCCACTACTGGAAATGCTTTGGGGGGTAAAATGCTTCAAAAATATTTCCGGGCTGGACGTTATATTACAGTTGCATATGCTGATCGTGAAATACATTTTCAAAGTATCATAGCTGTCTTCATGCTGTGGGCACCCCGGCAGGCCACGCGCCTTAGTGGTGAGGAAGTGCGGACGCATGACGTTGTCGCTACTTCGGGAAGTGCACTCTCCTAGACATGCTTTAAAACTTCCTTGGAGAGCTAGGGAAGTTTACTTCTGGCGATTTTCCACCTGCAAAAATTATTCAACCTGCTATTCATATCTTTATCTGCTGGTCAAATTCCTTACCTAGTCTGCAACATCTTTTGCCACTTTGAAGTATTTGATAAGGGTGTGAACCATGTTGCGCTGTTTGTTTGCACCCCATTCCACAGGTTCTTTTGCCAGTCAGGGGTGATCTGTCGGGATGACGAACGGTAATGTTGTCCAAGTCGACTCTTGCACCAGGTCAGCTGGCTGTGTGGTCTTGTCCAGGAACACCGACGAGACATCTTCTGTGAATCCTCCACTGGGGCAGATCATGCTGAGACGCTTTTCACATATTTATTTCTTTTTGGCATTACTGACAATGTCGCTGTAGAGACTGAACGACACAATTGGTGGCTGAATGTTCCTACAACATGTGACGTCGGAGAACCCCCAGAGCAGCCTTGGCTACTTGGTCGTCCACACCCTTGTGCCGGATGAGATCTTGATAAAAGTGCATGTCATTGCTGGGTGCATCAGCTGCCACTGGTGCAAAGTCATGCACAGACAAACAGAGAAGAAGAAACTGCACCATCCGGTGGAGCTTCCTCACCATGACTTCGTCGTGCGTGAGCTGGTTTGCAAACATAAAAATATCCACGAAGAGCAGCACCTGCAGACACACAACGTCTTGGTAGAATAATGCATGCTCTCTCTCTCTCTCTCTCTCTCTCTCTCTCTCTCCCTGTCGGTTACCATCGGGCCGGGCCCCACTCCTTCTCGCTCAGCAGAAACCCACCTTGTGACTCTCCTCACTTCAGCGAACTCGGTCGCCGGCTAGCCAGTGCTGACTCTGCCGCTGTCTCGCCTGTACCAAAGAGTATCGGATGGTGCCGCAGATAACCCAGCCAATGTAGGGCCAAATATGGTTAATAATGCTTGAAAAATGTATTGTTAATATATCTCTTGGTTTATGCTTTAAGCTCTATCATTCTCATGGAGAAGTTTCTGCTGAATTTCTTCCTATTCAAGTGAACGCGCCTCCACCAATCAGCTGCCGCCATCCGTTGGATGCCGATTGCCCGCGGGGCACGGAGGTTAGAAAGGTCACGCCGCCGGGCGCCGCTGGCGCCGAGCTCAAGCCTCGGTGGGGAGGGGTCGCGTGGCGGATTATAAAACGTACGCGTGTGGTGTTGAGAATGGTGGTCGTTCTGCCTGCTGTTGGACTGAGGGAGAAGGACAGATGTAGGAGACATTCTGTGCACATGGGTGGATATATGAGTTAGGTATTTGTGCAGGATGCGGTGTCGATATCACTGGAAAACATGAGTATGAGTTCATTAAATGGTTCGGTATGTGAATACGCTTGGCGAGTAAAATTGCAGGTACCGATTTAGAATCCTCAGTATTTTTCAACATCAGGGTGAATGACGCAGCTTTTCATTTTTTTCATTGATAAACACTGATTGGCAATGCAACACACATGGTGCATGTGACATACACGACTAGCTGACTTTTCATGTGTGCAGCACTAGAATTTTAAATCGATAAAATGGTTATTTGAAGCGGAGGGATAAGTGGCTTTGACCGTTCAAACAAGGAGGGCCCAAGGCAAATCACAGTATGCACAAGGCAGTTGACTGAGTAAGTATGTACCTATATTTTAATATTATATTAACATCAGTGTATTCCTTTAGCATGGGCCGCTTCCCTATCACATTCTTTCGATGCCACCGCCACCCGGCCTACAGAAGCCAGAAATCACTGTGCACTGCCGTCTGACCATGATTGTCATACTTTCTATTTTTAGGCACAGCAAATAGTTTTTAGGCTAACATACTCCGCCGTTTATCTCCCAGATGACGTCGCGTTCCTAGTTAGTTATTGTTTATTAATGTCATCTATTTTTGCTTAATTTTTCATTAGACTCAGCACTCAGCTTTCGAATCATACATAAGTTGTCGAAACTGGGACAGTGAGTGACCTCACAAGCCATATCAAGTATTAAAAATGGTGAACCATAACAAAATAAATATTTTTTGGTATACTTCGATTTTTCAGTCCAGAAGTTTCGTATTGAGCGAAACAATACAGCACACGGAAATCTTGGTACGAAGATAGGAGAGGACACTTATGAACATCAAACAATGTTAGATACATTTTTTTAACCGGCGGTAGTTTTTGAACGGCTAGGTTTTTTAAATATGTTCAAAATGTTAAAAGTTGCATTGTGAAACCTTGATAGTACGGCACATTACTAGAAACAATAGCTGAACGGTATCGAATAGCGATGGGTTCTTGCCTGGACCTTAACCCAGCACTGCCTAGCGAGTCTGATCGGACTCCCCCATGGTTTTCTGCAAATGATTCTGAGCCGATTCAGATGAGACCCGCGTCGCTTTGCAGGCCCCTAGGGAGATCAATTCGGATACTTATGATTGCAAATTGACATCAGGTAGGTCAGGTCAACGAGTTTTGACGGCATTGCTAGGCTCGTGTAAGGCAATTCAGTTTTTGTAAAATGAGGCTGACAAAACCAGAGTGTAACTCAGCTACTTCAAGAGTTAGATAACATTTCTTAACATCGTTCCAGAGGTATTGAAAAATATGGATGCTGTCATCAATTTTGAGGTCAGAAAATTGATACCAAGGTCGCCAGAGGTCACCAAAGGTCACGGGTTGCGAAGTTGTTTGTGCCTATAACTTTTGAACCAAACAAGATAAAATCAATTTGGTATCATAGTAATGAGCATGACCCAAGGATTCAAACAGCATGCAACATGACCTTGAAAGGTCAGTATTTAACCTTGACCCAAGTTCAAGGTCATAATGTGACCTTACAAGTCTATGCCGCATAGCATTCGAATCCTTAGGTCAAGACGAACACATTGATGACTTTTTATTCTACGTCTCTGGTTCCCGACGTGTAAGACATTTTCTAAATGGGTCTAACTTTGACCCATGTTGGCCCACTGTAACGCCACTGGTCGACGGATACGCTTCAAACTCGGATCCAGAGTGGAAGAGGGTAAGTTGCTTCCAGCGCCGTTTTAATCTTTCCGTATCACCTCCGGTTCCCGAGATCGTGGGAGGTCCCATCACACCCCAGGCGGTGGTGTGTGTGAAAAGAGGCAGTGCCGGGTTAATGAACAGTACCAACCATATAAGGGTGTGAATTTATATACCTTTGGGGCCCGGGCACCTGTGATGAAATGTTCATTTGGTGTTATAATATCCTTTGCATTTTATTGCTAATCATTTTCAGAATTAAAAAGGACCGAGAGATGGCTAAAAGAAAAGTGAAATTATGTTTTATCATTTAATGTGGCGATAATTTGTTTTTTTCTTCAAATTTCAAATGGGCACCCCCAATTATTTTTGGAAATCCACACCATTGATCTAGACGCTGGATTTACTGTGAGATCTTTTAGAACACTAAATATGTATCTTAATCTTTAAGATCTTTAATAAGACGCTAGGTTTTCAAATATGCTCAAAATGTTTAAACCTGCATTGTGAAATATTGTTAGTACGGTACATGCCAGTTGAAACAGCAGCTGAACAGTCTCAGTTAGCGATGGATTTGTTAATCGGGCGTTCACGGACCGTAGTACGATGGAGAGAACGGCTGTAAATATTATTTCGCCTGTATCAAAAAGCTCTACAACCCTAACATGACTGGAGAACTGCAGTGGAACATTGAAACATTGTAAGGTTCGTTAACAGAACACAGTTGAAGTGTATATATGATCCATACAAACGGCCGTTTGCATAGCGACAGACTGGCAGTGAAAATCGTGCTCAGACGGCTGAGAAAAGCGCGGGACGAAAGTTAGCACTGATGTGTGGAGTGGGGACATAATGATGTCCCCAACCATGGGTGTAAATCCCGGGGGTTGGGGTTCAGGACACTCACTGGATTTTGGGTCTCCCATAGGCTTTGTATAGGGCTTGTATAGCTGTGCCAGCGTTAACCCACCCAGGACCCCCTGGATCGAGAAGAGATCTCCAGCCATCTCCCCAACCCTTAGACGAAAACGACCCACGGCCTTGGTTTAGATCGTGTGTTTCAGCCGGGGTTCAGCAGTTTACGGTGGTCCATTGGTCATGCATAAACTTCAAACTGAGTTAAACGATAGCCTAACAACATACATCTATAACGGGAGGACCTTCTTCGATAGCTAAGACGCAAAAAAGTTACGAACAAGCATACCAAAATATGGTTCTGAGACCATAGTTTCAGGCAATTTTTCCAAGTTGAGTGGGGGGGGCTGGAAGCTGTCACCGCTGGTGGGGGTAAGATATGATTCGGCCTATCACTTGATTTGTTACGGAAAAGTCTGAAATCAGCTCAAAGTTGGGGGTACTGCCCCCCCCAGTCCGAAAGCTGCCCCTCACCTACCCCGCCCCCTCCGACTTCTGTGTCTATGTCCGAGATTATTAAACCCCCACGTAATGGCATATCATGGCAGGGGCGTAGCCAAGGAGGGGCGGCAGGGACAGTCACCCCTCCCCTGAGGGCCCGAAGGGCCCTTCTGAGGACACGAGCCGCGCGAAGCGCGTTTCGCCCGCACTATGCTCTGTGGCCAAATTTGGTATTTTATACCAGACAGAGCCCTCTTAAGCCCTCTTCAACGCTCTATTCTGTAACAAGGAGGGCCCTTTTTACCCATCAGGGCCCTTTTGGTGCTGTCGCAGGGGCCCTTTTCGGGGTGCCGCCCCTCCCTGAGCGAAATCCTGGCTACGACCCTGTATCATGGTATCATTACCCAAGCTTTGGGGCCTGGCCAGGGGTGCCGGGGGTGAGAATAGGATTTTACCATTTAAGGCTCTCCGCGTGCAGGGTCAGCCGCCCCACGCTACTGCTACCTATCGGGCGGTTTGGGAAGCTATAGTAACGCTCAGTGGCGACAGTGGTTGGGCTTGTAAGGTCTTTCGGTGGGGACTGGAATGCCTCGGCCAGGTATACCTGGCCAAGACAATTAGGCGACCTATAGGCCGCCTAGTTGTCCATGAGGAGAGAGAGCTTCATTCTCAGGTGGCCCAGGTAGAGGACGGTTACCTTCTCATCCAGCTTCTTAGGCAGGAAGTGCACTCCGACGGAAAAGGCACTGGGCTTGGTCGCGAGTTTGATCTGTGCCAGCACCTGGTTGGTGGAGGGGCCGGACATGGCAAAGTAGGGGTGTCCGGTGACACTCGGTCAATCAGTGAGCGGGGGCCATTTTGACTAAATCAATGACACTTTTGGATGGTGTAACTTAGTAAGGGGCTTCGAATCCTATCGTCGGGGCGTCGATACTCGCGTCCTGGGAGGGGAAAGGGTGAGACGCAATATTCCAAGGGGCGCCAAGGATATTTTATGGGAAGGGGTGCCCAAGCCATTTAAGAGAGGAACGAAGTTCAATCGGGGTGGGGAAAGTACCCCATGACCCCTGGATGGAAGGGGAGGTGATAAGCTAGGGGCGGTATTCATCAGCCGAGGTGGTAGTGATCAGCTGGGAGTGGCATGAAACAAGGTGGCAGTGATTAGCCAGGGGTAGCACTGGTGAGCCACTGACGGCAGTGATAAACCGGGTGCTGCTTGAATCAAGGCGGCAGTGATAATGCATGAGGCGGCAGCGATGAGCCAGGGCGGAAGCATTCAGTCAGGGGTGACATAAATCAGGGGAACGTGATAAGATGGGTGCGTTATTGCTGAGCTAGAGCGACACTAAGAGCCATGGGCGGTCCGAATCAAGGTGGAAGTGATAAATCGGGTGTGGCAGTGATGAGCCAGGGGCGACCCTGATAGCCAGGGACGGTGCATGTTAGGTTCAGGCAGTGATAAATCAGGGCGGCATGAATCAAGGCGGTGGTGATGCGCCAGGGGTGGCATGAATCAGGGGCACTGGGAAAACGGTGGTGTCATAAATCAGGACAGCAGTGCTGAACCGGGGGGGAGGGGCGACACGTATATGTTGGGTGCTCAAAACAGGATTGGGGATGCTTAACCCTCGCCCCACCGGGGTCATCGATGGCCCCCTCAAGGATTTTTCGAGATAGCAGAACAACGGCGAGACGCAGCACCGCGTTTGAGGGCTCTATCTCCCACTCCATCATTTTGCCACCATCCCTGAAATTTTTTACCCCGAGTCACCCAAGGTCAGATCACCAGGTGAGGTCAACCAAGGTCACCTCACTGCAACTTTTGAGCTCTATAAGAGCTACACTTCTTGGTCAATTGATTTGAAACTGCCTAAACTTCATGGCCCCTCCAGGCCTACAAGGTGTATATCCGGAATTTTTCGATTTCGTAACCCGAGGTCAGGCCATGAGGTAACCTCTCCCATTGAAAAAGCATGGGGAAAAGCTGTCTTATGATCTTAAAGTCACAAAAACAATTGCAAATGCTCAGCTTGCTTAGAAAGCTAAGGTCATCCAAGGTCACCAGGGGTCAAAAACAGTATTTTGAGAATAACTTTTGACCTAATTAAGCTAGGGCGCTGAATCAAACATCATCGTGTATGTTTCGCCACTGGCTTTCATTTGATATACAATAAGGTCACTTTCTGTGACCTTTCGTGATCTCAGGTCATATTGGGTCACGAGGTGTCTGGAGGTCAAACCACTGGCAGGAGGTCATTACGCCACACATAGCGGAACAAGATTTGTCATTTTCCTATCAAATGCACTCGACCAGATCTCAATAGCTTTAATGGCATAAGAGTTATGCCCAGTTTGCTTATGCATTGCATATTTTAATGAAAATAGCCTATCGTGCCCTAACTTGACCTCTGGAGGTCAAGCAATTGACCTAAGCGCTTGAACATGTACAATAATTTCTCACTGAATTCACGCGAGCTTTCTAATGCACTTGCAGATTTTCGCTAACCCCAATATTTTCGGAGTTAGAGGGGGCCATCGATGGCCCCCGGTGGGGCAAAGGTGGCGCCGGACCCCCGGTGGGGCACGAGATGAAATAGGATTGGGGTGCTCAGGTACCCCCAAAGAGATAGAATATTGCATCGTCACATCTTTTAGAAGGTTTTACGGTACATGTGATTGCAGTGGTGGATCGAGGGGGGGCAAAAAAGGCATTTGCCCCCAAGCGGAAAAGCTCGGGGAAAAACTGTTTTTGCCCCCCAAAGCGATCGACCTCCTTTTTTCCCCTTCTCCTTTTTTGTTTATAAGCAAGATTTTGGTGTTTCAATTCTCAACTTCAAACAGAACCAGTTAAGTTCAGTGTAAATATTGGGCCTTGGATAGGAAAAAAGTATCTCGAGCACTTTTTCACCCCGTGACGTGTTTTTGCTTTTCGCCTCAATATCCAAAATTCTACCAGCAAGTGAAATTGTAGCGTAGCTTTTTACTGCATGACGTTTTTTTTTGCTTTCCGACTTTGGTTTGCCCCTCCCAAACCGACTGGCTAGATCCGTCACTGTGTGCCTGTCAGAACCACTGGAGGATTTCACTTTCTACTTTGTTTAGTATACCGCCGGCCAGAGTGAATGCGCTTTAGGAGTTTTTAATCGTTTACCTCGTGCGCTGAAAAGCTTTTTAAACGTGTCACCCCTCAGATATATATTCTGTGCTCTGCTCGGATACTAAAGAAAAATATAGTTTTGTTTGCGGCCGCCGAGCCAGTACTGGTCCGATGTGAGTATTTATGTCTTATTTAGGCCAGCATGTGTTTTTAATTCTTCTGATCACCTGTAATTGGGTTTTTAAGACCTGTTGGTGATTCAATACAGATACAACAGATTCAACAGATACAACCAATGGCGGCGGATAAGGAGGGCAGGGGCAATTGCCCCCAAAATTATCAGAGGGCCATTGGAAAAATACGCAATTTTAGTGTGGTTCTTTTTTGAATGTTCATGAATGACCTGACTGGGCCCTCAACAGTTTCTCGGTTTGGACAGTGTCCGAGCTTTATCTCAGGGGCCCCCTGAGCTTGGGCTCAGGGTTTCCTCTAGCTTGGGCTCGGGGACCCTCTAGCTTGGCCTTTAGGGCCCCCAAGCCTAGCCTAAAGGGAACCCCCGAGCCTGGTCTCAGGGGCCCAGAGCTTAGTCTAAGGGGCCCCGAGCCTGGTATTAGGGCCCCCACCCTTGGTCTCAGGGGGCTCCCGAGCTGTGTTTCGCCCCCCCGAGCTTGGTCTCAGCGACCCCCAAGCTTGTTCTCAGGGGCCCCCAAGGCTGGTCTCAGGGCCCTAAGCTTACCCTTAAGGGAGCCCCCCGAGTTTGGTCTCAGCTAGGGTCCCCAAGCTTAGTCTCAGAGGGCCCCCGAACTTGACCTTGGGGGGTTTCGAGATTGATCTCAGGGGCTCCAAGCTTGGTATAAGGGGGCCTCCCAGATTGGTTTCAGAGGGCCTCAAACTTGGTCTCAGGGCCCCTGAGCCTGGTCTTAGGGGCCCCGAGCTTGGTTTCAGAGGCCCCCAAACTTGGTCTCAGGGGTCCCGAGCTTGGCCTCAGGGGCCCCGAGCTTGGTCCCAGGGGCCCTGAGCTTGATTTCTTGGACTCCCCAAGCTTTGTCTCAAGGAGCGCCCGAGCTTGGTATGAGGGGACCCGGAGCTTGGTGACAGGGGCCTCCCGAGCTTGGTCTCAGAGGGCCTCAAACTTGGTCTCAGGGCCCCCGAGCCTGGTCTTAGGGGCCCCGAGCTTGGTCTCAGGTCTCGGCCTGGTCTCAGTCTCTCTCATTTTTTACACGGGCAAATAAACACAGGGAGGGATAACAATTTTTGTAGTGGGCAAAACAACTTTTACCATTTGTGACGCTTACGCAGGAGCGGAAACAGGATTTTTCTGGGGGCGGGGGGTGGCTGAACTTTGAAAAAATGGCGAAAAAGGGGGAAAGGGCGAAAATGGGGCAAGAGGGGGCTGCAGCCCCTCAGCCCCCTGGATCCGCCCTAGCGCTTATGCCTCTGACCTCAGGCAGCAAGTCCCAACCAATCTATTGAAGTTTTTGGGGAGCCTCTTTGCTGCCGAGGGGGCCCATCACAAAGGGGGCCCCGCAAAATTTTTGCCCCCCATCCGAAAATAGCATCCGCCGCCACTGGATACAACGCTAGACAAGATTCATGCTGCCAATATCAAAAAGGCATGTACCGACATTTATTTCTCGGGTTGATACTTTTAATATTGTCCAACCTCAGGAGCGTCACTACGGGATTTTTTATTAGAATGGCTATGAAGAGGAGGAGCTTCTAGAACACCCTACAGGAACGTTTAGTTAGCAGTTAAAATGTTGTGCATCCCCGAAATCTATTTCTAGCATTGTTGCTGTCTTCAGAGGCATTATAGCGACATTCTGGGGTTATTTTAATAAAGAACTCTAAAAAATAAAGATAAAGGTTTCTAATAAAGGATTTAGATAAAAATTCTGCTTCCAGATGCGGCAAAGAGACGAACGTATAGCCAAATGCTAAGGAAACTGAGGTCAATAACAAAAGAATTGGGGGACGGACTAAAAGGCCGATGAACCGTGCAGATAGACCAATACAGAAAAAACCAGGACATGTAGAGAAAAACGGTTTTCACTATACAAATCAGCGCTAAAAATAAAAGATACAGTTTTATTTTCAACCCAAAATTTGACTTATATAGGCAAAAATTTGACCTATACTCCAGATTCTAGAGGTTTTATTTGCATATAAACCGTGCAGATAGACCAATACAGCCAAAACCAGACAAGATAGAGAAAAAGAGTTTTCACCATCAGAATCAGCGCCAAAAATAAGGGATACAGTTTTCTTTTCATCACTCTCCGTTACGCCAGTGTGACAAAATCTCACTTTTTGGGCCAATTTGGTCTGCAGATAGACCAATACAGCCAAAACCAGGACAGGTAGAGCAAAACGGCTTTCACCATCAGAATCAGCGCCAAAAATAAGGGATACAGTTTGGTTTGCGTCACACCCCGTCACGCGCTTCTCTACATAATTGCCTAGACACAAGAAATCTGGAGGTTTTTGGTCTGCAGATAGACCAATACAGCCAAAACCAGGAAAGGTAGAGCAAAACAGTTTTCACCATCAGACTCAGCGCCAAAAATAAGGGATACTGCTTGGTTTGCGTCACACCCCGTCACGCGCTTCTCTACATAATTGCCTAGACACAAGAAATCTGGAGGTTTTTGGTCTGCGGATAGACCAATACAGCCAAAACCAGGAAAGGTAGAGCAAAACGGTTTTCACCATCAGAATCAGCGCCAAAAATAAGGGATACAGTTTGGTTTGCGTCACACCCCGTCACGCGCTTCTCTACATTATTGCCTAGACACAAGAAATCTGGAGGTTTTTGGTCTGCAGATAGACCAATACAGCCAAAACCAGGAAAGGTAGAGAAAAACGGTTTTCACCATCAGAATCAGCGCCAAAAATAAGGGATACAGCTTGGTTGGCGTCACACCCCGTCACGCGCTTCTCTACATAATTGCCTAGACACAAGTAATCTGGAGGTTTTTGGTCTGCAGATAGACCAATACAGCCAAAACCAGGAAAGGTACAGCAAAACGGTTTTCACCATCAGAATCAGCGCCAAAAATAAGGGATACAGTTTGGTTTGCGTCACACCCCGTCACGCGCTTCTCTACATAATTGCCTAGACACAAGAAATCTGAGGTTTTGGTCTGCAGATAGACCAATACAGCCAAAACCAGGAAGGTAGAGCAAAACGGTTTTCACCATCAGAATCAGCGCCAAAAATAAGGCATACAGCTTGGTTGGCGTCACACCCGTCACGCGCTTTCTACATAATTGCCTAGACACAAGTAATCTGGAGTTTTTGGTCGCAGATAGACAATACAGCCAAAACCAGGAAAGGTCAGCAAAACGGTTTTCACCATCAGAATCAGCGCCAAAAATAAGGGATACAGTTTGGTTTGCGTCACACCCCGTCACGCGCTTTCTACATAATTGCCTAGACACAAGAAATCTGGAGGTTTTTGGTCTGCAGATAGACCAATACAGCCAAAACCAGGAAAGGTAGAGCAAAACGGTTTTCACCATCAGAATCAGCGCCAAAAATAAGGCATACAGTTTGGTTTGCGTTACACCCCGTCACGCGCTTCTCTACATAATTGTCTAGACACAAGAAATCTGGAGGTTTTTGGTCTGCAGATAGACCAATACAGTCAAAACCAGGAAAGGTAGAGAAAAACGGTTTTCACCATCAGAATCAGCGCCAAAAATAGGGATACAGTTTTCTTTCATCACTCTCCGTTACGCCAGGTGACAAAATCTCAGTTTTTGGGCCAATTTGGTCTGCAGATAGACCATACAGCCAAAACCAGGAAAGGTAGAGCAAAACGTTTTCACCATCAGAATCAGCGCCAAAAATAAGGGATACAGTTTGGTTTGCGTCACACCCCGTCACGCGCTTCTCTCATAATTGCCTAGACACAAGTAATCTGGAGGTTTTTGGTCTGCAGATAGACCAATACAGCCAAAACCAGGAAAGGTACAGCAAAACGGTTTTCACCATCAGAATCAGCGCCAAAAATAAGGCATACAGTTTGGTTTGCGTTACACCCCGTCACGCGCTTCTCTACATAATTGTCTAGACACAAGAAATCTGAGGTTTTTGGTCTGCAGATAGACCAATGTAGTCAAAACCAGGAAAGGTAGAAAACGGTTTTCACCATCAGAATCAGCGCCAAAAATAAGGAATACAGTTTGGTTTGGTCACACCCCGTCACGCGCTTCTCTACATAATTGCCTAGACACAAGTAATCTGGAGGTTTTTGGTCTGCAGATAGACCAATACAGCCAAAACCGGAGAGAGAGATAGAGATACCTCCAGATTTCTTGTGTCTAGGCAATTATGTAGAGAAGGCGTGACGGGGTGTGACGCAAACCAAACTGTATCCCTTATTTTTGGCGCTGATTCTGATGGTGAAAACCGTTTTGCTGTACCTTTCCTGGTTTTGGCTGTATTGGTCTATCTGCAGACCAAAAACCTCCAGATTACTTGTGTCTGGGCAATTATGTAGAGAAGCGCGAGACGGGGTGTGACGCCAACCAAGCTGTATCCCTTATTTTTTGCGCTGACTCTGATGGTGAAAACCGTTTTTCTCTACCTTTCCTAGTTTTGGCTGTATTGGTTCTATCTGCAGACAAAAACCTCCAGATTTCTTGTGTCTAGGCAATTATGTAGAGAAGTGCGTGACGGGGTGTGACGGAAACCAAACTGTATCCCTTATTTTTGGCGCTGATTCTGATGGTGAAAACTGTTTTACTCTACCTTTCTTGGTTTTGGCTGTATTGGTCCATCAACAGCTCAAATTGGCCCAAAAGTGAGATTTTTCACACTGGCGTAACGGAGAGTGATGAAAAGAAAACTGTATCCCTTATTTTTGGCGCTGATTTTGATGGTGAAAACCGTTTTGCTCTACATACCTTTCCTGGTTTTGACTGTATTGGTCTATCTGCAGGCCAAAACCTCCAGATTTCTTGTGTCTAGACAATTATGTAGAGAAGCGCGTGACGGGGTGTAACGCAAACCAAACTGTATGCCTTATTTTTGGCGCTGAGTCTGATGGTGAAAACTGTTTTGCTCTACCTTTCCTGGTTTTGGCTGTATTGGTCTATCTGCAGACCAAAACCTCCAAATTTCTTGTGTCTAGGCAATTATGTAGAGAAGGCGTGACGGGGTGTGACGCAAACCAAACTGTATCCCTTATTTTTGGCGCTGATTCTGATGGTGAAAACCGTTTTGCTGTACCTTTCCTGGTTTTGGCTGTATTGGTCTATCTGCAGACCAAAAGTCTCCAGATTACTTGTGTCTAGGCAATTATGTAGAGAAGTGCGTGATGGGGTGTGACGGAAACCAAACTGTATCCCTTATTTTTGGCGCTGATTCTGATGGTGAAAACCGTTTTGCTCTACCTGTCCTGGTTTTGGCTGTATTGGTCTATCTGCAGACCAAATTGGCCCAAAAAGTGATATTTTGTCACACTGGCGTAACGGAGAGTGATGAAAAGAAAACTGTATCCCTTATTTTTGGCGCTGATTCTGATGGTGAAAACCGTTTTGCTCTACCTTTCCTGGTTTTGGCTGTATTGGTCTATCTGCAGACCAAAAACCTCCAGATTACTTGTGTCTAGGAAATTATGTAGAGAAGGCGTGACGGGGTATGACGCCAACCAAGCTGTACCCCTTATTTTTAGCGCTGATTCTGATGGTGAAAACCGTTTTTCTCTATCTTTCCTGGTTTTGGCTGTATTGGTCTATCTGCAGACCAAAAACCTCCAGATTTCTTGTGTCTAGGCAATTATGTAGAGAAGCGCGTGACGGGGTGTGACGCAAACCAAACTGTATCCCTTATTTTTGGCGCTGATTCTGATGGTGAAAACCGTTTTGCTCTACCTTTCCTGGTTTTGGCTGTATTGGTCTATCTGCAGACCAAAAGTCTCCAGATTACTTGTGTCTAGGCAATTATGTAGAGAAGTGCGTGATGGGGGTGACGGAAACCAAACTGTATCCCTTATTTTTGGCGCTGATTCTGATGGTGAAAACCGTTTTGCTCTACCTGTCCTGGTTTTGGCTGTATTGGTCTATCTGCAGACCAAATTGGCCCAAAAAGTGATATTTTGTCACACTGGCGTAACGGAGAGTGATGAAAAGAAAACTGTATCCCTTATTTTTGGCGCTGATTCTGATGGTGAAAACCGTTTTTCTCTATCTTGTCTGGTTTTGGCTGTATTGGTCTATCTGCACGGTTTATATTCAAATAAAACCTCTAGAATCTGGAGTATAGGTCAAATTTTTGCCTATATAGGTCAAATTTTGGGTTGAAAATAAAATTGTATCTTTATTTTTAGCGCTGATTTGTATAGTGAAAACCGTTTTTCTCTACATGTCCTGGTTTTTTCTGTATTGGTCTATCTGCACGGTTCATCGGCCTTTTAGTCCGTCCCGAAAGCCGCGAGCTGCCGTGACTCCGAGTTGGGACGCACGAGGAGAAGGAGGGGGTGTGCGCGCGCGCGTGGGTGGATGGATGGAAGGACAGTTTGTGGATGATTATCGTGTGTACTCGCGTGGGGTTCAGTAGTACTAGAATTACCAAGAAGGGCTCCAAGGTGTGTGACAGTGGTGGTGGGTGCCTCACGTTTTCTTTTACGGTTGTGACGGTGCAAACTGGCGTTAACTGAGTGTTTTCAACAGACTGATAACATATCAGAACTCAACAGAACAAAAGCGGCTGAAACAAAAGCTGGTGATCCAGAATCAAAGTGTTTCACTCAGATGATAGTGATTTTGGGAAATACCATCACTTAGGTGTATGTTTCAGAACCCACTTCAGACTCATACCTTGGGGGCTTGTTTGCACACAGCCTTCATCAAGGAAGCCTTAGCCTCATTGCAAGATGTGATGTGTTCCATATGCTTAAGCTGAGAATGGAGGCATGGTATAATACTGCAGTGACTTTAAGAGCTTGTTAAAGCAGTCTTTACATCCATAGTTGGATTACATTTAGGTACTGTGAACCAACAAGGAAAGAAGAAAATGGGAAATGCTGAAAGTGCTGTCGAGAAGGAGGACCCTAGGAGGAACTTAGAAAAGCGGGTTCAAAACTATTCTTCAAGTATAGTGCCTGGAACTGTTGCAACATCATTATCCATGAAACTCCCAATGCCAGAGCAAGAAGTCCTAGAGGAGAAGTTCAACCGGGTGTTGGTGAGTAGGTATTTCATTGCTGGAAATCTGTTTGTTCTTTGATAGTGATGAGATATAAACAGCTACATTGATGTGCGTTCTTTAGCAGAAACTGAATGGGTTCCTCAGAAGGAATTAGGTGGAGGCCGACTTATCCAGGGGGCGGACATGAGATACCTCTCTAGAATTCTGGGGGTTTTGAAGGTTCCATTTCTGGGTCTGACCGTTTTTTTGCAGCAAAATTTAACATGTAATTCCAATGGGACTGTTTGCAGGGGTTTGGGGCACAGGCCAGTTGGAAAATTTAAGTGGTGCTTAAGGGTATATTTTTTATTTTCTGGTATGTAAAATTTATCAGGCTATTTTCTGGGTGCAGTTTTTAGTCCCTGACATGCTTTTATAACAAGGAAAATCCACAATGAATTTCATGCTAATTCCTTCAGAAGTCTATTTCTAATGTTTCACTCAGCTAATCAGAATGCTGTATTCTACCTTCTGCTACCAGAATCTAAGGTATCTTGAACAAAACCCTCCAAAATACTACCATATGCTCAACATGCTGCCAAATCAGGCAGTCAGCTGGCTGTCATGTCCGAACCGTATCTATAGGAACTGTGGACTTATCACACTATTGTTCACACTCTGTGAGACACTATTTTTGCCATATTTCACTCTGTGACTCAGTTCTGAAAGTAAGGTGAAAAAGGAGGACCCTAGGAGAAATTAGAAAAGCAGTACTGCTTTTAAACAGAGCTTACCATGAGTGGGTCGCCATCTTGGAAGGGAAATAAGCTCCTTCATGGTATATAAACTGAGCTGTCATATGAACTGAGCTGGCATAGAGCATATTGAAAAATCTGTGGTCTCACTTTTGATATCTCTCAGTTTTCTCCTTTCTCTAAGCAACAGTTTTTTATGAGCATGCTGCTCATAGGCAGATCCAGGATTGCCGATCTGGGGGGCACTTTCCCGGGGAGCCATCTGGACCAGGGGGTGCCACTTTTGACCGGCAAAACCTATCAGGTGGGCGCCAAATCCTATCGGTGGTAGCCAATTTTCGCATCCTGGGGGGGGTGGTGGTGGGAAGTGGCATTTCAGGGGGGCGCCATTGACCTTTCAGAGGGGCACCATAACCATTTCAGGGGGCGCTGAGGGTCGATGGGGGCACATGCCCCTCTGGAGCCATCTGGACTAGGGGGTGCCACTTTTGACTGGCAAAACCTACAAGATGGGCGCCAAATCCTATCGGTGGTAGCCGATTTTCACATCCTGGGGGGGCTAGTGGGAAGTGGTATTTTAGGGGGTGCCATTGACCTTTCAGAGGGGCACCATAACCATTTCAGGGGGCGCTGAGGGTCGATGGGGGCACATTCCCCTTGCCCCCTGGATCTACCTATGATGCTGCTTAAATTGTGCCCTGCTGGGGTCCCTGGCATGATGCACCCTGCTGAGAGTGTATTTCGCGCCCCTCCGTATCTTGTCCATATTCTAAATACAAATTAATGGCTGCTTTCAAAACATCATGACAAAGTAGGGAGAAATCATAAGTATTATTTTTAGGTCAGGCCAGTATTGAGACTACCAGAAGTCAAATAAGGTTCCATAGGCTTAATTGCAAATGCTTAAATGACGTTTCTCGGTTTTTAATTTTTTAAGGACCCTTTTTAGTTTTTCATCACCAAAAACCAGTTTGCACCAGTTTGATATAGTTTAAATGCTTGAACCTTGTTTGGTTTTTCGTTATTGATGATTGTGTACGGGTGTGGCGCAACTGTTGTTACATCCCTGGGTACAAGACTGGCGTGGACTCGGGAGTTGGAACTTTTGAGCGGTGGGGTAGAGTGGTTTGATTAGATATCAAAACCATCATGATAGTAATTTTATACACCGGGAAGACCCAATAGCGGCATTTGACGAGAATGTATATGGATGATATTAAAAGCAAGGGTAGGTAGCATGGGCAGATAGTCCTCTCCGATGGCATATACATATGGTATATGATGGATGTTGGGGATGTGATCATATTACAGGTGCTTGGATTCCTGCATCCTGGGTGACATAGGCGGATCCAGGGGGAAGGGGGCACTTGCCCCCTCTCCTGATCGACCCTTGGCGCCCCCTGAAAGGTCGCTTTCCACCCTCCCCCCTGGGATGGGAGTATCGACCCCCGGGTTATGTGATTAGCTTGCTTGATAAGTTGCGTCATCCAAAACTGGAGCCCGTTCGGAATGACGCCCCCTTGACCGGGTGCCCCCAACCCCGGAATTGGAAATCCCGGATCCGCCCATGTTCGAGGGAGCGCATCTCGGTGGGGCACCAGCTTAGTTCGGGGGAAGGTGGGATGAAAGTGGGGCCCCTGTCCCTATTGCATTTCCCCTGAATCCACCCATGGTTCATGAACGGTCTTATCCCGCTGCCACTCTGCTTTTGCTAATCACATAGCTCAGTTCCCCGATACAAATCTTAGTTTGGCATTCATATTTGTGAAATAGACCCAGAAATAGAAGTGGGGAGAAAGAAAACAAACAAAACGAAAAAAGCGAAAAAGGAAAATACGTAGTTGACGAAAAAACGTCCTAAAGTGCAAAAACGAAAAACCGTAACAACGAGCAGTGTAGTTTGGCCTTTACAAGAGGGCAATGCATTTTCCCCTGTGTATATTTATTGAACAGAGCTAGAGAAAATCTTTAGGCATCGTTGGAGTTCTCTCATTGTGACTTATCAAGTCATGCATAATATGACCATGTTAGGTCAAATGGTGAAAATGGCCTGACCTCAAGCCATGACCATACCATGTCACATGATTAGGTGATATGGGCATGTTGCACCTCAGTCGACTCCCCGTGACAATATGAGTACAATAAAACCAGAATAAAATATATATCTTCAATTCAGTGGAAGTTATTGGTATAATAATCACAGTCTGCACAGGTGATCTAACGCAACCCTTTGATATACCTATCAAAGGTTGAATTGACCTATCAATATTAAATTTTGAAATTGAGAAACCTGTCAAAGGTTGAATAGACCAATCAATATTGAATTTTGACCCTGTCAGGTGCTCAAAATTAAGCTCTATGGTCAGGAACTGCTAAGAATACATGATATGATGACCTTCAAGTTGGTCTGTCCCATATCGCCTGAAAAGAGCCCTTTCTATTCTTTACCATATATTCATAATGGGCTAACAAAAAATTGACCCCGTCTTAGGTCAACGATATGGAAATTCTGAGTCAGTTTTGTAGACTCTTGTGACCCTATCCTATAAGGAAAGTTTGGAACTGATCGAATGACAGGTGATTATTTTTAGTACCGAAACAGCGTAAAAAAACATTATTTTAAGTCTGAACCCCCTTTAACGAGAAATAATTTCCTGGGTGTGCGTTCCATGTGACCCCGGCCTCTGCATAGCCCACGACTCCACGGCCACGACATAGCACACGACTCCACGGCCACGACATAGCACACGACTCCACGGCCACGACATAGCACACGACTCCACGGCCACGACATAGCACACGACTCCACGGCCACGACATAGCACACGACTCCACGGCCACGACATAGCACACGACTCCACGGCCACGACATAGCACACGACTCCACGGCCACGACATAGCACACGACTCCACGGCCACGACATAGCCCACGACTCCACGGCCACGACATAGCACACGACTCCACGGCCACGACATAGCACACGACTCCACGGCCACGACATAGCACACGACTCCACGGCCACGACATAGCACACGACTCCACGGCCACGACATAGCACACGACTCCACGGCCAAGACATAGCCCAAAACCGTGACAGCGTCGGGAAACTGGTGCTGCCGGCCATTGGCTCAGATTAGAGCGACGTCGTCCGCCTTTCCTTAACAATGGACATATATGGACAATAGGAAATTTTTCACCTTTCGAAACTGTGTGCGCTTAAATGTTAATTTCACGCGAAAAGGATGACGAAAACTTGAAACCGGCAGTGAAACCAGCTGCAAATTTACTACGCTCAAGTCAAATCATTCATTCACCTCGTTGTGTAAAATTCAGTCACCTCGTTGTGTCAAATTCTGTTCTTATCACAGTTACTTGGAGTTAACAGCTCGCCAAAACCATATGGATTTATTCAGCCATGTTACCAACCGGAGTAATTACTATGGTCGGGGCGGATCGAGCCTGGCCGGGTCCTCAATGAATTTATTTAGACCTCACGAATGTTTACTACCATCAGATACCTATATTATCACATACGGACAAAAACATCTTCGATTGAAAGGATAAACAATAATTTCTTGGGACTAATATCCGCAAGTCTATTGACAAAATACCATGTGTTTGAGAAGGTTGACACGCACCCCGGATACGTCAGCAGCCTCAGTGTGCACTGTTTTTGTACCGACCGCGGGAACGGAGCAGTCGGTACATGTACCGGATCCTGGGTGTCTGGTACGATTTTGCCACCCGGTCTTAGTCCGTTTCTCGAAAAATGATTTACGGATTCGTTCGTGCGAGTAGTAAGCAAAGGAGCTGTACAATTACACCCGTTAAAAAGTTGTATATGAAATACAATATTTTCATTGGATGTCAGCGATTTGACCATGTACAAAATATAGACAAGGCTGAGGAGTTCTATGATCTTACGTAAACATTTCATTCAAGTAAAATGAATGACTATTCATTTGCCTCATGCCATATCCGTTCTGTGTCACCATATTTCATCTGGCTCGTGCTTGACTTACTGGAGCGTCCGGAGGGCCGTGACACCGAGGCTGCTCACCTGTCCCGGGCCATGGAAAAGAATGGGTTTACTCTCTCGTACGTGGTGTGTCTACACTGGACTGGAATTCCGCCCAATAACTGATTGCGATCTAGATGGGCTGCTGTCTCCACGCGACTCCCTGTGCAAAATTTTAAATGAAAATGCGAATTGCATGTGATGGGGTCTCACGCGACTCCTGTGCAAAATTTTAAAATGAAAATGCGATATAATTAAGATCAGGTAACACGGTGGCGGGGCATGTATGGAGGCGAAGCTATTGTCGCAGGGGTGACTTAGCGGCGCGGAGGTGAGTAAGCCCGCAGTCTAGCGGGTAGTTCCACAGGGGTGGCATTGCCCCCGTGATCCAGCTGTTACCAGAGGGGCTTTCAGGGTGTTTGATCTTAGGGTCACTTCGGGGTGTACGCGCCGAATAGAAAAGAGGCGGTGCGTGCTGAGGGCCGCATGGAGAAAAGACCCATGAGGTTGGGGTAGGGTATGGGTAAGGGTCGACGGATCGCAGCGCAGTGCTGCCTCTCCTTCCATTCTGGAGTTGGGAGTGAGCGAGGGAGGCGCAGTGTGGTGGCACCGGACTTTGGTACAGGCGTAAGGCTGACCTACCTCCCTTTGGCCCGGATACGCCATGACCTGGCCCAACCAGCAGGAGATATCAACCTTTATGAACAAACCTATTTCGATGCAGAGTGCTTCGGCTAGCCTTAGAAGATCACCGTTTTCAGTACGACCGTGGGCCCGGCATTTTCAGAAGGGCATGCTGTAAATTCCATTTCGGTGCCCCTCCGACTCTACAGATGGTCTTTTCAGTCTTCTGGTGTCGAGTTATACATTTTCATACCGAATTCGAAACCTCTGGCTCTGCATGTGCAGGATCAATAGGCTCATGCCACAGCTACGCTTCAACTTTTTATCCTCTGAATTTAAAACTCGGATGAGTACCTAATTGCAGCTGAGCCTAGTTTCGATAAAAAGTAAATAGAAGGAAGAAAGGCGACATAAATGCATAAAGTACTTTTGTGCCGATATAATTGTCTTGGCCACTTTTGCCTTTTTTGTCGTATTCAATTATCACGCCATCAAATAGATTTACGGCATTATCACGGAGAAACTTCATATGCAAAACCGGCACGGAGTTTGGGAAAATGAAATAACGTCAATGGACATCATTGGTGGATCCAGGAGCAACTTTTGGCGGGGGCCAAACCAACGTTTTTTGGGGGGTAGGGGGTGGCTAAATCGACAAAAATCGCAGAAACATAGTACTTTTAAAGAAAAAGGCCAAAATTTGTTTGGAGGCCAACACATATCATTTCAGGGTTTGGTACCCTTTGGCTCCCCTTTGGATCCACCAGAGATGGATACGACGACAAACTCCCACTAAACTGGGAAGGTGTGGGAGATTCGGATGGGGGAGGAGGGTAGGAGTGCAGCGGGCAGAGGGAGCGTTCCGCTGCGGCTGGCAGCTGTGGCGTGAGTGGCCCAGCCCAGGACTCTCCAAAGCTGGCCGTGCGCGGGGCGGCGGCGGTCGGATGTGCCTGCCGTGAGATTGCCCACCGGGCGACATCCGCCTCCGTCTCCGACCGGTCCCACTCAGCATCCTGCCGTCCCAGCGCTCTGCCGACGTCACAGTTACCATGGCAACGTCGGTATCGCCAGAACTGACCTGCTGCTGCCGGGTGACCGAATGTAGATTTAAATGCTACCAGTCTATGCAGGCGATGACCCGGTCGTAATGTTTGCTGATGCTCACGATGCATGCATGATTAGATGAGAAAAATTGACTCGATCGGCTTGTGAGCGACGAGATCATGCACCGTCGCGATACGCCCCCCCCAATGAACCAGAATCGGCGGCGAGATCGTCGTGAACATCGCCGGTATAAGCTGGGCTACGCGGGTCCTGGCCGCCCTCCAATCGTGCTCAATGGCCGGAAGAGGCGATCGGTTTTTGCTCACCCCTGGCGATTGGCAGCCGGGTGGGCCGTGGCGGGATCTTTCCGGTGTGTGCTCATCGCGCGATGCCCGCGTCCTTCGCTCGTGAGAGCCAATTAAAGGCCTCACGCCCGGCAGCACTGCTGAAATGCGGTGGGCCGTCGCGCTGCGCTGGTGACCGGTACGTCCCGCGGAAGGGAACGACAGCCGGTGGCCGTCCAGCCATCGTCCAGCAGAGGGGAGACCAGCTCCTGAGGGCTTCGGAAGCAGACATGGCTTCGTGATTAGATCATTGAAAGGCTCGGCGGTGACACCTCTGATGTATACATCCTGATCTTTAGCCGATTTTTTGTGTGCCTTTGCCGCTGTGGCGGGCTGTCCGTCGCCGTTCCCTTTCCGCCGTGCTGCGGGCCCGGTGGCGAACCGGCGGCGATGGTAGTCGGATGCTCCCCGTTGAGTAATGAACGGTAGAGCATCCGCCATCTGGTCCGGGCGAGCCCCACTTCCCGCAGAAGTCCCGCACGCGTGCCGCCAATTTGGGATGGCACGAACGGTGGCGCATTGTTCGCGGCATATCCTGTTCGGCGGCGCGGCCCTCCGGCTTTGTTATTTGCCGCAAAGTGGAAGATAGACTAGAACCGCTGGCCTAAAAAAGGAAGTAGCGGGAAACGTGCTACTCGCTTTGAATAGAACTCCGTTTTTTTTTGCTTCGTAATGAAAGTTTACATATCTTCGTCAATTTATTTTTTCCTTCTGGCGTGAAAACGCCTGTCACTTTCCCTGAAACTGCCGCCAGTCGGGGTGTCAGACGGATCATATTTCACGTCAAATGTAATCAACCGCCGTCAGCTCCACCCCGCTGGAAATGTGTTTCCGCCAGGTTCTCACGTTTATGCTTGTCCTCGCAGTGTTTTAAACTTGGATTCATGTGCGCTGGCTTGCACTCTGGCACATCACGAGCGTTAAATCCGTGTGAGTTTCGCGTCCTGTGGATACTTATCTGACAGTTGGCTGCCGCTCTGCAGCGGATTATGGAATACCTCCAACATATCCCGCATTGGCCATGCAACCTGCCCCTGCTCGTTTCGCTTGTAACCTCGGATGTATGTTGGCAGGCTTCCATGGACTTACCACCGGACAAGGCCAAGGTGCTTCGGCAGTACGACAACGACCGCAAATGGGAAATGATCTGCGACCAGGTGAGCGTTGCCTTTTTAGTTTTTTTTTCATCTGTTTTGTTTTTCGTGTATACCACGAGGAGAAAGAACACCAATCCCTACACAATCTTCTCGACTCTGACCACCTACTTTCTTTCCCCGAGCTCACATACAATCGCATCAGGTGGTGGATAAAACCCCGTGGGCCATTTCTGGGTGCGAAAATTTGCCGCGAGTTGAAACAAAATACGAGAGCAACACGTGCGCCCGGTGTGAGTCAGAGGCACCGTCATTGCGCCTGCCTGGCTGTCGTCGACCGCGACGGGCGCCCAGACGCACGTGGCGTCGACGTTTGATACAGCGGCGCCGCCACCTGTGCCGGCGGGCCTACACAGGGTTGGGGTAGGCCCAGAGGCATCAGATCACACTGAGGTGACTCGGCTGGAATAAACACCGATAGAGGGAAACATCTGAGCGCTAATGCAACGTGTTTGTAAGTGATGGAGTTGGCCACGATGATGGCTCGCGGCCAGACGCTAAATCAGTGTGTTTCGCCGAGGTGTGAGCCCCCTCGCGGCGGGGGGCTGGCGCCGTGCGGCGGGTGCGCAGCTGTGGCAGCTCTTCTGTCGGCGACACGTGCGGGGACGCGGCCGCAGAGCCGCTGGCGACGGAGCTGTCACTGGGCTGGCCGGCTCGCCTGACTGGTGATCGTGCGACCAGACAGCCGCGTGAAAGCCCTGATCGAAGACTGGGCATTATCACTGATTGCCTTTTGATGGCGATTGTATTCACCGATACGTGAAGGAGGTGGTTTTTATAGCGCTGAACGTTTTTATCTATGGCTGTTGACTGAGCATCACCGGAGAAGATTTCATTTGCCATGTTTAGTGTGGAGCAGAAGTGCTGGGGTTGGCTTGACGAGTCGTATGTGTTTGAACAAGCCAGCGTTGTGTCCGGCCCGGTGAGTCAGCTGTTGTGTTTATTTTCACGGTTGGGCTCGAACTGTGACGTACCGCTCAGTCGGGGCATTGCGTCTCCGCCGCGGAAGTGTTCTCTTTGTTGTTCTCTTTTGACCACTAACCTCGGACTTTGGCCTCTGTACGGTTGAATATAAATATTTTATCGATTGTCACATACCATGAAAGTGGTATTTCTGGCATTGAAGCCAGCGTTTTTGACAGCATTCCTCCAAACCCATTAATGTCTATGTCCGCAGGATTATGGCAAGCTCACCGTACCGAGCTCTGCAGTTGTGAGGAGACAGGCGAGAAGTGTCCCCGTATAAAACACTTGCACCGCTGCCTGGCGTCCCTGCATTCCTGGTCCATCCGTTCTGTCCAAGTCTGTTATGACACGACGGCGTTGAAGGATGTCCTGTTCAACAGCCACTCAAACAGGCGTGTGCATTTCTGAAAAATGTGCTCCAGCTTTCCCATAGGTCTCTTGAAATGCTTTCAATCAAGTTGAAGTCGTAAAATGAAAAACAAACTAACAAACAGGGAAATAAAAAAACTTTTAACACTACTTCGATGTTTCATTCGGGTGGCCCGGGCACCCCCAATCAGTTATAGAGCCACTCCCCTGCATTGATCGTTACCGGCCGTGCGGGTGGTTTTGGGGGGCTGAAATGAGACTGAGGAGCTGGCGTTGCCAGGACGACCGGTCGACGGCTGCTGTGAGTGGCACTGCTGGCGCGGCGGCAGGCCAGCCCGGCGCCCCGACTGCCAAACACGAGCCGCCCTGCCCATCAAGCCTGCAGAGGTGCAGCTGCGCTCCCAAAATCCTGCTCTCTATCACCCAGGCACTCGCAACTATTGTTGATATTGGTGTGGGTATCGGTACCGAAGCTCATTGGCGATGTTCGCACATCATTAGCGCCGGCTGTGTAGCTCCAAATCTTTTGTTTGCAGGATTGCAGGCAGATTCTAGGCCTGGATACCATTTGATTACATTTCTTGGATATTCAAGAGGAAAAATGGCATGTTTGTATTCACTGTGTCGACACTACTGGCCGGGGCTCAAATTTGGCGAGAACTTTGATCACGTTCTCAGTAGTGCACAGCGGTCCTGTACTTAGGGTGCAGTAGGCCGCAGAGCTGTTGCAGTCTTAACAGTTCTGAGCAGAATTCTCAGCCCGTTAAACAGATCTGGCGAGTGGTCATGAAACCAGGGAAATCAGAATGAAACGCGGTGGCGGGGTGCCGGAAAAGTTCGCACAGCACGTGGAATAACAACAGTTATTTGTTCCCCCGGGTTTGAGTTGTAAATCGCTGCTATCAGATATCCCCTTCCCTCGCCACTGCGCGGTCGGGCGCGCCCCCGGGGTGCCTGTGGCTGGTTACATCACTGGGGGGGGTGCACAGTAGCTACACTGTGCCCAGGTCTGCGCCGGGGGAGGGGGGGCTTGATGCGGCCTCATGTTCCGGTGCTGTGGTCTGCAGTTGTCCGTCTTGTTGTAGATGAGTCATGACAATCTTTCGCCGGCTTCAGAGCCAATGGTGCTGGAGCGTGACGCACGTGTTTCAGCCGTGAGAAGGCGATACGTCTGTACTAGTGAAAGGTCGAAATCAATGTCGGAAACTTGACGATCGAGTAGCTTTTACTGGCATGAAGCATGATGGCTCTGCACGAATAGGTCACAAGTTCTGAATTGTTGATATTACTGCTCCGTTCAAACTGTTTGTTTGTCATAGCCGCTTTTTAAAGCTCAGTGCCCTTAAAATTAGTGGTTTATGGTTTGTGGTTTTAATGGTCCCAGGGTTGGACTGCCCACTACCCACCGCCCGGGTTTTTGGGTTTTAGTGGGTTTTAGGGGATAAAACCCACCTGGGTTTTTTCATAAATCATTTTCTAGATGCCCCTGAGTAAAAATATTGTTTTTTTGTATTCACATACTTTTAAAGCTACTAAGCCTTGGTATGTGTAGAATATGCCAAAGTTTAGTAGAATTAGTACCATATGCCATCTCATACAACCCACTGGAAACTGCATTAAAGTGCATTTGGGAATCCTTGCCGTCTTACCGGAAAATCATCCCAGAATCCACATGTCGTATAAATTGACATTGTGAAACAAATTTTATTATTTTTGTAACAGGTAAAGTCACTGGATAAGACCAATACTGTCTCTGAATATGACGTTAGTTTTTGTCTGTATGATGCAGTTTTTCCAGAATTCAATCTATATATTATATATATCTTAACAAATTTATAAACATTTCTGAGGTTAAAATTTGCCAAAGTAACAGTGCAGTCTCAGATTGTGACTCTGACTGACTTTGGCCTGTGAACACAAATAGTTTCATTGTTCAGCTCATGGAGCCTCTAAGGGTTATCGTGGTGGAGTCACGTGCTGTACTCCAGGCGCGCAGCCAAGGTGGGGCGACCGCCTCCCCTTGGCTGAACTTAAGCTCTGTAAAGAGCTTCCCGCGCGACTCCTTTTTTTGATTTATGTTCAGTTGTTTAGGACGGTCATGTTTGTCTCGGATCTCTGGTCTGGGCGCTGTCTGGCGGCCATTTTATTTGGGCCCTTTCGTTCGGGATGGTTTCTGGCCCCCTTGGTCTCTGGCGCCCAAGTTTTCCGGGTTGTTGGCCTGGGACCCTCAGGCTTGTCGGGGGCGCCTGGTCTCGGGCCCCGGTTGGTCTCGGTGGGCCCGAGTCTGACTTGGGGATCCGACAATTTTCTCGGGCGGTTGCTCTCGGATGGCCTTTGATTGTTGGTGGCCTGTTGGTCTCGGCCTCGGGGTTTGTCGCTCGGCCCATGGTTGGTCTCGAACCTGGCTGGTTGTTTGGGGTCCTGATTCGGTCCTGGGTCCCCGGGTGGTTTCGGGAGACCCATATTGTTTTGGGGCGGTGTTGTCTCGAACCTTGAGGTTTGTCTTGGTTCGTGGGCCCCGGTGGTCTCTGGGATCCTGCTTTGGACTAAGTTTTTTTCTGGGGGGGTTTTGTCTGGGCGGCTTTTAGCCTGCCAAAAATCGTGTTGGGGCACCTCGGATGGTCCCGGGTCCAAATAATAAAGGATCCGCTTTTTCGCTAGTAAGGAACAGGGGGTAAAAGCCATAGTCACGTGACACACCATTCCATCTCGCCTGCTGACATTTTTTATTTTTTGCGATCTTTGCACTTGGGGCCCCGTGCGTGCCCCGAGTCTATTTCGCCCCTTCCCCTGGAATAATGGTCCCCTGCTCGCTCTGAGATTGTGATCTGGCCCTTATTGATGTCCGACTAAGATTTGGTGTTTGTCCCTGGTTGGTTTTGAAAGTGGTATTCTTGGGGGCGTGGTGCGGTCTGTCGCCTTGCTTTTGGGTCGTCGGTTTTTTCGGTGATTTCTTGGTACGGAGACCCGGCTCCTAGAGAAACAGTAATAGTCGACAACGCCGTATAACCATGCAGTGGATGGTTGATAAACCCCAAAATTGTTATTCTGGTCAGTCGGTTCCTTTTCTTATCCATGGGTGCCTAACTTGGGGTTCTGCACGCAGCCGTATCGGTCTTCGACGCTTTGGGATGGAGCTCCCCTCCGCCCTGGGCAGACTGATAGGACGATGTATTGAAGCATCCGTCTTATGCGTGCTCAACATGGCATTATCTAGAAACGGTGTGACGGATGCTATAAACAAAATAAAAACCCGGAAAACCCACAAACCCGCAAAACCCGACCCGCGGGTTTATAAAAACCGTTTTCCACCCTGAATGGTCCCCTTGCTTCAACCTTTGCTTACGTGTGTGATGAAAGAGTTACTTTGCTGAGAGAAACTTATGCGTGCCTAAGTATGAGGCTTTGACTGATGAGCATTCCTGCTTTTTCAAATGCTATCTTCTGCAGTCTGCTGAACAGTCTCTGAGCGCCAGTAAATTCATTTGGATCATGGGTTCTGAAAATGCTGCAGTTTCTTTTAGCAAAGTTCTTGGCTTTGGCTGTCCTCTTTCCTAAGCCAGCTTGTTTGCGTCTATCAATGTTTCCGGATGGCTACACATGTGACTTTTGTACATAGATATTAATATGACACCTGAAATATTTTACTATTTCAGCAGACTTTAAGTTTTTGCACTTTCCCTTCTCCTATATTGCCTTCTGTGCTGGTAAAAACATAAACTTTGGTAATGCAGTATTCTCCTGGGCCATGTTTTGGGGTACCAGCATGTAGCTGTTTTTCTTATGAATCTTTACATCCCATCTCTCTTGAATTTCGACATCACGCTCTGCTCAAAAGCAATTTCAGGACACTGTTTGAGCAGCTCATGAAAACTTGAATCGCGAAATCTCGTGCGACTGGCAATCCACAATAAATGCAACGTTTATGTTTACTTTGTGCAGATCAGGGTTGTGTTGTAGACAACATGTTCTTACTACTGATGGTTCCGCGTCTTCCCTTTACAACTGCGTGTCTGTGCCCTAGTGTGTTGTCTGCGCAATTTCAAAAGACTAAAGTACCACCGGGGTGCGGTTTCGGTGTTCGCCCCGGTGCCGGTGTGCCGTAGAGGCCTGCGTCCCTGAGACCGCCACCCCGGTCTGTATCCACAGTTCAGCCTCCGGCGGCCTCGGCTCGTTCCGCAGCGATCACGTGATTCAGCGCCGGCACTTAGCCGATTAGCGCCGCTTTGTGGCGGCATAAAACCCACATCACGGCCTCCGCCGGGGACCAGAGCCGGGAGTGTCGGATCGGGGCGCCAACAGATGTAACATCAGCCCACCGGTCGCGTAAACTGTGGCCGGTGATGTCCCAGACGAGGCGCGTCCATTTCATCCGACAGGTTTTATGCTGTTTTTAAGCGCGGCCACACACACACAGGCATTCTTCGTCCCGATCCAGGGCGATCCAAATTGAAAATGTTTCCAGGTAACTACGACTGATACGATACCGATTATAGTGGAATTATGTGGTCTGCATTTTCTTTGTGTCATAGGCGGATTCAGGTTTGCTGATCAGGGAGGAAACATGGATGCTGCAAACAAAAAGGAAACATGTGGGGCGGAGGTTACATCCAGATCAGAGGTGCCACCTTTGGACGGCAAAATCTATCAGGTGGGCGCCTATCGCATCCTGGGGGCTGGGGTGGGGGGGCAGGGGTGTAGGGAGCGCCATTTATGGGAGAGGGGGGTGCCGAGCAGTGTCCCAAAACCGATTTTGTGTTAGGGTGCTTAGTGTAAAACTCATATTGGAAAATAAAGTCGGGAAGAGGAAAATTCAAATTCAAAGCAAAATTCAAAGCTGTAATATTGTGATAGCCCATTGAGGCCTCATTCAAATCCTTACAGCCAATTGAAACCTGTATTAAAATCTGTACATCAAGTTGAGGAATACATTTTTCATTACAAAATCCTTACTACCATACCTTTGGTGAGTTCACATACACCAGGGTTATTAAATGGTGCCTAAAAACATTACTTGAAAAATGAGTGAAAACATGAGTAAAATGCAGAACTAAGTGGAAAATTCAGCTTCCCCGTCTGTCGCGTTCCATCCAGCATCTTGGACCTGGAAAAAGGGTGCCGGCGGTCGATTGAGAGGGGAGGCAAGTGCCCCCTTGCATTCCTGGATCCGCCTATGCCCTGCATCGCCTTTCGCCCGAGTCGTCGGAGAGCGTATCGAATCGCGTTGGGTGACCTCATATCCGTCCTGCACGGAGCTGGAATAAGTCGAGACAGGCAGGGAGAAGTGCTGTGGGCCTGGAAGGGTGAGCTCATGTGGGTGTATCTGGTTTTGATATGGAGATAGTATAACATGTTTCATGTCAGGGGGCGTTATTCCTGTTTCTTTTCCAAACGAATGAACTTCACTGGCAGTAGCTTCCATTTTGGCAGTAGTTGGTTACAATTTTTCGCCTGTGTCTTGCTGTACTCATTGAAGTCCTGGCTCGGTCCTATGGCAGGTCCATGGGGCCCTGCGCTTTCCCGTATTTTCCCACTTATGATTCCCAATTCTTGTCTGCTGGCGTGACACTTTTGGATTCAATGAATGAAAGCGCTCCGACGCTTGAAATGCAAACAGCGCGGCAATATCATTTTTGCATGGCATGTTAGCCGAAGCCTTTGTATTGCCTCCAAGTTAGGGCATATAGGATTTTATTGAAAATTTGAAATAAGGTATTCAGCGTTTTAGTGATCTGCCACGTCTCATGCATTTTAGGCGTGGCCTCAGCTCTTTCCCGAGTTTGTTTTCTTCATGTGCTCAACCAGGTTCCGATGAGGACATTTGGGCAATGTTGCTACGTTCTTGGGAGTGGCGTAACTCAGGGGAACATCTCAGAGTCGTCACTGGCCTGCTCTGCTCGCAGTGTCATGTCCCCTTGATGTGCCGTGGCTATTCTACTTCTTATGCCTCAAGTGTGTTGCGCATGCCAGGCCTTAAACTATTCGTCCAATGCCGAATACTGTCATACTCAGGGTAATTGAAGTACGCATTTCTCTCGTAGTGGCTCTCTATTTATATTCTATTTTTGCTCAGACAAACCTTGTTATGTTTTGGAATCGGCTATCTCTTGGACAGGTAATATGATCGAACATTGTTCGGAAATGATGGGCGTTGCTAATCGGGTTTGCATCGACGGTTGACTTTGAAGTTCTGGATATTTGCTTCACTAGGCTTCCCATTCTGTTTTAACTCAGGGTACTTTAACTACGGGTACAACCAGTTTCCTACTAAATATAGTCCTCCCATGATGACGTCACCGCCATTTCCTACTAAGTTCTAGGAGATTCTACTAAGTTTTTGGAAGGATCAGCTGGAACATACCAAGTTTGGGCGTATTTGGCAGTAATCTAGTATAAATCGAAATCAACTTGTTTCACCATTTGACAGTAACCTTGATCTCAACGGCGAGCAGCGTATTTTACGTAAATTTAATGAAAAATCATAACACTTCAAAGAATTTGTTGAAAGGGCATGCATTTATTTGATCAACTCAGGCCTACTTAATGGCCGAGAGAAATATGTTTACCTTTGCTCAAGAGATCACCGGTGTTTATTGTCTTCTGCTGCAGGTTCCACCAACAGCCAATTAAAGGTCGAAATCAACAGCCAATCAAAATCGAGATTAGTCTTACTGCAAACAGCTGTTAGTGCTGAACCTGTCCTTATTTTGACACGCTCTGGAAAATTTGTAAAAATAATATTCCTCACTGGGTTTTTGCAAAACGTCTGATGGTTTCACAAATAAAAATCTTTTAGCTTTCTGTTCAACCATATAAGTTTTGTTGATACAGTTCTAAAATAGGTTATTTGAGCTTAAAAGTGTTCTCCAATGCCCTGCATAGTACTCTTGTGCTCTCCAGCCATGATGACGTAATGCTGCCAAACACTTGAACGGGGTCTGTTTTAACTAGCTTAGAATCCTTATGGGGTCTACGTATGATGGAAGGCCAGGTTTAGAGACAGTGTTTTGAAAACATTACAAATTCAACAAGATCCATGACCATATGTCGAGAATGTGTGCTATACCCTAGACGCTGAAGCGCCCCATTACACCTCGTATTGGTATGTCGAGAGAAATCTCAACGACTGTAATGTCCATGAAAATGAGAATGGTTCGGCTTTAATCAGCTATTTTATCTGCGTATGATATGTTAGTGAGATAAAAGATCCAGGCAGCTTCCCTCGTTTTGTATGTCTACGCCCAACATAGACCACCAAGAAATCTGTTGGAAGCTGCGCGCGGCCGCTTCCCGCCGGGAACTAACCAGTGAATGGGTTGGCTCTGTGGCTTACATCCAGGCCAGCGTGGAACAGAGGATTGGGCCGCGCCTGGCAGCCGGGCGCCGGCCTGGAACGGGGGCCGGTCCAGGCGAGCAGTCTCCCATGGCTCCGCCGGAACGGTGCCGGCCCGTCAGCGCTCCGTGGCCTCGCTCCCGTGCGAACTGCAGGCAGCTCTGCACCGTGGTGCCGTGAAGCGCGTTGTTCCTGCTGGCGGTGCAGGCACTGCGCCGCTCGCCATCCGTTTTTTAAAACCCAAATTAAGGTAAATGGACCGTATGCGTTCACAATTTCGACGTGGAAAACATCTAATATAGACCGGGCCAAGTGAAAATATACAGCTAATTGTATCATTATATTGTTCGATTAACGAACAAGCTATTTGTAACTATTTAAGCCCTTACCACTGTCTCGAGGTCCTGGGCTACATTTGGTGGGGTCATTATACGAACTACTTTCAATATGGTTACAGACAACAGACCTGCGAGCCCCGAGGACAGCTCAAGAATGACGGAGATGGGTACCCTGTTCCCTGGAAAACAGTATGCCAAATCATTTGAATCCTGTTTATATCTATAGAAACTCAGTTATCAACAAGACCTTTGTCTTTTATTGAGACTTTATAAGGGTCTCATAATAAGAAAAACTTTATGATTGATTGTATTTGAAGAAAGTCAGCGAAGAAAAACTTTTATAACGGAAACATTTCTACAGAGTTGTTACACCATAGAATGCACAATCTGCTTCAAATATGGACTTACCACTTTTTATCTTCATGAGTCTTTCATCAGGCTGGGCTTCCACTTGACCTCAGTGATAACTGTGAATAGTGGAATAGTGAGGGAGATGTATTGATCAGTTCAGTGTCTGGCTGTTGGGGACTGCTGGATGCTGGTCATGGGATGATGTACAAATCTGAGAAATTTTGTTTTCATTTGGCTTTCGTCGAAAAAGTATGGACATGGGGAACAACACATGGAGCGAATTCTCCAATGTTTTATTATTATAGACCCAGGTCTCTAAGCAAAGACCCGAGTATGAGCAGTGGTATCGGCGAATGCTATGGGATCTGTTTTGCGATTGACTTCTCCTTGGAAAGGTTATTGGTCTTGCTCCGCATGTTTGGCTCACTCTCCAGCGTGTGGGACGAGGGCACATTTCTCTGGACAGAGGAGCTGCGCGACAATGCCTGACCGGGTACTGCGTGTTTTGAAGGTTACAGAGTTACAGAATTTCGCTCGGTCCAGTGAATTCTCGTTTTGTGATTTACCGCCAGGTTCTGCAGCGACCTAGAACGCCTTACGTTGCACGCTGTCTTTGTTGATACAGTTTTTCTTCGTTCAAACAGGACATCGCAAAACAGTTTGACTGGCTTACAGGAAGGAGAAAATTTGTGCGTTTTTATGTTTCAAACTTGCAAGCTCATGACTGCAAGAAGTCAGTGGGCCGTAAAAACAATTATTTTTTGTTCTCTGATTATTCATGCTCTGTGTGAAAGCTTTTGAAAGCTTTTTGTGGAAGGATGAAGAGCGGAACCATCGTATTCAGAGATGTGCTCTTACATGCATGTTTGTGAATAAAAGGGTAGTTTTTTCAAAGTTTCTATAGACAGGCAGCCATAATGCATTTATGCTGAATATAACAGTTATAACAAATTATAAGTTATCATTTTTATCGCAGTGATGGTTTTAACCACCCCGTGTCTCGGTGACTGACGTCCCTTGTTGCTATCCAGCTCTCTTCCTTTTTTCTGCTGAAGCGCAGAACGTGCTCTTGGCAGCAGTGCGAGCTCGATTTGGATGCCGTCAGGCGCTGCTGGGTTGCGTGCCACACTGCGACCAGCGGTGGTGTGAAAATAACGTGCACTTACGCTAAAACACCGAATATCGGACTAGAGCTGGTTTCAAAAGGGAAACTCAGGTATTTAATGGGGAAATTGATGACGGGTCAGAATAACCCCAACTGCACCAGGTTTGCATGCAGTTACCTCAGCCAGGTCAGGTTTTGTGTCTTGTGGCCCGGCGCTGGTGTCTTCTGACGCGGCGTACGGGTAGAGGTCAGGTCTGTTCTTAGTCTGGTGTTATTGAAACGGCTCAGATAAACATCCACTGTGCCAGCCGCACAATTTTGAGGGTTGGCAGGTCAAGGGTGGCGCTCTAGCTACCCAGCTCACCCTCCAAATCACACGGCATCATAGTTTAGAGGGACTGATTGGCTATTTGTGCTGCTCGATTTTTATAATGGGTTTTGAGCTGAAATACGAGTATCAGCCTGGTAGAGCGTGTTGAGAAGCCAGTACTGGCATGCTCAGTTTCACTCAGAGCTCTTGGTGGTGCATTTGTGCACAATCAATGACTAGAAATAAAATGAAGTAAGACCCTAATACATACCCTGAAGGCATTTCTTTCCACCTGGTTGTATCGATTTATTTGGTCTGCATGATTAGCCCCTCCCACTCATTGAAAGTAATGCTAGCGTGTGAGCCGCCTGTGTGTGCCTGCACTTCAAATTTACCAGCTTTACATGTTGGTAAAATCCATGGAGACGATGGGTATTTGTATGCATTAAAATATGACCAACATTGATTTCCATACCAGCCCTTAGCATTTGTTTTGAATTTGGAGGAGAGTTAGGATTGAGTATGGAGTTTTGATGGTGCGCTGCCTTGAGCTATTAACCAAAGCGAATCTATGTTGTGGCTGCTATCAAGGATATTTTCAGACGATGAAAACTGCTGTTTTGATACGTCATAGGTGGACAGAAAACTGTTCTATTCTTGCTTGTAGCGACTTAAAGCTGGAAAAGAATGGTTGCCAGCTTATCAGTATTCTCTTCTCGTTATAAAATGCTTTGTAGAATATGGAAAAGCGTAACACTACCTTCAAAGGGAATGCGACTCATTTATAATGCAATTTGAGCTGAGATTACCTTGTAATAGAACATTCCGGGAAACATAAGTTTTAAAATTGGAAGTGTCGTTTTGAGCGTGCTAGTCATGATGATTATAATATTTAAAATAAACTGATAATCGCTCATAACAATCTAAAGTAATTGAAAAGGCTAGAGTATATTATGATATTTCGATACCCTGTCTTCCTCAGAAAAAAGTTTGAATTTAAAAGTCATTGATGACATCAAAGACTTTTAAATTCAAACCTTTTCTGACGAAGACAAGGCGTCAAAATATCATCATATGCTCGGCTTTTTCAATAACTTTAGATTATTATGAGCGATTATTGGTTAATTTAGTATATCATAATCATCATTCCGGGAAACCCCAGACCTGATATTCGATTTGTTCTTCAACTAACCTAGTGCGGAGAGACTGCGTGTGTTAAGTACGGATGTCTCCCCTTCTTGGCCGCGCCCCGGAGTCCACGCCGTCACGAGCCTGTAGCCCCAGAGGGCGCACGGCTCATGATGTGGATATCAGTGTGCTTAAAAAGTGGCTCGCTTTGTGAAGTGCTGTTCATCCGTAAAAGTGTGAGTTCCGGGAGCAACATAATTTTTATGCTCTATACCACTGGGATATCAACTTATGTCCCACGAGGGTGCTGTATTCCGTTTAAAGGCGCATCAACCTCTACACTCTTGTGGTGTCAATATTATTTGGCCTTGTTTTCCAAGTATCAGTGCCTGGTATTTCCAAACCATATTTGCGAATTGGCCTGTTTAAATTGACTTCTTGTGGGAGCTGGTGATATCTGCGTAAAATGTGATCCGCATTAAGATTGTCGGTATTGGTTGACTGGCGGATAAAATGGGGGAGCAAGGGTCTCAAGTCTCCCCCCGAGATATCAGAGGGCCAACAGCAAATGCATAGCTGGAGTCTGATACAAGGCAGTGGTGGGGGAGACTTGAGCCACCTTGCCCCCAAAAGAAATTTTTGGATCCGCCACTGCTGGTTGAGCTTGTTCCCATCAGAGATGGAAGCCTTTTGAGACTTATACATTTTGTAGATACACTTTCTACCATGTCTGGGATACACATTTTTTGCATTTTATCTGAGACCGTCAATGCGTCCGTTTTTAATTATGTTTGACGTGTTTGTGTGACCTTTTGACTGGCACTCGCGGCTTACCGTCCACAAAAACATGATTTTACAAAAGCCGGAACGTGCGGGAGACCGTCATGCTGCTGGTCATTGGTGGATCTAGGGGAGGCAACTGGAGGCACTTTCCCCTCCCCTTTTACCCTCAGGGCCCCCTTTAAAGGTGAGAGTGCCCTACTCAAAATTTGATGACGCTCACCCCTCCTGAAATTCCGATTCTCGCCCCCATTCTTCCTTCCAGATGCGACTATCGGCTCCCCTGCAATAAGGTTTTGCGCCCACTTGATAGGTTTTCCGACGGAAAGTAGAGGCCTCCCGGTCCGGATGGCGCCCCAACCATCTGCCCCCGGCCCTCGAAAATCCTGGATCCGCCTATGTTGTTGGTAATTACTGGTTGCTATGCAACGACCCAGTATAACGATCCACCTATGACCTGCAACATGGCGGTTTTCCGCACGTCCCTTCTTTTGTAAAATGATGTCGTTTTGTTGACGGTAAGGGGCTGTTCACATATGACAACAGCCAAAACTGGGAGTGTGTCAGAAATAGTCAGAAATTGACTGACCCCCTCCCCTTCGTCAGAAAACGTCCGAAATTGTCAAACTCCTCTCCTCAGCAAAACTGTTGTTCACATCAAAAACACTGGTGAAAGGCCCAGGGGTGTGAATTCATATCATATCTGTGGATTCATATCTCTCCGGGCACCCCAATACAACTTTGAAGTGGTATTGAAATATTGAAAGGGTGGTTTTTATTTTGAATATTTTTAATTTGCTGCATCGGGTAAAACAGGTCTGTGAGAAGGCTAGAACACCCTACGGTTTAATATCCCCTTTTAAGATGGTGGTTATTGACGTTTCAAATTTTTGCACCCCCAATCATACGTGCCTCTGAAGAGACGTCAAAGATGCAACAAGTAAAAGGTAAAAAAGAGCACTGCCGATGGTTGTTTCCAACAAGATGTCGCTGCCATGTAACAAATTTCAGCTTTGCGGACTGATGAGAAATGACTTGAGCATCCACGATAATAACTAGGTACCCACAGCTCAAAACATCTATGCCAATGGTATTGAAGGACCGGACAAGAGACTTGAAGAACAGCCACTTTACCAGAGAAAAGAAACTACGTGAAACATAGTAGGTAATAGCATAAATGCTGCCGTGAAAATAATTAAAAGGCACAGGAAAAGGCCGGAACGATAGTGTACGGCTCCTTTTTATTCTGTTTGAGGAAACAGCTAAAAACAGTCAAACAGCCACCAGCTGCAGGCATTTGTGGTTTAGCAGCGTATGAACGTACTTCGCTAACATAATTTCAAAAATGTTACTTAACACGCTGGGGGGCGAAATTCGCCCCCCCTCCTGGTTTGCCGCGATGAGAGGAATCTAATGATGCATAAATATTTGCTCTAGCTCCCCTGAGGGCAGATCTAGAGAGAGAAACGTACACTACTCTGTTGTAAGCCTATGGAACCTTCTTTGACCTATGCTGACCTCAATATTGACCTGACATACAAATTCTTCTTATACAATATCTTCGTCTTGTCAAGAGCTTTCGAACGCCGCCAATAATTTTCCTTTAGCTTTCGTGGGAACGAGATACGGAGGGGAGGGGGATGAAAAACGCCCCCCCCAGCGGGGCGCGTCATGCCAGGGACCCCAGCGGGGCGCGTGTTAAACTGGAGTCACGTTATATTCCTATTATATTTAGTTACGAAACTTTGATTTACCCGCTCTCTAATTGCCCGAGGCTTGCGCAGTTCTCGCTCAATAAAAAGTTCCACGTCAGCCCATGCCCCCCCGTCAGAAAGCGTCAGAGAATACCAGACCCCCTACCCCTTCAGTGGCTGACGTCATATGTGGACAGTCCCTAAGCCGCGAGCGCACATTGGCGGACGCGGGGGGGGCATTCCGGCCATGGCCCCCTCCAAAGCGCTGAAGGGGGAGCAAACTATCTTTTGGCCTCCCCAAACGCCGGAGAAATTTTTGAAAAAGTGTTTAAACTAGGTCTGTAGAGCAAAAAATATTCGCTACCACCCCCCTCCCTCCCGGAGAGCGATCATGTGCTTCGAGGGGTAGCTTATGCTAGGTCTGTCGAGCACTGAAAAAGGGTGTTTACACTAGGTCTGTAGAGCAAAAAATTTTCCGCTCCCACCCCCCCCCAGGAGGAGAGGCAGACATGGGTTTGGCCCCCAAAACTCGGGTCTGCGTCCGTCCCTGCGAGTGCATAGTGTGATTTACCAGCAAGGCAACACTTGGGTTCGTAAGAAATAGCTGCTTAGGGTCTCAGGGTGCGAGTAAGTACACCATGGTAAGCAATATTCCAAATTATTATCATTTTTTTAGAGATAGTTCACTTGGTTGTACCGCTCCCCTTGTGGGCGATTCACAGTACCGGTGCACCCTACCACTTCTGCACAGTACTTCTGTTTTGCTGTTCTAAAAAAGGCTGCCGCACCGCTGCACATAGGCCCTAAATGCCTCCGTCCGTGGCCAATATTACGAAAATGCAACTTCTTCTAAATCATTTCCTGAGCACATATACTGATAGAGAATTCTTCACTGCACTTGAAACAGGCATGGAAAACACAAACCGTGCTACGGAAGTCTTTGTAGAGTTGCTTGAAGTAAGCACTCGGGTGCGCTACCCGAGGACCAGAGATCTGCAGCGAAAACTACGTACATTTCATTATGCTTAAAATCGACCATGAAAGCAAGAACAGGTCAAAGTATGGCAATACCACTGTTGTGTGAGCCCTTTGCGATGGGTTTAGGTATAAAATAATGCAAAAATAGTTTTGACAATTATTTTATAGACCATTCTCTCAGTATTCTGCATATCTCAAAAACTGTTCGATTTACAAATACAAAGAGAGGGATTTAAAACTTGGCCAGCATCGGCCCAGCATAAGACTACCATCAAACGAGTCCCCAGGATGTGCTCTACAAGAGCAAGTCAAAATATCTTGCGTCCACTTGCAGCCCCGTGCTCCAGATGACATATAATAACTCAGGTTGTGGCTCTAACCAGGCCGCTGCGGTGCTAACGCAACGCCGTGGGCTACCGAATAGAGGCATGGACCGGCCAAGAATGAGCAATATGAGTTGACTATCAGAGAACAATGCTATAATAAATGCCTAGAAGTGCAGAAGTTAGTTTATACAATTTCAAATCACTATAACCGTCTAAATTTGTGTATTGGCTGCTGTGTTGACTGTTATCCAAATACCCGGAGGGACTGCCGACAACAAACCATTTATTGCATGAGAAATGTTCCTGCTAGGTATGTCAATCTCGGGATTGGGATCCCGCTATTTTCAAAAAGCCTTAATCACGGGATTAAGCCTCTCGTGATCCCGGGATTCAGACATTTATTATAACACCTTCAAGCAATGCCGGGACAGCAAAAAACGATACCTAGGATTCCTGTTTTGCTGCATATCACACGTTAAACCACATATGGTGAATACCAGTCATACCTTTTCATCCAAATGAACGGTCTCCGTAACCATCGGAGTTCCGAGGTGTCCTAGGGATGTAATCGGGAATCGAATTTCCTCGCCGTTCCCACTGTCATAAGCTGACGCAAGATGACGCTCGGGCTGCTCAGGTGACCTACGTCCCATAGTTGGCGATACCGCGATATCATATGTAGCGGAGGGTGGGCGGGGGGGGAGAAACGTACTGACCTTCACGGACTGATATTTTGATATGCCTTGTTGACGAAACACATGGTAGGGATATATTCTACCCCTTTCTTCTACTCTGCGTGTTAACACGCGCACTGGAGGGGCCTCGGATACTCTCCCAACTATTTTTTTCCGGGATGACCGGAGAACCGCTCGTAGCCAAAACACGGGAATGGGTCGCATTTGAGAAAATTTAACAGCGCGTCGAATAGTGAAATAATTTTGAAAATTTGTCGAAAATTGTTTGATTTATAGGCTTCTAAAGTCCGACCTACATTTTGAAATCGCCGCCACCGCGCAGTCGAACCGGTTTGCTTGCATTGGAGACAAAGTGGTGACGTCACAGTGTCATATAGACGGGATTATTTGTCAAGGTCACCTCACGTGAAAGTCGAGGTCAAAGTTCAAAGTCATACCAGCAATTTCAAGGTTATTGACTCCGGTGCTTTACGTGTCCCAGTCTGACGTATATTATGCTATGACGTCGTAGTAAAGGTAACCCAGGTGTAAGTTCAAGGTCAAAGGTCAAGGTTAAAGATCATGGGTAAAGGTCAATCCTCCTTTCCAGCACAGGGTTTGCTATAGTGCTACTTTAAGTTTGCATAATAGGGAATATACCATATTGTGGCGTCATAGGTCGATGACCTTGAATGACCTAGACCTCAAAAATGAAGGAAAGATTCTTTGCGACACAACCTCTATGACCGTGGTCCGGCCTTAGCTTACTCTCGGCTTTTTCCACGCATTATCAGGGCATTTCCCAACAGGTCCCAAGCATGGCCAAAATTTGACCTTTATGACCTCGTTTGACCTTGACAATATAGACCTAGATCAATGAAAATTAGCTATGATGTAGATCACCATAGCCAACCCCTAATCGGCATTTCTTAAGCCTCTAAGTTTCCGATATCTCAGGGGGCTTACCAGCTCCCCATCCTGTGCGCGTTAATGTCGGACCCCTCTCCAGTGTGGTTGTTAATAATCACTCGAATACCGGTTATAATAGAACATTCCCATGCAGAAAAAGTGTTACAGTTATACCAAAAAGCTGGCTTAGAAAGAAAAACCAAGCTCAAATACACATTTATGATGCCTCCCGTTTTGTTGTTCGTGGTGACGCTTATGAATTTATGGCAGACCAAGATTTCTGTATCGTTGTTCATGGATTAAATGTTTATTGTTTGCAGTGTTTCAAACTACAATTCGGTCACAACTCATGGCGCCACGACAACATCTGCAAAATATTTTACGGACACCTCGGGCTGGATTAAGTTGCTCCAAATGCCCCTCTTTTCACTGTCCTGATTACACCTATGTAAAATAAAACCTATATGTCGAATGCAAGTTTTATGCGCTGTTCAATTGTCTGTCAAATGAGCTCCTTTGTTCAAAAATCGGGGGAATTTGCGGTATTGCGAAGGAGTTTTCCACGAAAAGTAATATTGGCCACGGACGGAGGCATTTAGGGCCTATGTGCGCTGTGCTGCCGCGGCGGGGGCGGGCGGCACCATCCATTCACCCACCCACACGGCTCATCCCCGCGGCGGTGCAGCCCTCCCTGCGGCGTCGACTCCCCGCCCCCTCCCCTCCCGCCGACTGCTGCAGTTCAGCTGCCGTGAACCTCATCACCCGACGCGCAGCTGCCTGCGCCGGACGGCGGGGCGGGGGCGGGGCGCATGGCACAGGGCACCGCAACACAGTGGATCCCATTGCAATTGTTGCATGCGAGGGTGGGAGGGACCTGCTGTCATTTGCTTCCTGGATGAGACCCAATTTTTTTAATTAACTATTCTTTTTGTAGATGCTGCAAATATCGTCATTGCATTTTATTATCAGGCGATGGTAAGTATGCTAGAATGCCATGTGTTGCTATATCAGCGACAGCTGCACCCTGCTCCAGTGGCGATGGCCAGGCACTCACATGCAACGCCTATCGGATATATCATTCCTCGATTTACTAGAATCGTTTATCGGCTAGAATACTCTTTGTATACGAGATATGTAAATATTTTTTTGCAAGACTCGGCAGCCTGCAATGTGGACACCCAGTTTTTAGACATACAGGTTCTAGAGCAAAGTTCCAAGCCAGCCCAGTTTAAAACAACATGCAAATATTGCATGCAGTTTGCCATTGACATTTGTCTTGAATCAAGCACCTGGTACTAACATGTCGGGCTTGGAATTTCGTTCGAGACACGTCGGCACTTTTCTGACCTCTGCCCATCTATTTAGAGCCCATTTCGGCCCGTAGGACAGAGGAGTGTGATGCTGCGTTCATAATTTTGAAAAATCTCAAGAATAGTATTTCTAAAGCTGCTCGGTAGCCCTGCCACTCCTCATAACGAAAGCATGTAGGACCAGCAGGCGTTGCACTTCATCAACGGCTTCTGACGGGGATTTGTACCTCCTATTGGAGCATGCATGACCTGTTCTAAGCCACTGCATTAGAGTACCAGACCGGGCAAGAGATGACGTGAACTAGTCAAGATTCCTCCCCGGACCGCTGAACCTGCTGCTTCTTCACTGTAGCATCGATAGAAGGGTCACTGAGGCTCGTATGAATGTCTCTCTGATGAGACTCCCGCTCATGATTATGGTAGCAAATGCTATGCTGTGTACGCAACCCTCGGTATCTAGTCGCCTGGTGTCCAGATTTATCTCTGAGCGAGAGTGAAAAGGCTGACCTGTACCCTCTGTTACCCTGCTGGCTCTCGTTTGACCTGTGACCCCTGTCACCCTGCTGACCCGCGTTTGTCCTGCAACGTTTTTATCCCAGTGACCCTCGTTTGTCCTGCGACGCCTGATACTCCGTTGACCTTCGTTTGTCCTGCGACGTCTGTTATCCCAGTGACCCCCGTTTGTCCTGTGACCTCTGTTACCCTGCTTACCCGCGTTTGACCTATGACGTCTGTAACGGCGCGGGCTCGTGTTTGTCTGTGACCTCGTTTTCCCGTGACGTCTGTTACCGTGCCGACCCGTGTTTGTCCCCCGAACGCTGTTTCTGCGTTGCCGCTCTGAGTTGAAACCTCTCACTTGGGACCAGAATATCAGTCCCACCTGCTGCCCGCATTAGCCTGAGACTGCTGTTGACTCACGTCTGACCGGTGACCTCCGTTGACCCGCTGGCCCGTGTCTGACCCGATGTCCCCGCCGCAGGAGCGGGTGTCGGTGCGGGAGCCGCCCTCCTTCTACCTCAGTAAGCTGCGCACCTACCTGGACCCCAAGGCATCACGCAGCCACCGGGTAAGATCACTGGGAGGCGTCCTTAAATGACTGCCAACGTGGTAGACGTCTGTAACCCGCTGTAGTATCGCCTTGACCTTCTTTTTTGGTCACCGTAGCCTTTTATTCGAGGCCCCTGACCACGTTTTTCAGTATCCACGTTTTGAGTCTTTCGTCGGGGCTCTACGACCGGGTCAGTGTTAACCTTTTCAGAACCCCACCTCTTCACCCCTTGAATCGAGAAGAGATCTACAGCCCTGAATAACATGCCCTTGAAACATTTACCAAACATCTTCTCTCTCGTTTTTTTTTGTTTGTTTGCTGTATTGAAGGTTGGTGATGTATGACGGCGATAGTTGCCAAAGACCAACGTAAATTTTTTGGTACATGGGTTTCGATTCAGGAAGATACGGCAATGATTTCGGTGCTATTGTAGTATAGATAACGGCTGTCTGGGATGGAAGGGTGTCAAGTTGAGTATCCCACAAGGTAATTTAGGCCATGTTAAGGTTCATCTGGATACCCAGACCTTTTGTTCCCCGAAAATTGGTGCTTACTTGAATGAGGGAAATATCTCTGCACCGTAAAGGATATTTCCATTTTCTCATTTTAGGAATCACATGTAATGCCAGTAATGCTTGAAGCGAGTTTCCAAGTGAAAACAAAGTGAATGTGTCGAAGTGCGTGTTAGCAGGAGTATCCTGCATTGTCCTTCACCAAGAGTGTTTCTTAACTTGTCATAGAAGACGAGGTGCTCAGCCTATGGCCCGGCCGGAGAACGGACTGTTCGTTGCAAATTATTGAGTATCTGCCGCTGCAGATATTGTCATTGCATTTTATTTTCAGGTGATGGAAGGCATGATGGAATTCCATCAGTTGCTATATCAATGATAGCTGCATAGTGTTCGGGATGGGGGCGGCACGGCGCCTCACATGCAATCAGTATCGGATCTCTCATTCCTTGATATAGTGAAATCGCTTATCGGCGTAGAGTATTCTTTTATCTAGCCTATCGGAAGCCGTCTAATCGCTTTTGAAGCATTTTTAATGCTCTTGCATGGCGAACAAGATGATACGGATCTCGTCAGATCGGTTTTACCGTGCACGCTACAGCTGATGCTAGTCATCTGTAGACGGATCCAGGATTTCCGGTTATAGGGGGGAGGCCGGTGCCACTTTTGGGCGACACAACTTATCAGGTGGGCGCTAAATCCCTCCGCGGAGGCCCCGATGCTCGCAGCTTAGAGGGAGCGTGGGAAGCGACGTTTCTGAGGGGCGGCGGACCATTTCAGAGGGCGCCGAGGGTCGCTGGAGGAGGGGGAGGTAAATGCCCCCTTGCTCCCTGGATCCGCCAATGCAGCCATTGAAAATAATCCGTCAGCCTGGGTATTCCGGAAAGGCGGAGCTGGCTGACCGGTCGATGAGCGCCGCTCCGTCTAAATCACCCCACTTTTCCGACTGTGTGATGCCCAATTAGTCTGCTCGCCGTGGGCTGGCTGCACGCCGCCACCGTTTAAATCACTGGGGCCGCCCCAGAGCGCGGTGGGAGGTGGTTATCACACCTGGAGTGGGCCCCAGGGTGGAGGTAAGCCGCCGCTCTGCAGCTCAGCTGCACGTGCCTGACTTCAGCGTACTCACACTGGGGTCAGGCTCGGACATTTCTGCTATAGCACCGCCATCAATGGGCCGTTATATGATCGGTATTTTTCTGAAATGCCTGTATTGAGTTAAATTCCTGTGGACTCTGGTAGTAGAGACTGCTGCGAGTGTTTTGGGGGCGGGGTATACCACGGCGGTAGCCCGGTCAGGTGGGCGTCGGCGACACGTGGCTGTGCGTGCCGGGTCCGACCGTGCCGCGCCGCGCCAGATGAAGAGATTCAGAGGGCGACGGCCGCCGCCGCTGCAGGGGATGAGAGTGGCCTGACCAGCCTCTCTGGTCTACCGTGTGTGCGCGTGTGTCAAACCACCGGCCTACGCATCTACGTGTACCGCCAGAGATGGACCACTCAGCACAGCACATCCCCGCGCCTCTCCAGCCCGCTAAGGTCGAATTGGTCTAGTTTTATGTGTCGTTGGCTTGTTTTCGACTGCGTTGCTCTGCGGAGGGCGTCCGCCGCTGCGTCGTGGGCGGGGGCTTCTGAGCTCGCTGCGCCGCTCGGCGTGAGGCTGCACTCTGCCAGACTGCCAACCTGACCAGGCACGCACACGGCTGCGCACTGCGGGCCTCCTCCCTCCGCGCGGACACGCACCTCCGGTATGCAGAACTAAAACGACGGTGGACACTGAAAAATGTACCCACGTTGGCACGTTTGCGTCAATTATATCGAGGTGTGAGATCATCACAACTGGATAAAGGGCAGTTATAATTTTTCTAAAGCACCTGCGGCCATTTTTCATACCTCTTGCGTGAACGAGTTGGTACACGCATCCATTTCCTTGGTGGCATTAACCCTGAATTATTTTCGTCCAGAAAACGTCGATTCCTGTGTTAAGCTAAGGAATACGACTGATAAATGCAGACATGTGTATCTTTTTATTGCACCGTTGGTTGGCCTGGTGGTGAATTGGACGTCCTCGGCCGACGCTGGGACTGCTGATGGTTTGTCCATACCTTGGTTTTTATCTCCGGCGCCTGCTCGGTAAACATAATGATTGACATCACCGTCCCAGCTATGCGTCGTCGGAAGGCCAGTGCTTGTGGACCGGCGACATTGAGTCGATGGGGTTTTTGTCGCGAGCCCGAACCGCCCTGAGTTATTTTTGATAGATGTTTTTCAGAGAGGTTATTTTGCGTTTTGCTGTTTCTATTAGAGTAGGAATGACCAGAGTATTTGGGGAGAGTCAGGGAAACTTTAAGTCCATTTCCGCCATGTCCGGTTTTGATAAAGGGGCTCCTGACATTTCTAGGTTGGAAAATGTTCGAAGCAAATTCTCAGAGCAGTGGATTGATTCTCTTGAGTCATTGATTCTCTTGATCTAAACCCCAATTGCGTCCACTGCCTGCCTGCAAAACCTTTCGTTATGACCTGGTTGGACTGTTTTATTCTGCAATTGGAGCATGAGCTTCGCTTATGATGGACCGAACTCCTCCCGCTGGAATGTCAGCACAGAGCCGAGTCCGAACCGGGTGAAAGTCCCCGCTGCCTACCGCTCCGTGCAGGCCCGCACAAATACTGTGTGAGGCGGCTCTGCAGCGGGCAGCCGTCAGAAGCGCCGTCTCTTCAGAGAAGGACGTCCGGGTGAGCTGCATGTGCGGCGCGCAGACCGGTCCCGTCCGGCGACGCGGCGCTGAGCAGTGTATACGCCGGCTGCGCTGTACCCTGCCCTGTTTACTCCCAGCATCCAGCCGCTCGCCGTGGTGCCAAACACCCCCGCCGCGCCGGACACGTGATGCGTTGAGTGGAGTCTTTAGCTTTGGCTCCATGGCAAACGCGGTGTAGTAATCGCCAGAGTCGGGCGCTGGTCGTACCCATCCCACAGCGTCTGAACCACACAGACCGGAGTCTACTGGCCTCGGCCTTCTCGGGTGCTGGACTCTGACCGGTGGTCGGTACCGCTGGTTCTGGCACCACTGGTGCTTGGTGCGGCGGCTTGGTCTGCGCTGAAGGGCGGCGGCTGCGTGGCGGTATTTGCAGCTCTGCAGCTCAGCCGTGCCGATGTCCGAGGGTCCGCTCCATGCACCGAGCGGAGAGGGCTCTCAGCCACAGAGCGGCACGTACACCAGACGGGGAATGGAAAACTCGTGATGTAACCAATAGGTTGTTTGTAAATTAATTCATGCTTCAAGGGGAAGGACGAAGATGAATCGGCACAGAATCGGCAGTTTCTCTCTCTCTCTCCTCTCTCTCTCTCTCTCTCTCTCTCTCTCTCTCTCTCTCTCTCTCTCTCTCTCTCTCTCTCTCTCTCTTTATTGTGCCTGTCTCTTACGAGCATTTTCGCACAGAGAAATGACATGTACAACATTCGATGGGTGGTGATGAATGTCACAACAACGGATACAATTTCAAGACAATACTCATAATTTTGCTAGGGTTCGAATCTTAATTTATGTTGAACAATTCAAGGCCGCATTTAAATTCTTCTAAACTTCCGGAGTCCACAAGAGACTGAGGCAGCTGGTTCCATGAGGCAATCACTGCAGGGTAGAATGAGTCTTTGTACGAGTTTACGTAGCACATCGGTCTAACAAATCTTTGATTGTGGCCTCTTGTGTTGGTGTTGGCTGGTTGGCAGGTCTACTAAGCCCTTGACTGACCGGAATAACATTGTCGTTCTTGCTCGCACTCTTCGTGTTTTTAGCGATTCGAGGTGAAGTGTTTGGAGCATAGAGGTGACGCAGCTCCTTCTGCTGTAATCCGATGTAATGAAGCGCGCAGCTCTTCTTTGGACCCTTTCGATTGCAGATGTTTGGAATTTTATTGAATTTTCCCAGACTGTCCCTGCATATTCCAACTGGGGCCGAACGAGACTTTTGTTTGCAGACATCCTTAATGGAGTTTCCTTGGTGTTATGTCAGGATACATTGCTCGTTTTTGTGTTTTTTTCCTTCACCTTTTAAGGAAGTTTTTTGTATTTTAGGTACGATTTTTAGTTTCTCACTTTTTTTCTTCTTTTTTTCGCCCTTTCGTCTTTGTGTTTTTCGCTTTGTTTATTGTTTACTTTCTTATCACGTCTTTTTCTGGGACCATTCACAAATTTACATTTGTTTTATTTTATTAGGACCACTCCCAGCAAACACACCTGCCCAATTACAGTGAGAATTGGCGTAGGTGTTTAATAATCCTCTCCACCGGCTCAGATCGGACATGGAAGGCGGTTTCCCGTTGTGGGGATTGAACCCACGCTAATCCATGCTATCTGATCGGAAGACTGGCACCGAAGCCACTAGGCCGCCCGGTCGCAATATCAATGCCAAATTGATATTTTATCGGGAAATTGAGCTATATGACAAGCAAAAGCAGCGTGGCAGCGGGATAAGCCGTCCATGGACTATGGGTGGATTCAGGGAAAGTGCAACAGGGACAGGTGCCTCACTTTCATCCTACCTTCCCCGAACTAAACTGGTGCCCCACCGAGGTGTGCTCCCTCGGGCATGGGCGGATCCGGGATTTCCTAATCGGGGAGGGGGCAACCGGGCAGGGGAGCCATTCGGATCAATGGACGCCAGGTTTCGACGATGCACCTTATCAAGGGCGCCAATATTATAACCGGGCTGCCAGTGGCGGATCCAGAACTTCATTTCGAGAGGGGGCTACGGGACTCGAGCCAGGCCCCCTCCAAGAGCAAGGGCTTGTCTGTGGTGTGTCGTCACAGGAGCTTGAAGGGATTTTTCCACCAACTAAAAATAAAGTATTCTGTTTTTTTAATATCCTTGTCTTTTTGGAATATCCTTGATAGTATTAATATAGTTTTGATACAGCCTTGGAGGCATGAGAATGTGACGTCAATCAGGTGTGAAGGAATCCTTCTTGGGCAGACCTTTAAATAAAGGTATTCAGGGCTCGAACCTCCCCCACCATTGTCTCGGATCAGCCTCTGGCCGTGCATTTACTATCGGCACTCTGACTTTCAGGGGGGGCTTGATGAGCCCCCTAGCCTCCTTGTATCTGCCACTGCGGGATGCCGATACTCGCATCCCGGGGGGACGGGGCGGGAAGCGACCTTTAAATGGAGCGCCATCGACTTTTCAGAGGCGCCAAGCGTCGGTCGGGGGGCGGAGGTGAATGCTCCATTCACCCCTGGATCCGCCATATGCCGCCCAGGATGCAGGAGTCCAGGCACCTACGACGTGGTCACATCCCGAACATTATCAACATAACGTAAATGCCATCTGAGAGCAATATCTGCCCATGTTACCCTTACTTGTAAATCGCTCCCGTATATATATATATATACTCGCCAAATGCCACTATTAGGTCGTCCTGGTGTGCAAAATTAATGTCGAAATGATTTCAATACTTCATCAAATCACCCTCCATCACCACTCCCAACTCCCAAGACCACTCCAGTAATTATATACATCAGTTGCGCCACACCCGTAAAAAGGAAAAACGTAAAACATTTCAAACTTAGTGTTTTTCGTTTTTTTGCTTCTTCATGATGCTTTTTCACTTAATTACCTTTCTCGTTTTTAAGGACGTTTTTGTTTTTTTCACTTTTTCCGTTTTTTCGTTTTCCGCAGTGTAGCTTGACCAATGGAATACGGACCAGCAATCTAGGGAAATGCGTAATACTGTTAGTGAACACTGTCGAACCTTACGTCTGGGCTGCGTTAGGCGCATTTGTGTGCCTCCTTTTGTTTGTTTGACGGGCACGCTTCATGCCCTTCCCCGTGCCCTCGCGCGCCGCGTGGGACCCGGCTGATGCCCCCTCCGGCGGCAGCGAAACTCCCGCGGCGGGATGACGCATATCCGCGCGCAGCGTCACCGTCGCGTCGAATCGCGGAGACAGGGGCTTTCCGTACTGCGCAATGCTGCGGGGGATTACGGCTGGAGGAGTTTATCATTCGAACAGCCGCGGCAATCAGCCGCAGTCCCAGTTCTGGACTAAGTCACTGTGTTCAATGGAACGCGATAAGGCATTAAATGCTCAACTGTCATAAAACGCCAACTCAGAGAGACGGAGATTCAATCATTTGTGAATGATGATAACTCGGGATTTTGCTTTCCTTGGCTATTCACAAAAGTTGTCTTGAAAGTGCTTGGTGATGACTAGCGAGATTGTGCTTAGCTCTCACCAAGCAGTATCAGATTTCCAAGTCTTTCAGCGGTTCAGCTGATGATTTATTTCTGTAATCCCGTCTGTAATCGATAATATGGACGTCACAACTTCATTGTCGCCTGTCCATTACGACCCTCAGACCAATTAGGGAGCCGGTTTCGTTGCCCCAGTAATCATCTAGTAGCTGCCTTACACAATCTCCTCAACCCTCTTATCAGTTCGGGTGGTGATTAGAGCAGACGATCGGTACTCGGTGGTGAACAGGCACAGCTTGGGGCCAAATAGCTGCATGCTTTAAAGGGAGTGTCCCACTTTTATAATGGGTTTTGGACCGAGATAGCCGTTTTGTAGAACGTGCTGAGAAACCACTATTGGCATATTTAATTTCACCCAAAGCTCTCGGTATAAAATTTCCGCCAGCTTTAAAGCTCAAAGTAAAAGGGCCTATTGCCTTATTTCAAACTCGAAGGAATACCTTCCATATGGTTGCAGTAATCTGATTGGTCGTAAGCCCTAAGCCTCGCCCACTCACTGAAAATACCATGCTAGTAAGTGAACCAGCATGCAACTGCCTGTCGACCAAAAACCTGAGGCGAATAATCGTCCATTGCAGAGCATCATTGGGCTGAAATTAGCCCAATCACCGCAGCACACATCACATCCTCCCTTCCCCGTACTTGCCAAAGCAAGTATCAATTGTTTTGTCAAAATCAACCTCTGAAATTGTTTCCTTACACCAGCCATATGCATAATCCTTCCATCACTGAATAATCTCCGCCGCCGGAACGACATCTATCGTTCAGTTTTTTGCCCCCGTGCTTCTTGTAGTGCATGCGATTTTTGACATGTGGAAACGCTGTGGAAACCCTTTATTGCAAGTCTATTACCAATTTTTGGGATTTCACTGATTATTTAAAGTGTTATTTTGATGACGTCACATGTTGTTAGAACAAAAGGAGATATTTCTGTTTTTAGCGTATGAAAGTCGGGAAGGAATGTTGTTTCCTGGTTTTCAGACCTCTTGTTCTTAAATCGTTCTTTTTAGGATTTTGGCGAAAGTGGTCCACTCCCTTTAACCAGACAAGGCCTGGAGTTTTACCAAGGGGATGCAGGGGGAGGGGCAGTCCGGCCATAGCTCCCTCAAAGTGGTCAAATTTGACCCAGTTTTGACCGATTTTCTAATAAAAAACATTGTTTTTTTCTATTTTGTCCTAGTTGACCCCTCCAAACGGCTCGCATGGATCCGCCTCTGGTTAGACGTGCAATAGTGACTTATAAAACTGACCCGTGCTGGGTTTGTACTCGAGACATGGGCCTCTGGAGTATGTACGTACTGAATACGGCCAAGGTCTTGTTTACAGAATTAATTGTGAGCTGGAGCCGTTTGCAGTTAGTACGTGGTTTGTTTGGACGTGCAGAGTAATATGGTGTGACGTACCATACACGGAACTCGTTGAAACACTGTAGGCAGTCTAGCTGCAGTGTTCAATTCACTGGGGACGCCAAGGACTACCTTTTCTGACAGACTTTGCCGGATTCACATTTCTAAAATGCCGTTTTTAATGTCAATATGCTGAATTTGGCTCGCTGGACCCGGGAGCCAGAATGGGAGCTCATGTGGGACAATAACACTCCCATATTATTTCATTGATGTCAGTTTCGCCAGCGATATCGATTATTTCAGATTCATCCGTTATTTCCATGCAGCGTAGTCGTATATGCCAGCTTGAGTTGTCAAATCTCTTTGCCAGATTTTTGCCGAAATTTCGTAGCTTATATATATATGCAGCCCCGACCAAGGACGCAATTTGGCTTCGAAACTATGTCTGTCTAGGCCAAGTAACCTCTCCCCTCCCCTCTGTCAATCTGGTTCACGAATGCCCCGAGTTCTCTCAGATAGCTGCAGCAGAGTGACCGCTCTGTTGAAGGGGCGGCGTGTTGCGCCGGTGGTCCCGCGGCCGACAGTCGACACCGCCCGCCACCACTATGATGGACCGTGCGCTGACGTCATTGACAGACTGCTTAGTCTTTAGTGGTTCTGCTGGACGTTGATAGCGATCACACCATATATGTAGGGGTCTGAGCGGCGCCCGATGTAGGCCGCGAACGGACGCCGCTCATCTAAACGCATGACGTCACCTCATTCAGAGCCGGCCTGTTCCAACTGGGACCAGGTCTGAGTTCAGAGGCGGACATCGGCGACGAGCGCGGTGAGAGCGTGGCTTCAAAGGCTCTGTACTTATGATACTCTTATTCTGATCGGGGAAGGTGGCGGCGAATTATATATTTTGATGCCTTACAACAACGGTTCCTAACCGGTGGGGCAGGACCCCATAACCATTGACGTCATATGGTCAATGCTTAAGATCCTGAACATAGGAGCATACCCCCCGTTCCTACACCTATGCCTATGCTATGAGGGCTGGGAACCATTGCCTTAGCAAGCAAAAATTGAAACGAGATTGAAAGAAGATGGCGTTGTTTACCAGAACATTTTGCAAACTCTTGAGAGCTTGCTTCGGGCAAAACAAATTGCCGACTTTTTTAAATGAAAATTGTGGTTCATGACCAATTGATAAACGTGGAGAAAACCCGAAAAACAAGGTTGTCATGTTTCTCATATAGGAAGGCATGGTGCTGTGGATTGATATAGTTTGGTTGTTGATTTCTTTCAAGGGCGTCAGTCTACCTCAAACAAGTGAGTGAGAACAAGTGAAGCTTTCGCTTCTGAGAACACCTGAGAGACCAAACTAATGATCGGTAAGCTAAACCAAAAACACCGAAATACTCTAAAACCCAACGCGCACACACGCACTATCTCCCTTATGAGATATTTATAAAAGGATGACTTCGGAATGTGGAATCCATGCATCCGAGAAAAAGGGGGATATTTGATTAACCCAGTCTAAGAAGATTGGAAGAGATGTTATTATGATATCAGGGACTCATATTTTAGGCCTATTTTCTTTAGTATAATTTATACGTTGCCCTGGTGGAATTGGATCGCTTAGGTTTGCTAGTTTTTTGTTTTGTTCTGGCTTTGTTTGTTTTTGTTTTTTTGCTAATGTCCTTCCAAACACACTCGAAGGTCTTTTTATCTAACTGCTACCAAAATGGACGGACATTGATATCTGTCCATAGTTCCTGCTCTGTCCAAATCCCGTGCATCGCCGTGAGACGGTGGACCTGTGGTGGAAGTCCGATTCCGTGAACGGAACATCCTCGGCCATCTGATGGGCCCTGCGGATTACTGTGAGGCCAGCGGTCGTCCTTGGCCCCGCGTTGTATGGGGCCGATCTAATCATCGTTTCCCTCCGCTCCAGTTCAGCCTCGTTCTCCTAGCTTTGCCTCTCAGCAATGTTCTGCGGGAATGTCTGACCTCTGTTTTGGCTCGTACTATTTGTGTTGACGTGCGTATTGGTGTTTGGTGTGGGAATCCGCATTACCAGTTCGTAATGAGGTTTTGATAGTATATTGGGTCGGTATTGGTGTGGCGGTGTAGTCTGTCGCCATTAGTTTGTCCCGAATAACGCCTGGACCAGTCTGTGAACTCCGAGCCTAAAGTGATGCGTGTGAATCGAGTGCCAAAAAACGTGTGAGCACTAGCACAATTAAGGCGATTGGATTGGCTCTTGAGGACAGTCAGGCCTTATTTACTATTTAGTCGCTTATTTAGGAACTAGAACAGATGACACCACTTCGTTTTTATATGGGTAATCTTCATTTTTCAATTTTCTGGGATGATGTGGAGAGTTGTGTGAAAGAAACACATACATGTTGGAGTGCTAGCTGTTGCCTGGCCCAAAAGATACATTGAGACTGATTTGCGCGGAAACTCTGGGATCCAGGGTTTTGATTTGTTTTATTTTATCCGTTGTGAAATCATTTCAATGAAGTAATATTATTTAGACTCTGGGTTTCCATTTGCTTTCAGAACATGGTGGAAAATATGTTACTTGTTTATCTTCCCCATTGCTGTTTGAAATTCATTTGGGCCATTGCGATAGATAAATGTGCGCCAGGAGTGTGTATTTATATATCTTTGTGGATTTCCCGGGTGTCCTCAATAAAACGTCAAGGAAGTGTAAGATATCCTTTATATTTTCGTACTTTACATATTAAGAACTTAAGTGGTTTTGCACAGTTTTTGCAGGCCATGTAAGAAGGCTGAAATCACTTAAGAAATATTCCCCTTTAATATTACATTCATTTACACTGCTTCAAATTTAAGCACCCCCAATCGTTCAGAAAAAAATCACGCCCCTAATATATGCTTTCAAGATGTGAGTGAATCTGGTTTATGGTTTATGAACATGGTGTAGGAAATAAGGTATTGTGGGTACCTTCGTCATTAAAACATATATCAACTATACTCAGCTGTCAGTCACACTTCTGAAAAGGAGTGGGATCTCCCGGAATTCCCATGTGCGTGGTCATAGAGCGGTTCCTTTGAGCTCAGTTGTGTGGCTGGGGATAGCCCCAGTCCTGAGGGTCGGGGTGGAGGGCTGTAGCGCGCGTCGCCGCGCTGCCCGGCTCGGCGTGGCGCTGGAATGTGGGGGCGGTGACCTGGGGCCGCCTGGCGCCCCACGCACCCCAGACGCACACGGCCAGATTTATACGGGAGACAGCGGATTACGGCTGCAGGTGTGGAACCGATACCGACAGCCGTGTCACGGGATCCGTGTTCGATCCTGGTCCTGCTGCGTTGTGCTATCCTCCACCGACTTTTCAGCGATATTGGCTATCAGGGAAGACCCAAGTTGGGAAGATGTGTGCTGTGAGAGGTGGTTTGGGGCAGGCCTTGGGCGGCTGGCGCTGGGAAGGGCCTGCCACAGCCGGTGACGCACGGCCGGTGCCCGCTGCGGCGACAACAATGGGGCCGTGATCAGACCGGCGGCGATGGCTCATCCCAGACGGCCGGCGGCCACAATGGCCGGTGTCAGCTGGGACGGGGGTGCACGCTTACCTGAGCGATCGCCGCGTTTAGTATCGGCGGCCACAGGTGTGCGATATGGGCTTGCTATGTACTTTGAAATACGGATAAAACTGTTTTCATTTGAATGGCATAATTGAAATTCGACACATTGAAAATGTTTGCATTCTTGGCGACCGCAGCGTGTTCAACTTGTTCTGGGCTGCCCTTTCGTTGCTTTTCATATCGTGATAGTTTGGCGCACCTTTCCCTGACAAGTTTAAGCTGCGCCGCAGCTTCCTTATGTGGGGAGGGAGCCTCGAATCGTTCTGCCGTCGTCCCTTGTGGGTGCTATTGACTGCGTTCTGCTTGTTGTCTTTGGCGCGGGGCAAGACTGCGGGGGCGTTTTTGCCTGCCCAGGCAGTCGCGGCGGGTGATTGGCTTTTTGTGCCAGCATTCAGTCCTTGTTGATGCGGCGCAGTGCAGCGTTGAAAAGCCGGGGCTTTGCCGGCATGTTCACATTGCCTTTTATGTAGTTTTCTGACTTCCTTGAACGGCCTTTGTAGACTGAGTTTGGATCGATCGTCGTCACCAGTGACGCGTCGGACGAGGTTGCTTGCTCTGAGAACGCGGAGGGAAAAGCATGGCTGTCCCGCGTCCGGAGGTGGTGTCGCAACCGCACCGTCCCAAGGCGACGATAGTCCGAGTCCCCGATTTCGTATCAAACGACGGCAGTGTCGTCAGAGTTCCCCGGGGGGCGATCCGGGCAATCAGTGTCAGCATTCCGGCCTTGTACGCGTTTGTCGTATGTGAAACATTTGGACTAATTCCAGTGTAAACGAAATCTCGCTTTAATTTCATGTATTTATCATCTAATGTAGCTGTGGCATTTTTAGCATCTTTGCGTGTAGTTCGACCTCCGAATAGTTATGGCACCTAAGTCCTCTACCAGGTGTGTGCACTTAAAAATGGTGTCCAATGTGGCATTGCATCGGTCTGAACGATGGCACGTGTCCGGCAGAAACGGAAGCTGATGGGGGACTCGACGTCGACGCAGGTGCTGCGGGACCTGGAGATCTCACTGCGGACCAATCACATCGAGTGAGTACTCATCAGTCGTCAGCAGGCGCCCCCCTGACTCAGCTCAGCAGACTCAGCAGACCTCAGCAGACCTGAGGCCTTCCACGCTGTCCTGCCCGTGAGAGTGCACTGCCAACACTAGCATGCATAACGGTGTCTTACCTCCGGCGATGGCGCTGTTTCCGCTTCCTCCCCAACCTCGCCAGACAACGTTTTGTTGCTGCGCAAAACCGGAAGTCCTCCGCTTCCTGGACGTGGTAGTGCCTGGAACTATCTTCGAGCGCAGGGTGCCGCAGCGGATGTTGCCAGGGACATACTCAGTACCTGCAGCACGGGTCCAACGCAGACAGATGTCGCGGATGCTGCCAGGGACATACCAGACCTGCAGCACGGGCCAACGCAGACAGATGTCGCGGATGTTGCCAGGGACATACTCAGTACCTGCAGACGGGTCAACGCAGACAGATGTCGTGGATGTTGCCAGGGACATCCAGTACCTGGAGCACGGGTCCAACGCATGCAGATTTCGTGAGCGATACATTCATATTGTTCGCCCCGCCACTTTGATTTGGTTAGTTTACTGGCAACGATTATGAGTGAAACAGGTATGCTGAGGGTCGCTGGTCACCTTGCACGGCTATCGTTCTCGGTAGGGGTCGCGAGTGAGATTCTTCCGATTGCTTATGATTTTAGCCCTTGTGATAGACTTTTTGAAGAAGAGCGAGTGTGATTCTGGATGGATTCTTAACACCTAAATCACCATATCTGAACACCTTATAGGCGAATCCAGGATCTCTGATGGGGCGGGGCACGTGTCCGGGGAGTGCCATCCAGGTCAGGGGGCGGCACTTTTTGGCGGTAAAGCTCGTCAGTTGGGCGCCAATTCCTTTCGCGGGGCGCCGATACTGGCGTCCTTGGGGGAGGGTGGCTACATTTCAGCGGGCATCATTGACCTTTCAATTGGGGGGGCGCCAGGGTTCGATCGGGGGAATGGGGCAAGTGCGAGACCCTCTTGCTGAATCCGCCTATGGAGCAGCTGTGTTTTATTGAACTGATTTAGTGGTCTGATGACAGTCATCAAATCATTTAGGACCCTTTGCGACAAATATTATTTACATTTTCTGAAACATTTACTGGGCTGTCAAGAGGAATGCTGCACGGCTATGAGATAGCCCACCGTTCTGTGCGTTTTTGGCGAAGTTGCGGCCTCCGGCAAGGCGAGAATTCGCCTCAGCCAGAGCGGTATCAGCCAGGTGGCAGGGGCCTTGCCTCAGTCGCGCACCAGGTGCCGGCAGTCTAGGTCCAGACTCGCTCCCACACCCCCAGCAGCGGCGGCTGGCTGGCTGCGTCAGAGCCGGGACCGGCGGCCGGCCGCGCTGCCCCGGCCGGCGCCGCCGTGCTCCCGCGCGTGACCGTGAGCCGTGGCCGTGGCCGCCGCCGTGGGAGCCACGTCGCTTCCGGCGACGGCGGCGCTGGGCTAATGCGCCGGTAATGAGCACCGGCGGCCGCCGGCGCGCGGCGTATCGCCCACTGCTGAGTGATAGGCCAGCTCACGGCGTACCTGTGGGGCCGCAGCTGTCAGCACGGCCGCCGCTCCCCTACCGTGATCTTCTGACCTGAGCTGGCCCAACTGTTTCAGTGTGTAGCGACTGCATAAATCCTCTGCTTACGTTTTAATTTGCGCGCTCTGCAAAATGTATTCCGAGTTCGAGATTTATTCAGAGGTTACCGCTAGTGGGGGACCAATTCGTCTTTTGGCCCAGGGTTAAGTGGTCTATGAAAAACAAAAAGGCAGTGATTTTGTCACCAGAAATATAATATTTACGCTTCAGTTTACGTTGGTACCCCTGCTGGTAACGGACCCGTAGCTAGCGACGGAGGATATCTGCCGGCTCTTTGCCACGAGCCTCCACGCACCAGAGCAACATGCAACGTATTTCATCCAAGTCTGGCCTTGGCCAGCTTTAGATGCGCTACAGTTGTAAGCGTGGTTTGGTTGGGATAATTACGCTATTCACTGTACTGGCTGATTCACTAACCAACAGTACGAGAATAACTCAATCCGTCCATTGTGGGCTACAGCATCACAGTAATAAAGTGACAAATGACAGTCGGCTCATAATCACGGTGCACAATGCACCACTACGGTCCCCTGCACCCATCGACCTGTGAGTTAGTGGAGTGCCTGGGCTTGAGTACAGTATCACTGCAGGGGAGCGGCGTCCGTCGGTCGGACCCGCGTTGCCGTCAGATTTGCGGCTGCCATCTCGGGCGGGCGCCCGTGGGGGATGATGTGCTGGGACGTTAGTTTTAGGTCGTGAATTTGAGTTAAAGCTACACCGGGACTGCAAGAAATTTCCATGGCAGGATTAATTCGGATTGATGAACAATGTCTTCTGATAGCAGATGATGCTGTTTGAACCGGTTTCGTCTGAGCTTTCATGAACGGATGGTGTTAGCATGCTCTGTAGGGATTGCGGTTCTTTATTTCGTTACCGCAGCCTAGAGCGTGCTGTCTGTGGGTCTTTTTGGCCCTTCTGTGATTCTAGTTTTTGGTTTCCCTGAATGGACTACCTTCCTGTTTCCGATGTAAATGTGCTGCCCATCGAACCTATGTGTTCGCCTTAGTCTGCCTGTGTGGTGCCTTATTTGTACCTGGTTCGTGGTTCGTTTCTAATATGTACGGTAAGTCGTCAGAAGACGAAGAGCTTGGAAAGCTACTATGTAGATTGTTTGTGCAACTGGTAGCACTGACCCTTCAAGGTGTCAAACAAGAACAGTGACAAAATCTCTAGTTTTGAAAATGTTGAGACCTGTTGAAATTGCACCTGTGTTGTGCATGCTGGATCAGTTGGGGAGCTGGAGCGCTGGTCCCGGTATGAGGTGTAGCTGGCCGGTCTGTTCTGCGGTGAGTCCCTGTTTATGACGGCTGCGGGCGCCGGGTAAGCCGCCGCCGCGCCGCCGCCGTGTGCGTGCCGGGCCGGCCGGCACGCGTGGGCGGAGACGGCGGCGCCGCTCCCTTACCACCCTGTTTGTTATGGTTGGGCGCCGGCTCACGCCTCGGCCGTGTTCCGTATCTGCGGTGGGCCTGCGCGGTTACCGCCGCCGCGTGTGTGTGGTCACTGCTGAACGACGGGCCTGGCGCCCGGCAGCCGCCAGAGGGGCCGACGCGCCGCGGCCGCGGTCAGGGGTCGGACGGGTCAGCAGGGCGATGAGAGGGCGGCGAACGGTGGTCATCGACTTGTGAGATTCTCACTGAGATTCTCACTGGCAGAGACCAGTCTCATAACCGGGAACATTTATCATTCTTATATAATTGCGTTTTGAATGGAAAGCAGGTAGTTTTGTAAAATTATGTAAGTAACAAAGGACGCCAGTCTTGGGCGTGGTCCAAGTTTGGTGAGTTGCAGCCAGAGGACTGCAGGCACTGGAGGTGACGGGGCCGGAGACGCGAGGAAGTCACAGAAGAGACGGCAGGAGGTCACAGACCGGGCCGGAGACGCTAGAAGGTCACAGACCGGACCGGAGACGTTACTGGCGACAGATCGGACTGGAGTTGGGAGGAGGCAACAGACCGGACCGGAGACGCGTCGGGTCCAGCTGTAGCCGTGTATGAGCTGGGGGCCCACGTGTGGGGGCGTGCTCTGCCGAGCGTGGCTGAGGGGTGGCGCAGGTGGTAGCCTCCAGGACGGCCGCAGAGGGCGCGGCGCCCGTCAGCTGAGCTGGGACAGACAGCGCCCTCTGGAGCGAGTCCAGAGAGAAACGAACTGGAACGGTTCTGACCGATGAAATAGTCTCTGGAGACCTGAGAGTCCCAGTATTGCTGTGTGCTGACAGTCGAAGGTGAGGGAGAAGATGGTACACCGAAGACACTCGGAGTAGAGTGTACCACAGTCAGGAGAATTCAGATCCAATACTATCCAGACCCGAACTATCCCCACAGCTCCAGACCTGACACGGGCTATCAATACAAACTCATTCATCCATCATTCATCATTCATCATCATCATCATTCATTCATCCATTGGCACGCCATAGCTATCAATACAAATTCAATCCACAATATGTGACTAAATCGACGGAAATCGGAATCCAAATCCATGTCCAGATCGGAAACTACCCGAATTCTCCAGCCAATCCAATACGGTAGCGGGATTGGATCAGATATCTGTCCCGGTCATTGGCGGACGCAGGGGGGGCGTTCCGGCCATGCCCCCCAAAGCGCTGGAGGGGCGGCAAACTATCTTTTGCCCCCCAAACGCCGGAGAAATTTTTGAAAAAGGGTGTTTAACTAGGTCTGTAGAGCAAAAAAATCTTCGCTCCCACCCCCCCCCAGGAGGAGAGGCAGATATGGGTTTGGTCCCCCAAAACTGGGGTCTGCGTCCGCCCCTGGTCCCGGTATGCAGTCCATACCACACTCCACCCGGTAGTTTGTTCTCTCGGTGATCGCGCGGTCACCGCATGCAAGTCTCACCAGACATGTGAATGCAGTTAGTACGTTGGAATCAGGTTTCACGTGTATTGCAGGGGCTGTTCTGAGTCTCTCCTTTGATTGCTGGCCGGACGTGAAGAGCATTGTCGCGGCTACGGATGGTTCCTATTCGTTCGCGTCATTTTATTTTGCGCCGGAAACCTTTTGATTCTGATCTGTCGGGCTGCTTCATCCCGTCATCGTGAGTACTTAGGAAAATGAATAATTAGGAGAGAAGTCGGTTCTCTGGGGTAGCTCAGTTCCTTTGAACTTGCCCTGATCGGTCCTCGATAGTCGCTCCCCACTCGGAGCGTGGCGGCGCATATGGATGAATGGCTACGTTTCCGGCGCACGCTCCGTCACGGCCGCCCTGCCTCGGGAATGAGGTATCGCTTCTCCAGAATGTCGGTGCTGATCGCCATTGTCTTTTTCTGGCCACTTTGAGGGCTGGCAGGGAATGTGCGCCAGGCTGCCGTGACCTTGAAAGTGCGCCCGAGGGCAAAGCGATGGGCCGGTTCCGCCGTTTCATCCCAGTTCCGGGAAGCCGTCACTGTTTTTCCGTGATTCGGCTGCTGCTACCTCGTTGCACCATTGTTTGTGGTTGGGCTCCACCAGTCATCACTATCCGAAACTTCCTGATACGTCTCCCAGGGCTTGTTTTGTGGCCAGTGAATAACCAAATTTTCCTTGGGATAGCCTGTATGTAGCTTAACAAGCGCATTGACGGGGGTCTGAGCCACCTTCGCTTTGACGGGGGTGGCGGGTACCCGCCCCCCCTAAGATCTCGAGAACCACGGTAGGTAGCGAAAAACGGTAAATGGCGTTGGGTAGCCCATACACTTCTCCATCGAAAACATTTGAACCATTTTTTCAGGTCACATTTAAGGTCACGAGAGGTCAAAACATGCCGTCATAGGGATAACATGTAAATTACGTTTTTCGGCCATTACACCTGAACAAGTAAAGATAGAGCAAAATGACTTGAACTATATGAATCCTCGCATCAAGCCGAATCTAATGATATATAATTTGACCTTGCTAGGTCAAATCAAGGATTTGACCGGACCTGAGGTCAGGTCAGGGTCAAATGATATAAAATGCATATCATGAGAACTGCAATGCCAAGGCGAGTCTAATGCAGCTAAAATAAACGCTCTATGACTATCTGTTACTGAGTTATTCAGTAAAAACCATTTTTTCCCATGGATTTCCAACGGAGAGGTCATGCCTCCTACCTGACCTTAGGTCATCGATATCAAAAATACCGGAACATATTTTAGAGAACTCGGTGGGGCCATTATGTGGTATGAGTTTCAATCGGATAAGTTCACCCTGTTCCGACTTATGCTATCTTAAACTTTTTGAGGTCAGGTCACTTGACCTGTACTGGTAACCTGACCTGAGATGACCTAACCTTAAAATTTTCACAGAAGTTGTAAAAATGATGAGGGAAAAGGAATGCCAAGTACGGCGGCGCTACGCGCCGCCGATTTTCTGCTCTCTCCGAAAAACCCGAGGGGGCGGGTACCCGCCCCCCCGTCAATGCGCGTGTTAAGTTAGCCCCTGCCGGATACAGCCATGATACTTTTGACTGTATTTTAGCATGTAACTCCCATTAGCTTCGTGCTGGGTTTCGCCGTCGATGTATCGAGCGCTTGGGCGGGGCTCGAAGTCACGCACGGGCAAGGTTGTCCAGTGCGGCACCCTGGTGGCGCCCCCACAAGCCTCCCATGCCGTCAGAGGGCGCCGTGATATGCTGTTGCTGACGTCGCTTTGCAAGAAAAACTCGGGTACTCTCAGCGTAGCAATGAACGAACAGCATACCAGGCGTAGTTAAAGGATGATATTTGTGATGTACTCCTGCCGTCGCGGCGAGTTGTGAGAAGTCATATTCATTGTGAGAAGTCTTCGTTTTGTCAGCTTGCTATAACAAAGTTTTTTTAACTCGCCACCGAAAAAATGCATACATATTTACCGGGAAGCTGAAAGAGGGTGCGGGAATGTGTCCCCCAACTGTTGAACCGGGAGTGGTCATTTCCCCCAAAAATTGAGAGTCGACCTATATATTTCCTTTTAGTTGCTTGAACCTGCGCAGTGGCTCCTAATTTTAGCGTTGAAGTACATTGGTAGCGTCTTGAAAGGGTAATATGATATGTTGGAACTTCGCTTCCAATCCCCGATAATCTCCAGCTCGGGGTCAGCCTCTCCACCCAGTAAAAAATATGACGCCAGCTCTGATGGTGGGCTGGTGGCACGTCGCGTGCGACGATCCGCCGCGGCGCTAATGTCCCGGGGCGCCGCTCTGTGTCAGAGTGATTGGCGGCAGCGACAGCGACGCGGCCGGCAGCCATCCCTTGATAGCGCTCCGAACAGTGGAGTGCTAATGCGTTTTAGGCTGAATAGATGGTAGGCCGCCGAACTGCGTCTAGCCCCGGTATCGGGTGGGAGATTTGAAAGGAAATGTCTGGATCAATATAGCTATTGGTTGTCTAAAGCTGATATGGGAAATACAAGCCTTTTTAGGCTGAATTGATCAAATCAAGACAATGAATCGCCGGCCCCGTCATGCGATACTTACCAACAATTTTTTTGTAGTAGATTGAGTTCCCACTTTTTTACATGACATTGACATTTGACATTGTTTGCCTTAAAAGGCCATTCAGACTTCCTTCTCGAGCATCTCTGGTTGAAGCAAGTAGTGGAAGTTCTTGACTTTCCCTTCTATGAAGTGCCAGCTTCTCTGTGGAACGCCGTCGTTCCCGTTGGTTTCTGGACACTCCCACTAGTGGCTTTGATTTTTGACGCAGTGACGGATACAAGGGGGCTAGGGGCTCCAGCCCCCTCTAAATGTCAGAGTGCCTATAATTGATGCATAGCTGAAGGCTGTTTCGAGGCTGTTTTGGGGAAGACTCAAGCTCCCTAGTCCCCCCGAAATGTTGTCCTGGATCCGCGTCTGGCTTGACGGAAAGATAGTGGTGTCCGAGCCGTGCTGGCTTGTCGCAGCCGGCCTCTGACGCCGATGTGCTAATTATGACGCAGTATCATCGCGACGCTGCTTTGGCCAGGTGGCGATTGCGGGGAGGACGGGGCCGTGCCGCGGGTGGCTTTTGTCAGCCTGAATCGTATCTGCACCACTTACTGCGACGCTTATGTGCTTTAGATGGAGGCTTTTGGTCGGCCTTGTTACCTTTGGTTGGGTGAACGCAGATGTGTCGGATTAATGTACTAAGTACTGAGTTTTACCAACGCACCAAGTGTTGGCGTATGGTGTCTTAAACTCAAGCGCCATTACTGGAAATTGTAGGGTTTTGATGACGCCCAGAAACCAGCGGGATTTGAACCCGGGATGCTTACATGGCAGACTGGTGCCCACAACCACCGATACCTCAGTTCCCGTTGGACTATTTTGATGCGTGGCATCATCAGTACCTGTGGACTAATGCGGACTTTTCTCCTGCCTATCAGTTCTGGATTTGTTTTGATGATGTGACGTGATGACAGGGAAATATTCAAAGAGGGTCCAAATCGACCACGACCCCTCTCCGGAAGCGACCAAATTTTTCCGCTTTTAGCCACTTGTAGCCGTTTTTTATTCAGAAAAACTATGTTTTCACTATTGCACTCTTGATTGCCCCCTGCCCAAACGTTCGATTTGATAACTAATGGACCATAATATTGTAAAGCTAATATGAGAAAATATTGTAAGCCGAACGCAGCCCTCGTTATCCCTCCAGTCCCCTTGCAGATCACTACCATTGCTCCGCCAGCCCCCATTGTTGTTCCGTTTTAAAACAAAGGATCATGGACGGAAACCGGAGGGAAAATGTGCCAACCGCTCCATCTGGATAGGCTGGTTCCAGGTCTGTCGCTGGCGTTTTCTAAGGCTCATTGTTTCAGATATATTTCAAATACACTGGTAATTGCAATCAGTATCTGGCCTCTGAAAATTTTGAAAGGCATACACCATTGATATTATTAATTTTCCGAATCACGTACCCTGCATCGTCTTACCCTCCACCAAAGGCTCGTATTATAGCTTATATCTGTTGTTTCCGAATGCCCTCCGTTCTCTCTCTCTCTCTCCCTCCCTCCCCCTCCTCCCTCCCTCCTTTCTCTCTCTCTCTCTCTCTCTCTCTCTCTCCATGAATCTTACTCTGAAACACGCGTTTATTATGGTATTGTCCGACTTTGTCGCCACGGCGGCATGCTACTGGATTCCTTTAATCTCAGATGGGGTCTCGGGTCTAAACCTGGGTTGTTCCCGAAATTGTAAACCTCATTTCAACAAGGCTAAGTTTGGACCGAGCTCGTATGGAGTGGGTATGTTTACTGACGGGTAGCGAGTGACAGTTTCCACCAGCTCTTGTCTTCCTGTGGCATTAGTACCGGAACAGCGGTATTGCAGTTACCGCTCGAACTGCAACGTTATCGCTGCCTGGGAATACTCGCCTGATTACACCAGTCAATCCCAAACAGTGGGCCATAACTGCACTTTGGATATGTGGCATTAGCGGAGGTCTGTCAAGTTGAGTCAATAATTTTACCTTCAGGCAGCTTGGAGGCAGTCCTCATTTATTGAGACGGAACACAACAACGGAATGTTTTACAGTATACTGCGGTCAACAGACATTCTGACAACGGAGTACTTTTTGAACGGCGAGGACGTCGCTGCAAAGGCTGGATTCATTAGGTTGCTTGATGGATTAGTGATAGGGATAGCATTTCTGGAAAGGAGCGGGCCAATGTCTTCCAGCAACTTTTTTTAGTGGTTCAGTACTTCCGAACCTGGAGCCATTAAAACATTGTTGCCGGCCCAGGAGAGGTACATGCTTTGCTCCAGGTATTTCAATCACTTTAGCCATCATAACAACTGCTGATGAGCCGCCAGAATCCAGAAAACGATGTCCGATGTCCGTTTACAGGTAATACAAAAAATGGGAAGTATTTGAAAAACAAACTGAGTCTTGTGCTCTTTTCAACCCTATTGACCCCCGGTCAATCGCTTTCAATCAATATTATGCCCGTCTCCCCCCCCCCACCCTGGTGAGAATTTAGGCCCAGTTGGTCAGTTCCCCCCACTCTAGTCCTAGATCCGCTGGTGAGTCTGCTAGGCTGGTAAACTCACCAGATCTTGCTAAACTGAGGATGGCACCAACCTGATGATGATTACTTTTTATAAGGCGTTCTGTGCATGACACCTTCGACCCAAGCTTCATACGTGAAGCTTACTCCCCAATGTATTTCCGGGGACGGTCGCTTAAATGGTCATGCATGTGCTGAATGTGCATTGAGTACCGATATTTTACAATGAACCACATGGTATGGCTCGTGGCACAAATGACCGTGCCTTGTCGGAGTGTTCGGATGATCGTCTTGTGACACGTGGGGATGGTTTATTTTCCTATACCGGGTGGCCCCTGCTCCGAATCGGATGCATTTGTAGTTGCATCACCACTCACTTGTAAACGAACGCTGGGAATCTGATTGGACAAATACCAAAGACTGATTGTGCGAGGTTGCTTTTGCGCCTTAAACTTATGATTTGTCCCTAGCGCAGACTCCGTGTTAAGCAATCCCTTGTCGTGACGATGAGCTAGTAATCATGAATATAAACTGGAAGGTACAAGCTTGTGTTTCATAGTAAGCAGCAGTCGGAACAGGAAAATAAACCGATTCCAAACAACCGCTGACTTTCCTGTTGTAGCCAGGTTCAGAGTGGTGCCCGGGAAATGAAAAAGCAAGAATGACTCACGGAAATTGTTGGAGCTGGTCTCGCTAAGATGTTGAACCGTGTCTGTCCGCAGATGGGTGCAGGAGTTCCTGAATGAGCACAACAACGGCCTGGAAGTGTTGGTCGACTACCTCACCTTCCGACTCATGTTGATGCGGTGAGTGACTACCCCCTCCAGCTGATGTTGATGCGGTGAGTAACTACCCCCTCCAGCTGATGTTGATGCGGTGAGTGACTACCCCTCCAGCTGATGTTGATGCGGTGAGTGACTACCCCTCCAGCTGATGTTGATGCGGTGAGTGACTACCCTCCAGCTGATGTTGATGCGGTGAGTGACTACCCCTCCAGCTGATGTTGATGCGGTGAGTGACTACCCCTCCAGCTGATGTTGTGCGGTGGTTGTATGTTGATGCGGTGAGTGCTATTCTGCCGGTTCTGATGATGCAGTGAGTGACCACCTCACCTTCCGGCTCATGCTGATGCGGTGACTACCTCACTTTGCGGTGATTGACCACCTCGCCTTCCGGTTCATGTTGATGCGGTGACCACCTCGATGCTTTCAGCTGATGCGGTGACTACCTCACTTTGCGGTGAGTGACTACCTCACCTTCCGGTTCATGTTGATGCGGTGAGTGATCACCTAAATGCGGTTCATGCTGATGCGGTGACTACCTCACTTTGCGGTGGTGACCACTCACCTTCCGGTTCATGCTGATGCGGGTGACCCCTCCGCCCATGCGTGAGTCTCCCGTGAACACCACAACACTGCTTACCACTGCTTTTCAGAGGATGATAACTTCTACGTATTAAAAAAATTTTTTGATCTTTAGCGACAGGTTATATCAGCAACATTAGCACTGTTTTATGTTCACTTTTTAGCTATTTTACATAGCATGAGGTTTCGGTATGGTTTTAGCTAAGTATTTTGAAGATACGGCCCTTTTAATGCTTGCCATTCGTGACCTCTTGGGCGGCTTCTTAGTTGATGTATCGCGCATAACATCATCTCATACAAGAGCCTGAAGTTTTCAAATGCATCATCCTATTTCATAATGCAATACTTTGAGCATGCGTTTCAGAAACTTGTGATCAGTACTCAGATTTGGTAGAGAGTGCCTTTGATCTCCCAATTATGTCGATATTTCCGTAATTGAAGTCAGCATTATGTTTTTTTTTACATTTTATGCTAGTCCTCAACTAATTGCAAGCCTTGCAAATGTACCGTGAAACACCTACTGGTCTGCAGAAGTACTGTGAAACACCTTCCGGCCTTCGAATCTACTGTGAAACACTCCTACCGGCCTGCTAATGTACTGTGAAACACTCCTACCGGCCTGAAGATGTACTTTGAAATACACCGATCGGCCTGCAGATATACTGTGAAACACACCTACATCATAAATTTGTCCACCTCTCCGGCATATGCAGTGAGCCATTTTCCTGTGCCTCTGAAGTGTTTTCCCAGTTTCTCGGCCGGCTGCAGGCAGCCGATGACGTTTCCGTCCTCCCCCACAGCCACGAGCAGCGTGTGAAGCAGCAGCCAGCCGATGACGTCTCCGTCCTCCCCCACAGCCACGAGCAGCGTGTGAAGCAGCAGGCAGCCGATGACGTCTCCGTCCTCCCCACAGCCACGAGCAGCGGTGAGCAGCCGGCAGCCGATGACGTCTCCGTCCTCCCCCACAGCCACGAGCAGCGTGTGAAGCAGCAGGCAGCCGATGACGTCTCCGTCCTCCCCCCACAGCCACGAGCAGCGTGTGAAGCAGCAGCTGGAGGAGGAGGCGCAGAAGGAGTCGCTGGGAGGCGGCAGCGGGTGCTCGGAGGCGACGCCTCCGCGGTCGGAGGCGCCCTCGCGGCTGGAGCGGGCCGCCTGGGCCCGGCAGAGTTTCATCGATCAGATGGACACGCCGAAGTTGAAGAGGGCGTCACGGCACATCGCCAAGCTGAACATGGGCGACACCAAGGATGACATACACGTGTGCATCATGTGCCTGCGCGCAATCATGAACAACAAGGTGAATGATTAATGTGTTCTGTCGTGATTTTGTCTCAAGTGCTTTGCTGCTGCGAGTTCTGCCTTCGAGGAGGTAATATCAAGTAGACGTTAAGGTTTTATGCAGCTATAAACCGTCGGTATTCATGTCGCTTACTTTTTTCTTGAAGTGTGTGACAGGATCATTAGCATTGTCTTTCTTGTGGTTAAATCTACGGTATTTAACCAACGATTGGACGGATTTAACTATGAGCTTACCAACAGTATAACCGTTGAGGGTCAAATATTCCGCACAAAGATAGAAGTTAGCCCTGGAAATGCGTCAAGTTTTTTGCTTAACGCTGTCCTCCGTTTCAGTACGGCTTCAACATGATCATCGAACACCTGGAGGCTATCAACAGCATTGCGCTCAGTCTCAACCACAAGAGCTTACGGTAAGCTCATGGGGCTGAGACGATTGACTGCACATTCTATCATTACATTATTCAATTATTGTGCCTTTGTTTTCAAGAAAGTGTGTATTTACATTCTTTCGTGATTTTCCTGTTTTGTATTCATACAGTAATGCAGATTCCATGCTACTTAGGAACTGGGCAGACTAGGAGGTATACGATCAGGCCATCAGCGATTGGAGTGTGGGGAAAACCAGATCATTCGCGGTGCACGATAAATAAACACACGTGCTTTGGTCCGCCGCCGCGCTGGGAGCGGTTTGCATCAGCTCTGGCTACCTCTGCCCATCCATCAGCTGACTGCTGACTGATTGATTAATAACCTGGGCGGCGGGGTGGGGTTCAGGAGTTCATTTTCTGTGATGTGATTTCTCTGATAATGACGGCGTGTTCCTGCCTTTTGATGTGGGAACCGTGCTGTCAGTGGGTCGTCGTCGCTCCTAGGCCATTGGTTATGGCTGTCTGTAGAGATGACGTTTTGTTGTGCAGTAGTCCGGTTTAATAGCTCGTCTTTTGAATGAATTAGGTTAGATTGGTCTGACAATGCCTGTCTTATTTGCTGTAGAGACGATGTTTTGCAGTCTGCAGTGCGGTTCAGAAGTAAGTCTCAAGCATGAATTAAGTTTGACTGGCCCGATGATGTTGCTTGTGATTGACGATCATCCTTCCAAATATCAGCCGCGACAGAGCCCATTGGTCCCCGTGGCGTGCCTAGCTTCTAGGTATGAGAGTGGGGGTGGCGCGGTGCTAATTACTGGGTTCTCATGCCGGAGGTCATGGGTTCAAATCTCACACTGGTTACTGCGAATCCCTTACATATGCTGCAATAGGGTGAGGGTTATGACATCATGTGACCTTAGTTATCTTAAGGTGATGGGCGGCCAAAGTCACCGCTGTGCTCCCACGCTGGGAATAGAATCAAATACGCAAACCTACTTGATAAGTATGTTTTGGAAGAGCCAGCGAGGAATAACAGGCCGGGTTTTTGGTGTCGTTTCCCGGGTTGAATTTTAGAGTGGTCTGAACGATTTCGCGTAGAGTCAACCGACCGCTGAGCCGAATAGCCTAAAAGACAGCACCAGGGCAAGTTGGCCGAGACGAGCCTGCAACGCAATAGCCGCAACGGCCGTCTGTGTTTAGACTGCTCTGACACACATGCTCATCACGGCGATTCCCATCATCTCTCAGCCTGTTGCGAACTGGGTCAGGGCTCAAGGTGCGAACATTGGGCGTCGAAGGGCCGGCTCTGTTCTGGCGTGTTTACGCAATTTTAGATGTTCTTACCGTCCAACAAGAACAATAAATTGTGTCGCCTGCAACACAGTGTTGGCCGGCGGTCAAAGCAGTGCGCCGCAGCTTTGTTTAGTTTGAGTCAAGGGCCGCACTCGCTCATTGTGAGTGCTGGATGACCATGGTAATGCACGGTGACCAGAAAAAGATCGCTCGTTTTCTGGATTTCTGGCATCCCTGCCGGACGTGCCGGTGGTGATATTTGGTGTTTTTTTATAGTTTTTTTACTCTGTGTTCCTTAGCTCCAGCACCGACGCCAACAAGCGCTTAAAAATCAAGTGTTTTGTGTTGAGATGATGTTTTGCTTTATGTTCTCGCAAATCTACGAGCTTTCACAAAATTTGTTGAAATTAAGAGGTCACACTTCATTTGGTTCAAGCTTCTGAACCAGGCAACAGGCACATTCAATCCGGAAATACTGGAAAATGTGCAGCGCGCGTAGTTTAGCTACATGACTATGCAAGATGGCCATGTTAGTGCTACCGCATATATACAGCTGCTGATAAACAAGCTCGTGCAATGTGCTATGCTACCGGTGATCCCGATGTCTGTAACAATCTAGCGGCCTCATTGGGAATGGTCGGTCTAAGAACATGACAAAACACAGCTTATACAACCTCATCAGGGTCCGGAGGGCCTCGATCTGTCCGTAGAGCACTGTCCCAGATTTTATAGGAGTCTAGTTCACGGCGTAAGATCCGCGCCTCCAACCGCCCGCTCTGATTACCACAAAAGATGGGGCGAGCCCAGCCCGGAGCATGGGGAAAGACTGGCTAAAGCATGCATACCGTGAGACAGACAGTGGCGAGTATACCTCAACGATATTTCTCGATATAATAAGAAGCCTTTCTGAAAAAAAGAAATGCCCGGAAAACCTGTCGTAAAATGTTTCTTCAATGTTCTACAAAAACCAAACCCTTGGAGAATAAAACCCCTCCACGGCTTTGCGACTCCGGCGCGCAGCATACGTCTAATGATAATAATTGTTGGGGTTTAACGACACACCAACTGCCAGAGTCATACGGCATTGCCAACTCTCACCCTGTTGGAAGGAATATTGGGGATCAGATCAACTTATTCAGAGGCTCCACCGGGACTTGAACCCGGGACCGGTGGCTTAGAAGACAAGGGTGCTATCCACTAAGCCACCTCATCCCCCCAGCCTACGTCTGAATGAGCTTTGTTCGCATACGTGATACCTGCGACAAATACGCAGTCCCTGTGTGTTTCCGGCGCAATTCGTGTCGTCTGGGGCTGCTCAGCGTTCTTCCTAGCATTGCGATATACACTAGGCCAGTAGGTGTCGCTTTCCCGGCTGTCTGCAACCTTTCCCGGCTGTCCACAATACCTCAGAGTGCCGTTTTATGCTGGGAGAGGATGGTGCAAGTAATACAGCAGGAATACAAGGCGATATACTTTTAAAATGGATACAGGGGCGTGTTAACATTAGGAAAAAATGGGCACCCACAGACCCAATCTGGCCAATTTTCATTAAAAGTATAATATTTTTCCTATTTTGGCCCATTTCTTGCCATTCTAAACGATTATGTCATTTGTTGCCCTAACTAGTTTCAAGTACACAATTGAAAGCTCTTGGTGACAGATGTACGGACAAAACATCACACACGCGTTACGGAGGGGTCCCCGATTCGGTCCGGCAGGACGAAGGCGCTGGTGCTGGAGTTGCTGGCGGCCATCTGTCTGGTGAAGGGGGGCCACCAGATCATCCTCGGCGCCTTCACCAACTTCAAAGAGGTCTGCTCCGAAGACCGGCGATTCCAGACCCTGATGAAGTACTTCGTGCACTACGAGGTCTTCCACATAGAGTTCATGGTGAGGATGGCGGCTGGTTTCTTATTTGCTTGAAGCACATCGCTGGGGGAACATTTGTGAATTAAGGATGGATATTTCATGGGAGAAAATGTTCCGAAATTTTATTTTGGATACTTTATCTTTTTTCCTCAACTGAATTCGTTGGTTTTGAACTCCTTAATATCTTACGAAATTCGAAATGACTGAAATCAATGTCCCTTACCCTCTTCCACAAAATTTTGCTTCGTAGGTGGGATATATATCTAATATATCTAGGTTGCTGGCATTCTGCTGCTTTCTATGGAGAACACTAACCCCGTTCAGCCGGGTTTATCTCCGGTGGCGTGAATGCAGCTTATATGGGACCTTGGTGAACTGTGGTTACTCGAGTGGCGTGTACGCAGCTCATTAGGGTACTGTTCTCTATGGAGCACACTCACCTTGATGAACTGCCGTTCATCAGTTGGCATGCATGCAGTTCATTAGAGTACTGTTCTCTATGGCGTCCGCTCACCTTGGTGAACTGCCGTTCCTCAGTTGACGTGTATGCAGTTCATTAGAGTACTGTTCTCTTTGGCGTCCGCTCACCTTGGTGAACTGCCGTTCCTCAGTTGACGTGTATGCAGTTCATTAGAGTACTATTCTCTATGGCGTCCGCTCACCTTGGTGAACTGCCGTTCCTCAGTTGACGTGTATGCAGTTCATTAGAGTACTGTTCTCTATGGCGTCCGCTCACCTTGGTGAACTGCCGTTTTTCAGGTGGCGTGTATGCAGTTCACTAGAGTACTGTTCTCTTTGGCGTCCGCTCACCTTGGTGAACTGCCGTTCCTCAGTTGACGTGTATGCAGTTCACTAGAGTACTGTTCTCTGTGGCGTCCGCTCACCTTGGTGAACTGCCGTTCCTCTGTTGACGTGTATGCAGTTCACTAGAGTACTGTTCTCTATGGCGTCCGCTCACCTTGGTGAACTGCCGTTTTTCAGGTGGCGTGTATGCAGTTCACTAGAGTACTGTTCTCTATGGCGTCCGCTCACCTTGGTGAACTGCCATTTCTCAGGTGGCGTGTATGCAGTTCATCAACATCGTGGTGCACTCGGTGGAGGACATGAACTTCCGCGTGCACCTGCAGTACGAGTTTTCGATGCTAGGACTGGACGAGTACCTGGAGAAGCTGCGGCACACGGAGAGCGAGGAGCTGCAGGTACGATATGTAGTCCGACACGACTATATTCTGACTAGAGCCATGGATAGGTTCTGGATCTAGTTGAGTCTTTGAGCTGCATTTTGTTAGATGGGTTAGTAGAAGCGATTTCTTCTCGTGAACCACCATTCGCATTCGTTACTGCCTTTTGTACCAGAAGCACTCACACTGCAGACTGTAATATCTAAGTCAAGCGCACCTTAAATATCCGTTTTATTTGCTTATAAGCGAGTCTGAATGACATGAATCCTAGCATTTATTATTTCATCGTTCAAAGCTGAATTCTAGCAGTTCCAAGCACTGGGAAACGTCGCGTAGATTGCACATCAGGGGTAGTTACTGGTATATCGCTCGCTGTTCAGGTACAAATATCGGCTTACCTCGACAACGTGTTTGACGTCGGAGCGCTTATGGAGGACTCCATGACCAAGGCCATCTACATCGAAAAGGTATGACGATCCCTTCCCGTGGGATTGTATGGCTACGTAATTCGGCGGTATGGCTGCGTAATAATACCGGTATATTTGATATGGATGTCGTTTATAGACTTGGGGTAGTTAACGTAGTCGCATTCCGTTCTTTTGGTGTTGGACTAATCTTTGTAGGTGATCCTCTCAGCGCTGACTGGTAAGCGATGTCGAAACAGGCCAAAGTTATAAAACTGTGGTCCTTTTGGGGAGCACGTTTTCCCTTTGGACTGGGATGAGGGAACCCCGGTCCCACTGATGTTGCGGCAGAAATCTAGCTCGTATTTGGTGTTCAATGGTCCGAGATTCTGATGCCTTCTGCAGGCGGGGAATTTGTGGTGAAGTGGTCGCACCTCGGGGTGAAGGAGCTGTTGTAGCGTGTTCTGGTCTGTCTTCTGTTCAGGTGGACGAGTAGTGACGCGGTGTTTTGTGCGGCGTGCTTAGCCGGAGGAACCGTGCGCGATCTGACGCGCCGTCTCCTCAGATGGAGTTCCCTGTATCCTTAGGTCAAGAGCTGAGACGTTGTCTGACGAAACGCACTCTCAGGTGGAGGAGCTGTAACGTCTGACGTGGCGTCTGGGGCTGTAACGTCTGATTTGACGTGTCCTCGGGTGGAATTCCGTATATCCTCTCTGTATCCTTAGATGAGTAGCTGACATGCGCTCCGACGTGTGTGGAGGAGCTACAACTTCTGACTTGGCGTGGCCTCAGGTGGAGGAGCTGGAGTCGGAGCTGGCGCAGACGCAGGAGGAGCTGCAGGAGGTGGAGATGGAGGCCATGCAGAAGGTGGCGGACCTGGAGGTGGCCTCGGCAGATATCCGGCGCGAGCGCGACGAGCTGGCCGAGAAAATGAAGCAGGTACTGAGTCTCGGGGGTGGGTGTTCAATGTTTAGTGCCGGGTGGAGGTAGAGTAGATATCGAGACAAATGACCCAGAGTAGAACTTTGCTGGAGATCCAATGTAAAATAGTGCATTATTGTGATGATGCAGTCAGGCCATCGTTTACGTTTGTAGCCGTTCCTTGAGTAATAAGGTACTTTTTGTTGTTTCTGTTGGAGTAATTCACTGCTGCCCGTGTGCTCACTACAGCTGGGTTTTGGAGTTATCTTGTGGTGTTATTGGATTCCAGTAGTTCTAGACATAGCGTGTACTAGATGACCAGTGTGGGAGTTCTAGTGTGAATGAAACAGGGATCCTGTCTGCTGGTACTGAGGTGGTGCCTGGTCCCCAGTTCGCGGATGAAGTGTCGACGTTGCGGCGGGCCTACTCTGACAAGGAGGCCGAGTCGCAGCGGCGTCAGTCCATGCTGGAGAGTAAGATCCAGCAGCTGGAGACGTTCGCGCTGTCTGCCCCGGCGGGCGGGTCGGCCTCCGGGGGCGGCGGCGGCGGCTCCGGGCCGGCCATAGCTGCCGCCGGCAGCGCCGCACCCCTCCGCCGCCGCCCCCGCCTCCTCCACCGCCCCCGCCGCCGCCGCCTGGCGGGCGGGGTCCGCCGCCGCCGACGCTGCCGCCTCTGCGGGGCGCCGCTCCGCCGCCGCCGCCCCCGCCCGGCGGACTGCAGCTGCCCGGCGACTCCTCCATGACCATCAAACGCCGCATGCAGACCAAGTACAAACTGCCCACTCTCAACTGGATCGCGCTGAAGCCGAACCAGGTGGGGATGGGGTCTAATGGTGGGGTGCTGGTGGCGAAGACGCAGCTCCCGCCGGTTTTGTATTCATGACGTCTATCCGCAATGACGTTGTCGCCAAAGAAACGGGAGGGATGCAAATGATACGCATGGGTACAAACATGAAAGAGAATATATCATGCTAATTAATCGTCCACTGCTTTGAAGATCGCCGTTGGATGAGTATTTCACCCGTCTGATAAACCCCCACACAGGAAATTTGAAGGGGGTTTCAATGCACATATGCGTTCTGGGTGCATAGGCACGTTTTGATTGATAAGGTGCCCTTCTCGTTTTATTATTTGATTTATTTTTGGTCATTCACTTTTCCCTAATCCCTGAACTGAGCTTTCGATCAGACCCGAGTTGGCTAGCTTTTGTGATTTTCAACGAGTTGCTGAACTAATGCCTGCATTCCTTCGCAGGTACGCGGCACTGTTTTCAACGAGCTCGACGACGATAGACTGATGAGCGTGATCGACTTCGGCGACTTCGAGGAGAACTTCAAGATCGGCACCAACCTGATGGCGAATGGCACGCTGGACGGCACCGACGGCTTCGGCACGCTGGGCAGCAAGCGCTTCAAGAGGCCAGAGAAAACTTCACTGCTGGAGCACAACCGGCTCAGAAACATAGGTGAGGACGCCATGTAGGGTGCCGCCTTCGGGTAATTAAGTAGCGATTGATATTGGACTGCTCTTTTTTCACTGCACGTCGAGTTCGTAGTCACAGCGTTTCGGCTGACCTCCCGTGTCCCGTCACAGTGCAGCGGTGCTGTGACGTCCCGTGTCCCGTCACAGTGCAGCGGTGCTGTGACGTCCCGTGTCCCGTCACAGTGCAGCGGTGCTGTGACGTCCCGTGTCCCGTCACAGTGCAGCGGTGCTGTGACGTCCCGTGTCCCGTCACAGTGCAGCGGTGCTGTGACGTCCCGTGTCCCGTCACAGTGCAGCGGTGCTGTGACGTCCCGTGTCCCGTCACAGTGCAGCGGTGCTGTGACGTCCCGTGTCCCGTCACAGTGCAGCGGTGCTGTGACGTCCCGTGTCCCGTCACAGTGCAGCGGTGCTGTGACGTCCCGTGTCCCGTCACAGTGCAGCGGTGCTGTGACGTCCCGTGTCCCGTCACAGTGCAGCGGTGCTGTGACGTCCCGTGTCCCGTCACAGTGCAGCGGTGCTGTGACGTCCCGTGTCCCGTCACAGTGCAGCGGTGCTGTGACGTCCCGTGTCCCGTCACAGTGCAGCGGTGCTGTGACGTCCCGTGTCCCGTCACAGTGCAGCGGTGCTGTGACGTCCCGTGTCCCGTCACAGTGCAGCGGTGCTGTGACGTCCCGTGTCCCGTCACAGTGCAGCGGTGCTGTGACGTCCCGTGTCCCGTCACAGTGCAGCGGTGCTGTGACGTCCCGTGTCCCGTCACAGTGCGGCGGTGCTGTGACGTCCCGTGTCCCGTCACAGTGCAGCGGTGCTGTGACGTCCCGTGTCCCGTCACAGTGCAGCGGTGCTGTGACGTCCCGTGTCCCGTCACAGTGCAGCGGTGCTGTGACGTCCCGTGTCCCGTCACAGTGCAGCGGTGCTGTGACGTCCCGTGTCCCGTCACAGTGCAGCGGTGCTGTGACGTCCCGTGTCCCGTCACAGTGCGGCGGTGCTGTGACGTCCCGTATCCCGTCACAGTGCAGCGGTGTGTGACGTCCCGTGTCCCGTCACAGTGCAGCGGTGCTGTGACGTCCCGTGTCCCGTCACAGTGCAGCGGTGCTGTGACGTCCCGTGTCCCGTCACAGTGCAGCGGTGCTGTGACGTCCCGTGTCCCGTCACAGTGCGGCGGTGCTGTGACGTCCCGTATCCCGTCACAGTGCAGCGGTGTGTGACGTCCCGTGTCCCGTCACAGTGCAGCGGTGCTGTGACGTCCCGTGTCCCGTCACAGTGCAGCGGTGCTGTGACGTCCCGTGTCCCGTCACAGTGCAGCGGTGTGTGACGTCCCGTGTCCCGTCACAGTGCAGCGGTGCTGTGACGTCCCGTGTCCCGTCACAGTGCGGCGGTGCTGTGACGTCCCGTATCCCGTCACAGTGCAGCGGTGTGTGACGTCCCGTGTCCCGTCACAGTGCAGCGGTGCTGTGACGTCCCGTGTCCCGTCACAGTGCAGCGGTGCTGTGACGTCCCGTGTCCCGTCACAGTGCAGCGGTGTGTGACGTCCCGTGTCCCGTCACAGTGCAGCGGTGCTGTGACGTCCCGTGTCCCGTCACAGTGCAGCAGTGCTGTGACGTTCCGTGTCCCGTCACAGTGCAGCGGTGTGTGACGTCCCGTGTCCCGTCACAGTGCGGCGGTGCAGTGACGACCCCGATCCCCGACAGCGATCTCCCGTCGGAAGCTGGAGCGCCCGGTGGACGAGGTGATCCGGGCGGTCAACATGTTGGACCTGAAGTCGCTTCCTCTGGAGATGGTGGAGTTGCTGCAGCGGATGGTGCCCACCGAGCAGGAGGTAGGGCTGCGGCGGCTGAGCGCCGAGCTCTGGCAACAACGTGGGGTGCACACTACACACTGAGCGGGAAATGGTGAAACGGAACGGGTGGACAATAGTGTGCGGCTCTGGGATCGGAATTCATAGTTCCGAGAAACGCGTTTGTGACTGAACATGGTGGACTGGTCTTCATGATCTTAATTGTTTTTATTTTAGAACGGGTAAAGAGTAAAATATTTTAGGTATGTACAACTCGAGAAAATGTGGTGCGTGAGTTACGTTACGATAAGATCACCCCCGGTCCCAGCTGATATGCAAAACATCCTGTTCTGTGCTCGCAGACGAAGCTGTACCGTCAGTACGAGGCTGACAGGAAGGACCTGGCAGCGCTGACTGACGAGGACCAGTACTTGGTGCAGCTCTCCCGTGTGGAGCGGCTGGCCAACAAGCTCTCCGTCATGGCCTACATGGGCAACTTCTTCGATAACATCCACCTGGTTCAGCCGGTGAGCGGTGTGAAGGAGGCGATGACGAGAACGAAAATGGGCCGTCATACCTGTTTCGGGAACCGCTTTTGTCTGAATGCCAAGCTCACTAAACTTGGAGATTTTAATACCAATCGCTTTATTTCCTTTCATAAGCTCAGGAAACGATTTCATGAATGTAAGACATTTGTAGGGGGTTAATTCGGTCGGTTAAACGCGATGTGTTATTCCCTACTTACTGTCAATAAGCTGCATGATTGTGCACCATGGTTCACTCTTGCCTCCGGTCCCCACAGCAAGTGCACGCGGTAATCTCGGCCGCGAACTCGATCGTAGCGTCTAAGCGGCTGCGTCGCGTGCTGGAGGTGATTCTCGCCTTCGGCAACTACATGAACAGTGCCAAGCGCGGGCCGGCCTACGGCTTCAAGCTGCAGTCGCTGGATAACCTCACCGACACGAAGACCTCCGACAAGAAGCGGTGTTTGCTGCACTACATCGCGCAGACCATGCACGAGAGGGTGCCTGAGGCGGTGGGCGTGGAGACGGAGCTGCGGTTTGTGGAGAAGGCCGCTCAGGGTAAGCGGGCGAGGAGATGGGTGGGGTGCCGGGCTATATTGAAGGTAACGTTTGTTTGTTTGTTTTGTAGACGTTTGTGTGACGACTTTTGTTTGTAAAGCAACAATCGAGGGTGGGCGGGAAGACCTCGTGAACGGCTTGATGCGTCACGTTTTGAGTGGTTTGGAATATAACTAGTGCAGTAGCAGTGCAAGTAAAGTGGTAATTTCGGTAATTTCCGTGGACATTGGATTCATACCTCAGGAAACGTCAGGTGAATCGGTAGCTTATTTTGGCGGGGAATTGAATGCAGTCATTTCGTTTTGCCCTTAATGCCGAGTAAACGATGTTTATCCAGGATATCCAGGACATGCAGCTGTCTCTGGTGCATGCTTTCCCCTCATCATGACGAACTTCAATGCTTTTTGGTTATTTGGACTCACGGGCGTGCCAACCACCCGATGAAACAGCTGCATGTAACACTTCTTAATCAGTTACTTACTAAGCGAGACTCCGTCTGCCGGCAGTCTCGCTGGAGAACGTGTTAACGGACGTCTCGGAGCTGGAGAAGGGCATGGAGGCGGCGCGGCGTGAGATGTACGTGAGACAGAACGTCAAGGACGACTCCATGAAGGTGCCCCTGCGCGACTTCCTCGTCAACTCGGAGGACAAACTCAGGTGATTGGGAAGTCGGCGGCAGAGTCGATGCGACTTGTCAGGACTGGAGCACCGTACCGACCGTAGCACCGGAGTGAAATGGTGCTACTCATTCAGCTAGCAAATACTCTCGACAATTTTAGGATAAGCACCGAGTCTGCAGCTCATTTGTCATCTGTTCTACAGTTTTCAGTGTGATTACCTCTGTCGGCGCCCCCCAATTCGAGACTTTTCAACGTCTGTGAAGTTGGGGACTGCAGAGTTGTAACTCGCCGTAAAAGAATCAGCCACCATCAGGCAAAGGGCGATCCAAATGGGGAACAAGAAGACAGAAGTATGAAGAGAACAACTAGCGACCAGAAGTGTGATCCAACCTGAAAATAACGCGATCGTCGGTCGTCCTGCGACATCCGCTTTTGGGTTTGGTTCACCCTGGGCAGCATTTGCGGCCAATTACCAAATTTTAGCCATTGCCTTCAAGATCAGTGTAACATTTTGGTTTGTCGGCAATCTGCACGGTGTGCACGGTTCATACTCTGGCATATAATTTATGTTTATGTATTTTATAACTTGTAAATACCGCTTATGGCATTAGGGCATAGCCGCCGTCTGTCTTCTGCTGTGCGGATGCCTGACAGCAGAAACGCCTCCTCCCCAGACGACTCCGGGCGGAGAGCAAGTCGGCTCAAGAGGCGTACTCGCGGGCTGTGGAGTACTTCGGCGAGAGCAGCCGCACCATCGCCGCCAACACCTTCTTCGCCATCTTCGCGCGCTTCCTGAAATCGCTCAAGGTAAACTACAAAAATGGCGCGAGAACGTTCTGACATGTAATGAAGCTGCATGCCTACACGGGCTGTTCAGTGTATAATTTCTTGCCTTAAGTATAAAAATGTCCTGGAAGCGCGCTTTACCGAAATACTTCCTGCTTCCTTTATAAGTAAAACTGGGGAAGCGGTTTGATTTCTCTTCATTGCCTTGGAATAGTCCACCGCTGCATACTGCGGTCCAATTGTGTCGGCTTAACCGTGTTAGTATAAGGCTGCACAGCGTCTCGGCGGACTGTACTTACGGCCTGATCTTGAGTCGGGTTGTGTCGGGAGTCATGCTCCGCTTTCTTTTGGCGTCGTTTTAGCCTTTAAATCGTGTTCCGGTCGAAGAAACACCACAATAAGAGACGTGTAACTAAATTTGTGGGAAGCAACGTTTCATTGTCCCCGCCTGGTCCCCTGACTGAAGTCACCGCTGTGTTTTCAGGCGGTGGCCCCGCCTCATCCCCTGACTTATGACTGAAGTCGCCCCTGTGTTTTCAGGCGTTGGCCCCGCCTCATCCCCTGACTTATGACTGAAGTCGCCGCTGTGTTCTCAGGCGGTGGCCCCGCCTCATCCTCTGACTTGTGACTGAAGTCGCCGCTGTGTTCTCAGGCGGTGACCCCGCAGGTTCCTCCAACTGACGCCGGCGCTGTGTTTTCAGGCGGCGGCCCCGCCTAATCCCTGACTTGACTGAAGTCACCGCTGTGTTCTCAGGCGGCGGCCTCCGCCCGTTCCTCCCACTGACGCCGGGCTGGGTTTTCAGGCGGTGGAAGCCGAGAACGAGCAGCGGCGAAAGATGGAGCGGCTGGCAGCCGAGGCCGCCTCCCAGCGGGAGAACAACAACCAGGCCGTCACCAAACGCAACAAAATCAACGCCAAAAAACAGCAGGTACGACACGGCTCGTTCGGGACCCTGCCTTGTGATGCGTCCACACGTCTTATTGATGTCCCTTTGGAGTGTATAAATCATCCAATGTGAAGAAAACGCCTGTAGGAATAATTAAATGCCTTATTCCAGAACTGTATTATGCTATCTCTTGCTTTGGGAAGGTAGGAAGCTAGGCTTGGATTGACCACCGTTCTATCAGACCTGTGTGTGAAACCGCGTGCTTGACGTTCCACCGTTTCGGCAGGCGGAGGTGATCCAGGAGCTGAAGACCAAGTCGCGCTCAGGGGTGCAGGAGAAGAAGCTGCTGGGACAGGAGGAGGTGTACCACGGCGCTCTGGAGGACATTCTGCTGGGACTGAAGAACGAGCCCTACCGGCGAGCCGACGCCGTCCGTCGCAGCCAGCGGAAACGCACCGAAACCGCGCGCCTGTCCCGCGCCATGGACGAGATGGATGTGTGACGTCAGCCGTCCTCTCACTGAAACCGCGCGCCTGTCCCGCGCCATGGATGAGATGGACGTGTGACGTCAGCCGTCCTCTCACTGAAACCGCGCGCCATGGACGAGATGGACGTGTGACGTCAGCCGTCCTCTCACTGAAACCGCGCGCCATGGACGAGATGGACGTGTGACGTCAGCCGTCCTCTCACTGAAACCGCGCGCCATGGACGAGATGGACGAATGACGTCAGCCGTCCTTTCACTGAAACCGCGCGCCTGTCCCGCGCCATGGACGAGATGGACGTGACGTGAGCGTTCGCTGCACTGAAACCGCCGACAGTCTCACTCAAGGGACGAGATGGAGAGGTGACATCAGCCGTCCTTCCACTGAAACCGCGCGCCTGTCCCGCGTCAAGAACGGAATGGACGCGTGACGTCAGCCGTCCTCACTGAAACGGCGCGCTTGACCCGCGCCAAGGACGAGATTAGCGCGTGAATACACCGTCACTCGTTTTCCGGGACCATGTTGTGGATGGTGGGGACGTGTACCGCCAGCAGCCGCAGTGCGGACGGCGGGTTCCGGCGTGCTTCGGGGAGCGGCACGTCTCGGACATTCCAGCGTGACCGAGGGGGTGTTGTCACGCTGGTGCGAGGGGAGTCAGTACAAGCATTAATACATCGGAAGTGCTGTGCTGGAAGTCGCCTCCCCCGAGTGCTTCTGTGGCGGGCGGCGGCAGTACTGGCGCTGGCGCCCGAGCCCTTCTGCGACGCTGCGCGGTGGCGTGGAAGAGCCCATTTTTACCTATCTGTGATATCCGTGCGGTGGCTCGCCGAAAAATGCGGCCCAGTCTATGAACGACTGGAAGAAGCGAGCTCTCTCGCATTTTCGAACGCCTTCCATTCAACAGATCTGCTGGCATTATTGGCTGCACTACGGGCAGCATTGCCCGCCGCCGCCTCAGTCGTGTAAGAATGTTTATTTTTAGTCACGTGCGTGCGACGGCTGCCTTGCATCTGGAGACACTTCTGCGCATGCGCGGTGAAGATCTGATTATTTTATCCTCTGTTGGAGCATACAAGCGAGGCTCTTGTATGGTTGTACTGTGAGAGTCCGTGGTTTGTATTGCCAGTGTTGAATAGCGCGCCTTACTTTGTAAGCATTGTGACACGTATTTCTAGTGGACGTGTTGATGCTGGGAGCTTGGAGATAAGGCAGAGCTGTGACTGTACCGCTACATGTGCTTCTCATTGGACCGGAATCTGTTTATGCCGAGTCAGTGCGGCCTTCCACGCGCCCGCGGGACCGGGTTTACCATGGCCCCGGGCTATGCTGCGTGCCTTGCCGTCGTCATGTTTGACCACAGCCTTCCGATATCCGTACCACACAGTGCGCTGCTCGTCCGGCACAGCATCGCTCAACATTCTTATTTTTGTATTGATATGCAAATACAGTCTCGGGCGCCGCCTCTCCCAGCGCGTTTCGCTAGTATCGCGGGGACACACCGCGTGCCGAGTTACGACTGACTGCGTGGGGCTGGGTTCGCAGAAAGCCTAATGTCACATCACTGGGTATACGCAATTCTCGCCTCCATATTAAACGATATATCAAGGCGCTTGATACTCTCGTGATTTGCCCAGGCTTCGCTAACATATTCGTAGATTTAAATAATTATTCGACCAGAGATTTCAATTTGTTCACCGGATTTGGTGCCGAGGCTTACCACGGAAGCCGAGGTAGCCGACAGAAATGACATTCCAGAGCCTGGATTCAATTCTCTCTGTGACACCAACACTCCAAAGACCATTGCGACTCCAATATTACAAGCCGGGCACATGCATGAGAGTCGCCACGTGGAGGGGCACTTTTCCTCTGATTTCTCTTTCTATCGCAGCCGATTTTCGAGGTGCGTTTAAGTTTTAATGAGAGCATGAGCACGAAGCCCAAATTCAAAAGTTGGTTATCTATAGAGAGTAGTTTTCCTTTAGCGATGATTAGCCTCGCTGACCCCGGTCCCCTCACTTCTTTGCCCGTGACAACGCGACGGTAGTATTTGCAACTACTAGCCCCGATGCCAAACGTGCGGCTCCGTGCAATAGAGTTCACCACACTAGGCTCGGCAGGTTTCGGCTCGTCGCCAGCGAACCACCGTTCACTTCATCGCGATCTAACCCAGACCATGAGCTTTGCTGGAAGCTTTCGACTGCGTACCTAAAAATACTTGACAGTCTCGTATTTGGAAAAATATTTGCGGAAAATGTTTTCCGCCGCTTTGACATAACAGTGACGCGTTTGCAAATCGTTTCCAAAATATGACGTTGCTAAGTGATCAAGAGTATGCAAACGGAAGCTAAGGGTAAAGCACGTGGCTTAAATCACGACGTAACCAACAGCTCGCCAGCAGTGAGCCGACCCCTGCTGAGTGTAGAACGTACAGACTCAATCGCAGACTATCTACCATGAACACATACCAAATAACACTAAGAAAATATGAAATATCGGCCTAGGATCGACACCAGGCACCTTGCCACCGTTTGTATCAAGCGTCACCGGGCGGCGCAACTCGCTGGGGCAGAGGCGCCCGAGGCCGCGCGTCGTCACGAACCGTCGTCGGCAGCGTCGCAACGACGCCGCTTCTCCAGCGAACGGGCCACAGCCTGCGACAGTGACGTCACTAAGGTCAAACCAGCCGAGCCAATCCGCCGCGACGGCGAGTGGGGGCCGAGATACGTGGGCAGAAGAGACTGCCAGCGTCACGCCGTGGAGCCAATACAGCTGTTACTGCTGACATGGTTATACAATACTGGTATAACCATGTACTATTCAAGTTAGCAATGCACTGCCAAAATGCACTGTCCAACTTCGAAAGGGTGCTGCTGTCCAGCACCGCTCCTCTACGAAAAGGAATCTTACGCAGCAATGGTAAGCAATTGACGCCAAGCTCACGCGTACCAGCATATGACTTATTGCCATGAGGTGTCTTAGAGCGATGAGTAACTACAACAAGATGGATATGCAGCCCTCCGGTCACGTGCCGATGTGGACTCCTGAAAGCGATCATGGTATTAATGAGGAGTGGGGAACAGGGGGCCAGGTGCAGACAAGCAGAGAGTGGGTAAACATAGGCGAGACCGGGAAGGGCATACAGCAGACGTGTAGTGCAGCTAACAAGGGACGGGAAGACTAAGAGCCTGGCGTCGGCCCCAGCCAACAGAGTATGGGACATAATTTTACCCTTCAAAAATATTTTAAAAAGGCCACTCTCAGCCACATCGGGGCCCCCTATCGCCTAGAAATAAACTAGTCCCTAGGAAAGAGAGGAGGGAGTCTAGACTACACTACTTTAGACACAATAGGAGGGGAGAAATGGTAATACAGACAGTGAAAACACAAGACGGTCGGCCGTGCAAAGGCGAAGCCACGCTTGTCCCAAAGTTTTGTATGGAACACACGCAGCTCCACCTCTGCACGGCACAGAGGCACGAAAAACTGGCACAGAAGCAGAATAATACACATCACATGAGACAGACAACGATTCGCGCCCTCCAATATAACACGCACCAGTCAGCGACCCACACGTTTCAGAAAATTCAGGTACGGATGGGGGGGGAACTCAGCTAGCACAATTTAAGGACAGATCAGACTTAATAGCAGACTACCAAGAGATATAGTTAGAGAAAAAAAAACCAGGAGCAAATTCCATTGGGTTACCAGAAACCCCGCGGGATAAACAGAACGTGGGTTCAACAGTTAACAGCAAACCAAATCTCAGTACTGGTCGAGGTAAATCTTCTTAACAACCCTTTTGAACACGCTTTTGCTTCTGGGAACATCTCCAATATCGCTAATTCTTGCAGCAATTTCAACGTTCCAGGTTTTTGGGACCGACAGGAATAAAGAAAATGTTCTGTACAGGACAGAGGTAAAGGGGACTTCGAAATGTTGGGGACGTCGTGCAATCCGGACTCTGGGAGGGGTGGCGAGAGTAAACTTTGAGGCCAGAGGGGATGGCAATGTGTGGTTGAGAAAATCATGGAGAATTTTGACCTGGACAAACTTTACCAAATCTGGCAGCTTGAGGATGCCATGTTTCTTAAAGATGGGGCTAGATGGAGCCAAACGGTCAGAGAAGTCAATTATTCTAACAATTTTTTTCTGAAGGACTTGAAGTCTCCTAAGTTTGGAGGGGTAGGAGGCTCCCCACACCTGAAGGCCATATGAGAGATGGGAAAGCACTAGGGAGTTGTATAGGAGGAGGAGATGATGGGACTTGAGATATTTGCTAATCCTACCAATCAGGCCAATATTGCGGGAAACTGTGGACTCGACGCTCCTGATCTGAGGGTCCCATTTGAATTTTTCGTCAACTAAGATCCCAAGGTATTTTGTGGTGGGCTGTCTAGACACGATTTGACCATGGATAGAGATATTCATATCAGAATGTTCAGAAGTGTTGGAGAAAATTTGATAGGTCGATTTTTTAGCGTTGATTGTGAGTCGATTACTGTTTAACCATGTGGTAATTTTGGGGAGATTGATTTGAATAATTTCCTGTAGGTCTGATGAATTTTTGGCAGAGAAAACGAGTACTGTGTCGTCGGCGAATTGGAGAAATTTACATGCAGGGGAACTAATATTGATGTCATTTATGTAGAAGAGGAAAAGTAATGGACCAAGCAGAGAACCCTGCGGAACGCCAAAGGGCATATGCAGTGGGAGTTGGGAAATAACAGAGTTATATTTAACAACTTGTGATCGATTTTTAAGATATGATTTGAAGAAATTTAGAGAAGAATTATTTACACCATATGCTTGCAATTTTTTTAGAAGAATTTCATGGTTAACAGTGTCGAACGCTTTGGAGAAGTCGAGATAGATGGCAGCACTAGTTTCCTTATGACTTAAAGCAGAAGTGATAATTTCATGAAGAAGGGCTATGGGCATGTAGGTGCTATGGTGTTTACGGAAACCGAACTGTTGATCATGAAGAATATTTTGGGATTTAACAAATTCAGACAACTGGGCAAAAACAATTTTTTCAAGAATTTTGGAGAGTAGACTGAGTAAGCTTATGGGTCGGTAATTGGTAAAGCATTGTGGATCGCCAGACTTGAAAATGGGTACAACCACAGACTTTTTGAAGACTGCGGGAAATACTCCGTCCCTGAGACAAAGATTAAAAGCATGATTCAAGAAAGGGGCTATGGTTGATGAGATCAATTTCAAGATTTTCGGGGTGAGACAGTCTGATGTGGCTGATGAGGTATCCATGTTATTGATGATGGATAGGATGGATGGGATATTTGTGCCATTAAGTTGAAACGGTTCGTTAGGAGTAGGAATGTTGGCCAGGTAAGACATTGGGTCTGTTTCAGGTTGGTGGAGCTTCCCTCCAAGGTTGAGGCTATGGAACTAAAAAATTCGTTAAATTTGTCTGCAATTTGCATTGGTGAATTAATGGAGGAGTTTTCATGAGCAAAGCGGAGAGGGAGAGGTGGTTTTGATCTGTTTTTGTGTACAAGGGAGTTCAGAACTTTCCATAATTTTGCAGGGTTTGACCTACACTCAATTAGTTTACGCTCATAGTATAGCTTTTTGGATGCACGAATAAGGTTGGAGAGACGGTTTCTGTAGTTAATATAGGTTGTTCTGCTTATGTTGGAGGGATCACGGATCGACTTTTTATAAAGTTCGTTCTTTTTATTTATGCTCCTGAGTAATCCAAAAGAAATCCATGGTTGAACTGGGATATTTCGTCTGTCTGATTTCTTTTTGCTTAGCGCAGTTATTTCTGCATTAATTGTATTCACGATAAAACTAGCTGCTTGTTCAGGATCCTGCATGTTAAAGATACACCTAAGTTTATGAGACAACACTAAATTGAGAGCATGGGGATGAGGTGGCTTAGTGGATAGCACCCTTGTCTTCTAAGCCACCGGTACCGGGTTCAAGTCCCGGCGGAGCCTCTGCATAAGTCGATCTGATCCCCAAAAATCCCTTCCAACAGGGTGAGAGTTGGCGACGCCGTATGACCCTGGCAGTTGGTGCGTCGTTAAACCCCAAAAATTATTATAAATTGAGAGCATCAATTTTTCTAAAGTCAAAACAGAGATCATGGGAGGGGGTGTATTGTTTCTTCATGTGATTGGAAACGTTGATATAGGCAGAGATCGGGAAATGGTCACTAATGTCCGAGATTAATACTCTGGGGTTTATTAAGATACCCGGGTCATTAAAGAAAAAATTATCAATCAGGGTACTAGATCCAGAGGTGACTCGGGTGGGCAGTGAGATGGAAGGGAAGAGACCAAGGGCGGCTAGCGTGTTGAGGAACAAGGCAACCTGGTCATCACTATTGTGTTTTAAAAGGTCTACGTTGAAGTCCCCTCCCAGTATACAAGGTTTAGATTCAGAGTTTATAAGAGAAATTACAGGCTCAAAAAAGTCCAGGAACTCAGCGAGGGGGTATGAAGGAGAACGATAGCAGCAGCTAATGATGAAATTTTTATTGTTTGGTATTTTGAGCTCAAGGCAAACAGACTGGAATTCAAGTTTGTCAGTGCAAAGTTCATTTCTCTTAACATAGGATACTGAATTGTGGATGTAAATAGCGGAGCCCTTCCCTCTAGTATTGCCTGGTGATGCGACTTCAAGTTTGTAATTAGTGAGGTTGAATGATGACACAAGGGCTGGGTCAAGCCAAGTTTCACTTAAAAGGATAAGTTGGGGTTTGACATGTAGTTGATGTATAAACAATTCTAGTTGATCAAAATTTTTTGGGAGGGACCGAATGTTAACATGTAGTATTGATAATTTTTTAGCTGAGTTATTTGATGATGAGGGGGAATCATGGGAATCGTTGGGTTGTATGAACTCACAGTTATCAAGAATGACCTGGAATTGATCAGCTGAAGAGTCCGTGTCACCACTGAGGCATGCACAGGAGGGACGGAATCTAGAACCTATCTCTAGGTTGTGAGGTTAATCACAGAGGAAAAAAATTAAAGAAAAAGATCAATGGGTAAGAGAAACAAGGAGCCTAAGGGAAGAACAAAAGATTTAGGACTGAAAAAGAGTATTGAGTAACAAAAAACAATATTGAGGGAACCTAACCAATGAAAAAAACAGCAACAACAAAAACACGTGACTTAGAAGGCAAAAAAACTAAGATTCCCCCAAGTTGCTGGGCTCAGAGTTTAAATGTCTCTGGGAGGGTTCGGCCCCGGGAGTCAGCCAGCCAAGTTAAGTACCTAGCAGCTAGCTGCTGCTGTATTTGTGGGTGGGTGGGTGGACCGGGCGACCGCTCCTACTCCTCCCTCGTCCAGAGGAGTCAGCCGCAGGAGACCCACCGACCTCCAGGCGTGTGCTGGAGCGGAATGTTCCAGGTGAGCTGACACCAGACCCATGAGCCCGGTCAGCAGGGAGACTCACCACTTCATCACCCGGATGCACCCCGGACCCAGCCCCTCCAACTCAGGCGGCAGGACAGAGGAGGGAGGGGCCGCGTCAGAACCCGGGACAGGCCGGTCCAGCTGCCCCGGGATCCCAGCAGCGGCCCCAGGATCCAAGGGACCGATGGGAGGCGGGACCTCCCCAGGCTCCCCATGGTGCGGGGAGCTGTCTCTCCCGGCCAGCAAGGCCACTCCGTCCACATCACCACAAGCAGCTGTGGACGGCACCGCACTAACCCTTCAGCCCAGCAGAGCCAGCAAGAGGAGCACCACCACAGGAGGAGGGACTAGTCACCCCAGATGCCAGGGGGCCAGCCGTGGGGACCCGAAGCCCAGGGGAGGCCGCCACAGGTCCAGGACCACCGGATTGAGCCCCAGAGATCAGACACACAGATGAGTTGTTCGCCGAGCCCACAGGAGGTGCGGTGCTCAGGGGTGGACAGACAGGGACTGAGGCCACAGGCAGGTCAGAGGATGCGACTGGGTCCCTCCGAGATGAACCAGCCTGGGGGACAGGGGGGGCCCACAGTGGGACGAGCATGGGTAGACACTCTAGGCCTCTCTGCATTACAGAGAGTTAAGATGTCATCCCTGGTGGCACCAACTCCCACCTCCAGAGCACGAGGGGCCCCCTTTGGCCTAATGAAAATCCTACCTCGGTCAGTGTAGTGGGATTGAAGCGGGGATCGGTCTTTAGGGTGGTGCATCTCCTTCAGGATCCTGACTACGGCCAGCCTCTCCGCCGTCAGGCTCTCATGGACACCAAGACCATTTTTTAGAGGCCTGGTACGCTTCCTATAGACAGCCTCCCTTTCATCAAGATTAATGAACCTAATGAGAATGGTGCCTCGGTTACGGAGTCGATGGCAGGCAGATATGGCGAGAGGGTGGATGACAATGCCAAGAAAGTCCTTGATGAGACTTAGGGCCCCCATTTTAGTGTCCTCACCAGGTTGGTACGGATGGATGACACTGCCTGACAGGAGCAGAGTGGAGAGCCGACTATATTGGGACTGCATCTCCACTTCTGCCCTTAGATTGGCTTGGCTTTTTGAGAGAGAGGAGCATCATGAGCTCACTGAGTCCATATTTGCCTTCAGTTCCGAGCACTTCGTGTCCGTTGACGCCACAGACGACTCAACAACTTCCCTACGCTCAATGTTCTCAGAGATAATGAATTGTACCTCTTGTAGCTCGGTTTTCAGGGTAGTAATATAGCCCCTCAACTCCTCCACGTCCTTCCTGAGCTGTGAGTTTTCCTCAGTTAGGCGTTCAAATCGTGAGTCGATGTACTTAGAGTTTGCAGGGGCCATAGTAAAGCTGGGTATAACACAAATTTAAATCCAGGTAATTCCACTCAGAAAATTTGGCCAGCTACTGGGGCCCAACAGAAAGTGATGGATTTCAGCAAATTGAAATGGCTAGTCACCCGAGGAACAACTGAGGAAGAGCCCAGCAACAAGGTGGGGGATCTAGGGACCTAAACTTCCATACGGGGACTTACACTGGGCAACAAAGCACACAACCTATCCAAAGAGACAGCGAAAATAGCTAGAAGTATACACACCTCAAACTCACAACATTGCAGATGTGGAAAGTACCTTGACACCAGGACCGCCTTCCCACGTCACAAGCACACTTGCGGGCACAGAGATTACGCTGGCTGCCGGGAGGTCAGTTACCCACAAAATGGCTAGCAGTTAACACGAACAACCCGTACCTGCTGTACTTGCTCTCGCACGAGCTGCAGCTTGCCGAACGTTTCGTCGATCAGACTGGGAGCTGGCGGTGGTGGAACATCAGACCCTGCATCAGGCCTGCGGGAAGAGGTAACAAGACAGCGTTATTGTCGGATGGGGCAAATGAGTGGAAGGAAATCAGTCTTCTTCACCAGAATCCAAAGGTATGGTTAGCCAACTGAAAGGGGATCACTGGCTCCACATAAAAGAAGGAAACAGTTCTGGTACCACGACCCATAGGCGGATCCAGGGGAGGGGCAGGTGGGGACACCTGCTCTCGCCCTCGATCGACCCCCGACGCCCTCTAAAATGGTCAGCCCCCCCGAAAAGTCACTTCCCCAGAATGCGCAAGTATTGACGCCTCTTTGGTAGGATATGGCACACACATGATGGGATGTGCTGCCCAAAAGTGGCACCCCATCATCCAGATGGCGCCCTTTCCCCGACCATGCACACACCCGGACCACGCCCCCCCCTATCGGCAACCTGGGATCCACCCATGTCAGGGCCCTCAACACACTCACTTCTTTCGTTTGAACACGATGCGTTTGCAAGACCGTTTGTGCCGTGCCACTTCCTCTGCTGGTGGCGCCACCTCTTCGCTATGGTGGCTCCGCCCGGCGGTTATCTCGGGGGTCGACGGGCGGACAGGTCCAATCAGCGGGCCGGACGGAGTCTCCGGTGTGACGTCAGCGCAGGACGGGCCGGCGATTGGTTCGTCTGGGACAGCAGTAGCAGCTACCGCGGTCCTCCGTTTGCCCCGAGCCTGACACCTGACGGCCGAGAACGATGGCTAATGGAGGAACTCAATGGCTTGGGCTTAGGGGGCGCAACAACCTGGTAAGGCCATCTCAATGGCTTGAGTCGGCGATTGATTGACTTAATGGTTTCATTTGACGTCCAATATTCCACAATCATACCAGGATGGCTTTGAAACTATACTCAAATTTTGAGGTGTCGCAGGAATAATTACCAACAGAGTTTATTACGTAGAGTTTATTCCATCTGCACTTCAATCCCTACTTTTATTTCCCCACAAAACTTCACCCCAGCGGCTACCAAGCGCTGAACAGACATACAAAACATGTTTTTAAACATTTTTTACATCCCCGACCCAGGTACATTTTGCGTATTCGAACCACGCCCACACTCAGCAATATGCATGTACACGGCAGATGTTTCCATTTAGCGGCGCCCTTGTGGGACAGTCGGAGCCGGCGCGCTCCTTTTCACAAGCCCCGCCGTATAATAGGCTACCCTGAGCAGGACAGGGGTCTGCTCCAGTGACGTGATCGAGCCAGGGCTCCAAATCACCAGAGCGTTGGTCGGTCTACGTAGCTCCCATACCATGTGAGCACTGCCCAGTCTGCTGTTATCTCCTGGGTAGGAGGCGGTGGAGGAACAGGCTGCCGGAGATTAGCTTTGATCCAGGGGCCTCCAACACTTAACCGCAGCACTATATCCAGCTTCGCCATGGCAGTGGTTCCATCATACACCTCAGCGCTCAACCCCAAGTCCAAAAAGACATCCCCAGTTGCATTTCACCTGTTATTCTGTAAAACACTCATCCATTCATTTCGTATGCCAACATTAGTACATAAGGAAACAGTCATATTAAGTGCCGACTTTTGAAACAAACAAAAGAAAATAAAGAATGTGGAGACAGTAACTCTTTGTCTTCCCCTAAGGCACTCGTTACATCACACCTGCAGTCTGACCTGTTGAGGCCGTTGCGGTAGTGGTTCCTCCGCCAGCGCAGCTTGTCCACGGTCTCCTCCAAAGTCTCCAGCTCCGGGGCGTAGCAGGCCTGCAGGTGCGTGCCGAAGAAACTCCGCTCGTCCAGCTGCGACTTGGCAAACCTGACATCAGTCACCGAGTGCTCAGAAAACATCCGGGTCTGATCGGACGATACAGACTTTCAATTTAAGAAGTCATAGTTTACGCCATGATTAATGACAGCCATGAGTGTTCGTGTCGAATCGAAAGCCACATAATGCAGAGCAAGGTCACAAGCAGGGCATAAAACCTTACTTAAAATAGTATCTACAGCCGGTAAATAGATTTAACCGCACATGCCGTAGCCACACGCTTCTCAACACCACCACCAGCCGACTACACGAGCTCACTTGGCAGCTGCGATGCGCTGGTACTGCACGTGGTAGACGCGTGTGAACCTCTCCGTCTCGTACCCCTCGACGGCGCCGAACTGTGCCAGCGGTCCGAACCGCTGGCAGAGGGCCGCCAGCTCATCCGCCACGTCCAGCGAGGTCACGTTCTTCAGAAGCAGGTGCCGGGACTCGTCGGCTACCGTGTATACCTGCCGCGGCGCCCGGGGAGGGGTGACGGTGTAGTGCCGGGGCGGGGTGACGGTGTAGTGGCCCGGGAGGGTGCGTGGGCCGGGGGGGGTGACGGTGTAGTGGCCCGGGAGGGGTGCGAGTGGGTGTAGTGGACGGGGTGGGGTGACGGTGTAGTGGCCGGGGCGGGGTGACGGTGTAGTGGCCGGGGCGGGGTGACGGTGTAGTGGCCGGTGGGGGGTGACGGTGTAGTGGCCGGGGCGGGGTGACGGTGTAGTGGCCGGGGAGGGGTGACGGTGTAGTGGCCGGGGCGGGGTGACGGTGTAGTGGCCGGGGCGGGGTGACGGTGTAGTGGCCGGGGAGGGGTGACGGTGTAGTGGCCGGGGCGGGGTGACGGTGTAGTGGCGGGGCGGGGTGACGGTGTAGTGGCCGGGGCGGGGTGACGGTGTAGTGGCCGGGGAGGGGGTGACGGTGTAGTGCCGGGGAGAGGTGACGGTGTAGTGGCTGGGGCGGGGTGACGATGTAGTGCCGGGGCGGGGTGACGGTGTAGTGGCCGGGGCGGGGTGACGGTGTAGTGGCCGGGGAGGGGTGACGGTGTAGTGGCCGGGGAGGGGTGACGGTGTAGTGGTCGGGGTGGGGTAACGAGTGTAGTGGCCGGGGAGGGGTGACGGTGTAGTGGTCGGGGTGGGGTAACGAGTGTAGTGGCCGGGGAGAGGTGACGGTGTAGTGGCTGGGGCGGGGTGACGATGTAGTGCCGGGGCGGGGTGACGGTGTAGTGGCCGGGGCGGGGTGACGGTGTAGTGGCCGGGGAGGGGTGACGGTGTAGTGCCGGGGCGGGGTGACGGTGTAGTGGCGGGGCGGGGAGACGGTGTAGTGGCCGGGGCGGGGTGACGGTGTAGTGGCCGGGGCGGGGTGACGGTGTAGTGCCGGGGCGGGGTGACGGTGTAGTGCCGGGGCGGGGTGACGGTGTAGTGGCCGGGGCGGGGTGACGGTGTAGTGGCCGGGGCGGGGTGACGGTGTAGTGGCCGGGGCGGGGTGACGGTGTAGTGGCCGGGGCGGGGTGACGGTGTAGTGCCGGGGCGGGATGACGGTGTAGTGCTGGGGCAGGGTGACGGTGTAGTGCCGGGGCGGGGTGACGGTGCAGTGGCCGGGGCGGGGTGACGGTGTAGTGCCGGGGCGGGGTGACGGTGTAGTGCCGGGGCGGGGTGACGGTGTATTGCTGGGGCAGGGTGACGGTGCAGTGGCCGGGGAGGCGTGACGGTGTAGTGGCCGGGGCGGGGTGACGGTGTAGTGGCCGGGGCGGGGTGACGGTGTAGTGGCCGGGGAGGGGTGACGGTGTAGTGGCCGGGGCGGGTTGACGGTGTAGTGGCCGGGGCGGGGTGACGGTGTAGTGGCCGGGGCGGGGGTGACGGTGTAGTGGCCGGGGCGGGGTGACGGTGTAGTGGCCGGGGCGGGGTGACGGTGTAGTGGCCGGTGGGGGGGTGACGGTGTAGTGGCCGGGGCGGGGTGACGGTGTAGTGGCCGGGGAGGGGTGACGGTGTAGTGGCCGGGGCGGGGTGACGGTGTAGTGGCCGGGGCGGGGTGACGGTGTAGTGGCCGGGGAGGGGGTGACGGTGTAGTGGCCGGGGCGGGGTGACGGTGTAGTGGCGGGGCGGGGTGACGGTGTAGTGGCCGGGGCGGGGTGACGGTGTAGTGGCCGGGGAGGGGTGACGGTGTAGTGCCGGGGAGAGGTGACGGTGTAGTGGCTGGGGCGGGGTGACGGTGTAGTGGCCGGGGCGGGGTGACGGTGTAGTGGCCTGGGAGGGGTGACGGTGTAGTGGCCGGGGAGGGGTGACGGTGTAGTGGTCGGGGTGGGGTAACGAGTGTAGTGGCCGGGGAGAGGTGACGGTGTAGTGGCTGGGGCGGGGTGACGATGTAGTGCCGGGGCGGGGTGACGGTGTAGTGGCCGGGGCGGGGTGACGGTGTAGTGGCCGGGGAGGGGTGACGGTGTAGTGCCGGGGCGGGGTGACGGTGTAGTGGCGGGGCGGGGAGACGGTGTAGTGGCCGGGGCGGGGTGACGGTGTAGTGGCCGGGGCGGGGTGACGGTGTAGTGCCGGGGCGGGGTGACGGTGTAGTGCCGGGGCGGGGTGACGGTGTAGTGGCCGGGGCGGGGTGACGGTGTAGTGGCCGGGGCGGGGTGACGGTGTAGTGCTCGGGCGGGGTGACGGTGTAGTGGCCGGGGCGGGGTGACGGTGTAGTGGCCGGGGCGGGGTGACGGTGTAGTGGCCGGGGCGGGGTGACGGTGTAGTGCCGGGGCGGGGTGACGGTGTAGTGCTGGGGCAGGGTGACGGTGTAGTGCCGGGGCGGGGTGACGGTGCAGTGGCCGGGGCGGGGTGACGGTGTAGTGCCGGGGCGGGGTGACGGTGTAGTGCCGGGGCGGGGGTGACGGTGTATTGCTGGGGCAGGGTGACGGTGCAGTGGCCGGGGAGGCGTGACGGTGTAGTGGCCGGGGTGGGGTGACGGTGTAGTGGCCGGGGCGGGGCGACTATGAAGTAGCCGCGTCACTGTAAGCGCCAGTGCATTGGCCCTCGTAACCTTGTTACTGTCAAATGTGAAAACCACGTGTTTCCGAGACGTTAAACCCCGCCGTGGCCATGTCGCACCACGTGTGACGGATCGCATAACGCCCGGGTTCTGTCTCGTGAAGAATGATGTTGAGCCGCTCGAAGATGGGGTGAATGGTTCCTTAGCTCGAACTGCAGTGGTTTGGGACGATTTGTGAGGCGGGCCCCGCATCGGGGCGATGGTCGCAGCTAGAACTGCTGCGAGTAGGATCTTCCAGCAGAAATACCGGCGCTACCATCAGTTTTACGCGAGATCGTCGGCAACTTTGAAAGAAAATGGGGTCTAAAAATCCAGTGTATTATTTTCTTTAAATTCATTGAATTTCGACAGCTGAGTTCTAGACTTCAGCGGTGAGTCCAAATTATCCCGTTGATGCTTTCAGAGTAGCGAACGAACCATATGCCACAACTGCCAACAAAACAAAGCTAACCATCGGATAAATGTATGGGCTATGACGGTATTGACAATTACAATACAACCCTGCGGGGCATTGGCAGTAATCCCTTCGTCGAGGAGGGTCGGCTGTGCGGTCGCGGCTCACCCCACTGTTTACGACCCTGAGCGACTGTCTCAGCTGCTGATCAGCTGCCTGGGGGCCCCGTTGCCCTTTACCGACACACGTGCGAGCCCGACGGGAGATTTCTAAATCTTCAGTTCTACTACACCCTGGCTGAGGTTCCAACGGCTCACACGAAGCAACTGGTCCATTCTCTTTAAGATTCAGATATATTCAACGGAAGTGGAATGTGCCTTTGGTGTCGAATACTGTCTTCCTCCAAGTCAAATGTGCCTGCTTTCACGCAATCGCATCCTGCACCTTTGAAAAAGCAGAAGTCTGCGCAGCGGCACAGGCTTATGTTACCTTTGAAAGGACTCTGCTGGCCCTGTACTACATTGGCTGTTCGGCAATGCTTGCTTTAATCTCGCAAATACAAGTACAACTGTTTCGTCCTTCCTTTGCTTCATGAAACTAGTCAGAGACTCATGACAAACAGAAATCTGGACCGCGTCATTCTATTTTCAAGATTCAAGAAACGATGGTGGAATCCTTCCACGAGCGTGTTCAGTCATTAACAATCAAAGAACAGATGTCGCGCATAGTGCTGAAAAGACACTGGGAAGAGCATCAGTTCCCGCAGGCAATGAAAGGGCAAAATGTCAGGACATAATACATCCACCTTTCCTTGGGGCATGTCGCAGCCTGGTCAACTGAAAAAAAACATGACACCTGCTGAATGCAAACGTTATAATGACATTGACACTGATTTAAGTGATTCAATTACTTGGAATTAATTTGCCTTTCTAACATTTCAACGGAAAAAATATCAGGTAAGGCCTCCGCGACCACGAAGGTGCGCGACACCACGCATATGCGGCAATCTCACTGGTCGTGCTGATGATAACCTCTCCCAACAGTCCACTGCACTTCCAACAGCTTCAAACCAACCGTTCATACCACTTCCAACCCGATGAAATGAGACCTTTTGGGCTACTCCGCTTTTCATTCTCACTGACGCGTGCACGACGACTATCACTCTGATTTGACAAATCAAATGTCAAATTCCTAGAACATCACTTTTCCACACTCCACGCCAGCCACTGCCATCTGAGGGGGCCCCATGCAGATGCACAATAGGAAACACATACTACCCATCCACCATCTCATCGTCGCTGTCCGTCTCTTCCCTCGCCGGTCTTTTATCGGCGTCCACTCGGTGCCAGATACACACCATGTTGTTGTGCGTGACCGCCACCAGGCGGCTCTCGTCCTCACTCAAACACACCTCGTGAACATGGATGTCGAATCGATGCAGCGGGAGTTTGCCCACACGAGATAACTCATCGTCCACGGGACGCGGCCACTTCAACACCCTGAGACTATCATCACCGTCACCTCCTCTCGAGGCGCCACTGTCGCACTGGTTCCTCCAGCTGTACAGCCAGATGTCGCCGCGGCTGTCCCCCGCAGCCAGCAGGGTCCGCCCCGCAGCCATGCCAAGCGAATAGTCGGTGTCGCTCCACCGCAGTGTGCGCGGGACGGAGGTCAAGTCCACGCTACGAGTGGCCGCCGTCTTCGGCAGGAGGGACGAGAGCGGCCAGACGTAGACGCAGCCGTGGCCCGTGCACTTCACGGCAAGGTGAGAGCCACCGAGTACTGTCAGCGCCGACACCTCGATCTCAGCGTCGCTCCCGTCACCCCGCCTCCCGTGACCGGCGACTGGCGGCAGATGAAACACAATCTCAGCGGGGACATGGTCGTCCCGGATAGTGTCTAGCGTCAGTCTCCAGCCGACGAGACCACCGCCTCCGCCGGCCAGCAGGAGCTCCGAGTCCGGCAGAAACGCCAGCGACTGTGCCGGCTCCGACAGCGGCATCGTCATCAGCTGGACCGGAGAGACGTCGTAGAAGGGCGGCGCCGGCACTCCCACGTCCCACAAGGACACCACGCAGTCCCCGGTGGCCACCAGCAGCCAGCGAGAGCGGCGAGGGTGCGCCATCAGCGCAGTCACGTCGCAGCTCCTCTGCTCTCCAACACGGAAGCTTGTGTACCAGGTGAGGTAGTCCGGGTGGATGAGGTGGACGTGATTCATCCCACCAACAGCCAGTACGGTGATGCTGCCACCGCCAGAGGCCGCCGAAGTAGTGCGGAGCCTGAGCCAGGTCAGCAGGCCCAGCCTCTCCTTCAGGTCAGGGTGAGTGAACTTCTTCAGCAGCAGACCTGAAGTGGCGTCCAGCAGGCACACGGAGCGTCCGCCTGCTGTAGCCACCACGTCCCGGCGGCCCGGCCGAAACTGGCAGTCCCACAGCTCCGTCTGAACATCAGCAGGATTACCGCGAAGCGAGTGGCAGCGCAAGAAATGCACTGGACGGAACTTTGCGGGCGAAACGGCCTTGCCGTCACCACGGGATGAGACGGCTGTGTCACAATCCTCCGACTCAGATGAAGAAGGATCATACTCGATAGGCACATTATCTATAGAGGCAGCATGTGATGCGGCATGTTCTTGTGCTGAAGCCCGTTCTTTAGCAGTTACTTTATTTTTGCGAGGTGATGCTTGATGAGAAGAAGCTTCCCACCTGTCACCTTTCCGGTCTGTATGTTTCCGACCCGTTGGAAGGTCAGTAACAGAGTCTTCTTCATCATTACACACTCGAACGTGTTTCCGCGGGCTTTTCGGCGATTTTTCCCCGTTATCGTTATCACCCCTCTCTTTCTCCGTTCAGCTTTACCGGAAGTTTTTCTTTGCCTGGACGGAGTCGGCTCAGAAAAAGAATCTTCGTAGTCACGGAAACGCTTCGGCCTCAGAGTCCGTATAAGACGCCCCGTTTGGAGTTCCGGAGTCATCTCAGATGGTGTCTCGGAGCCATCGAGAGCCAGTTGCAGACTGCGGCGACTGGGCGTCGCCGGCGACGACGTCACAAGTGGTCGGTGGCGAGGCATGCTCAGGCACAAGCCTCAGGGGAGAACAGAAATCAGTTGCAATGCACCACGATGCTTTGCACAAGGACACAACCCAGATGTACAGGCGGTAGCGACACGATATGCAAACACATTTCTGGTCGCCTGATGATAAAAGAAAACAATAAGAATGTTTATAGGAAATTTCATTGGGAGTTTTATCAGTTTCATTATAAAATCACAAACAAGAAAAATATAACGGAGCACATCAGCAGATGACAAAGAACCAGGTACAGATAAACCGACATCGGACATATATACAGGGTAAAATCGCGCTGGTCCCTATCTCCATCGTGCATCATAGCTATAATCGATAACATTTAGTCTTACATACTTAAACAGACAATCGAACACTCATGCTCTGGATTATTCCAATGATATCCAGTGTTATATCAGGCCCATGCCATGATCCCACACCTGGCGAGGCAAATGCCTCGTCGTCAAAGGGTCACGCCCGGGGGCAAATGCTTCGTAGGACAAACTTTCCGTATAATTTCTACTCAGGCAAAACCTGTCAGTGTAAATTAGTAATGAAGAACTTCATCACAACAACCTTAAATTATAAAATATATGTCGAAATAAAAAGACTGTCACAACTAACTCAAACATAGAAACAGATTCGAAGGAAAAGTTCCGTTATAAAAGTTTGCACTTACTAGAAGGCAACATTTTTCATTCCACCCAGAAGCCGCCATAAAACCATTATTTGAAAAAAATTGGCAGCGCTCTATAAGTAGTGAAATACAGGATTGAAGTGAGACAGAACTTACAAGTTTTGTCCTCTGGAAAACTAAGAGAAATATTATAATATTTTCAAACACCAAAGATGATCTAAATGATAGTCCCTCACACGATCATTTCAAACAACTCAAATGCATACACAATAATCTATCCATGGTCAGGGTTTGTACCAAGGCCTTATATGGTTGGCACTACCCTCTACAGAATACCAGGTCTTTTGTAGATAAAGTCACCCTGAGCTTTTCGCACTATATTGTCAATGTGCTCAAAAGAAAATAATGTATCCACAATAATTACTTCTCAACTTGATCATAAAACCGTGCTAAGATTACATGGTATGAGGACTTCTCACTTGATTAATCACGTTCTTTTACTAAAAAACTTTTTATTTATCCCCATAGTCTTATAAAAGGGTGAACAAAACACTGAACCCACCGTAGGTCAACATTATGAAAAGTCCGAGATAACAGATTTGTATACCCTAATGGCATTATCACATCAGAAACGATTGGAACTGATCGGTCGGTAGGCGTTCCCTCCGTGTCGCTTCAAACTCGCAATTTCGGGTTTTGACGTTGGGTCGCTTCAAATCGAACCTCTCCTTGACCTGACATGACCTGAACCAATAAATTGGGTAAGAAACGTAAATCGGTGACGGATAAAAAAGTGTGTCTAGTCGTTCTGCTTTTTTCCTCTTATGCTTACTCGTGGAAAACCAGGTGGGAGGGACGAATTTCGGACGCCCCCGCGGGGACCGCGTTAAGCGAATATGAGCATATGAGCTTTCCCACCTGATGCAAAGGCTGAAAAACAGCGATAAGATTAAACTCACTTATAGTATCAAAACAAACATTCATGTTCGATGAAAATGGATTAGATCTGAAACGGCTGTGACACCGACACATATCTTCACCTGTGGCATGTCCGAGCACAGCTCTGGCTCCTATAACCATAATCTGGTTAACCATAACCATAACTATAACCATAACCATGGACACAAATGTTACAAAAATACATTTTGCCCCCCAAAACGGGTGTTTACCCACCCCCCACCCTCCAAAAAAAACACTAAAAACCACTACCCGCGGTATTTTAAACAAAAAACTGTGTTTTCAGCCATGTCCATAGTTTTCCTTTCCATTTCATTCGTGACATAATATATTTTGTACTGACTTAACTTTAGTTAAACCCATTCCAAAGAAATACACGGCACAATTCAGTGTCCAGAAATTGTTTTTTTGTACGGAGTGTGAAGCTAAGCTCGAGGGAAAATGAGTTAAAAAATTTGGGACAAAAAATCAGGAAAATGCGGGTACACGAAGAAAGATACCGAAGATCAAAATGCGTTTTATTTTCACCAAAAGCAATCTTAAGGTCAGATGAAATTTCGAAATGGACAGCAAATTCTACTACGAGCAAAGTCGGGCCACGTAGAATTCCAGTATGTTGAAGGAATTGCCCCAAAAATAACATTTTTCAGATGAATTATACATTCCCTCTAGAAATTTACCACAAACTCACCCACTAATCACTCAGAATAAGAAATTATAACCGTAAGACGTCAAAGAGATAATAAGGATGTTGGTTACCTGGCTAGGTTGGTCCTCTGGGTGTTGGTTTCCATGCAACTTTAGGACACTGGCGCAACTGTTAACTCCCAGCCTAAGACCAGACCTCTCACAGGGAGAGGCGCGGGGCAGCGCGAGGGAGGAGACAAAATGGCACAACATTAAAACATCAAAAGCACTATCATGACTCACCTTTACAGCAGTAAGCTTCTTTCCTTGCCGGTACTTGGCACGAGTCTCACACAGAGGTTCTTCTTCGTGATGAGGCAGCCTTACAATTCGAACTTCATCACCCTCCATGAAGATAACCTGGAATAAAAATGGATGTTTTACTTGGATAGGATAATGTGAAGGCAAAGATGGGCAAAGAGAAGAAACGTCCTTGCTCGAAAAGCGATTTAAAGCTCTTCCAGACACACTTGGTGTTTTTCAAGGCGGATCTACCTTTTGTCTGACGTTTTCAATATTTCCCTTCACACTTAGTCTGCACGTCGTGAAGCATTCAATCTCTCAATTTTCCACGATGCACAGTTATTAATGCCACGCCATAAAGTGAACCTACCATACATAATCTCATTTGTTGAAAAATATATTTCAGTCCCGCTAAACTGGTTCCTCAAAATTCCCAGAAAATAAATGCATCCGAAAACACCGCTCATGGTTATCGGAACCAGATTATGGCAATAGGAACCAGAGCTGTGCTCGGACATGCCACAGGCGAAGATATGTGTCGGTGTCACAGCCGTTTCAGAATCATGTCAAGTAGAAAATATTGGAATCTAAATGGACCGTCACCTTTCGAACCAAACATGCATTCATTGTATGATAGCAGAATGCACTGAAACACCCACCAACTTATACCAAATTCGGTTCTGAAACAAGTATTGATCTTGGCACTTGGCAGGTCTTGTTACATCTATAATTGTATATTGCATCTCCATCTATAGCATGACCTGAAACACACAATCCCATCCGCAAAGTGACCACCGTTGCCAACGCACCCTCAAACACCCTATCAATCCCACCCATGTTCAAAAGCTGATCAGCAGTAGTGCCCGAGTGATTACTGCAAAGCGCAAACTTGAGCACATCTCTCGCAGTGTGATGCAGCTTGGTCTATGGGTGCCTATGGGTCTATGGCAGCTTGGTCTTGGGCGCTGTTATAGCATTTTGAAACCTTACCGGTAACTTCCACTTCCTTGGATGGCTGAAATCGCCTCAGCTACTGTTGCATCTTTTCAAAATCGCGAAACCGCTATCCACTACTTCGCCATTTTAAAAGAACAACGATAACTTTTGGGGAGTGTTTTAGTAGCGCTTTATAGCAAAATCACCTTTTTACTATAAAGCGAAAACGAACAGTTGTGTTTTACGAAATGCAAACAAAGTTAGAGTATAAAGGGATCCATCCAATGTCCTTTTGTTTTTTTCTGATGGAGAAGAATATTTTTTTCCGAATCACAATCTGCTAATTTTTTTGGGTGGCACTCCTCTTAAAGGGAATGAAACACTTAATCGGAATTTCAAAAAGGACTTCACGGTCAACATAAGTTTGAAGATCAGAAAACCACATTTCATTTCCACCTTCAATCGCTCAGAACACAAATATCACCTTCTCACTACCTATGGCACAGCGTAGGTTGACCTAAGCATCGCGTGTAATTACCAGGCTGGCCGGAAGGCTGCCGCTCGCTGCATGGAACGTTGCAATGCGCATTGCCAATTTAACATTTATCACGTGACATACGTAGCAGTGGGATTTAAACCAATCAAATGTTTGGAACCAGATGGAAAGGGATTCCTTCCTGGCTTCAATTAGGACCTCAATACGAGCACCGGAGAATGGCCTAGGAAAACAGGCTGAATGGTGACGTGATAAAACCATACAAACGAGATGATGTATCAAGGTCACTTCACATACAAGTCAAGGTCAAAGATCATGGGTCAAGGTCATAGCCTCAGAACAACTCAAATGATATTACCTAGTATGATGTATATTATGCTGTGATGTAGTTAAAATAACTCAATGTCAAGGTCAAAGGTCAATATAAAAGGTCCAAAGCAAAGGTAAATCTTCACATCCAGCCGAACGGTTTTTAGATATAGTGTAAATTATAGAAAATAGACGTCATTGGTCAATGAACTTGAGTAGCTGCTGAAAATATCCTAGTTGAGAGTTTGTGTTTAGGTTTACGTTTTCAGGTTTAAGGTTTAAGGCCCACATATGTGGCAGAACAAAGACAAGAAAAAGTAAACCGAAATCATAGACGAAAAACGTTATATGAAGCGAACAATGCGAACAATTTTCGCACAAAAAATGAACACACAAGCCGCGAACACAAAGAGGATAATAAAGGATTTTGAGGCCATATAGGTCTTTAATGAGGTATAAAAATATGACAGGGAGTTATGTTACCATCCCTAATATATCTCTTCTCCTTTTAGACCCCAGACAAAAATGCAAAATGACTGCCTTGATGACCCATAACTAGGAGTGCTTGTTCCAGAAAAGGAACTTTCGAGATAATTTTTTCCGGAAACCAACAGGCTACCAAAATATCACAGGAAGTCTTCTGCCTGGTATATTTACACTCTGTGAAATTGGGGTGGGGGTGGGGAAGGGTAGCCTGTGAAATTGGGGTGGGGGTGGGGAAGGGTAGCTAAATTTTGAACTAGGAAAACCATCTCTGAACTCTAACCTTACATATTTGTTTAGACATTAGGATGTCCCTCTATTGTAAATCAATGACAAAAGAAACTGCATTAGAATGATCTTCCATGACTTGAATTTGGTTTCCACACTATTTTTGAGAAATGCATGCAAAATCACTAAAAAATAAATCACTAAAAAATATCAAAGTATATTACAAAAAAACAAATGTGGCCCAGCACATGGCCAGTGGATAGCTAAGGCATTACAAAACTTATTGATTCCAGCTTCCATGGAAAAATAGCTAAAATAGTACTCAAAGGAGGCAAATATGCAGTTCCAACATCATTTTAATTATTAGGTACAAAAACACTCAGTTATGTTGCTCTCCCTTGAATAAAAAATTGTCAGGAGGATTAAAGACCACTTTCTGAACTGTGGTCTGCCACTTTCTGAACTGTGGTCTGCCACTTTCTGAACTGTGGTATTGTACGGCCATAACTTCAAGTTCGTGGAAATTCATCATGAATACAGCATGCTGAGTGAACGAGAAAATATGTAATTGTGGTAAATTTATCAGTTTGAAGATTATATTTTTCTATAGTAAAAAACACAGGTCACTATGACAAAACATTTCATATAGGAACTATGCATCCCTGGAATCAGCAGGCTTCACTCTTGTTTTTCAAGTAGATGTTGTAAAGAAGTTATTTACTTTTTGAGATTATATTCACACATTGTCAACACAATATTAAATGGACATCATGCTACAGCAGCATGAGCATTCCCACAATTTTTAAAGCCTACCAAAAGCATGGCAAAATTGCATCAAATTTACAGCTAAATATACCAATTAGATGGTAGGTTAAGGCAAGGTAAGAATAAGTGCTGGAGATTAGGGGAACAAGCTTGCACATCAGCGCAGTATGAGAGGGAAGCAGATAGAATTTCATTTGACACCATAGGAGGCTGGAGCATAGATAATTGCTGCAAACAATGGAATGTCCAACCAGCAGCCCATAAGTTAAGAGCATTACAGGCCAGCTTGCTGAATCAAGAAAAAAATTCCATTGGGTTAGGTGTTTTTAAAGTCAAAAGTGATTTATCCTGTTGTGAGGTGCGAGGTCATGTTTTGCACAAATTGGCAATTGAGGCTGTGGGGCAAGGTAATGGATTGGCTGATGAGGGTTGCAGTCGCGTAAGTTAAGGTTTGTTCAGGGAAAAACCCCAGCAGGCAACACAAGAGCTCTGGACTCTGACCGGCAGGGCCAATGTTATCACCCGCTGGGCCCGGGAAACCCTGGCGACCGGCGGAGCAAATGTCCCCATTGATTGAGCTTGATTAAGATAATTTATTAAGATCAGGTTAGGTTAGATTGATTGATTAAGATCAGGTTAGGTTGCATCAGGCTCAGTTTGGTTCAGTTTGGTACCACTGGAAAGCAACTTTTGACACTTACCATAATAAATTTAGAATGAAATGGAGCACCTTCTTAAAATTTTAATTCAACCTTCCAATTTGTGAGGTTAGTGACACTTAAACTAAACAAATATTGACTTAATGGCTATTAAGACACATGAGTGGGCCTTATAAAAGGTCCTTAACTGACTAATGATTGAGGTAGCATTGCATTGTAGGGGTAGGAATGGGTGCATTTTTTCCCTGGTATGTGGCAGATTGGTGAAAAAAATAACCAACCTCCTGGGTCATGGTGACAAAGAACGATATAGTCTGTTAATCCAAGAACCATCCTCCAAAGTGACAAAATCTACTAATACACAAGTCATGGTTTGTAACTGCAAAGCCCTTAGGAGGGCCCAGCAAAGCCTGACCCTCTTCAGGACTCAAATTTGTGTGATTAACATGAGTGCCGTCCCCATTGGAAAACATGTTCCAAATTTGGTACCTATGCTTTTGCAACAATTACACTGTAAGAATCATTTTCATCAGCTGGCTACAATATACCAACCAGCTGGCTACTTCAGCATATCCAGTATTTTTTGCAGCACTAGACAGTGCATAATTAAATTGATGTATCATTTCTACAGAAAATCTTTCAAGAAAGTGGATGTCTCAATGTAGATTTTCCCCATAACTATTCAGACACCTGATTTTGTTGCTGGAGCTATGTTTTTTAACCAAACTAAGCCTTGAAAATTAACTGAGGAGACAAATCCTCATGCATTTTTGGACCATGGACTTTGAACAATGGTTTTGGTTTTAATTTTGCTTAAATTTAACCGACTAAAAGCAACACAAATTTACACACAAAAACAACCAATAGCTTATTTCCGCAAACTGATTCTCAATTTCCCTGAACCGACAGGGTATTATCGCAGTAGGTGGATCACATCTCGCGGTTCAAAAGGATCACATCAGAAGGTCCACAGTTCATATGTTCTACCGCTCAAAATGTCTAACTTAAAAAAAGTCAAACATTCAAAAGGTCAAAAGAGGCGTGCTCAGATGCATGAGAGTGGGGTGCATGATAACGCAGAGGCGTGCTAAGGCACCTGATAATAGGAGGCTATGAGGTTTAGGTTAGGTTAGGTTAGGTTAGGTTAGGTTAGGTTAGGTTAGATTAGGTTGGGTTAGGTTAGGTTGGGTCAAGTCAGGTCAGGTCAGGTCAGGTTTAGGTCAGGTCAGGTCAGTTCAATTGTGTATGCCCTTGGACCCTATTTCCTAGTCTGGGGATATCACCCCTCTTTCCTGAATCTGAGTGCACCTCTGGTCTGGGTACCACTTAACACTACTCAAACTTCCCCTCCTTCCGTCTGTTTCATCTCTAGGGATTTTCTTGCAGAATTTCGGGATATTTCTATGACATTTCGAAAAGTGGTACCCAGACCAGAGGCGCACTCAGATTCTGGAAAGAGGGTTGATATCCCCAGACTAGGAAATAGGGACTTAGGGCATACACACCTGACCTGACCTGACCTGACCTGACCTGACCTGACCTGACCTGACCTGACCTGACCTGACCTGACCTGACCTGACCTGACCTGACCTGACCTGACCTGACCTGACCTGACCTGACCTGACCTAACCTAACCTAACCTAACCTAACCTAACCTAACCTAACCTAACCTAACCTAACCTAACCTAACCTAACCTAACCTAACCTAACCTAACCTAACCCTCATAGCCTCCTATTATCAGGTGCCTTAGCACGCCTCTGCGTTATCATGCACCCCACTCTCACGCATCTGAGCACGCCTCTTTGGACCTTTTGAATGTTTGACTTTTTTAAGTAAGACATTTTGAGCGGTAGAACATATGACCTGTGGACCTTCTGATGTGATCTTTTGAACCGCGAGATGTGATCCACCTACTGCGATAATACCAACCGACAGATTCTTCAGTCCATTCATGTATTCACAGCGAAAAATGTAAAATGGATCACACACAATGCAAACAGGTGACAGGTAAAACGCTAGCAAGGTATGAGATGAGCAGACGTTGTAACTCCACAGTTGTACGCTTCAAGATGCCAGTGTGCAAAGTATGGCATTTTCGACGAGATCTCGTCAGTGCGAGTGCCCTTGGAGACAGGACCAATTGGTGCGAATTTTATCAACCTGGTGAGAATTTGCAAGGTTAGTGACACTTAAACTAAACAAATAATGACTTAATGGCTATTAAGACACATGAGGGGCCTTATAAAAAGTCCTTAACTGACTAATGATCGAGGTAACATTGCATTGTAGGGGTAGGAATGGGTGCATTTTTTCCCTGGTATGTGGCAGATTGGTGCGAATTTTTGGAGGCTGGTGGTGCAAGAATTTTAGATGGCTGGTGCGACTTGTCTGGCCCGCTGCCATACTTTGCAGACTGGTCAAGATGGGTGGTTCAGAAGAGCATCTGCGCGTGGCAACCCTCGTAAAAAGAAAAAAATACGGGATCAGGGGCGAAAAATAAAGAAAAAAGTAAAATAAATTCATGGGTTAGTGAGTTCTACTACCTTCGATTCCACACTCCCCGAATTTTCTGCCCCACTCACTTTTTTTGTTGTTGCCCTTGAATTCTCCCGCCCTCTTCACTTCCACCACCACCAGGACCAGGATGACAAAACTGGCAGCAACAAGCCACGCCATGTAAGTCTCAGCTAAATTAAGAATAATAAAACCTCTATTCTGTAGAGGTTTTTAGGGAGGCACAATGTACTCTCGTATGGACACAAAGGCGTTCGTACGGCGTTATCAAACGCTTCAAACGTCAAACGCGGATCCAGGGGGGCAAATGGGGGAGACAGTTGTCCCCACCTGATCGACCCACAGCGAACCCTGAGATGGTCACGGCGCATAGGTGGATCCAGGATTGCCGATCGGGGGTGGCACCTTCGGGGGAGGGGGGGGCGACAGCCGGTCCGGGCAGGGGCGCAGCCAGGGGGAGGCACAGGGGGCACGTGCCCCCCCCCCCATCGGTGCCGGGGTGCCCTTTTGATTGCCAGGTGGTGTACCCTATTTGGGCCGTGGCGCTCGAAATTTAGTGCCCTACGCCGTTGAGCCTAGATGGAACTAGACTGCATTTAGTGATTTAAACTATTGTTTGACAATTAAGTGCCTTTTTGGTCAGTTAGGGCGTTCTGTCGCCTTTCCAAGCACCCGGAGAGAGTATAGACACGTAATCCGTTTCCAGATAATGCCTCATCGTCGCCAATAATTGTACGGGCGGAGCTCATCTGGTGCCCCCTGGAGCTGATCATGTGCCCTCTGAGCAGATCTGGTGCCCTCGTAGTCAATCTGGAGCCCCCTCCCTGAGAAAATAATTGTGCCTTCTGAACCTATACAACACTCTCTGAGTTAGCCTCATGCCTCTAAGCTTGCCTGGTGCCCTACTAGCTGTTTAAGTGACCCTTGAACTGATCGGGGGCCCCTGAGCTTGTATAATGCCTCCCGGAGTTGATCTTCTGTCCAGGGGTGCAGCCAGGGGGCACAGGGGGCACGTGCCCCCCATCACTGCCGGGGTGCCCTTTTGATTTCCAGGTGGTGTACCCAATTTGGGCCGTGCCACTCGAAATTTAGTTCCCTTCGCCGTTGAACCTAGATGTAACTGGACCGCATCTAGCGATTGAAACTATCGTTGGACAATTTAATACCTTTTTCGGTCAGCTAGGGCATTCTGTCGCCTTTCCAAGCACCCGGGAAGAGTATGGGCACCTAGTAGGTGCCCACCTAATGCCTCATCGTCGCGAGTAATCGTACGGGTGAAGCTAATCTGGTGCCCTTTGAGCTCATCTCGTGGTCTCTCAGCTGGTCTTGGCCCCTTGAGCTGATTACTTGCCCTCTAAACTGATCTGGTGCCCCTGAGTCAATCGAGTGCCCCACTGAGAAAATAATTGTGCCTACTGAAGCTATATAATGCCCTCTGAGTTAGTCTAATGCCTCCGAGCTTGCTTGGTGCCCTAATAGGTAATTTAGTGCCCCTGGAGCTGATTCCGACCCCCGAGCTGTTCTCATGCCTCCCCAAGTTGATCAACTGTCTCCTAAGTCAATATGGTGCCTCTTCAGCTGATTAGGTGCCCCCTCAGCTGATTATTAATGTCTTCTTAGATGGTCTGGTGCCCTCTGAGCTGGTTTGGTGGGCCCTGAGCCCATCTTGTGTCCCCTGAGCTGTTATGTTGCTCCCTGAGCTGATTTAGGCCCCTGCCATAGCCTGGGGGACTGGGAGCTGATCTGGGCCCCCGAGCTGATCGATCTGGTGCACCCTGAGCAGATATACTGCCCCCTGAAGTTAACTAATGCGTCCCGAGTCGATCTGGTGCTTCCTGAATCATCATTTTGTCTCCTGAGCCCATCTGATTCCCTCTGAGCTAGTCTGGTACTCAACGGCTAATACAGTGCCCTTTAAGCTGACCCGGGCCTCCTGCGTTGATTACGTGATTTCCAGAACAGCTCCCAGGCCCTGAGCTGAGCTGGGCCCACAGAGGCTGATGAGGGCCCCTGAGATGGTATGGGGCTCCTGAGCTGATTAAGTGCCTCCTGACTTGATCTGGTATTCCCGAGCTGGTCGGGGACCACTGATCTGATTGTTTGTCCCCGAAGCTGATCTGGTGCCCTATGGGCCGATCAGGTGTCCCCTGAGCAGCTCTGAGGATCCTGAACTGATTGGGCCTCAAGCTGGTTAGGGATCACTTAGCTGATTTAGTGACTCTGACTTGATCTTGCTCCCTGACCTGACTTGAGGCCCCTGAACTGATCTGGGGCACCAAGAACTGATCTAGGGTCCAAGAGCGGATCTAGGTTCTGAGGGTACCCTGAGCTGGTCTGGGCGCTGAGCTTGTGAGAGCCCCTAATGTTGGCTTGAGGCCCCCTGAGGTGATCTGGAGCCTTAAACTGTTCTGGACCTTCTTGAACTGGTTTAAGGCCCTATGAGCCTATCTGTGGCCCATTGAGCTAGTCTGATGACCTCATCTTTGGGGTCAATGAGCTAGTCTAGTCACTGGGTGAAGCATGCAGAGCTGCAAAAAATATCAAATCTGTCGGGCACTTTCGAAAAAACCTCCAAATCTGTCGGGTGGTTAGGATAGGACTATTAAAATTGTCTAAAACCCATTCAATTGGTAAAATGTTCCTACTCATTTTCCACATTCTTAATAGAAAATACTAAAATTAGCATAAAAAACTTCTAGTCTGGCACCAATGGATATCACTAGGCGTCAGATGTCACTAGGCGTCAATCCAAGCGTCAGATGGTCCTCTCCTCAGGGTTATATCTCGGCACGAGCAGCGGTGACCAGACCCAGCCGCCGTCTATCCGGCTTCCTGGTCAGCGGCGCCTCGGCCGGGCTTTATCGGCGGCATGAGAACTAGCGTTATGGGCGACTTCCGTCTGGGGGTGTTTGTGCTACAAACGAATACTGAGCGATTAAATGAAAGGAAACGAAAACACGAAACCTCACCTCGTTTCAGAGCGATGCCTGATGATTTAGCAGGCACGCAGTTACCATATCAGCATGATGAAAGCTAGCGCCAACCTTCTCTAGGGTAGGCCAAACAAGGAACAATAAGCCTTTCCACCGGTTAACTAACATATACAGCGATTTTAGCATGTGCTGTGATAGTTCAGGGCCATTCCGGTCACGACTAAACGAAGGCCAACAATTTAACTAAATAGCCCACTCTAAATGGACAGAACACTACCGACTCTCGGTGACTTGAGCACTAGCATTTGCATCAATTCTTTGGTGGTGTTTGTGCTGCGAATACGAAGCAATTACAATACTGAGCAATTACTTACTGAGCTAGCTTACTTAGCAATTACAATACTGAGCAAAAACAAATACTGAGCAGTTACATGAAAGGAGACGAAGACACGATATCTCACCTTGTTATGGATATTTGGATATTTGGATATGGATATATTTGGATTATGGATATTTGGATATATATGGATTTTGCTCTGATGGCCAGACAAACAAGATTGGATGGGTACTTTTTTGATATTTGAAAAAGTGTTTTTAAGGATCATGGCTACTTGTAGTTGAATGCAAACATGTAATATTAGCTTTCCATGACTTTTAAATGCATGTTTACATGAATAATCCTAAATTTTGAAGCTGTTGGCTATTTCAAAGTTTTTCATGCATTGCCGTGCTCATTTCCATGAGGGTAGGTGGTTTAGGATCTGAAGTTAATGAGGCTAATAAATAACCTTAAGTCAGTTACATAGTAAATGTCAAATAAATATTATGTTTCCAAGGAAGTTAAGAGTAAAAGGAATGAGCAAAGGTTGCACTAGGCTGTGTTTTTGTTATATCTTTGTCCCCTTGACATAGATCATAGGCATATTTGGGTAAGTCAAAAAAATGAAATGGGAGAAATAGTTTGGTACTTAAAACTCAAATTAATGTGGAAAGGTGAAGAGTTTTGTTTCTTTGGCATCTACAAATCCACTGATGAAGGTATGCAACTTTTGTGGTTAATTCTGGACAAACAGGCATTGGATTTAAAAGAAGACGGAAGGGAAAATCAAATGTTTTAGTCTAATTTGACCAGTTTGCAGGTAAAATTCATTTTTCCCTTATTAATATCATTTTAAAATTATTGATCAATAAATAGACCTGCAGTCATTTGGCGTAGATGTATTGATGAATGCCAATGATCACACCATCTGAAAGACAGGCAAAAGGTAAGTAAACATGTGAAACAAATTAGGATGCAGGTAATGTGAGAGCTCTGGATTACTCTATCCCCTCCCGAGACTTTGAAATCTCAAAGTCTGATGTCTGGATTCAGTGACACACAACTATGACGATATAACCGGAACAAGCAAGTGGCATCTCTTATCCGGCAGCAAAGGTAATACAGTTAGTAGACAACGGCAAGTGGCCACATGCAAAGTAACTGCAGCCTGACGGCGCAGGTTAACAGGCCTTGAGGTTAACGAGAGTTGGCCAACTTGGCGGTGAAATGCATCACAAGGCAGACAACATATCATGACAGATCAGAGTGCAATCAGGTGAGCACGTAGTTCTCCGCAAGGAAAGGTGGCAGGCGGGATAACCGCAGAGGGCGTGGGCGGGGTGTAGTGGGGTGCCCCGACTGAGTGGTTTGTGTGGTATGAGGTGTCGTCGGTGGGGGGCTCGCGGCACGTCTTGTGTTGGCTGGTGGACTCTGAGGAGCGGCCTGCAGAGTGGCGGGTGAAGGAGGTGTAGGGGTGGCATCCACTGTCGGCGGCGATGATGCAGGCGAATGAGGAGTACGCGGGCTCGACGGTGGGCCCGCGGGTACAAGGCCGATTGTAGCTGGTGGGCAGGGTGGTACGGCGGCTGTTCGAGCGGCTGAAAGAAGTATATTTCTGGCATCACATGACAGTGGCAGTCCTGGCGATGCGGCCGGTGGAGGAGGTGTAGGGCGAGGCATGAACGGAATGTATTTCCGTAGGTGGCGCCGGTTGCGGAGAGTTACGCGACCCGAGCCGTCGACGCGTATGACATACTGGTCGAATTGGCGCACCTCGATAACGATGCCCGTCTTGTCCCACTTGGTGGGATGCGGTCCCACCAGGTTCTGAAGGCGGACGCAGTCACCGGTAGCGAGAGGAGGTAGTACCTGGGTGTGCTCGGAGAGGCGTTCGTGTGTGCGCATGTGCCGGTTCCTGAGAGCCTCCTCGCGGTTGGCCAGCGTTTCCCGCCATGTGCTATGCGGTCGATACCGCCCTGGATGTATAGGTATGAAGTCGCGTATCGGACGTCCGAAGAGCACTTGTGCTGGAGAGAGGCGGGTGTCGCGATCCGGAGTGTTGCGATACTGCAACATGGCGCGCTGGAAGAGGTCAGTGTTCAGTCCGCCAGTGGCGAGCGTGTTGTCGCAGAGAAGGCGCTTCACGGTTTTGACCGCAACCTCGGCCCGACAGTTCCCATGAGGATGTGCGACGGAGGAGAGGCGGTGTCGAACGCCCCAGTTGCGGAGGAATGTCTCAGTCGCTGTGGCGGTGAACTCTGGTCCACCGTCGGAGGTGAGTTCCTCGCTTATCCCGTACGTGACGAAAGTTCTGCGCAGAGCGGAGATGAGGCCATTCGATCCATTCGAGGATTCTTCAACGATGGGCCAGTTGCTGTAGCGGTCAACGACAACCAGGTAGTGGTGTCCGCCGTGACAGAAGTAATCCGCGCATATGCTCTGGAATGGATATGCCGGCAAGACGGGCGGCGTAGGAGGAGCACTCGGCTGGGATGGCGAGTTGCGGTTGCATGTGTCGCACCGGGACCGGGTGTCTGAGATGGCTTGTGACATGCTCGGCCAGAAGAAGGAGCTCGCTGCTCGAGAGTCCATCATCGATACGCCTTGGTGGGCTGCGTGGAGTGCCTGGAGGACGCGACTGCGAAGGGTAGGAGGGATCACCACTCGGTCTTTGTAGAGAACAACGCCGTCGTACTCGCTGAGGTGGTCGCGGTATCTGTGGTATGGTCGTATCGTGACCGGCACGTCCGCAGGTGTCTCTGGGAAGCCGTGGTTGATGAGATCAATCAGCCGAAGCATATCAGGGTCGCTGGTGGTCACCGTACGCACTTCGTCCCAGGTTATAGACTTGATGAGGTCAGTGGTGGCGGAAGCACTCAGTTGCGTACATGATGTGATCTCGATGGCCTCGCACGTCCGGACGATGGCGAGAGCGTCGATGATAGGCCAGATGCGACGTGTGCGTGGGGAGTTTGGGGAGGTGGACGTGATCTTGGATGGAGTGTCGTCGGGGAGGTCGGGTGCTTCTGCTGCCCCAACTGGGTGACGAGAGACGGCGTCGGCCGCAGTGTTCCGTACGCCAGGGACGTGGACGACACTAAACCTGAAGCGGAGGCTCTTCTCTTTAAGGTTCCGAAGCCGCGGGTTAGGTATCTCATCTAGGGCGCGGTCACCAAGAACCTTCAGCAGAGGTCGGTGATCCACAGCTACGATTAAGTCGGAGCAGCCGAGAGTGAAATGGCGGGTTTTGTGGAGAGCATCTACGACGGCCAATGCCTCACCCTCTATTGGTGCGTAACGAGATTCGGCACCGTGGGTGAATCGGCTCCCAACAAGCACTATACGCCAACCGGAGTGGCAGCAGAACGGTCGGGTGCCGGCGCACTGACAGTGCTTCTGTAGGAGCCAGTAGCCGAGCCCTTCCTGAGACCAGTCGGTAGCCAGGCACGTAAGTCGGGTCTTGTCAAAGATTTCGACGCCTTCCTTGATTTGGGCGATGATGACCTTCTTCGACGTCTGGAAGAGAGCGTCCAGTTGATCAGTCCACGCGAAGGGTTGGCCTGGTTTGAGAAGGTCACGGTACGGCTGCATGTGATCTGCTGATGCGAACGAGTATGACACCTGGTTGAGCAGACCGAGCCAACTGCGTACATCGGTCAGGTTCCGAGGAGTGGGGAAACCTTCGATCGCCTGCAGCATCCGCGGACAAGGCCGCACGGTGGTGGGTGTGATTTGGAACCCAGCAAACTCGACAACGTCGTTCGCGAAGCAGAATTTAGACGGGTTCTGCGTGATGCCATGTCGGCCGCAGCGGTCGAGCCATTCGGCGGCTTGGTGAAACGACTCCTCGATGCTGTCTGCCCAAAGAATGGTGTCATCAACGCATTTGGCTTTGCGTGGAATGTCGGCGACGAGGGCATCGAAGCGCCGGCTATACCCGTCTCCTGACGCCATGTAGCCTTGGGGAGCGACGCAATACCGGTAGCGGCCCCAAGGCGTTATGAAAGTGGTCAGGTGACGGTCATTGGGATGGAGAGGAACAGCATGGTAACCATTCCACGCATCACACACGGTTTTCTTAGTGTTCCGTGGGACTGCCCTGGCCTGATGGAATGGTGATTGCGTGTGGTGGGTTTCACGGGTAGCGTGGAGGTTCAGAGCTTGGAGGTCGACTGTCCGTCGGGGCTTACCGTTCTTCTTGGGGTTGATCACCATCCGGTGACACCAAGTCACAGGTGTACCGATAGGGACTTCTTCGATGACTCCTAGGCGACAATCCTGGTCCAAGCCGGCCTTAACATCATCCTGCCAATGGATGGGAACGGGGATGGGCGTATGATGAGCTACTGGCGTGGCTTCAGAATCTATCATCAGTCGGAGGGGTGGACCTTCCATGGCAGGTAGGGTCTGATGTGTGCACACGTTGAAGGTGCTGGAGGCGTAGTAGTCGAGGAGCCAGGCCTCTAGCTTTGCTCGATTTTCCTCGGTAGGAGGATATGGTAGTGCAGTGGGGCGCGGTGGCGGTAGCTGACGGCGTGGGCAGTCACACTCAGCTGTGATGCAGGAGGCTGGTGGACCAGGGCATTTTGACGTGCTCGCAGATGCCGTGATCGGGGCTGCCTCGGACAGGGAGACTGCCTCAGACGGGGAGTGTGTTCCAATCTTCGGGAAGTCGGCCTGTATGATGCCAAGGGCTGTGCAGGCTCCACGAGAAAGGAAGAACTTGTCAGTGGTATCAGTGAAGTACACCACTTGTCTCGTCTCCAGGCCACCAGGTCCCCGGGTGTCTGAGAGGAGGAGTGGGAGTGCCCCGATGATATGGATGGGTTCATTGTTGACCGCGGCCATCTTCAGCTGAACTGGTGCGAGGTGGCGGGTGTCAAGCCCCAGATGTCGCAGTAGCGAGGTGCCTGCAAGACAAGACTGACAGCCTGTGTCTGCGATAGCGTACACTAGTGGGGACGGGGTGGGTCGACGCAAGGTAGTTGTCAGGCCCAAGGCCCGTGAGTCACAAGGGAGATGCGAGACGAACACAGCGACAGTGGGTTGTGGCGCGGAGGGTCCCCTCTCCCAGGTATCACGAAGAGAATCATAGAGGTGATGCTCCATCAAAAGCGTTCCTGAATGCACGGGGTCAGGGCTGTCAGAGCGCGCACTAACATTGCACAGGGTATCGAACACCGTGGAAGCACTCGGTTCTGCAATATCAGTGTGCCCTGCTGGATGGTCAGACTCAGGTGAGCGATTCGAACATGCCGCAGCGACACTGCGAGAAGTGACAGGTGGCCGTGCTTTGCTCGATCTGCACACACTTTCGTGATGGTTCATTTTTCCGCACTTCGCACACTGGTGGCCGTACGCACTGCACTTAGACACACGGCTGGCTCTGTCTAGAGGGTGGTTCCTGGTGCCGCAGAAGTTGCAGGGTGGGGAAGTTGATGCTGCACTGCCGCCAGTGGATCCAGTGGACTGTCGATCTCGATAGGCGTCGCGCTGTTGGCGGCGAAAGCTGCTGACGGCACTGACGTTGGTAGGTACAGCTGAGCCCAGGGCAGGTGCCAGGCGCTGAGCGGACTGTTTTCCGCTCTCTCGAGACTCTATAAATCGTAGAGTATCCTCAAGTGAAGCAGTTTGATCCTTCTCCGATAGGATGGAGAGCTTAATGTCGGGATCATACACGCCCCGGATAAGACCGTCTCGGATCATTTCGTCGCTGTAGTCTACGGTTCTTGGGTCCGGGCAAGTGCAAGTCGTAGTATACTGGCATGCTAGTGCGATGCCTTTAAGGCGGGCACAAAACGCACGGGCCGGCTCGTCTCGATCTTGTCTACAATTGTGCAGTTCCTCACGCGCAACCAAGACGTTTTCTGCGCGGACGGCCAGGTCTTTAATTCTCGCGATGACTGTGTCTTCTGTCTCAGAGGAAAGGTCTCCGAACAGTCGGGCGAGATCGCGCCTGAGCGGATCCTCGCAGCAGTCTAGCAGTTGGTATATTATGTCAGGTCCTGTGATGTGGGTTGCTGCCTTGTAGGTTGTCCAGCGCTGTAGAAAATAAGACCACTCTTCGGTGGTTCCACCACAGGCGATGGTGGGCCGTTTTATTTTGTCCACCTGGGCAGTGGCGCCGACAGGTGGCTGGTGCACAGCCCGCTCGTGCATCTGTAGCAGGGCGATGATGGTAGGCCGGTCTGCCTCTTGGAGGCTCCATTGACAAGTAGGGTAAGGGCAGCTGATTGCGATTGGCTCTTGTAAGGACATTGTTAAGTCTTGGATGTGAATGGTGTGATCATAAATAGACCTGCAGTCATTTGGCGTAGATGTATTGATGAATGCCAATGATCACACCATCTGAAAGACAGGCAAAAGGTAAGTAAACATGTGAAACAAATTAGGATGCAGGTAATGTGAGAGCTCTGGATTACTCTAATCAACAGTAAGCATAACAAACTGTATGGAAATAAACGTAAGCTGCCGAAATTACAACGAACACCACATCACTTACTTGTTTGTTTTCTCCCCACACTGTTCTGATCTACCCGCTGTTTGATCCATGCTTGAAAACGACCTCCTTGGCCAAAACCACTGTTCCTGAACTTGCAGGGCAGCCCAGAATGCTTGATTCGCTGATGCTCCTTAAAAAACGTTTTTCGCCAAAATACCCACATCCCTCAAATCCACATTTAAGCTTGACACGGGACGGTGGAAGGGGCTTCAGCTTAATCGGAGCCATTTATCAGCCCTTCAACTATGGACGATGAAATCCAAGCTCAACCAGTTTACTCAAGATGTATACCAAAGTAATGCAAGAGAAAAATAATCAAAAACACAACCTTGCAACGTATTGCCTCCACCACACCACGGGGTTCTAGGGCCTTGGCCTCCACCACATCCACAACGCAACACACCAAACCGCAGGGCTGCTTTTCAAACCAAAGATACCTTTTACACCGGCTTTGCCGCAAGGGCGCTGTTCAAACAGCGCCCTTGCGGCAGCGTTGAGCGTACTTCCAAACGAAGGAAACGAAGGAAAAAAAACTGTTTTGCCTGTCGAAAGGCCTTTACGGCGGCCTGTCGGGCCAAGCTGTCGCGTGCTATGGAATACAAATCGGGCCCGACAGGCCGGTGAAGGAATTTTTCCAGCAGAGGATTTTCTGTGTGACGTTTAAAAGGCCCTCTGTGCATAAGGCCCTCTATTCAAAGGTCCCTCGATTCATAAGTCCCTCGAAAAGACCCTCTGTGCATAAGGCCCTCTATTCAAAGGTCCCTCGATTCATAAGTCCCTCGATTTTCCATCGGTTCTTGCCGCACACTGGCTTGATATGGGAGAGGTGCAAATTCATGAAAAACTTGTTGAGAGAAAGAGGTGAAAATTCTAATATTGAGTTTTTTTTAGAACAAAAAATCTTTTCTGTTTCCTTTCAAGATTTTTTTCTCACAGATTGTAAGATCTGTCGCAGCACCATACCGTGCCCTAAAATCTGTCGGGCACTTTATGACCCGAGAGCCCGACTTTTTGCAGCTCTGGAAGCATGAGCTGCTCTGGGACAGATAATCAGATAATAAGAACACAAGGCTAAATCCCTTAATCTCGGGGCGGGGTCACTGAGCTAGTCTAGTCCCTGGAGGCATAACTGGGGGGATGGGGGAAGCTGCTCTGGAGGACTCTGATCCATACTAGGGGCCCCAGAGCTGGTCTTGAATAGATGGAGAATAAGAACACGATGGAAACTCCCCTTGTAAAACGGAGCTAACGAGGAATGAGGAATCTCTAAAACGGCTTGTGATGCCTAGGCACCCCTAGTTATATAAATTGCTTATCATACTGGTGGATTCTGGGAAGGAATGGTAAAAGGCATGTGCCCCTGAGCTCAGAGCACAGTCCCCTAAACCAGGATTTCTACTAATTAATTTAAATGAAGAAGTGGTTTTCACAATTTTCAGCCCTGTCCCACCATGCCCATCCAAACCAACGGCCTGTTCACCTTTTCTTTACTCTTAGCTGGGACCGATCCTTGAGAATATGAAACTTACTAAACGCGTTCAAAAGGTATCTCCCAATTTTTTTAAAATATTTTTGTGCTCCCTTTCCCGGGAGCATTTTTTGTGTTAGTAGCTAGTATCATTCATACACCGCACTCACACTATGTACAGAGCGGAAGTTTCCATTTGCCGGCACCCTTACGGGACAGCGGCACCGCACTCAGCGGGCCATAGGCTGCTCCAGTCTCGCCAAGCCGCAGCGCCCGGCATAGGCCGAGCCCTCACATGAGGGCCGCGGGCGGGAGACCAGACCGGTGGATCACTTTAAAGGCCGATCAGGCCCGTGCACCCACAAACAGGGACGCCGGCTCGCACGGCGTTGATTCCACTGCTGCGGCGCGCACTCCCCAGTGTACCGCTATCTCCTGGGTAGGAGGCGGCCGCGGAAAAGGCTACCATAGGTCAGCCTTGATCCAGGGGCCTTCCACACCCAAGCGTGACGCCTTTGTCAGCTGCGCCACGGGGGTGGCTGGTATCTCCCAAATTATTCCGGCAGCAAAAATTGTGTTCTTCCAAAGACACTATGCCACTCCTCGTCCAACGGCGATAGTGGGAGGCAAGGAACTTTATCCGCGTTCAGCCAGGGCTCACTCGTCACGAGAAAACCAGTGGGCATAACAAATGAATTTTCGACTCCAATATGTCTTAACTTGCACATGGTGACAGATATCACATGCTCCGCTGATTTCTCTGATGTTAAGCACTTGCATGAGTTGGCTTATTTGCCCTTGAATCTATCCAAAACAGTCGTGTTTCGGCTACTTCCATGACATTTTGGTGATTTTTTCTTTTTTCGGTTTGAATCGAGTTTTCCTTCTCCGTCAATGACTTATTTGCATTTTATTGAACCAAAGATGCCCAAAAATGATATAAACATAGATATAGTAAGTTTTTTAGGTTTCGTTAAAAAAGTGCCCTTTTTTCCCGGGGTGCCCTTCAAAGTTGGTGTGCCCCCCCATACCAAAGCTCTGGCTGCGCCCCTGGGTCCGGGGGTCACTTCTGACCGCAAAACCTATCAGATGAGCGCAAAGTCCTATCGATCGACGCCGATTTTCGCATCCTGGGGGGATGGGAAGCGATATTTCAGGGGGACGCCATCGAACTTTCAGGAGGGCGCCATGACTATTTCAGGGGGCGCCGAGGGTCGATGGGGGCACGTGCCCCCTTGCCCCCTGGATCTGCCTATGTCACGGTGCCCCCTGGAAGGTCAATGGTGCCTCTGAAATTTTGCTTTCCACCCCCCCCTTAGGATGCGGAAATCAGTGCTCACATATAGGATTTTGTGCCCACCTGATATATTTTTCCGGTCAAAACATGCGTCCCCTGGTCCGGATGGCGCCCCCCTCCGGGAAGGCGCCCTCCCCCGATCGGCAATCCTGGATCCGCCTATGTCAAACGTTACAGGGACGAGGGGGAAAGCGATTCAGATCGGCAGTGACGCCCGCAGTTCTGGGAAATGGGAAGGTAAAATTGGCAAAATGGTGGATAAAAATAGAAGTGCTGCATGTCGAAGCGGGGAGATAGAAAAACGCGCCGCCCCAGCACTCTCAATAGCTGATATGATCTCAGCCAGTGGCGGACTCAAGGGGGAGTAGGAGGACTCAACGCCCCTCAAGTTTCGGAGTTCCTATAGCAAATTCATAGCCGAAGGCTCTTCCAAGGCAATGGCGGAGCCCCTAGTCCATTGAAATGAATTCATGGATTCATGGGTGGAAATCCGGGGGGCTGAGGGGTGAGGACCCCTGGAATTTGGGTCTCCCATAGACTTTGATAGGACTTGTATTGCCGTGCCAGCGTGAAACCACCCAGAACCCCCCTGGATCGAGAAGAGATCTCCAGTCATGCATGGATCCGCCACTGATCTTAGCCGTTTTGGGAATCGGTTCAAATGTTCGTCGAATCATATTTTTTGGGCACAAAATGGGATGAGACTACTACAGTGGTCTCAAGCGGGCATATATGTTCTAAAAATTTTGAGCCGATACACGTACCTATATTCGGCGGTAACAAAAACCAAAAAGCACCCAGAAGGCACAATACAGTTATCTCTCATAGGAGCATACATCTCCCACCGCATGAGGCTGACACGCTCTCAGGGGCGCGGGTGATCAGCACCAGCAAGCTGGATATCCAAATATGGATGTCCTCATAAAACATAATTTTGCCCCTAAAATACGTTTTTTTAAACTTCTCCGGGCATCATTAGGACGAAATTTTTTCAGGACTACTCAATAACGGGGCCGATTTTAATATCCGCACTGGAAGAGAGAGGGTGTAGTAGGCCCACCACCTATTTTTCGAGACGGCCGGAGAACTGTGTTCGCAACCGAAAGAAAACGCTACTTGGCAACAATTGAGAAAATTCATGAGCGCGTCGATTTGTGAAAGAACTGTGAAAAACAGTCAATAATTTTGTGATTCTATAGGCCATTAAAGTCAGACTTATTTTTTGAGAGTGTCACAATCGCGCGGCCGCACCAGTTCGCCTGTGTTGGAGACCGAGTGGTGACGTCATAATGTAGTATAATCAAGATGATATGTCAATGTCGTATCACCTAAAGTAAAAGGTCAGGGTCAAAGGTCAAGGTCATACCGGAATTTTCAGTATCATTAACCCAGCCCTTCACGTCAAATGAGGTTTCCCAGTATCACAATATTGTACTATGACTTCATAATTAAGGTATCTCGATGTTAAGGTTCAGGTCAAAAGTCAAGGTCAAAGGTCGAGGGTCAAATTCATCCTCATTTCCGGTTAGACGGCTGCTTTAATGTTAGTATAGTGTATATTACAGAGAATAATCATTTTGTGGCGTCATAGATCAATGCCTTGGATGACCTTGATCCAGAAATTTCATGAAGCATTTTAAACTTTCCCTCTATGCCTTTTTCCGTTTTGAGCATAACTATTCTCTAATTTTTCCCCACGAAACCGCGGCACTTCCCAAAAAACCGCGGCAAAGATTTAACCTTTATTACCAACTTTTAGCTTTATAATATTTACCCAGGCTAATACAATTTCACCATAATGTAAAGAAAATTGTCTCCAAACTCTTCCAAATGGGCGTCTTTCTACGCTTCTTGAATGTTTAGATTTCAGGGGGGCTACTAGGCATCCTTCCAGTGCGCAGTAACGCCAGACTTCTCTCCAGTGCAGGTGTTAAGGGTGCCTAATGATGTGGATTGAAATTTTTTCCGTTCTGGCTCCCAGCCCCGACTTATGCTTAACGTCAGTTCGGTGTGCATCTGCAAAGGTTTAACCCACGGAAAGTGTCATTCTCGTATGCGACACGGTAAAGGGAGTGTCCCACTTTTATGATGGGTTTTGAACTGATATGATAATAGTTATAATTTTTGGGGTTTAACGACGGGTTTGAATTGAGATGTCAGTTTTGTAGAGCATGCCGGAAACCACAATTAACATATCTAATTTCATCCAAAACTTTCTGCATACAATTTCTGCACCCTTCAACATCCGCACAGGAGAGGAGTCTGGCACTATGCGCACTGAGGAGGGCCCAGTTGGCCCCCTGAGATCTCAGAAACTAAGAGGCTTTGAAAAATGCCGATGGGGGGTGGGAGCTATGGTGATTTACATCGCAATAATTCTCGTTGATCTAGGTCAATATCTTTACGGTCAAACGAGGTCATAAAGGTCAAATTCTGGCCGTGCTGGGGAACTATTGGGAAATGCCGTAATTATGCGGAAGAATGTCGTGTAACAACAGTCATAGAGGGAAGGTCGTAAAGAATATTTACAAAAATTGGGTCGAGGTCATTCAAGGCTATTAAACCTTGACGTCACAATCTGGTATACACCCAATACATCTCTTGGTCTATACATTTTAAATGTATTTATTTAAACATGATAGACAACAATTTGTTATATTGCTTTAGTTTATGCATGTTTTGATTAATTTTATTTCTATATTTATTAATCTATTTATTCTATTTATTACTAGTTAATTCATTATGAATTATTTATCTATCTATTATCATTCATAAATTATCTTTATTTTGAGTTTGAGTCAAAGTTGAGTCGGCTTGAGTTTTGAGTTGAGTTAGAATTGAGTTGACCAAATTGAAGTTTGAGTCATAGTTGAGTCAGCTGACTGAGTTCCTTCTGGTGAGTTGAGTTGGTGTTGAGTCAACTGCCTTCTGCATGCGACATGAGTTGAGTCGACTTATCAAAATTCTGAAATGCACAACTCTGGCCCCAGTATCAGTATCAGTATATTATCGGATTACTCCTCTTGTGAGGCTTTTCAGTTTCCTCGTCAAATCACACACACACCATGGATCGCACAAACTGAGGAACGTTGCACCGCGACACCACTATCACTCGCAATATGGAAGAGAAAGCAAATCATTCGTCGTACACATTTCATTAAAAGAGGCAGTACAAAAAGTAAAAATAAAAAGTATAAAACATAAAATACTCAGCAGGCTAAATCCGAGTCTAAAAACCTGATCATTATAGTAAAACCAAAAACTAAAAAATTTACGTTAAAATTCACACTAAAATATACAACTCGATGACTCGGCTGCACCCAGCTTATCTTCCTCCCTGAGTAGAACATTCAGTCTACTCTTAAAACTTATCATGTTACAATTTCGCATTTCGGTTGTCAGGCTGTTAAAAGGTGCCGCCGTCACATACGCTAGTCTCCGCTTCCCTGCATTTGTCCGCGGTCTGGGTGGGCGTAGATGCCCAGTCTGACGCGTTCGGTGGTCATGATCGGTAAAACGGAACAATTCTCGTAGGACCGTTGGTTGACCTGTGCTGAGTACACTTTTGGCTAGACATAGTTGGTGGTACTCGGTGAGCTCATTGGCAGACATAAACCCTAGTCGTCTCGCTTCCTGAGATATACGTTCAAACTTCCGCTTGCCAGAGATGACTCGTGCGCAAAAATTGACAACTTTCTGTACCCTATGTAATTGTGAAGCGCAGCATGTGCCATAAATAGCTATACAATAACGTAGTGTGGACATAACTAGTGCGTTAACTATTTGTTTTAGTACTATGCGAGGAATGACATGACTGGCATGGAGAAGTCCAACTAGGATGCCTGTGCACTTTGCAGTTAGGTGATCAATGTGTGTTTGGTACGTCAGGTGTCTATCCATTTCTAGTCCTAGATTTTTGACGACTTTTGTCTCGGTTACTACAGTGTTTCCAACTCTTATCCTAACTTTGGGCATGTTTTGTAGCATCGCTCGTGTTCCAACTACAATGACTTTGGTTTTTGAAGTATTTAGTTTCAGCTTATTCTGGTTGAACCAATCTAAGAATAATGCAAGCTCGTTTTCAAGTCTTAAAATCATGTCAGAGAGTTCAGATTTTGGTCCGCTGATTAAAAGTTGAGTATCGTCTGCAAATTGAACTACTGTGCTCTTGTCTGCGTATAAACACATCTCGTTGGCAAAAATTGAAAACATTATACAAGAGAGGGAACCCCCTTGATAACATCCGATCGTATTTGGCAACGTTTTTGACAGGATTGTTTGACCCTCTTTGGTCCTAACCTTGACTTGCTGCGTGTGACCACGCAAATAATCTTAAAACCAGTGCCTCTCTACTCCATAGAGCTCAAATTTAGCTAAAAGTAGTTCATGGTCAATTACATCAAAGCATTTTGAGAGGTCGAGTAGTACAAGTATTGAGATTTGGCCCCAGCTCGAGTGTTGCGCTCTGACTAAACTAACCTTTCTAAATTCTGGATCCGAATTTGCCTCTATCTGGGACAAAACTACCGTCTTCGGATAAAACAACTAGGATTTGGATCCATCCCACCTTGCTTTACCACCCCTGTATCGGCTGGATAAGATTTACCGCCATATCTCAAAAGGCTCGAATCACGAGTGAAACCAGAAGTAAGCCAGAGCCAAATATAATGGGTGAGCACCGTTTTTCATTGCTCAACCTTTCCGTGTACGTATCTCTCAGCAGGTCAATAAACTCTGGACTCCCTCACCCTTTCGCAGCTGTTGCATTGGCAGACGCAGGGGGAGCCATTCCGGCCACGCCCCCCCTCCAAAGCGCTGGAGGGGGGTAAACTATCTTTTGGCCCCCAAACGCCGGATATTTTTTAAAGGTGTTTACACTAGGTCTGTAGAGCAAAACAATTTCACTTCCACCCCCTCCCCCAGGAGAGCGCTCATGTACTTGGAGAGGTAACTTATATTAGGTACTAGGTCTATCCAGCACCCAAATTGCACGTGTTTCACTTTCACCTCTATCAAACCTCTGCTCTACCGAAAAGCCAAAAATCGGAGCTCATTGCTGCGTTTCGCACTGGCTACCTTCATTAAAAGATAAGATAAAAACCATCAGGCTATAAACGGGAAATTTTTGGATGGAAAGTTGGAGGGTAGGGGAAAGGGAATTACCGTATTTTGACGCGTATGATTTATTGATGTGGGTCGGTCTCGATCTTAACAACTTCAGTCTTCGCTGATTTTCACCGCTGCACACCACGCCTGCCGCTATACTGCGCCGCAGTGTCCAAATCCGAAGCTATACTGCGCCGCAGTGTCCAAATCCGAAGCTATACTGCGCCGCAGTGTCCAAGTCCGAAGCTATACTGCGCCGCAGTGTCCAAATCCGAAGCTATACTGCGCCGCAGTGTCCAAGTCCGAAGCTATACTGCGCCGCAGTGTCCAAATGCGAAGCTATACTGCGCCGCAGTGTCCAAATTTGAAGCTATACTGCGCCGCAGTGTCCAAATCCGAAGCTATACTGTGCCGCAGTGTCCAAATCCGAAGCTATATTGCGCCGCAGTGTCCAAATCCGAAGCTATACTGTGCCGCAGTGTCCAAATCCGAAGCTATACTGTGCCGCAGTGTCCAAATCCGAAGCTATGCTGCGCCGCAGTGTCCAAATCCGAAGCTATACTGTGCCGCAGTGTCCAAATCCGAAGCTATACTGTGCTGCAGCGTCGCATAGGGGGGAGTCTCTTTCCAGCTGGTCCCCGCCATTTCCATTCACTCAAAACTGGAAAAGTAATCCAAATCAATACCGAACCTGCGGGTACAGGAAAGCAGCTCGAGCTGCAGCTGAATTAGGCTGAGTTCATAGGTGTCTCAAGTAACATATGTATTTCTTCCACCAAAGTGCGCACCAATACAAGGACGCATGTATCCGTACTCAGTAGGGACCTAGTACGTATGCAACGACACCTTAAGACGTATGCAGGTACCTGTACTTCCCTTCAGGGCGTGCCATCCACTTTTCAGAAGGGGGATGCCGTGACCATTATAAGGGGGCGCCTAGAGTCTATGGGCAGTGGCGTCGGAACGTCCGAATTTAAGGGGGCACCATGAACTTCTCAACCCATTTTTCCAGTCAACGCCATAGGGTTAGTGTTAAAATTTCTGATTTAAGAGGGGGAGGGGCAGCGTGCCCCGGTGCCCTCCAGTTCCGCCGCCAGTGCCTATGGGGGAGGTGGCAATTGCCCCCACTCCCCTCTCCCCGACCCGCCTATCCACCTGGTATTTCTTGCTGGTTGTAGCACTAAATTTGTTTGACGGAGGGAGAAATTTCTGCAAAGCGTTTAGGTTGTATGAGTTGAATATGTGGATAGACAAATTGGTTTTCATTTACATAAATAATACAATTGTCAGGGCAACAGATACAAATCATTCCCCCAACAGGTATTGAACATTATGTAGGTAGTCTGAATAGGCTCTTCGACGGAACATTAGCCTTTTTGTCTTCAAATAGTTCCTTCAGGGCAGTGGAGGACTCAGGACTTCATTTGAGGGGGAGGGGAGCTCGGGCTAGGGGGCTCGAGCCTCCCCACCATGGCCTCGGATCGGCCTCTGGCTATGCATTTGTTTTTTTAATTTTAACATGTTTCTTTACATTGGTATGTTCTGCGGTGCAATATTTGGTCTGGCTCGTGAATGACGTATTAGTATATACCAAGGACTTCGGTACTGAGGCAGCTCATGTATCCCTGGTGTATGACTTAACAGGTGGTATCAATCGCACAATTGTGTTTTATCTCTGAACAGAATTGGTGAGTAACAACAAAACTTGTGCGGAGTCTGCAAATTATGACAGAAGCGTGTTCATTGATATCATTAGATACATTAATCTAAGCCTGCCCTGACTAAGAAAAGTTTAGAGAAGCCGTTGTTCGGGGCTGGAATCGGTTGCAGGCGAGGCCCAGCCGTGGGAAACGGGCAGCACGGTCATGCCTTTGTCTGGAGCGGCGAGGACCCACTGGTCTCACCATGCTTCTGCACGGAACCGCCCCCACCCGATAACCCATTATCGCGCTTAATTGGTTATTGTGTAATGGGAATGTGTGTTTGGAAGGGGCTGACCAGCGCCCGCTGCCGCGGAGGCGCCGCATTGTGTTTGGACCGAGATCGGATATCAACCTGACCGAATTCCATCAACAGTAGTTGGGATATTTTGCATTCTCGCGAGCAGTTAGCGCCAAAACAGGTACTGACACAGACAACCGTGTTTAGATATTTAACGCAACGGAACAAAACTTTTCTGTTCCATTGACCCCGGTCACGCTCACCAGAGGCGCTAGTGCTCCCTCCAAGATGGCCGCGAAAGAGGGACTCCGAAAGGTAAACAACGTTAGTGGGGCCTGGGAATAGCATGGTAAGCGGTGAATTATACGTGTTTTATGTTTGGTGTGTGGCAGCAGCTTATAACCAGCCACTGTGGAAGGCAGAGAAGAATCCAAATTCGAAGAGTTTTTGATCCCAAGGAGCAAAGCTTGCAGTCAGCATCAGGTTGAAGTTTGCTGCCCCCTTCTTTGCCGGTGGCGATGCTTGTGTTTGGAAACGCATTTTCCATCGTACATTCAAACTGGAATTTCAGAGAGCTTGAAACAAATAAAAGGCGTATATCTACCGAATTATTTCAAGATGTCAGTTTTCCGGGCGAAAAAGGAATGCAGCCACATGTGGCTGCATTCCTGCAGGCGGATCCAGGGGGCACGGCAAAGTGGGCACATGTCCCATAGGCAGATCCAAGGGGCAAATGGAGTATATGCCCCCCACAATCGACCCTCGGCGCCCCTGCAATGGCCACGCCCCTGAAATTTCGCTTCCCACCACCACCCCCCTCCCAGGATACAAAAGTCGGCTCCCACCGATAAGGTTTTGCTCCCATCCGATAGGGTTTCCCGGTCAAGAATGGTGCGCCGCCCCCGGGAAGGTGTCCCCTGATCGGCAATCCTGGATTCGCCTATGATGACGGCCCAAGGATTAAGGCTTACTCCTGCTAGAAGCAGGCTCAAGGGAGTGGAAGGAGGCATAAGCGGAACTGGAGATTGCCTCACAGCCAGTCTGCAAAGTATGGTAGCATGCCAGACGAGTCGCACCAGCCATCTAAAATTCTCGCACCACCAGACTCCAAAAATTTGCACCAATCTGCCACATACCAGGGAAAAAATGCACCCATTCCTACCCCTACAATGCAATGCTACCTCAATTATTAGTCAGTTAAGGACTTTTTATAAGGCACCTCCTGTGTCTTAATGGCTATTCAGCCATTATTTGTTTAGTTTAAGTGTCACTAACCTCGCAAATTCGCACCAGGTTGATAAAGTTCGCACCACTCGGTCCTGTCTCCAAGGGAACTCGCACGGACGAGATCTCGTCGAAAATGCCATACTTTGCACACTGGCCTCACAGCAGCGTACCAGATGGATGTGAATGGAAGTCAGATGGCTGAAAATGTCTGCAACAGACAGCAGCATTTGAGCCTATCTTCTTCCCAATTCTCAGTTTCGACTTCCACTGCTTGGACAGCACCTTATCCTGAGGAAATTTGTGAAAACTGAGACTTGGACACTTTCTTCGGAAGGATACACACTGAGGAACGCAGCAGTTCTGATTGGATGTAATGGTTATCCGTCTCACCTCCATTTTCCTTGAACTTTCCAAGATTATAACAAACAAGAAAATAACGCCAGTCTTCAATATTCACGTCCACCCAACATGAACTACACTTTTTCACAGCAACGAGTTCACCACGACTGAAAATAAACTTTCAAAATCTATATCGCGTTCAAGAATGCACCGGATATGAAGCAGCCGCGCCAGACGTCAGTCCCTCTACTGGCGTTTTCAAAAAAATCCGCCAGGTGCCAACACTTTCGATGACTGAGGCCAATAGCAAAATTGTTTGCTAGGAGCAATAGAGTGCTGAACTTCCTCTAAACCAACTGCAGCTACAATTTATATTATTTTTTTGTTACAGGTACTCTGCCATTTCGGAGCAGTGGCGGATCCAGGGGAGAAAGGCATTTGCCCCCAAACTGAAAAGCTCGAGGAAAAATTATGTTTTTGCCCCCAAACCTTTTTAGTTTATGAGCAAGATTTTGGCACTTCAACTCTCAACTTCAAACAGAACCAGTTCAGTGTAAATATTGGGTCTTGGACAGGGAAAAAATATCTTAGCCCATATTTTTTTACCCCATAAAGTTTTTTGGTTTTCACCTCATTTAGTCCAAATTCTACCGTCAAGTCATATCATTGTAGCACAATTTCTAACTGCGTGACGTTTTGTTTGTTGCTTTCTCACTTTGGTTTGCCCCTCCCAAACTGACCAGCTAGATCCGCAACTGTTTCGGAGGGAGGGGGGGCTTGAGCCTCCTAGTCCCCTTATATCCGCCACTGTGTCAGGAGTAAAGGCAGGGGCGGACGCAGATCCGAGTTTGGGGGGTCAAACCTCTCCTCCTGGGGGAGGGATATTTTTGCTCTACAGACCTAGTGAAAACACCTTTTATTTCAAAAAATTATCCGGCGTTTGGGGGCCAAAAGATAGTTTGGCCCCCCTCCAGCGCTTTGGCGGGGGGCATGGCCGAAATGCCCCCCCCTGCGTCCGCCAATGAGTAAAGGTGAGATTGTTGCATGTTCTAATGACACCCGGGTAACCATTATCGCCCCACTATAATATAATTTATGTATCGAGTCATAGCAAGACAATTTTCAAGATATTTCGAACACGTGTTATGCACGTACCCACCTCAAAACTTTCTACCTGCAAATATACCTAAAGGGGAGCTAATTAATTTTCGATATTTGATTTGAACATATCGATATCAACAGGATCGGATAGTTTTTCTCTAAAGCAGGGGAGCAGGCAGGCGGGGGCACAGGGTGCACGTGCCCTCATCCGTGCTCCCATTGGAGTGCCCTTTGATTGCTAGGCTGTGTACCCCTTTTGCAGGGGCGTAGGAACGGTTTGAAAAGTGGGGGGGCCAACCTTAGAGGGGGCCCACCTCAAGGGGGGCCCCAGTCCACGGGGGCCCATAATTGTAAAAAAAACATTAGTTAGCTCGTTTGGTGTCAATAAGGCACGCATGCACACAAGGATGTCAATATATGGAAAATTGAGAAATTAAATTTTGCCCTATGATTTTGAGTTGTACCTATTTGATACCAAATCATAGTAAAACGCCAAAAAAAACATTTTTGTTTTTTACCAAGACCCATTTCAAATACGAAATACATTTTTAAGCTTTTTTGGAGGATTTCAATCATTTTTTACCGCCAGCGCGTTTTTTTATATTTACAGATGTTTAGGCCCTTTTTTTCTTTTTTTCTTCTTTTTTTAAATTTAAATACGCGTATGAACAAAGGGCATCCTCCTACCTCCAGCATTAACCCGCGCCCCACCGGGGGTCCGGCGCCACCTTCGCCCCACCGGGGGCCATCGATGGCTCCCCCTCTAACTCCGAAAATATGGGCGTTAGCGCAAATCTGCAAAGTGCAATAGAAAGCTCGCATGAATTCAGTAAGAAATTACTTCGCATGTTTTAGTGCTCAGGTCAATGGTTTGACCTCCAGAGGTCAAATTAGGTCAAGATCGGCTATTTTCACTCAAATATGCAATGATTAAGCAAACTGGGCATAACTCTTATGTCATTAGAGCTATTGAGGCCTGGTAAAGTACATTTGATAGCAAATTGCCAGTACTTTTTCCGCTATGTGGAACGTAAAGACCTCCCGCCAGTGGTTTGACCGCCAGAGGTCACCTCGTGACCTAATATGACCTGAGGTCACGAAAGGTCAAAAAGTGACCTTGCCGTACATCAAATGAAAGCCAGTGACAAGACAAACACGATGGTGTTTGTTTCACCGCTCTAGCTCAATTAGGTCAAAAGTTATTGTCAAAATACTGTTTTTGACCTCTGGTGACCTTGGATGACCTTGGAAAAGTCAAAGAGCAAATATGACCCCTGGGATCCGTGAAAGGGTGTCCAAAAACGCTGTTCTGAGCAGTCTGAGTATTTGCAATCATTTTTGTGGCTTTTATATCATGAAATAGCTTTTCCCCATGCTTTTCCAATGGGAGAGGTCGCCTCGTGACCTGACCTCAGGGCACGAAATTGAAAAATCCCGGATATACACATTGTAGACCCTGGAGGGGTTATGAAGTGTAGGAAGTTTCAAATCGATCGACTTTGAAATGTAGCTCTTACAGAGCTCTAAAGGTGAAGTGAGGTGACCTTGGTTGACCTCGTCTGGTGACCTGACCTTGGGTGACCCGGGGTAAAAATTTCAGGGATGATGGGAAAATGATGCAGTGAGAGGTAGAGCCCTCAACCGCGGTGCTGCGCCTCGTCGTTTTTCTGCTATCCCGGAAAACCCTTAGGGGGGCCATCGATGGCCCCCCGGTGGGGCGAGGGTTAAATTAGGTATCTCCTTGGACATCACGCAAGACCATAAGCAAGCTTGTAACGTTTGCATGGTGTCCAAGGATACTTAGCCATTGGGCAAAAAATGGGACAATTTTGTTACTGAAGCAAATTGGCGCGGCTAAGTACACATCACATCTACAAAAATGTTCATCACATTTACAAAATTAGGAACTGTTTAGAAAACTACAGACAATGCTTTGATACCAAATACTCTCATTTCGCTATGCCTAATCAACTTGTATTTTCTTATTCAATGACGAAAATGGGAACATTTATTTATGTTATTACAGATCTCTTCTTGCCATCATTAGAGATTGATTTAGGTGAAGCCTGATCACAATAAATACGCCTAGCTATATTTCGATGCCTAAAATGCAGAGTTTCAGCATGACTGCAAGTGCAATGTAGGTACTTGATGGCCAGCTTTGTGATGCCGAGGAGGTGTGGTCATGGTGTTATAGTGGTTCGCAACCCTGCTTTCCACGCGACCAACTCGGGTTTAAGGCACGGCAGATTCCTTGTGCAAGGAGCGATTTGACTCCCAAGAAACCCCTCCAACAGGGAAAGAGTTGGCGACGCCATATAACCCTGGCATCGAAAGACGTCGCGCCTTTCGATGGCTCAGGGACGACTGTTGCTCGGCATTTGGTGCGGGGTCTGTGTCCGATTCATATTTTGTGTTGGGATTGGGATGGAGTTTGATTGGGCCCAGTTCTCGGGACTCATTTGGCAACACTCGGGTAGTAGGTGCCTTGGCTTTTTACGAAGCGCTCCTCCTCCAGGGGCTTGCAGGCAGCGTACTACCGAACTTGAACGTTCCCTGACAAGCTATCGGGCCCGTTTGGGTTTCTTGTTCTATATTACAGTTGCTGATAGTTGTATATTCGTTGCGGGGGCCCACCTCAAAGGGGGGCAGTATCTCCCCTGACCCCCGGTTCCTATGGCTATGCCACCCAGGGACCGCTAAATTATCTCGGAGGGCCCCAAGGTCCAGACCATGAAACCCAGCTCAGGAACCCAGATCAGTCAGCTCAAGGGCCTAGACCAGTGCATTAGCCTCGGGACCAGCTTATCAAGGGACCCTACATAAGCACAGGACCCCTAGAAGCTCATCACAGGGAGTTCCAGATTCGCACAGGGTGCCAGATTAGCTTAGGGGCCCGGTTCAGCTCGGAGGTCCCCAGGTCCCCAGGTCGGATGTAGGGTCTCAAAACAGCTCAAGGGACTTATTCAAGCTCACGGAGCCCAGCTTAGCTCAATGATGCTAGAACAGTTCAGGGCATCCATACCAGATCAGAGGCCCCAGTTAAGCACAGTGGTACCCAGATTAGCTCAGGGCCCCAGCTAGGCTTAGGGGGTCCCAGGGTGGCTGATATAGAGTCTCAGAACACAGTGACGTAGCCAGGATTCAGCCAGGGAGGGGTCCGACTACCGTCGTGGGGCCCCAGGCCGGGGGTCCCCTTAGTAACCGTGCCCATCTCCTATATCTTTTGTATAGTATTTTAACATTATAACATTCACACGAAGGAAATTTCGTTGTGCCTTTTTAAGCATTCATTCTTATTTTGTTTATAGCTTGGTTTTTTTCGATCTGACCAAGTGTTGGTAAACTAAGGTCACCAAATATTAAGGATGACCCATACCTTATATGGTAGCGTGGCTATAATAACAGCTGTGAGCCATATTTCGGGAAGTTCAATGTTGATGCGCGCATGATGTTAAACCTGAGTCTACCTCAATTCACTCGGGTAATCAGACATGAAGTTATTGGAGGTCAGTCGTTTTGAGTACGAAGAAATGATCTTCTACGGGAAATGATTAGCAATTATATCCCGGTGTCTAATCCATGGACTCTTAATCAGGAAATTTCCAAAGAAACAAAAAAACGAATAAAGATACAAGGGATATGGTAGTGTGTCCCGAACGTTACATAACCTCTATTCCGTCGACAGATCCTGTTGAGATCCAGTTACTTTCTTACCCTTACTATCTTGTAAACGAGCAAATTACCAGGACAAAAGGCGCCCAAGATATCTATCGCCTTGGCTCACTGTTATTGTTATTTTCAACCTTTCATACCTATTTTTCTTTTTGGGATTATGCTCATCAATTTCTGTCATTACCCTTGTTTGTCTGGTTTCCTACGAAAATGTTGGAAAGTTGTTTATTTCAGAATATTTAGGAATATAGTTATTGGTGTTAAGCTAATATATTAGAAATTGACAAAGTGCCCAATTACCTGTTCGATTTGCTCTTATTGTAAAATTAGATTAATTTTTGCCTTTCCTTCGATAATGGTGCCTGATCGACATGTTTCAATTTGTGCTTTTTTAGTACGCAATAGGGGTAGGTATATTTTTTCCGAGGAATATGATTTTCAAATTTTTTATTTGAGCTCTGGGGTCACCTAAGACCAACACTTGGCGGCGCTCACAAAGGTAATTTCCGGCTGCTCTCCCGATTAGATCTCAGTGGGTCTCGGAGACCGATTCACGGCGCCTCTTGATCAAAACTGGGGGCTCCTGAGAATCTCTCGGGGCTCCTGAGGTTAGTTATTGGTAGCACCTCTGAGACTAATTATTGAGCCCCCAGATTTGCTCTGGAGGGGGGGCGGCTGAGACTGAGTATCGTGGTCATCCAGATTAGCTATTGGGGTCCCCTGAGGCTGTCTTTGGGGTGGGGGAGGGTGGCTGGGAATGACTTCCGACAGCCCTCTGAGACTTACTCTGGGGTGCACCTGAGACAAACACCCGGGGGGGGGGTGGAATCACCTCTGAGACTGAGTCTTTGGCGTTCCTGAGACTGACTCGGAGGCTACAGATTAGCTCTCGCGGGCCTAAGGCTAACTCCGGGCCCATGAGACCAAAACTCGGGAGCACCTCTGGAAATTACTCTCAGAACCCCGAGATTAACTCTCGGATGTCTCTGAGACTGACAACCGGGAGCCCTCTGAGACTAACTTTTGGGTGCTCCCTGAGATTGACTCTCGGGGCCGCTTATACCAAAACTCGGGGGGGGCACAGCCTGAGGCTAAATCTCGAGGGCTCCCAAAATTACGACCCCCTGAAACCAGCACTCTGCAGATCAAATTAGACTAACTCTCGGACCCCCGGATTAACTCTCGGGGCCACCTGAAACTAAATATTGACTCCTGAGAGAGAAGCCCGTGAGACTATGAGGGCCCCCTGAGACCGACTCTTGGGGTGCTCTGAGACTGACTCTTGGGGTTCTCTGAGACAGACTCTCAGGGAGACCCCGAGACCGAATCTCGGGGTCCCCTAAGACAGACTCTTGGGGTCCCCTTGACCGACTCTTGGGGTTGTCTGAGACTGACTCTCAGGGGCCCCCTGAAATAGACTATGTTGCAGGGCCCTGAGAACCACTCTCTGGGAGGCCCCTGAGACTAGCTCGGCCCCCTCCCCTGAGACAGACTCCCGGGGTCCCTGATACCGAATTTTGGGGCCCCTGAGACCAACCCTCTAGGGCCCCTAAAATCTACTTTCAGGGGGCCTTGAGACCGACTCTCAGGGCGGGGGCCGTGAGGCCGACTCGGGACGCCCTGAGAACGAATCTTCAGGGGCCCCTGAGACTGACTCTGGGGGCCCCGTGATCAGAGAATCCTTTGCAGTGGTTCAGATTGGCCCAAGGGGTGGGGGTCTGCGGACGTCTAGGGCCCCCTTGGCTACACCACTGCATCTAAACTTTCGGGGGCCCTCTGAAATCACCATTTGGAGGCTTCTAAAATAATTGCTTCCCTAGACCAATACTCCGGAGCCCTTTGATGCTGATGCCCGGGGGGTCCTAACACTAAGCTCGGGGTCCCACTTAGATCAGGCTCAGGGGCACCCTTAGACCCATGCTCGCGCTTTTCTCAGGAGTAACTCGACACCGATGTTCCGGGGCCCTCAAGATCAATATTTCGAGCCCCCCCAAGACTAATGCTGTGCTCTGGAGCCCCTCGATGCCGATGCTCGGGGGTCCTGAACCCAGGCCTGGGGGCCCCTGGGACCAAACTCTGGGTCTCATGAGGTCAATGCTCGTGCCTCACTCATGAGACCCTCGATATCAATAGTCAGGGGCACCCCGAGGGGGGCCCTGAACCCCTGAGACCAAGCTCGGGCCCCTGAGACCAAGATCAGGGCCCCCGAGACCAATGCTCGTGTTTTCTAGTGCATACGGTCAGCCTTATGCATCAGATGCCCTCGGATGCCTCCCTGAGACCAAGCTCGAGGGCCCCTGACACTAAGCTCGGGGAGAGGGGGGCCTGAGACCAAGCTTGGGGGCATCCCTGAGACCAAGCTCGGGGGTCCCCTGAGACCAAGCTCGGGGGCCCTGAGACCAAGCTCAGGGGGCCCCTGAGACCAAGCTCGGGGGCCCTGATTCCAAACTCGAAGGGCCCCCTGAGACTAAGCTCGGGAGCTCCCTGAGACCAAGCTCGGAGGGCCCCCAGACACCAAGCTCGGGGCCTCTGAGACCAAGCTCAGGGGGCCCCTGAGACCAAAATCGAAAGACCTGTGAGACCAAGATCGAAAGGCCCGTGAGACTGAGCTCGGGGGAGGGGCCCTGAGACCAAGCTCGGGGGCCCTGAGGCCAAGCTCGGGACCCCCTGAGACTGAGCACAGGGGTCCCCCAAGATCAATATTCGGTACTCTGGAGCCCTCGATACCGATTATCGGGGGCCTCCTGAGACCAAGCTCGGGAGCCCCCCCCGAGACCAAGCTCAGGGCCCCCGAAATCAAGTTTTGTGTTTTTAGTACATAAGGTCAGCCCAAGGGGGTCCGCAGACCCCTGAGACCCCCCTCCCCTGGCTACACCACTGTCAGAACATCTCAAGTGGCCCATTCAAGCTCTCGGCCGCCCGGTCAGTGGCTGTAAAGCCTTATAGGGGTCCCAAACCATCTCAGGGGCCCTCAGTTCAACACAGAGGCCCATATTAGCTCTGATGACCAGATAAACTTAAGGGCCCGGATCATCCAGGGGCCCCTTGTCGGCATATTTGGGGCTTCAGAACATTTCAGGGTTTCAATTAAAGCTTATAACCAAATTTCAGAGCAGGGGCCCTATTCCTGTGCAGGGGCCTCAGATACGTTTAGGGTCTTCTGTGTATCACAGGGGATCCAGATTAGCTCAAGGGGCAATATTAACTTTACGGTCCCAGCTCAGCTCAGGGGCCCCCAGGTCGGTGGATATAGGTTCTGGCCAACTCACGGGGCCCTGTTTAAGGTCACGGCCCCTAGCTCAGTTTAGGCATCCTAGAACAGTTCATGCTGCCCAAACCATCTCAGGGGCGCTCAGTTCAGCTCAAAGGGCCCAGATTAGCTCGTATGGCATCGGAGGCCAGTTCAGGGGCCCCGAGAAGCTTAGGGGACCTTAAAATCAACTCATAGGACCTCAACTTAATTTAGGGGCACAGGTAAGTTTAACGGGGTTCCGGGGCAAGCTATCGGGACAGTTTGAGTTTCTTGCTTGATATTACAGTTGTTGATATTCTTATCTCCGTTGCGGGGGCCCATGCCAGAAAAGTGGGGGGGCCAGTGGCCCCCTGGCCCCCCCGGTTCCTACGCCTATGCCCTTTTGTACCCGCTTGAAATTTATCGCCATACGCCGAGAATCTAAATGCAACTTGACCGCAGGTAGCGTTTATTACTATTGTTTGACAATTTAATGCCTTTTTCAGTCCGCTAGGAAATTCTGCCGCGTTTCCAAGCACCTGGGAAGAGTATGGGCACCTGATCCGTGTCCAGCTAAAGCCTCATCGTCGCCAATAATCGTACGGGCGAAGCTAGTCTGGCGCCCCTTGAGCTCGCCTGGTGCGCCCTGGTTTGGTCCTGGTCCCTAAAGCTGATCATGTATCTTCTTAGCTGATCTGGTGTCATCTGAGTCAATTTGGTGCCCCCCCTATGAGCACATAATTGTGCCTCCTGAATCTATCTAATGCTCTCTAAGACACTCTGATGTCTCCGAGCTTGCCTGTGCCCCTTGAGCTGATCCGGGCTTTGCGCTATCAGTTATGCTCACCCACTTAGAAATCGCTCAAATGCATGAAAATTCGCAGGATTTCCCTTCGCATTCTTCATGTCATGGTTAAAATTGTTTAGTATTACCCTGGTATGCCCTGAGGCATATGTAAGATACCTCAGTAACGGATCTAGGATTTCGTTAAAGGGAATGGGGAACCTTGATCGGATCCTGGAATTTAGTGCAATTAGGCGTACTCTTAGCCGAAAATAATGAAACCATTCATGGTTTCTCTGAAAAATGTACAATGAGCTCAATATTTTGATTTTTAAAATACTCTTCTAGAAAAATAAATAGATATTAGCCTGTGGATGATGTCACGACCTGGCAACCACTACCATACTTGAAAAACTTCAAGGGCTTCGATTGGCTGATGCTCATCGTGACGTCAGCATATGTCGTCACACCAGCAGCTCACAACAATGGCCGCCCGGCGACGGGCTGAGAGGGGGCTGGTGTCAGGTAAGTTTTAGCTTTTTTCTACGGAATTATCGAGTTCCAAGACAAATGACATTTGTCGTACCGGGTTTTCCAACTTGCTTTACAACTTGGCTATATCAGTTAAAATCACGTTATGAAGGTGCCACATCCCCTTTAAGGGGGGGGCAGACTCGGGGTGCGCCGTACCTTGGGGGCGCCGAACCTGATGGGCGCCAATTTACCACCCAAAAGGCGGCCAGTGTCAAAGAAAAAAACGCGTTTAAAACAACTTGTAAAAGCTTATTTCATGAAAGCTTCCTTTTAGTGGGGACATGTTCACGTTTACCATCAAACATATTTCGGTCCAGCAAACTACCGGTACCGTGGTAGAAAATGTTGAAAGCACCCACTGATCTAACTGAAGCACGATGAGCAAATAATACAGTTATCTTCGGTCATGGCGAAAACTGAGGTGTCGGATCCACCACCGCCAATTATCACAGTTGTCTTGACTAACGGCTCCATACTAAAATACCCGATTGACGCTAACCTGAGTCTCAGAGGCCGCAGAGCCTCTGCGGGCCTGGGCCCCCGAGTTTTTGGTGGTTTCCCTGAGTTGATATCGAGTCTTCTCAGCTGATCTGTGACCGCTTTAGATAACCAGGCCCTCACACTGAACTTGAAACCCATATGTCACCACTGAAGCCTATTAAGCTTTTCGGGGCCCCTTCATTGGTAAAGGGCCCCCTCAACAGGTCCTGGGCCCTCTGAGCTAATTTTGAGCTTTCTGAGAGGAAAAATTTTAGGTTGCCCCAGGGCTGTTCTGGGATCGTGAGAGGGTATTGTACAGGAACTTACTGGCCTTAGATCCTTCGCTGCTTTGGGCCCCCTAAGCTAGAAAGAACCCTGTAGGTGGAATTATTGTGGCAGCCATGAGCTGGTCTGGGGCCCGTGGGAGGATTTACTTTTTAGAGGTATCTGGTTTGGTCGTAGGGTCCCAAGCTGGATTAGTGTCCCTTAAGCTGTTCGGGGTCCCTGGGTTGGTATCGTTTTCGTTGAACTGATATAGGTCCCTTCAGCTTGTTTAGGGCCCGTTGTGCGTATCTGGGCACTAGTAGTTCGTCGAGGCACCCAGCTCGTCTGGCCCTATTAGTTTTATGGGCCTCCTGAGCTGCTGCAGGGTCCTCTCAGAGTGTCTGGACCCCATGAGTTGAAAATTGGACCCCTGGGTTAGTTTTGGGTCCCTGAGCTTATTTAGGAACCGTTTAAATAGGTAGGCACCCCACGCTGGTCTTAAGAACCCCGTGTTGGTACTGAGATCAAATGGGCTCGTCGGGGGCCCTTATCTGGGCCCCCTTAACTGGCACGGGCCCCTCAGCTGATTTTGGAGACCCAAAATCCTTCCTACCGGATTCCACCCACGCCAGATTTCCTGACTCTCTGAGACGAGCCATTGGGGACTTTTCCCGCGACCAGCTCTGGGGTCCCTCTCCCGAGACAAAGCTTACAGCATGCCTCTTCACAAGCCCAGTAGCAGCACCACTTTAATCATTTTCCCCAAAACACAAGGATACATGCGGACTAAAACTATTCAATACTCATATTTATTGACTTGTAATGACGATCAAAACGTATCAGTATCCAAATGAAGCCTCTATCGCCATTTCCTGCGAAATCATTATCACTCGCCCCGGTGGGCCTCTGAGCCACCTTCGACTTCGACTGGGGGAAATGTTCAAACACCCCCCCTCCTTGAACTCCGTTCTTATGCAGAATAGCGAAAACACACAAAGACTGGCTAATAGCTCATAAACAAAATTCATAAAGAAGCTACATCGGTCACTTTTTGGCTCAGGTCAATATTGAGAACATGACAGGTCAAAGAAGGTAGTATGCTAGAAAACAGTTTCTGGACTCTAGCGTCTGACAGAATTGAGCTAGAATCATTTTAGGCACAATTCGCTTCCTCTCGTTACGGCGAATCATCAAATAATGTATAATATGACTAAACTAGGTCAAAACATAAAAATGACCTGACCTAAGGCTAGGCAAAGGTCACCATCTAGCCTAGCATAGTCAAAATGCATATCAAGCAGCTCACAATAGCAATCCAAAAATGGTATCAAAATACGAGTTTAATCAACATTTCCTGCAAAGCAATTAACCCAAGTCTTAAAAACTGCTTATGAAGCCCCAGATGAACTCTCAGAGGTAACATGTCTAAGCTTGCAACATGAACCGATAAAGAGGCCTAGGATACTATGATTTAGGGAATCCGAAGGTATTCCAAGCGGCGTCTGCAGACATAGAGCAATGTTTCGGCAAATTTCCGTTTTCCCCATGCATTTCCAATGAAGAGGTCATGATTCGTACCTGTCCCTAGGTCATCGATGGGAAAAATCCCGGAATAAATTTATTAGTACTTTTTGGGCCCATTATATGATACAAGTTTGAATTCGATGAATGCACCCTTTTCTTACTTATGCCGACTTAAAAATTTTTGGAGGTGAGGTCACTTGACCTGCACTGGTGACCTGACCTGAGATGACACAAGCTTAAAATTTGAGGGAAAGTTGCGGAATTTATTAATGATAAGGTGTGACAAGTACTGTGTCGCTTCTCACCGACGTTTTTTCGTGCCACCGGAAGACCCCGAGGGGGTGTTCAAGCACCCCCCAACGGGCCGGGGGGTTAATATAAGTATCAAAACCTTCTGAGCATGCTCGGTAGAGCGGTCCGGCGTCAACGCACGGTGGAGAGGGCCCGAAAGTGCCTCCTCCCCGCTGAGATCGCGGAAACAAAGATGGGTAGAATACGCGCGCTCGGGGTTTGTGTAGGCGTTAGCGACCTACGTGATATAAAAGTTTCATTAGTCTACCTCAATATCTTCAGCGTCAAACGGGGTCGTAAAGGTCCAAATCGGGCCGTATTGAAGACAAATCGGGAAATGCCGTGATTATGCGGGAAAGGGGCGCGAATACTCTAGAACAGGGCTGAGGCCACAAGGGAAGGCCCTAAACAATGTCTCTGAAATTTTGGGGTCAAGGTCCTTCAAGGTCATTGACCTATTACGTCACAACCCAACATATTATGCCTATTGTAAGCTATCACTAGTGCTTTGCCCAACCTTACCAATGACCTTTTATCAGGCCCTGATCATCAAGGCCAGTGACCTTTGAAATTGACCTGTGACCTTGACCAAAAAACTGAATAACCTTTACTATGATGTAATAACATCGTCATGATAGGTGTCGCAACTTTATGCAACGTCATGTTGGGGCTGTCCAGGAGTACCTGTGCTCAGCAGGGACACCTATGCTCTCTGGAGGGACTTTTGCTTCGATGGGGGACCTGTGCCACCCAGGGGCGCCTTTGCTCCTCAATGGACGCAACCTAGCTATCCAGGGGCATCTTTGCTGTTCCGGGGGTGCCTTTGATACCCAGTGCCCCAGGGGTGCTCTTTCTTATCCAGGTGCATCTTGGTATTGAGGGGCGTATTTTTATTCAAGGTAACCTATACTACCCAGTCGCGCCTACCCTATGCAAGGGGTGCTTAGGCTATACAGGGGGCGGCAATTTGCTATACATAGGGCGCCCTTATGCTCTCCATGGGCACCTTATTCAGGGGGTGCTTTTGATATTCAGGGGCGCTTTTCCTATCAGCAGGGTACCGGTGCCATCTTGGGGCTATTCTTATCAAGGGACGCTGCTGTTAAAAGTAGGTAGAGCAGTGTTGGCAGCAGCATTATTATTATGAGTTTTAAAGTGGTGTTGAAAATGACCATTATCTGCTAAGTTATTTTTTATTCTAGACCTATATTAATATTAAAAGAATAGACACAATAATAGAAGCTTTCGACGTTAAGTCATCCTCAGCTATGACACATTTTTTAGCACAAAAATTCAAAAAGACTATCACACGCTTCGTAGCAACCACTTCTTCCTGCAGACATATATGGAACGGTTAACAATACAAAAAGACACGCATTCACACATAGTATACATACCAATCTTAAACATTTCTTTTTCTATTTTCCCTCCTAAAAATTTATATATATATATATATATATATATATATTTCACGCATCACAAGACCAACTATATTTTTTTCTTATTAAGGTGACTTGTGGGTGATAGGCCAAGAAGCTGGCATGGTGTTCATTTTGGGTTCAAGATCACGTATAAAAATTGATTCCTTGATTTTAGTTTCTGCGACGTCCCGGTTCACACTTAAAATTTCGATCCGAAATAGGGAATTAATGTCATCATCACTGAGGTCTTTATGATAGTGTAATATGTGGTCACTGAAGGGCGCGGCAATTCTATGCAGGCGAGCGTCGCCTAAATGTTCGTTGAGACGGTTCCTTATGAGTCTTTTGCTCTCGCCTACATATGGAGGCGAGCGTTTAGGGAATGTCCATTCATATGTAGGCGAGAGCAAAAGACCCATTAGGTACCGTCTCAACGAACATTTAAGGCGACGCTCGCCTACATAGAATTGCCGCGCCCTTCGGTGACCACATATTACATTATCATAAATACCTCAGTGATGATGAAATTATTAACTCTCTATTTCGGATCGAAATTTTAAGTGTGAACCAGGACATCGCAGAAAATAAAATCAAGGAATCAATTTTCATACGCGATCTTGAACCCAAAATGAACACCATGTCAGCTTCTTGGCCTATCACCCACAAGTCACCTTAATAACAAATATTCTTCTAGTTGATCTTGTGATGCGTGATATATGTATAAATGTATATATATATATAAATATATATAGGTATATAATTTTTTAGGAAGGAAAATAGAAAAAGAAATGTTTAAGATTGATATGTACACTGTATGTGATTGCGTGTCTTTTTGTACTGTTAACCGTTCCATATATTTCTGCAGGAAGAAGTGGTTGCTCCGAATCGTGTGATAGTATTTTTGATTTTTTTCTAAAAAGAATGTGTCATAGCTGAGGATGGCTTGACGTCGAAAGTTTCTATTATTGTGTCTATTCTTTTAATATTAATTTAGGTCTAAAATAAAAAATAGCTTGGCAGATAATAGTCATTTTCAACACCACTTTAACCCTCACCCCACCGGGGCCATCGATGGCCCCCCTAAGGTTTTTCCGGGATAGCAGAAAAACGAAGAGGTGCAGCGGCGCGGTTGAGGGCTCTACCTCTTACTGCATCATTTTCCCACCATCCCTGAAATTTTTTACCCCGGGTCACCCAAGGTCAGGTCACCAGACGAGGTCAACCAAGGTCACCTCACTTCAACTTTAGAGCTCTGTACGAGCTACATTTCGAAGTCGATCAATTTGAAAATTCCTACACTTCATGACCCTTTCAGGGTCTACAACGTGTATATCCGGGATTTTTCGATTTCGTGCCCTGAGGTCAGGTCACGAGGTGACCTCTCCCATTGGAAAAGCATGGGGAAAAGCTGTTTCATGATATAAAAGCCACAAAAATGATTGCAAATACTCAGACTGCTCAGAACAGCGTTTTTGGACACCCTTTCACGGATCCCAGGGGCCATATTTGCCCTTTGACTTCTCCAAGGTCATCCAAGGTCACCAGGGGTCAAAAACAGTATTTTGACAATAACTTTTGACTTCATTAAGCTAGAGCGCTGAAACAAACACCATCGTGTTTTTCTTGTCACTGGCTTTCATTTGATATACGGCAAGGTCACTTTTTGACCTTTCGTGACCTCAGGTCATCTTAGGTCACGAGGTGACCTCTGTAGGTCAAACCACTGGCGAGAGGTCTTTACGTTTTACATACTGGAAAAAGAACTGACAATTTCCTATCAAATGTACTTTACCAGATCTCAATAGCTCTAATGGCATAACAGTTATGCCCAGTTTGCTTAAGCATTGCATATTTGAGTGAAAATAGCCGATCTTGACCTAATTTGACCTCTGGACGTCAAACCATTGACCTGAGCACTAAAACATGTGAAGTAATTTCTTACTGAATTCACGCGAGCTTTCTATTGCACTTTGCAGATTTGCGCTAACGCCCATATTTTCGGAGTTAGAGGGGAGGCCATCGATGGCCCCCGGTGGGGCGAAGGTGGCGCTGGACCCCCGGTGGGGCGCGGGTTAAAACGCTGCTGTTATTCAGGAACACCTACACTACTATCGAGGGTCGCCTTTGCTACCCAGAGGCGCTATTACTTCTTAGGAAGTTTGGCGCCCGTGCTTTAAGGAGTGCTTTGGGATCGATTGATTGCTATATTATTTGGCTTAGATGGGCGTGAACCTTGATCTCATGTAGCGCCCATATTGTAGCTAAGGAACGCTTATGCTATCAAATGGCGCCTTTACTATCCAGGACCGCTGTTTTATTCAAGGCAGCCTGTTCTATCCACGGGCATCTGATATTTCGCAAGCGGTGCCTAGGTTATTCAGGAGGCGGCTTTTTGCTCCTCAGTTGCGATCTATTGCTTTCCAGGGGCGCCTTATTTTCGGGTGCCCTATCCAGGGGCGCATATGCTGTCTAGGTGTAATTTGCAGTCACAGACATGATTGAAATACATGCCCCTATATTATCCTGGGGTGTTTTTGTCTCCGGTGAGGCGCTATTTTTCTTTCCCGGGCGCCAGTTTATCCAAGGGCGCCTATGCTGTCCAGAGCACCTGTTCAGGGGCGCCTTTGCTACCCAAAGGGCGCCTTTTACTTTTCCGGAATGCCTTTTTCCATCTAAGGGGCGCATATGCTATCTTGGAGCGCCTTTGCAAACCTGGGGTGCACTTTTCTATCCAGGGGCGCCTTTGCACTTGAGGGGCGCCTCTGCAATCCAGGAGGAGCCTAAAATAGATAGAGCATAAAAATGATGAAATAAGGCGCTCAAACACTGAAATAAGGCGGTCAGTTATCAGGAAGAGGCGCTCATCTGCTGAGCGGGGAGGACTGCTGGTTGGTGGGGCAGTGTTCTCGGAAGTGGGGTGCACATACTGAAAAAGCCACCCGGTTGCTGCAATGGAGCACTAAGCCTTCTGTTAGAGGTTAATGAAATGTGGTTAAAGGCGGTCCATGCTCGAATTGAGCGCTCGAGCACTGTAACAGAGCGCCCGACTGTCGGACGGGTGTGCCAAACCATAGACAGTAGGGCAGCTGAAGATGGAAAGGGACACCTATGATATCCTTGGGGCGCCTGTACTCTCAGGTGAGGCGCTTGTTTTCTTTCTCAAGCGCCTAGATTATCCATGGGCGCCTATGCTGTCCAGATCATCTATTTCAAGAAGGGTTACCTTTGCTGTCCAGGGGCGCCTTTGCTATCCAAGGGCGCATATGATATCGGTGGGGTGCTTTATCCAGGGGGCGCCTAGGCTGTCCAAAGGGTGACATCCTAACCAAGGGCCGCCTTTTACTTTCCTAAAGTGACTATTTCTATCTAAGGGGCGCATATATTATCTAGGAGCGCCTTTGATATACGGAGACATCTTTTCATCCAGAGGCGCCTTTGCTCTTGAGAGGCGCTGCTCCAATCCAGGGCAGCTGAAGATGGATAAGGGACATCTATGTTATACAGGGGGAGCCTGTACTTTCCAATGGGGCGGTCATTTTCCTTCTCAGGCACCTAGTTTATCCAGGGGGCGCCTTTACTATCGAAGGGTGCCTTTCTAGGGGTGCCTTTGCTATCCAGGGGCGCCTTTGCCGTCCAAAGTACTTGTGTTATCCAGGGTTGTCTTTGCTGTCCAGCGGCGCCTTTGCTATCCAAAAGTGCATATGACATCTATAGGGCGCTTTATTCAGTGGGCCCTTAGGCTATTAAAGGGCGCCTTTTCTATCCAAGGGATGCATTTAGTTTCCTGAAGTGCCTATTTCTATCTAAGGGGCGCCTATGCTGTCCAGGGCACCTATGTTACCAAGATTTACCTTTGCTGCCCAGGGGCGCCTTTCCTAGCCAAGGGCGCATATGATATCTTTAGGGCGCTTCATCTAGGGGACGCCTAGGCTAGCCAGGGGCGAATTAGTTCCCCCATGGCGTAGTCCTGCTATCCAGTGGCGCCTTTTCTTTGCTGGGGCGCTTTTGTTAGCTTTCTAAATTTCATCTTCAACATTTAAATTGGCCGTAAAAGACCAAGAAAGGCGTTTAGTGTTTGGACAGGGGCGTTTTGCCACGGTTTTAAGGAATATGCGTTAATTCAAGTGGAATAGGTGGTATCTTCCACATTGGTGCACGAAATGGGTACAGGCGCGCCGCTCATATCGGGAGCCTTCGGCGCCAGATATGAGTTAACCTATGCTGAGGCGCTTTGGAGCTAGGGGCGGCGGGCCCCTGGGCCCCCCTTGGATCCGTCACTGAGATACCTACATGTGTTGCTTGGGTGTAATAATCATTACCATTCAAATTTTGGATGTTATTTTAAACATCAAGCTACAATTAGGGGACAGTGAGGAGAATTAAACGCAGGAGAATAGAGACACGCAGCTCAGAGCAGACTGGAGGATGCCTGAAGCATTTTGATTGAATAATATTTTTGCTTTTCGCACAAGGCAAGGTTGCACGAATTCAGAACTCTTTTTCCGCCCAAGCCGGAAGCTGGGTAGGTAGGTTTTCTGCCCAGAATTGAGATTATTTAAGATGATTCTAACTCGTCTGAAGCCTTTAGGAGCTTCCTGTAACTAAATATCACTCTTTTAAAAACTGAGTAGGTCATATTTCGAGTGTTAGCTATAAAGTGTGCTTTTCTTGTTTTGTGTATCGCCTAGCCCACGTTTTATTTCGTATCACCAATGCAGGCAGATTGGGACAGTCGTCCCAATTATGCGTAGAACGTAGGGATAACGGATTACTATACAAGGGATCATAGGCGTCGGAAAAGGGGCGGCCCAGGGGGTCTGGCCCCCACTTTTGGGCCCAAAATTTCCTGATCTCAGTCAAAATGGGAGAAAACCTGAAATTTTCATAACCAGCCGCTGCGGAAGGCAACAAGGAGCCCAAATTTGAACAGTTTTTGGTCCTATTGTGGAAAGCTTTGTGTCAGCATCAGGTTGAAGTTTGACTGCCCCCCCCACTTTTTCCGTTGGCGATGCTTATGCAAGGGATAACGATACATGACGGCAGGGAAGAGGGAACGTGGGGGTCGGGTCACTCACGAATGCTGCAGGGTGTAGCATTTGTACCTAAAACGGCACAGAAGACGGAACATTCGTTGTTTCCAGAGTTCGGGAAACAAGCCCGTGTCAAATACAAACAATGTTCATATACTGTGTTTTTTATACGAGTTTTAACCATCTGCATCCATTTGCAAGGGTCACGGCGTCTTGTCAAGGGAAAAAAATATTGAGATTTATATGTCCCAATTCTCCTTAAAGGGAGATACGCGAAAAAATTATTATTGTGGTTTCTTGCTATTTGAAAAAAATCCTGATTACGAAACTGTCAATTATTTTTATATCTTCGGCAAAATTTTGGGAGGTCACTCACTTATCAAAATAGGCAAACAGTTCTGATAAAATTCTGAAACCTTCACTTATCACTTACTTTTCGAAAACTATTTAAAGTTGAAAAGTAATGTTTTTTGTAATGAAAGTGTATGTTCTCCTGTATTTGTATTTGAAATAATTCCACAAAGCCTTTAAATAATACAAAATGAATTAGTTTGCCCTAAAGACGAAAAAAACATAATTACTCAAGTCTTCAGCCGTTTCGTACCTCGGGTCTTGAGTCGTTTTCTGTTTCAGACCCCAGGATGACGAAACTTTTGCGTCAGAAAGACCATGTGACCCCCTATGAGGTGGCTTACGTTCTGATTGGTCAATTGTGATTTCTTAAAAGTCCTATACTTTTGTTTTAATATTATTTTTGGCTGTAGCTTTTTTAAAATAACTTTTTATTTAATAGTTTTAAACTTTCAAGTCACTGCTTAGGAAAAATGGGACCGGTTTTTTAGAGAATTTGATAGCCTTAGCCGGGGGTACGTCATTTAGGGTAGAGTGGGGTAAGACGCATACGTTAAGGGATAATGTGTCTGTACCAATCCTGCGTGGATGTAATTGCCTCATGTTTTCTTCGTTAAGTTCTGTGATCTTCTGTCTACACTCTGATAGAAAATTGGGACTCTAACACTATGCGAAGCGTGCGAAATTTGTTTTTTCTTGAGACCATGTAAAAAGGCGTTTTACCCCGATAGCGGGGTAAAACGCCCTAGCCCCGGGGCAAAACGCCGTCATATAACACCCAGCGCATACTGTATCTCGTTACATGAACAAGTGGAAACATTGTTGTGATTACGCTTTATGGTAATGTTGTGACAAAGTGGGCAAGTTATTCGAGGCATTAAAGCCCGACACAGCAAAAATGGGCAGATAAGCTTTTTACCTATTAACGGAAAACGCGAAAGCAATTTAAGATAGGGCCCCAACATATTTTAGGGGTGCAAAGCACCTTAAAGCGCCTCCGACTCATTCTGCCTACAAGTGGTTCTTCTTCGGTATGTCTTCCCATATTCTGGAACAGGATGTCAAGGTAGGATGAGGATGGCTAGGGTAGAGTGGGGTAACGCGCCCACCTGGGTAAGACGCCTACTAGCATCTACAGACTGATGTAGGAACTGGAGCCTACATCTATTATTTTTTCTGGTTGCGATCTTTCTGATCTGGTCCTGAGCGTGTTTGGACGCGCCTGGTCTGCTCCAGTAATTTTCAGCAAACATTTGTTGTTTTTTGCCCCTCCGGATATAAAAACAAGCTATCTTAAAGTTGCGATTGTACTGTATGCGTTTTAGATGCACTCACGGCAATTTGTGAGGTTTAAACAGCGAGTTTGTGTCACATTTTGACAGCCACTATGCGGCATGGAAACGCCACAGAATTGAGTAATATTTGTTGCGACGCTGCCGTTGCTACGTGGGTAAGACGCCCATGTGTAGTGCGGGGTAAGACGCCCCAGGCGCCTTACCCCAATATTTGGTAGGCGTTTTACCGCAATAGATAAGTGTGTCCTTAGAATAGGTAGGACATGGAGGTAGAGCTGCTATTACTATTACCACCATCACGACCACTACTTGTCGTGATGGCGAAGTACGTTGGGTTAGAAACAAATCACCGTAACAGAAGACATTGAGTTTCAAATATTAGTTCCTATAGCAATCAGGAAAGTTTTCGCGTTTGCTCTCATTTGGTCATCTTGAGGGGTGGTCTTAAATCACTGACGGATCCAAAGGGGGCTAAAGGGGCCCTGGTCCCCACCAAAGCCTAAAGAAGTATATTTTCCCCCTCAAGGCCAAATTTTGGCCGTTTTTTTAAATACTACGTTTTCGAGATCTCTTCTTGATTTACCCTCCCCCCGAAACGTTGGTTTGGCTCCTACAAAAGTTGCTCCTGGATCCGCCGATGTATTAAATACCTCCCTTCGTCATGGATCTGCTCGAAGCACTGTTTGCATATGGCGATCCCGAACCATCATCGTCGTTAACTACATTTTCCAGATTATACATTCCCATCCTAATCTTACCTTGACATCCTGTTCCAGAATATGGGAAGACGTACCGAAGAAGGACCACTTGCGGGCAGAATGAACCGGAGGCGCTTTAATGTGCTTTGAGCCCCTAAAATATGTTGGGGCTCTATCTTAAATTGCTTCCGTGTTTTCCGTTGAAAGGTAAAAAGCCTACCTGTTTATTTTTGCTGTGTCGGGCTTTAATGCCTCGAATAACTTGCCCACTTTGTCACAACATTATCGTAAAGCGTAATCACAATAATGTTCCTCCTTGTTCATGTAACGAGATACAGTATGCGCTGGGTGTTATATGACGGCGTTTTACCCCGGGGCTAGGGCGTTTTACCCGCTATCGGGGCAAAACGCCTTTTTACATGGTCTCAAGAAAAAACAAATTTCGCACACTTCGCATAGTCCTAGAGTCCCAAATTTCTATCCGTGTATAGACAAAATATCACAGAACTTAACGAAGAAAACATGACGCAATTCCATCCAGGCAGGATTGATACAGACACATTCTCCCTTAACGTATGCGTCTTACCCCACTCTACCCTATGTATAATCTGGAAAATTTATTTAACGACGATGATGGTTCGGGATCGCGATATGCAAACAGTGCTTCGAGCAGATCCATGATGAAAGTAGGTATTTAATACATTGGCGGATCCAGAAGCAACTTTTGTAGGAGCCAAACCAACCTGGGGGGGGTAAATCAAGAAGAAATCTCAAAAACGTAGTATTTAAAAAAGACAAAATTTGGCCTTGAGGGGGAAAATATACTTTTTTAGGTTTTGGTGGGGACCACGGCCCCTTTAGCCCCCTTTGAATTCGTCAGTGATTTAAGACCACCCCTCAAAATGACCAAATGAGAGCAAACGCGAAAACTTTCCTGTGTGCTATAGGAACTAATATTTGAAACTCAATGTCTTCTGTTACGGTGATATTTTCTAACCCAACGTACTTCGCCATCACGACCAGTAGTGGTCGTGATGGTGGTAATAGCGATAGCAGCCCTACCTCCATGTCCTACCTATCTTAAGGACACACTTATCCATTGGGGTAAAATGCCTACCAAATATTGGGGTAAGGCGCCTGGGGCGTCTTACCCCGCACTACACATGGGCGTCTTACCCACGTAGCAACGGCAGCGTCGCAACAAATATTACTCAATTCTGCGGCGTTTCTATGCCGCATAGTGGCTGTCAAAATGCCGCACAAACTAGCTGCTTTAACCTCACAAATTGCCGTGAGTGCACCTAAAACGCATACAGTACAATCGCAACTTTAAGATAGCTTGTTTTTATATCCGGAGGGGCAAAAAACAACAAATGTTTGCTGAAAATTACCGGAGCAGACTAGCCGCGTCCAAACACGCTCAGGACCCGATCGGAAAGACCGCTAACAGAAACAAATACTAGATGGAGGGTCCAGTTCCTACATCAGCCTGTAGACGGTAGTAGGCGTCTTACCCAGGTGGGCGCGTTACCCCACTCTACCCTACATCGATAAGAGGTGTACCGGTAAAGTCGTCTAGAAATGTTGACTTTGAGAGCAATTTTAAGGCATTTGCAGACCGAGTTCGCAAAAATGAGAATATGATTTCTGAAAAAAAACTTTTTGTGACCTTTTGATCTAGCCAATACAATTTTTCGCGTATCTCCCTTTACTGTCTGTCCCCATTCTACTGCACCTGTCCCAGCTCTCCCACAAATGATCATTTGAAAAATTGCTTCATGGCAAGCCTAGTAGGTATTGGACGCTTCAAGTTTGTTCTTCCTTAAATTTGGAGCTCAAGTGACATCGATATTTTTTTGCTGGAAGTCTTAGCTTTGGAGCTATAACCTCCCAAAGTTGAAAGTAAAAGTATCCCAATTCTCCTCACTCTCCCCCACCGAACATTCAAGCAAATTTTGGGGTCAAAATATCTGGTAGTTGCTGGAAATGAAAATTCATTCGTCCTCTTTCGAAAACAAGTCATTTTGACTTTTAGCGTAGGAAATTTTCCCAAGCACAGGTGATAATCTAAGGTACTCCTAATCACATGCGTTTCTCGATTGGCAAAAAATATATGCGTATTTGGGGGCCGCAGCGGCCTCCGACGCTTCAGAACAAGCGGCCTATCCCTACAAGGAACAGGCCTGCAGTTCTTTCAAATTGTGTTATTAGTATCGGAGGGATACCGACCAGTCCTCGATGGAAATGAGTCCGAGGGGCTATGGAGTTGTGAAGATCGACCATGTTAGGGCGAATTGGAGGTAAAAATGCTTCCCATGTAAATTGCAATGCAGGGATGTACCTAGTAAGTAAAAGCAGAGCAGGATAACGTGCACGATGCCACGCTTTCGATATTGCCGGTATATATAATATATTTCTGGCACCTTCTCAAACTTTCGGCGGGACTGCATGACACTCGAAAGTAGATTACGGCGCCACTGCGCATGCGCAGAATGAACAAAGTGCCGCCACTGGCGCCGGCAGCCGCCGGCCGGCGGATCACGAGCCGACAGTTGTTGAGTGGAGCGTGTGGGGCGGTGAGTGGTTGTCCGCCTGCGCTCGAAGTGCCGGCAATTCTGCACGTGCTGCTAGATTTGTGATCTCAAGGTGCATTCTTCGGATCTCTGACACCGTTGGAGCCGAATATGTCGTCGGATACCGAGGATGTCAAAGTTCCAGGTTAGTAGGATTCGTAACGGGCGGAAAACTGTGGAGGATTGTCCATCACATGTTGCTTAATTAATTGTTTTGATTACAGATTAGAACTCAGCAATGTTTTTGTGATTTGAAGAGATTGGATTGCGATTTGAATAATTGCCTCGGACATTGTGTCCTTAAACTTATGTATTGATTTTACTTAAGGTGGGGGATGTCTCCTCGGCCGTTTGAGAAGGGAGGGTCGTCTACTCAGCTCACCGCCGCAGTTCTGTGACGTCAGCAGCGCGGCAGGCGCGGCGCGCGGCATGGGGAGGGGAGGGACATATAGTAGGGATGCCACTATCAGTCCGGTGAGACAACGGGACTATATTCAGTAACCTCATGCTGACAATGCTGGTAGTTCGTATGATGTCTGTTCTGCTAATAATCATCGGAGTTGAAGAACTCCGGCGGCGATGGATCAGTGCTCACGTAAACTGAACATTACTGGTATACCTAGTGGCAGCATAGGCGGATCCAGATGGGGGGGGGGGCACTTGCCCCCGATCGAAGATCGGCGCCTTTTAAAATAGTCAGGGCGCTCATTTAAAGGTCGATGGTGCCCCTTGAAATGTCGCTTCCCACCTCCAAGACGCGAGCATCGGCGCCCCTTCGATAGAAGTTGGCTCCCGCCTGATAAGTTTTGGCGCCCGGACTAGGTTTTGGCACCCTAGGTCCGGATGGGCCCGGTTTTGGCTCTCCCTGGTTCGGATGGCGCCCCTTTCCGACCATGTGCTCAGGGGCGCATCCAAGGGGGCACAGGGAACACGTGCCCCCATCGGTGTCGGAGTGCCACTTTGATGGTTAGACGCTGTACCCCGTTTGGACTACGTCTCGAAATTTAGTACCCTTCGCCGCTGAGCCTAGATGCAACTAGACCGCATGTCGAGATTGAAACTATTGCTTGACAATTAAGTAATTTTTGGGTCAGCTAGGGCATTCTGTCGCGTTTCAAAGCACCCGAGAAGAGTATGGGCTCCCAATCCGCATCCAGCTAATGCCTCATCGTCGCCAATAATCGTACGAGCGAAGCAAGTATGGTAGCTGATCGCGTGCCCTCTGAGTTAAACTGGTGCCGTCTGAGTCAATCTGGTGTCCCCTGAGCAAATCACTGCCTCCTGAACCTATCTAAGACCCGCCGAGTTAGCCTGATACCCTTTCATTGGCGGACGCAGGAGCGCTGTTTGGGGGGTGCAACTCTGGAAAAGTAGTAAAAACAGTGTTTTTGAAGAAATCGGCCAAAATTTAGCCATTGTGGGGGGCCCTTGGCCATTTGCCCCCTCTGGATCCATTACCGTGCCCCATTAGCTTTTTGGTACCCCTTTAGCTGTTCTGGGCCCATTGAGCTGATCTCGTACCTCCCGGAGTTGATCTATTGTCTGCTGGGCCAATAAGGTGCCTCTTGAGCCGATCAAGTACCCCTGAGCTGATTAATAATGTCTCCATAGCTAATCTGGTGCCCCCTGAGCTGGTCTGGTGCGCCCTGAGTTGATCTTTTTTCCCCTGAGCTGATATAGTCCTCCCTAAGCTGATGTAGGTCTCTGGTCTGGGGGCCAGAGCTGATCTCGGCCTTTGATCTTATCTGGGCCCAGTGGCGGATCAAGGGGGGCAAAAAGGCATTTGCCCCCCCAAACGGAAAAGCTCGGGGCAAAACTATGTTTTTGCCCCCCAAGTGATCGACCTCCTTTTTAGTTTATAAGCAATATTTTGGTGCCTCAACTCTCAACTCCAAACAGAACCAGTTAAGTTCAGTGTAAATATTAGGCCTTGGACTGGAAAAAGGATCTCGAGTCCATCTTTTTCACCCCGTGACGTTTTTTTTGTTTTTCGCCTCAAATACCCAAAATTATACCGGCAAGTGGTATTGTAGCGCAGCTTTCACGGCGTGACGTTTTTTTATTTTCGACTTTTGACTTTGGTTTGCCCCTCCCAAACCGACCGGCTAGATCCGCCACTGTCTGGGTCCTCGAGCTGATCGATCTGGTGCCCCTGAGGTGATCTAATGCCCCCTGGGTTGATTTGGTGCCTTAACCATCAATGTGCCTCCTGAGCCCATTTGAGGCCCTCTAAGCTAGTCTGGCGTCCCCTGAGCTAAGCTGGTGCCCTTTAAAGGGAATGTGGCACCTTGGTCGAATCCTGGAATTTAGTGAAATTAGGCGTACTTTTAGCCAAGAATAATGAAACCACTCATGATTTCTCTGAAAAAATTGTACAATAGGCTCAATATTTTGTTTTTTAAAAATATTCCTCTAGAAAAAGAAATAAATATCAGCCTGTGGATGATGTCACGATCTGGCAACCACTACCATACAGTAACCGCTTCAAAGGCTTCGATTGGCTGATGCTCATCGTGACGTCAGAATATTTCGTCAGACCAGCAGCTCACAACAATGGCCGCCCGGCGATGGGCTGATGGGGGGGCTGGTGTCAGTTAGGTTTTAGTTTTTTTCTACGGAAATATCGAGTTCCAAGACAAATGAAATATGGAGTACCAGGTTTTCAGACTTGCTTTACAACTTGGCTATCTCAGTTAAAATCACGTTGTGAAGGTGCCATATTCCCTTTAAGCTGGTCTGGGCCTCCTTAGTTGATTGTGTGCTTCCTGAGCTGATCTGGGCCCACCGAGACTGATGAGGGCTCCTGAGCTGGTATGGGGCTCCTGAGCGGATTAAGTGTCTCCTGATTTGACCTGGTACTCCCGAGCTGATCTGGGTCCCGAGCTGGTCGGGGACCACTGATCTGTTGTCTCCTGAACTGATCTGTGGGCCGATCTGAACTGATCTCTGAACTATGGGCCGATCTGGTGCCCCCTGAGCAGCTCTGGGACTCCTGAGCTGATTGGGCCCCCAAGTTGGTGTGTGACCCCTGAGCTGAAAGGGCTCCTGAGCTGATTTAGTACCCCTGACTTGATCTGACCCCCTGAGCTGACCCAGCGCCCCTGAACTAGTCTGGGGCCCAAGAGCTGATCTGAGTCCAGGGGATCCTGAGCTGGTCTGGGCGCTGAGCTTGTGAGGGCCTCTTAAGTTGGCCTGAGGCCCCCTGAGGTGATATGACGCCTTAAATTATTATGGGGCTCACTTGAACGGGTTCAAGGCCCCCTTGAGCTGGTTTAAGGCTCCATGAGCCTTTCTAGGGCACATTGAGCTAATCTGTTACCCATTTCTGTGGGCCACCGAGCTAGTGTAGTCCCTGAGGAAGTTTGAGCTGCTCGGGGGGGAGGGGACTCTGATCCACATCAGGGACCCCCTGAGCCGGCCTTGAATAGACGGAGAATAAGAGCACAAGGCTAATTCCCGTCATCTGGGGGTCCACTGAGCTAGTCTAGTCTCTGCGGGAACATCTGGGGACAGCTACTCTGGGGGGGGAGGGGGCTCTGCTCCACGCTAGGGGTCCCCTGAGCTGGTCTTGAATAGATAGGGAAGAATAAAAATATTTTACCCTCCCAATGTCACGATGCCTCCTATGGCCACTGTGTGAGCCGCAGCACTTAATCCGCCTTCAACCAGGGCTCAATCGGCACTAACAATTATTGATAATTTTACGGAAAAACCAGTAGGCATAACAAAATGCAATCTTTGACTTCAGTACATCTTAGCTTGCACATAGTGGCGAACATCCCAGGCTCCGCTGATTTCTCTGATGTTAACTACTTCTGTGACTTTGCTTACTTGTCCTTAAATCTATCCAAAACTTTTTAGCTTCTTCCATGAGATGTCGGCGATATTTTTTCTATTTTTCTTGTCTAAGCCGAGTTTTCCTTTTCCATCAATGTTTGAATGGAATTTTTCTAGGACCATAGGTGCCGAAAAGTTGATATAAACTTGATGTAATAAGTTTTTGGTCAGGTTAAGAAGTGCCCTTTTTCTCTTGGGTTGCCCCTCAAAGATGGTGTGCCCCACATATTAAAGTTCGTGCTGTGTCCCTGCATGTGGTCCCCCATAAGATATCCTGGATCTGCCTGACAAATGGGATTTCATGCTAATCTCCAGAATGTTTTATTCGTTCAGACATTAAATCTGAGTGAAACTAATGGTAAGATGCATTTTTTGATAGCTTAAGTTTATATTCAAGGACGCTCCTCTCACAACACCGTGCGGCGTGTACGAAGACGATACAATCACAGAAAAAGCCGTGGATACAAGCTAACCCGCTCGCTTCGCTGAGCCCCGCTTCGGTTGCAAGCCCGCCAGCCTCGTTGAGCCTATTTCGGTTACAAACCCCCCAGCCTCGTTGAGCCCCACTTCGGGTGCAAACCTGCCAGCCTCGTTGAGCCCCACTTCGGTTGCAAACCCGCCAATCTCGTTGAGCCCCACTTCGGTTGCAAACCCTCTCGCTTCACCGAGCCCCACTGCGGTTGCAAACCCGCCAGCTTCGTTGAGCCCTGCGTCGGTTGTGAACCCACCTGTTTCGCTGAGCTTTACCGTCTCCCTCAGCAAAAAGGGTATAACCCGTGTTGAACTATTTATCTGGTGGGTCAACTCTGACAAAAGTTTTCCTGCATGATTGGAATGACAGACAGCAAATTTATTTTTATGAGCCTCTCCCTGTGTGGGCTCAAGTTGAAATGTTCGTAAACTTGTGTCGAAAGAAACCACCTGCGCACACGGACACATTTTGTTAAAGGGAGATACGCGAAAAAAATTGTTGGCTATATCAAAAGGTTACAAAAAGTTGTTTCAGAATACCTATTCTCATTTTTGCGAATTCGGCCTGCAAATGTCTTAAATTGCTCTCAAAGTCAACATTTCTAGACGACTTTACCGGTACACCTCATATCGATGTATATGACGTCCACATGGCTAAGGCTATCAATTTCTCTAAGAATTAGGTCATATCTATCCTAAACAGTGATGTAGAACTTGGGACTACTCCAGAAAAAAATTACTTTAGAAAAACAACATTCCAAAACTCTTTTGAAACAGAAATATAGGGCTTAAAAGAAATCACAATTAACCAATCAGAAGCCTAGGAATTCTCAAACCGGGGTCACGTGACCTATCTGACGCAAAAGTTTTGTCATCTTGGGGCGGAAGCAGAAAATGGCTCCAGACCCGAGGTATGAAAACGCTGAAGACTTGAGTAACTATGTTTTTCTCCGTTTTTTAAGGCAAACTAATTCATTTTGGAGTTTTTGAAAGCCTTTTAAAATTAATTCAAATACAAATACAGGAGGGCAAACATTTGTATTATTAAAAAAACATTATTTTTCAGCTTTAAATAGTTTTCGAAAAGTAAGTGATGGGTATGGGCATGAGTAAGTGATGGGCATTTTATTGAAACTGTTAACCTATTTCGATAATAAGTGAGTGGCCTCCCGAAATTTTGCCGAAGATACAAAAATAATTGATAGTTTTGTTATCAGGATTTTTCAAATAGCAAGAAACCACAATAATAATTTTTTCGCGTATCTCCCTTTAAGCCACGCCAACAGGTACCGGACCTACTACGTTCAAGTTCAAAAGCGATTACAAAATTCCTACTTATTAAAATTTTCTTTTCTTTTGCATTTTTTTCAAGCAGCGCACCCCATAAAAACGTGTGAAATTTTTCATCGACCGGGATTCGCCGTGCGAAAATATTTCTGCTGGCTTCTAGGGGTAAAATGTGATTGTATCGTAGTTTTATCTATAACTTCGGATATATTGGGCCTACTGAGAAAATAAAGTGATTGCGAGAAATTGTGAGGCCTGTTTCGCTCGGATAGGAAAATTTGAGTGCAGGGGTAGAATTCCGCCGAAAAGCGGCGCAAATCTGGTGCGGATATGAACCCCTCCCCCGCCGATCTGTCCTTTTGCCTACTGAATGCCCCCCCGAATTGGAAATCCTTGGTCTGTCTATGCCCAACTTAACCTAACCTAATCAAATATAACCTAACATGAGCTACCTACCCTACAATATCAGGTGCCAGTCATTCGGTCATATCGCTGGCAGCTGCAGAGGTAGGGAACGATGCGGTAGATGCTCAGAGGTAGGTCACAGCTCCAGATCGTGCGAGGTAGAGAAACCCAAGTGTGCCGGATGTGGAGGCGACCACGAGGCGTGGAGCAGGTTGTGCCCTAAACTGACTGAGGCTAAGGAGACCCAGAAAAGAAAAGTCCCACTTCCTCCAAAACCAGTGCCGGCGCCCACACCCGTAACATCCCGGGCAAAGCCTTCTACCGACCACTCTCCTTACCGAGATGCCCTGGTGGGATCCCAGCGCAGTGTCGCACCAGCTGAAACCATCACTGAGACCCGTCCTGCACTTACCGTGGATTCGAAAATCGGTCAGTTCATGAATCTCTCCCTCCGCCAGTTCCTCGCGATGGTTGCTAAGTTCCTACCCAGTCAACCAGATGACTCCAGCTGCAAACATATGGGCTGTGGGGAGAAAGTCGACGCAGTGACGCAAACGTCATCACCACCACCACAGTACCGAGACGCTGCAGTGGGGACGGACCCGTCAGAATTCCGGGCGCTCAGTGCCGAGTCAGCCTCCCAGAGCTGCACAGTCAGCCGTGATCCCCTCAAACTGAAACCTCCGGCAAGAGAGCTCGGGAAGCCTCCCCAACTCTATCACCACCTCCCCAACGCCCAGTCGTGCCGTCTTCCATGACGGAACACATCACTCCTACGCTTCCCCTGAGGAGGCCGCAGGCACAAAGGCAAACCCCTATGAGGGTGAGGGCCAAGCCCCGGAGGAAGTGGATGGGTCTGCCCTGATGCCCCCTCCGACCAGTGACAAACCAATACGTCAAAGAGTCCACCCACAACAGGCAGCCGAAGTCGCTTCTAGTACTGTGACACAAAGCAAGAAACGTAAGCTCACATCTCCAACAACAAATACCAAAAGTAGCGAGGACACAATAAAAATAACACAAAAACAGCGTCCGGAGCACTCTTTCCGCTCCAGCAAAGGCCTCGAACTATCAATTCCTCGAGTCACTGTAAAAACACCAAAACAACAAATCAAACTCAATCAAACTCAGCGTGCCCAATCCATGGAGAATTTAGGGGCCAGCTCAAGCAGATCTAAGGAACTCTGGAGACCTCAGACAGCGCATACGAAGGCCCATCCCCCAAGATGACGGGAGGCCGGGGTATACAGGCGATGCATACATGGTAGAGAGGCCAGTGTTTGCTAAACGCTCGCCCCCAAGGGACCCTAATAACCCTCATCGTGAGGCAAGGAACTGGAACTCCCGCGCTGCCTGGAGAGAACCAGAGATGTTCGACGGGAGGAGTTGGGAAACATGATAGACGACCGAGGTTTCAATCTAGGAAAGTTTTTACACACCCTACTCGTACTCTACTTAATGACGTTTATTTTACAGTGGAACATGAGAGGTTTTAGGGCAAATCACACGGAACTCAAAACATTGTTAGCCAGAAAACTCCTGTAGTAGTTGCCTTACAGGAGACCAAGCTAAAACATGACCATCATTGCCAGCAAATATACTATAAAACATTTCGATACGACGTTCATTCCACAACAATTGCTCATGGAGGAGTAGCGCTGCTTGCCCATTTTAGCGTCCCTGCCCATCCGTTCCGCTTGAGAACAAGCCTACAGGCTGTAGCAGCGACCGTCGACCTACAACAATTTAAAGCAACCATCGTATCCCTATATCTCCCTCCCGGTGAGGACTTTCCTGGCGATGAACTCACAAATTTAATACAACAGTTGCCAGCAAATTATATAATATTAGGTGACTTCAACGCTTATAACACAACATGGGGCTGCCCCGCACAAATAGGCGAGGCCGGCGCTTGGAGGAAATAATCCACCGCTTTAACATATGCACTTTAAACACAGGTCACCCTACACACATCTCATTGCCTTCTGGAACAGCATCGGCAGTTGATCTATCTCTCTGTTCAGCTTCAATAGCCGACCGCTTTAAGTGGCGAACTCATTCGCATCCGTGCAACAGCGATCACTACCCGATCTGGCTTTGGTCTGAGACCCCACATCCGGGCAGGAGAACGCCGCAGTGGAACTTACGGCGGGGCGACTGGCAGGGTTTTACCTCTGACTGTGTCCTCGATTTTACACCAGACGAGGCCGAAACCGCTACAATATGCGAGGAGGAGCTGCGTGCTCGAATTCTAGACTCGGCTGAGACTTTCATACCTAAGACTAGCTCGCTCCCACGGCGCATCCCCGTGCCCTGGTGGACGGAGGAGTGCAGGCGCACCATTAGAGAACGTCGACGCCGTTTTAAATTATTTACAAGACAGCCGACAACTCACAATTTAATAGAATACCGACGTACAAAAGCACTAGCCAGACGCACAGTTAGAGATGCAAAACGAAAATCATGGCAAACTTATATTACAACAATAAATCGGCTAACACCATTAACAACAATTTGGCGGCGAGTACATCGTCTGGCCGGCCGTAGCTGTGCCATGTCCCTGCCGGTTCTGACAGGTTCCGGCGGAACAATTTCTAACCCCACAGAGGTAGCGAACGCCTTCGGCAATGCGTGGGCTGCTCGCTGGCGGCTGGCCTGTTCAGACCCAAGGTTTTTACGGCACAAAGAACGGAGGGAACGTCTCCCAGTGAGTTTTAGCTCCCATGAACAACTATCATACAATGACCCTTTTACCATATCAGAACTTAACACCGCACTGTCTCGGGCGAGAAGCACAGCCGCTGGCCCGGACGGTATACACATTGACATGATAAAGAACCTCAGCGAACGGTCTTCTACTGCTTTATTGTCTTACTTCAACTTCCTTTGGACCACACACGATTTTCCCACTGCCTGGAGAGATGCCACTGTCATCCCAGTTTTAAAAGCCGACAAGGATGGTAGCGACCCCCTTCACTATAGACCGATTGCCTTGACCTCATGTGTATGTAAACTCTTAGAACGCATGGTAAACGCACGTCTGGTTTGGTACCTGGAGAGCACCGGATTCTTTTCTAATGCTCAATGTGGATTCCGCGCAGGGCGGTCCACTACCGACCATCTTACATCGCTAGATTCATCAATACGCCGTTCATTCGCCTCAAAGCAACACGTGTTCGCTTTACTATTTGACATCGAAAAGGCCTATGACACAGCCTGGCGCTACGCGGTTTTAGACAAGGCACGGAAAGCTGGCATCAAGGGTCACATGGGATTCTTTATTGTCAATTTTATGAAGAGACGGAAGTTCAGAGTGAGAGTGGGCAACTCGCTGTCTGATAGTTTCTACCAGGAGAGTGGTGTGGTCCAGGGCGGCGTTTTAAGCGTGACCCTGTTCGGTATCTTAATTAATGACGTCTGCGAAATTCTACCTCCCACAGTCGAGAAATCTCTGTTCGTAGATGACTTAGCGGTGTGGTTAAGCACCTCCACCTCGATTGCAGCACAGCGACAGCTCCAAATATGCATAGACCGGTTATCCGAATGGAGCCTGAAGAACGGTTTTAGATTTTCCACTGAGAAAACTGTGTGTATGCACTTCTGCCGCCGCCGCTCGTGTACTGACATCAGTCTCCGTTTATACGGCAGGAGAGTCCCAATCGTCCCGGAAGCCAAGTTCCTGGGCATGACGATGGATAAACGCTTGACATACGCCCCCCACATATCACTCCTGCGTGATAAATGTTTCAAACGGATGGATGTGCTAAAGGTGATTTCTCGCACATCTTATGGTGCCGATAGGTTAACACTTCTCCGTTTGTACCGTGCTCTCATTAGGTCCGTACTAGATTATGGCTCAGTAGTATATGATGGTGCTTTGAGCAACGTTAAGCAGCCTCTGGACGCTGTACACCACGCCTGTGTTAGATTGGCGACGGGCGCTTTTCGCACGTCCCGCAGGGCAAGCCTTCTAGTAGACGCCAATGAACCTCCACTAGACCTGAGAAGGAAGCGGTTGGCATTATCATACGCTAGCAAAATCAGGCAGGATCCGTCCCATCCAACATACAGGTGGATTTTCGACGAAAATTTGACTATGCCCCTCAGAATGGTGCGACAGACATCTTCACGAGCTCTCTGTTTGCGTGTATCTCTGTGGTTATAAGGCAGCGGCGTTGACCTGGAAGTAATTGCTGAAACGCGACCAGAACGTACGGAACCATGGCGACTCATCCCTGCACAATGCGATCTCGATCTGATGCGCCATAAAAAAGCAGCAACACTACCCTCAGAATTTCTGGCCTTAGCGCTGCGCAAAATCGGCTCCTATGCAGGTCATGCCCGGTTCTACACCGACGGCTCGAAGTCTACCGGCGGTGCTGGAAGCGCCTTTTTAGGGGAGGGACTGTGTCAGGGGTTTAGCCTACCAGGGTCTGTTTCGGTTTTACCACAGAACTATATGCCATTCTCCGGGTTTTAAGACACATCAAGCGTTCTCAAGAGGATCGATGTCTTATCATAACGGACTCTGCTAGCTCACTGACAGCACTCCAATCTCATCACCCACAGCAAAACTGGCTTATACCATCTATAAGAAGGCTTCTGTCAGCGATCTCCGCCAGAGGGACTGATGTGCGCTTTCTTTGGGTACCGAGCCATATTGGAATTTCAGGGAACGAAAAAGTCGATAAGGTTGCGAAAGAGGCGTCCGTACTACCCCTTCACGTCAGTTTAGGATTCCGGCTTCAGACCTCAAAGCATCGTTCAGAACACTACAGGAGACTGAATGGCAGTCAAGGTGGGCTGCAGAGCCAGAGTGCTTTATGAAACGCCTGCGCACCTCCATTGAGAGATGGGAGTCGAGCAACAGAAAAAGCAGAAGAGAGGAGGTGGCCCTCTCTAGACTCCGCATCGGGCACTGTTATGCCACTCATGCCTACCACCTGAATAGCTCTACTCCTAACCTGTGTGTACATTGTGGCAACCGCCTTACTGTCCAGCATGTTTTATCCGAGGTAGACTGCTGTGACAATCTGAAAAGGCAAATGCGTCGATTCTTCCCATCGGTCTCTTTAGAGCAGTGTCTTGGAAACGATCCCGTCGCAGACATCAAACACGTTTTATCTTACCTGAAAGAAATAAAGTTTGACATCGTTTATAGCCCTCACAGCGCTTTTCAGCGGTGACACCTCCGGCATAGAAAATTCTTAGCTAACCAAGATCATTTTGAACTGACCTAACCTGACAATGCTGGGCACATATAGCCAAAGAAGCTGAAGTGCCCTTAAACACCAATAATCATCATACCTACCCTACAATACCCTACCTACCCTGCCCTACACTACCCTAAGCTAGCCTAGTCTTGTCTTGGTGAATAAAACCGGTGCACTTTGCCAGCACAATTTGCACCACTAGCCTCTGAATCTATGGCGTCATCAAAGGCGGACTGGTCTTGCAGGGGTGGTCCCGGGCGCGAGGCAGTCGTTGTGTGACTCAGTCATTCCGCGTCAAATCGATCAAGTGGCAACTTTTTCTTACCCGACTCCTTCAGAACTCGATGGAAGTTGGCGCAGCTGTAGAACCATCGGAAAGAATGTCACACATACATGTTCAGTCGGGAAGAGGACTTGAGGTCGGACCAAGGGGTCATCAAAGGCCGCAATTCTATTTCGACCTATGGAGGTACTCTTCGTTTTAACAAACATCTAATGATGAAATCAGTTCCTATAACAGTAAATGTTCTATCATTCGGAAAATGTACAAAAATTGGGCGTGGACCGTAAGTGACATTTAGCAAATAGGTCAAACATCAAATATACATTGTTTAGCCATTTTGCCTGCTCCAAATTCTATGACGTTTGCTACTGCTTATCTGACAATTGCCGTTACAAGTGTTGAAAAGAAAGGCGCGAGAGTTGATAATTTTTCGAGATATCGGTATTTGAAGATATCTCATACGACAAAAGTATTACACTTCCCTGTCTAGCCAACCGAAAATAGGGGTTGATGAACATAGGCTTCCATCGCTGAGTCCCCCTTCCCCTGCTCGAAATTTCTGCAGCGATGCCCTGGGGCGTTAACATATTTTTTCTCCATATAGCTGTGGAAAACAATACTGTAAGTGTTTCGGAGAACACTCGCTGGGTATTTTTAAGCCATCCCCGACAGTGGGGCTGGTAATTCCACTCACAGCTGGCTGGATTTTTTGAATCCCCAACCATTCGGGTCTTTTGAAGGATATAAAATCGCTAATATAGGTAGAATCCCATCCTCTTTATCCTCACCTTTCCTCATCCTTATCATCTCCTTCGATAGTTTATAATCACTTCATACTCATTGCGACAACACTTTAAAAGCCACCTCATTTGTGTGGAAATGGGAGTAGTACTTCAAAAATGAAAATATAGAGGGGCATGGCGCCAACGCGAACTGGAGGGGCATTGGGGTCGTCCCCCTGATATCTGAAGACCAAGAGGGCTGGAAAATCTCCCGTTTGGGCTCGTAAGGGGGCTATAGCGATGCACACTATAGCCAAGTTCATCGATCTGTGTGGCCTTGAAGGATAAACCAGATAATAGATGTCAAATCTGGGCCATGTGGAAGGCCCATTGGTAGATACCGTTATTATGTGAATAGGTCATGTGAATCACAAGGGAGAGGTTCCATGAAGTGTAATTTTCTATCAAGTTCAGTTTGGGTAACAGTGACGTGATCCGTCTCCCTGTTTATCCCCCAAATGCCCTTCATGTATTCCGTAGTACGGTAAACGTGATAGATTGGGAGGTTATTGGGAACTTGTTTCGTACCAAGCCAAGCTTTCCGTCAAATCCGTGTGCGATCAGTAACACAAAAATTTTTTTCCCCTTCAAGGTGGTGTTTGCTATGGTACCGTGGCTTTTCCAGTCTTGTTCAACTTCCACACCACCTTCAAGTTTGCAAGCTCCAACTTGGTGCATAGTACATTAAAATTTAAGGTAGCTGACAATCCGCACAGAAATAATGAAGCACATCAGGTAAGCGTCGTGGGCGTTTTCTCTGAACGTGCAGCGTGCTCCATGACCTGCAGTCTGTTACCGTGTGTGCGCTGACGCAGAGGCCGCTTCTCTGGCAGAGGCGGAGGAGCAGGACGAGGACGACGAACTGCTGGAGGAAGAGAAGTCGCCCGAGTCCGAGAACGTGCCGGAGGACGACGATGACAACTTTGAACCGGCCAGCAAGAAGCGCAAGAAAGGCAAGAAGAGAAAGGCAAGAGATGACAAGAAGAGCAAAAAGAAGAAGAAGCGTAGGAGAGCTGACAGCGAGGTAAACTTTTATGTACACGTTCCTCGGTAGCGCCGTCGTGAAACCACACACCAATGCTGTTGAGAGGGGCCCATTTTCAAATATTTCGAAATTTTGTAAAGCCTTTGGGCAATAATTGTAAACTGTCAATAAAATTACTTGCCCCTTTACTAGTATTGTGAAATGCACTCTCTATTTGTGGAGTGCATACGTATGTACACGTGATCGCTAAAAGCGACGAGGGACGGAGTGTGTCTGTCCCTTCCAATTAGTAAGCCAGTGAGAGACGTCCCTGCAAAACTCTGGGACCCAACTGAAATGTGTTACCTTTCTCTTAGTTATCTCTGCAGATGTACGTAAATGTTTCCGATTTTACTCCTTTTTCCGATTTCCGATTTCGGCGCTCTCCAGCAATACCTTTGATAAGTTCTGGCTCCGCCTTTCTTTCCCCTCTCCCGCCCATGTTCTTTGCCGGGTCGTACTCCCTCTCCCCGTGGAATATACGTGGTAATGCCCCCGTAGTTGTACCTTGAACATTTTGTCATTAAGAGTGCTCAGCAATTAAAAAAGCAAAGAAATGAATTGGGTACCTATAGATACACGACCTGCTTGATTTTAACAGTTGCAGCAATAATGATCCACCTTGTTACGGTCCATAGTCCGAGTTACAACTACCCCAACCGCCGCACAGCAGGTGTTTGAGCCTTGTAACCATGGTAACCGTCCATATCGCAGGACAGCGATGAGGAGGACGCCGACTCGGAGGCGACAGAGACTACCAAACGGCGGTCGCGAGGGCCGACAGCCTCCGCCAAACCGCCCCGCGAGGCGGCGCCCGCCCCGGCTGCCGAGGCTTCCAACATGCCCACCTCAGAGGAGGTGGCTTGACAGCTTCGGGAACTTTGTTTGTCGCGCATGTACTCCGGTGATGTTCCTGTGTGTTGTTTGTTATCCGAATGCATCAGCTAACACCAGTATCTCCTGCGCCATTTTGTATGGTGGGAAAATGTTCTAAGTTTGGATACTTTGCGGGCTGGGTTTTATTTGACTTGGTAGGTATTGCTTTGATCGGAGATAAAATTTTCAGTTTTTTTGCTGATAATTAGTAGCGTGTGGATTATTTTGCGTGTTTATAGCATTGTGAGTTTGTAGCGCTCAATGCTTGGTTGATATCTCATACTGGACGTCAGTCATGCAGATCTGTGCATTCCTGTTCTGTCATACCTTCATGTGCGCACAGGTTTGCGAGACGTTCGGTCTCACGAATGTGGAGCTGGAGTACTCCGAGGAACACTATCAGACTCTGACCTCCTACAAGGCCTACCAGCAGAATTTCCGGCCCCTCATCGCCAAGGAGAACCCGCGGGTGAGACATGTCGCCACCAGCAGTTCCGTTGGATGTATACGCGGAAATATAGTTATTTTACTTCGGGTATTTCTTTTATTTTTTCGTTCATTTATAGCTAAAGCGGGCAGTAACGGTGTCATATCACTCTTTTTGTACTCTCAGGATCTAAAGATGCATTAAAACTGGGAAATGCTGGAGTTCGATAGCATTTTCTCCTCCTCATCTCCTTGTCATTTTGCCAAGAGGCGAGAGGTCTGCATAATTCTAGCTTGATGGGAAAGACTGTCATTGCTGCGATAAAGTCATCGCCTCACTTACCGTCATGGGCGCCGAAGCGGGGGGACGGGGGCGCGTGCCCTGTTGGCCCCGGGGGACGTCCCCGTTTGGTATCGTTTATGCGTCGGTCCTATTTGCCTCCCGGGCGCCGGGCCCGATGTTGGTCACGTATGAACTATGTAGATAAAATGGCTAAGTGTCCCCTCGCCAATCTCGCCAGAGCCACCTCTGAACCACCGTTCTGCGCAGGTGCCGATGTCGAAGCTGATGATGCTGGTGGCTGCCAAATGGCGTGAGTTCAAGGCCACGCAGCCGGCGGAGGAGCCAGTGGCTGGTTCGCCGGCTGAGCCGGAGCCAGACTCGGATGGTGACGGCGAGCCGGCAGCGGAGGAACTGGAAGACGAGCTGGACGAGCCTGAAGTGGTCCGACCCTCAGCTAGGAGCAGCCGCGGCAGCAAGAAAAAGCCGGCGCCGGTCAGTTTGTGATAACCCATACGTGAGCTAATTGGTGTTGTCGATGGAGCGGTTGGGAGAGGGGATGGAGTTTTTATGTTAAGTAGTGTAAGTTTATCGCATTTCGCATATCGTCCGCTTGATCGAACGCTTCTGATGCAGCACGTTTCTTCTGTGTCCCGGTCCCATCTTTCTTGGGTATCGGATTTCTATGTCGAAGTTAGGTGGGAAGAGGGTGTGTCTTTCCGAATTATTGGGTTTAAATAAGAACGATTGTGTTCTTCCGTCCACACCAGGAGGTAGATGAAGACGAGTACGAGTTCGAGGATGATGAGGAAGTCTCCAAGAAGAAGTCCCGCTCGCGCCGCTCTCGGGCTGGAGGCTCGTCCAAAAAGGCACGCGTGCCCACACTGAAGATTAAGCTCGGCAAGAGAAAGAAGGAGTCCTCGGTAAGAGTGGCTGCTCTGGACGGATGCCTGTTAAACTATGTTCCACGCTATCTGGTGTTGTGGATCACCTTTGTTACAAACTTGCTTCATTTTGCAAGTCATTGCTTAATGCATATGTGCCACCCTTCTTTTGAGGATTTTCAGATGCCAGGCGTCAGTGTTCAGTCTGGACGAACTCGTTAGTAAACTGCTCTTATTCAATTGTTCTGCCTTGGCTGACAAATGCTAATGACCAACTGGTTAAAAGCAGCTGAACTCCTGTTCTTGGCTAACCGCCTCACACCCTTTCGTGACCTATGTGACCCAGGATGAAGATTACTCGGACGGCGGCGGGGGCAAGGACTCGGACGCCGAGTTCGAGCAGATGCTGCAGGAGGCCGAGGACGTCACCGACGACAAGGAGCCCGCGCCGCGCCGCAAGGCCAAAACCAAGATCGGTAACAAGAAGAAGCGCAAGTCGAAAAAGCCGGACCGTGGAGAGGAGGGTTACGAGACTGACCATCAGGACTTCTGTGAGGTACGGTCTTGTTGGGAGCGTGTGCCTGGTGCCAGTATGCAGACCGAGTGTCTGCTGCTGCTGTCGCTGCTGAATTACCCATGTTTGATGCTCCAGGAACGATAGTGCGTAAGAAGTGCAAGTTTTCCAGTTGTACATACATGGCCCATTTTTTATCACTCCACGCAGGTCACAACACCGCCTGTGTGCGGAGTGTCTTCTTCATTTCAATATAGTTTTGTAAACTCAGTATCAGCTTTTTCAATATCTTATTGTTGCTTTTTTGAATATCTTATTGCTGCATGTAGACTTTTGCCATTATTTTAAAGCTGTCTTATTTCTACCAATGCCTCTTGTGGAATTTGTCTGGGCATCGTCTATAAGGAGCTACGGAGCAACATGTAACTGCATATGGCTCCTAAATTTCGTGGCATCTATGCAAATGGACTATCCCATGCGTGTGCTTCTTTCGGGGAAGCCTTTTTAACACCCGAACCCGCGCTGTGCCTGTATTTCCAGGACTGTGACCGGCCTCCCCGTTTTTGCAGGTGTGCCAGCAGGGAGGCGAGATCATACTGTGCGACACCTGTCCCAAGGCCTACCACCTGGTGTGTCTGGAGCCGGAGCTGGAGGAACCGCCCGAGGGCAAGTGGAT